>OV049924.1:101082159-102282159 GCA_920104205.1 Eupeodes latifasciatus | reverse complement strand
CCCCCTGAACCTAGCCCTCCACTAGCACCCTTAGCAATAATTCTATAATAAAATTAAAGGATTAACCTCTTCAAATAAAAGATAATAATTTTGTTTACACTTACGTGTAATGACCTTCGTTTGGAACCTTCCATTTCTGCATGCCTTTGTATGTGCTTTGATCTTCTATAACTCGAACTTCTTTTAAAACATGTGACTTATTATGTTGTTTGTAAAACGCTTCGCATTGTGAAGCTGTCGGTCCTATCATACCCCGTGTATCGCAGGTAGTAAGTTCCATATCTGAAAATAATCGTGCTTAGTAGATAGTCCTACAATTATTTTTAAAAATAATTTAAATTTTTACAGGGCTTATATTCAAAATCTGTATGCGATGGACTTTTCATATTGTACCGCACGTCCCAATAGTCGTAACCATTTAAATGCTCCTTCGGTATATTAAGGCCAAAACATTCTGGGCTTAAGGAAAAATCATCCATTGCAACATCCGAAAAAATCCTCATACCCATTCGAGCTTCAAATTGGAGATAGTATCTAAAAAAGGCAAACAATGTTAATTTTATGTTGCTATATGTATTTAAGGGTTAATAACTTACTTTGAAGTTATGTTTGGGAGAACATATTCTGATCGCAACCAATCTATGCCTTGATTTTTTGTACTCCACCAAAGAGTCGTTGTTATGTTTTCCTTCTCCTTCATTTCAACTACGGAAAGGTTTATGCTTCCAGGATTTTTACCAAACTGATGAATATAAAACCGAACAACGCAGGAGTTACGATATGGTGAATTGGCATCACCATGAACCATAGGTGGTGGGTTGAAAGTCTTACTAATCATGATGGCATTACTAGCAAAACCTATAAGTGATCCTTTTTCTGAATTGTTTATGTGTTGATTCATATCGACTAGCATGTAATATCCGGTTGAGTTGAGTAAATGCTGATAGGTGTGATCGCTATCTGGTCCAGTGTCATGTGTTGGTGATGATCCTGTGTAACGCAATGACAATGATGCAGATGGACCTAAATTAATAAGTAATACCAACTGTTGAATTAAGTTTTGTTTCTTGGGATATTTTAATTTTAGTTCCACAGCCATCTGTACCCATTATCAATATTGGGTCTTTAAAAGTCTTGCGAAATCGTGTAAGTCGTTTACCTCCGTGTTGTAAACAATTCAGCTTTTTGCAATCTCTTGCTCTTATCTGCTTCAATGTCAGTGCCACGCATTTGAATACTTCAATTAAGTTTTCTTTATTATTCTTTGATTTCAATTCATTGTTCAGAGCTAATCCATAATTTAAGATTTTACTTGTTCTGGTAGATTTTATGGCACTGATTTTGCCAATCAAACTGGCGCATGAGATTTTCTGCCATTCAGTGCATTCTTTGGATACAACGAAAACCATTCCAAAGCCACAGTTAAAGTTTTTCAATAGGGTATTTTCACATATTTCCAGCTGTGATGTGAGCTATCCATAAACTTCATTCACGAGGTCAATTGCCATCACGCTGCAACAGCACCAGCACCAGCAACAGCAACAACAGTAGCAGAATCAGCAGCAGCATGGCAGTGGAGCGCTATTGCGAGCGCACGCGTTTAAAGTAAACTCCTCTGCGTTTACGTTTGAGCTGCGCATATGTACGTATGTATGTATGTATAGCTTTGTGGCTAAAAGATAAACAAATGTTTTAAGTTAAAATGTACTCTTTTGTTAAGTGAGGCGAGGGCTTCGGTTTAATTAGCCTTCACTGGTAGTTTCGTAGAGATACATACCTATACCCGGCCGTTCCGTTGTGTTAATTAGAGGTGGTTAGAAGTTGTGTGGTAGTTTTTACTGTGAATTGAAATTTAAAATGTTTTATTTTGAAAAATATACATAAATTAAACAAAATACTCACAGCGCAAATCCAGCTTCTGCTTCATTTTTGTACGAACTGTCAAAATAACAAAAAAAAAAAAACATGGCATCGTTTGTCTTCAACAAATTATGCTAGATGTCGATACTTTCTATGTCGGAAAAAGCTAAAAAAAACTAAATAAAAACAGATGTCGCTAAAAATTTCATAACTTTTTTTGCCACTGTCCCTGAAAGGGCTAGTGTAGCTAATTTGAAGTGGAACCATTTAAATTCAAATTTTGTATGGAAAATTCACACCACTAGCAGTCCATGTATAGTATGTCAATGAGTTTAACCCATGAATGCTCTCAAAACAACAAAGATTCCCGCCTTTTTAATGTCATTGGAATACACGAGTTTTGAAAGCGGCTACTTTGATTTGCATAGGAAAAGAAGAGTTTTGGTGCGGATTTTGGTTTGTATGGGAATAAATGAGTTTTGAATGAAACGACTGAGTGGAATAGTGTAGTTTTGAAAAAAAAAACTTCACTTTTTGAGTACTCAAAAGTATAGGAAGTAACAAGTTTTGATAAATTTTAGCTTAATACATAGACGAGGGCTCTTCTAAAGAACACTTTCTCATACTTAACTCATTTTTGAAAAAAAGTGGAATAGAAGAGTTTTGAAATTAGTATACCCCTCACATGACATGGTGGTTAGCTATGTATACGCAAATTACGGCTTTGCTCTTTTTTAAGGTTTTTCGTAAATAATGTAGTCTAAAAATTGTTTCTTTCGTTGCTTTCGAATGCATGGAGATGTACATAAATCATAACCATTTTGATAACATATTCTAAGCTAATTTGTCAAAATGGTAAATTCATGAAAATCTGCAAATCGAATTTAATTTTTACATCTTTAAAGTTTTTAGGATCTCTTATAAGTTTGCATGTGTAAACTTATTCAATTTCTGTAATACCTATAAAACACACTTTTAGCGACATCTAGTATCAAAAGTAGCTTATCCTAGACTCAAACCTTTTGAACAACAACATTTACTTCGACCTCGCATCTTCGAGTCTCTATCAAATTGACAGCTGACTCCGGTGAAAGTCAATTTTTTGACATTTCATTTAAGTGAGTCCGCTCTTTCCTCTTTGGCTCTTTTCTTATTCTTAATTCTTGGTTGTTTTGAAAGTTTCGGCCTTTGCCAGATGTCTGGCCGTGAGTGGAGCAACCAACAAGAAAATAGTACCACTTTCTCTCTACAAAGTTACGACGACAACCACAACACACACGCACTGCCACATAACTTTACAAAAACCAAAACCCCACCTGAGACCTGAACTGAAGTTGAAGCTGAACTCGCCTCACCAATTCACTATTCCGAATTCCAATACCGATACCGCTGTGTAGAGCTTTGCGCTGTCATCCACCTGTGCCTGCAACCTGCTAAAATAATTGAATTGGCCTGTCCTGTGGTCAGTGATTTGATTTTGACTTGTTACTTCGTCATAATCGAATCATAACCATTTTGGGGGAATGTGTTTTACTTTTACGGAACCTCTTTTGTAATTAACACTCACTACTTACGATCTCTATTTATTTATGCTCTCCTCCTCT
Organism: Eupeodes latifasciatus; assembly: GCA_920104205.1. Taxonomy (NCBI): domain Eukaryota; kingdom Metazoa; phylum Arthropoda; class Insecta; order Diptera; family Syrphidae; genus Eupeodes; species Eupeodes latifasciatus. The sequence continues at coordinate 102,278,695 of OV049924.1, read as the reverse complement.
TTTATCTGCTTTTATCACTTGTACATATAAATCCTCTTTCTTCCTCCCACCAATTACCAAAACACACAAGTTTAAGCCAAAGAATAAAACCAAAAAATTACTATTTCACTCTGACATACGAAAAACACACACCATGGTGATCCAGTGTTTAAGCTGCTGTTCGAGAGTGAGATTCAGATTGAGTCGCCTTTTGATCACGTCACCACTCTCCCTGCGTTCTGGACTCACGAATTCGATATCGACAGCGACAACGAAGACGACGACGACAGCAAGAACTTTCAGCACCTCTCTAAATCTGAATAAATTATTAGGAAGCGGAAGAAATCGAATTTTCACATTAAAACGTCCAACGGCACAATCCAGAGATTATATGGCAGTTCGACGACGTAGAACGGAGCTGCCGCAGGAGAAGGAGCATTTGGGGACACGCAGCAAATCGGATTCAAGCCAACAAAATGCCACAAAAGAAACCACACCACCTAAAGTCAAACTTAAGAAACGAGACGTAGGTCGGCTTTTTGCCTTGGCCAAATCTGAAAAGCTGGTCTTAACGGGTGAGTGTAGGGTACCTTAATAGATAGATACCTTTATAGATGATAGAGTTGTTCAAGAGTATAATAAAACAAAAAATAATAATGTTTTCAGCTGCGGTTGGCTGCCTAGTAGTGTCTTCAGCCATCACAATGAGTGTGCCTTTCGCTTTGGGTAAAATTCTCGACATAATCTTCACCCGTGATGAGGCTGGGAGTCTCGAGACCATGGATCGATTGAGACATTTCTGCTTTATCCTCAGTGGTGTGTTTGTTGTGGGTGGATTGGCTAACTTCGGCCGAGTGTACTTATTCAACAGTGCTTGTAAGATATGAAACATCTGTTTTTGTGAATCCTCTAATTTTTGCTAACCTTTTACTCTTTTTACTAATTTATTAAGCTATTCGGATTGTGAAGGAATTACGATCGAAGCTATATCGCACAATGCTTAACCAGGAAACTGGTTGGTTCGATACGAAAGGAACAGGAGAGCTGGTCAATCGTTTGTCAACGGATACATTTCTTGTGGGCAATTCCCTCAGTCAGAACATGTCTGATGGACTTCGATCAACTGTGATGATTGTTGCTGGAACTTCAATGATGGTAAGCCTTTAAACGTTTATCGCTACTACGTGAGCTATTCGGCGATTGTAAGATAAGAAAACAGTCTTGAATCAATTGCCTCATTAATGATAGAAAATTGAAATACTTAATGCAAGTAGATGTGTGATCACATAACCATTAAAACTTTTTTGTTTCTGTTGTGTACTTCTGGTTCGTATAGGTCAGGTACATTATTATGTCAGGAGGAAAATAATCTCGAAAGCCTCGTGCTCGCACTAATTTGAAATCATTTAGCATTTAGCTATTTAAAGCAACGAACTCTGTGTTTGAACTCAAAACATTTGCTGCTATTTTTGTATAGTTTCTATGTACACTATTTGTTATTTTGATTATTTTATTGAAAACCGCAATTTATCACAGCGCTTATGTACTGTACAGGCTTTTATTTTGGAACTTAAAAGTTCAGATAATTAAAAATGAAAGTATCAAAAAATAAGTGATTATATTCATGAGAGAGTGTAAAATCCTGAGGGTGAGAATAGAATCTGCTTAGATGATGAGCTCTGTTCTGTTCTCTGATTCATTCGATACTTTCTGTTTCATTTGAATGTTTTATTCAATTTGCCTGGAATTACTTTTGTAAATCTTATTATTGGAATTGTAATCTTATCAAAGTTTTACCGTTAAATCGTCCTTTCGTACGAAGAATTTCTTGTCTTCCAATTTTATTCAAAAATCTCAAAACAACCTTATTAAAGCTACTTATCAATCAGGGGTTACATCTGACTAAATGGTCCCAGACAGGCAGTCTAAGTTAATTTAATATACGAAGGCGGTCCGATAAATATTTAGTCTACAAAAGAAAAACGTAAAAGCTTCCATTTATTTTTCAACTTTTAACTCCACTTGACCAAGCGATGCTCCAATTTCTTTTTACCGTCTTAAAAATAGGTTTTCTCAAGGTCTTCAAAGTAGACTTTTCTGCCCGGCAAGTGACTTTTTCAAGTCTGGATTTACATACATATATAGATATGTATATCTTACTTACTTACTTAAGGTGGCGCTACAGTCCTGTGTGAACTAGGGCCTCACCCAACAAACTTCTCCATCTATCTCGGTCCTAGCTAGATGTCTCCAGTTTCGCGCTCCAAGTTGGGTGAGGTCACTTTCCACTTGTGCGCGCCACCTGATCCGCGGCCTTCCTCTACTGCGCTGTCCTGTGGGTATGGATTCGAAGGCTTTCCGGGCCGGAGCATTGGTTTCCATGCGCTCTACGTGACCCAGCCATCTTAGCGGTCGGACTTTCACCCTTCTGGCTAAGTTTACGTCGCTGTACAGCCCGTACAGCTCGTCGTTCCGTCTTCTCCTCCACTCCCCTTCGATGCATACGGGACCGTAGACCACAAGAAGAACTTTTCTCTCGAAACGACCCAAGGTGCTTTCATCCGCTTTTGTCATAGTCCATGCTTCTGCACCGTATAGCAAGACGGGAATGATAAGTGTCTTATGTAGCGACACTTTGGTCTTTCGAGAGAGGACTTTACCACTCAATTGCTTTCTTAGCCCAAAGAAACAGCGGTTAGCAAGAGTTATTCTTCGTTTGATCTCAGCGGTGGTTTTGTTTTCTGCGTTTACAGAGGAGCCTAGGTAGACGAAGTCCTTGACTGCCTCAAAGTTACGTCTGTCGATGGTGACGTTTTGACCAAGACGTCCGTGTTGTAGGTCCTTTCTTGCCGACAGCATGTACTTTGTTTTGCCCTCATTAACCGTTAAACCCATTTTTGCCGCCTCTGCCTCAAAACTCACAAAAGCCCCATTGACATCACGCTGAGTTCTTCCGATTATGTCAATGTCATCAGCATATGCTAGTAATTGGACAGACTTTTGAAAGATAGTGCCTCTAGTGTTGACGTGGGAGCTCTGCACTATTTTTTCAAGTACTATGTTAAAAAAATCGCATAATAGCGCCCCACCTTGTCTAAAACCTTTTTTGACATCGAAAGGTTCTGTTAAGTTGTTTCCAAGCTTTATGGAGCAGCGTGAATTCTCCATGGTCATCCTGCACAAACGGACGAGTTTGGCAGGGATGCCAAAACTAGACATGGCTCTATACAGCTCGTCCCTGTAGATGCTGTCATATGCGGCCTTGAAATCGATGAAAAGCTGGTGGGTGTCGATTTGATGTTCTTGGGTTTTTTTCATTATCTGTCGTAATGTGAATATTTGATCAACTGTGGACTTTCCTGGTCTAAAACCACACTGATAAGGACTTATCAGGTTGTTGACGATGGGCTTTAGACGTTCATATATTACGGCAGAGAAGATTTTGTAAGCGATGTTAAGTAGACTGATTCCTCTATAGTTGGTGCAGTTTAGAGGGTCTCCTTTTTTCAGAATCGGGCAAACAATACTGAGGTTCCATTCATCGGGCATGCTTTCTTCGGACCATATCTTACAGATAAGTTGGTGCATGCTTCTAACCAAATTATCTCCAGCTACTTTGAAGAGCTCGGCATTCAAGCTATCTGCTCCAGCGGCTTTATTAGCCTTCAGCTTAGATATGGCAATCTTTACTTCGTCTAAGTCGGGAGGACGGGATTGTTGGGTTTCGTCCTCTTTGTTGAATGGATCATCCTGCCTGACAGCGGAATTCGGTTCCTCGTCGCCGTTATACAGTCTGCAGAAGTGGTCCTTCCATATCCTCAGCATTGACTGCGGTTCCACTATGATGTTTCCACTTTCGTCTTTGCAGCCTTCGGTTCTAGGTTTATGTACTTGTGAATTTCGTTTCACCTGTTCATAAAACTTTCGAACTTCATTCCTGCTTTTAAACCTCTCAACATCTTCGACCGCACGCTTCTCATGCCCTCTTTTTTTCCTTCTGAAAAGTCGGTGTTCCTCTCGCCTCTTCTGCTCATAGAGCTCATGAGCAGCTCTCGTCCTTTTATGCAGCGCCGCTTTGCGTGCCTGTTGTTTGGCTGCATTTGCCTGCCGACATTCCTCATCAAACCAGGGGTTCCTTGTTGGTGGCTTCTTGAAACCCAGCACGTCAGAGGCGATGGCATCTTGGCAATGTGTCCACTGGTTTTCGATACATTGTGTTGGCGGCAGAGAACTTCGAGAGAGATTACTTGTAACTCCTGCGATTGTAGCCGTTCGACGTTGTACCTTCTCCCAGCATCTCCCTGTTTTGCCTTGGGTCTGGAAACACGAAGTGCTACCTTGGCTACAACGAGGTAGTTGTCCGAGTCGATGTTAGCTCCTCGGAAAGTTCGGACATCCATGATGCTGGAAGCGTGTCTGGCGTCGATCGCAATATGGTCAATCTGGTTGACGGTAGATTGATCTTGAGAACTCCAAGTTCCTTTGTGGATGTTGAGGTGTGGAAAACGCATACTGGCTACCATGACGTTTCTCCAGGCAGCAAAATCTATGAGCCTGAATCCGTTGTCGGAAGTGTTGTCGTGCAGGCTGTTTTTCCCGATTATTCCACCAAAGATGTCTTCCCTTCCTAGCTTGGCATTCAAATCGCCCAGGACAATTTTAATATCGTAGCTAAGACACTGCTCATATGTTTTGTCTAAGAGCTCGAAGAACATATCTTTGGTGTTGTCATCCTTCTCTTCTGTGGGGGCGTGCGCACATATCAGGCTAATGTTGCCGAATTTAGCGGTCATGAGGCGCTCGTTGATACACCTATAGCTCAAGACTTCTTGCCTAAGTCTGGCTCCAATGACAAAGCCGCATCCAAATAAGTGTTGTTGGTTTTCTCGGTAGCAGTCACCGTAGTAAATATCGCAGTTTTTCATCCTCTTTTTGCCCGGCCCATCCCATCGTATTTCCTGGATGGCGGTGATGTCTGCTTTATAGCAGTCTAGGGCCTCCGCTAATTCTTCGGCTGCACGTGGTCTGTTAAGGGACCTAACATTCCACGTGCATATCCGAAGTTCGTTGTCCTTAATTCGTTTGCGTTGGTTGTCAGCAGTAAATCCGTCCGTATCCGAGGCTTGTTGGTGCTTCGCAACTATGACGTTTTTACGTGGCCAGGAAGTCACCCCGACGGCACAACCCCAAACCTGGAGGGCCAGGTCCTTAGTACAACTCAAAGGACGGGGAGCCGGATAAAACGCTCCTTATAGGCCTGGGCTCCGAATAAGTCGTAGAAGCCCTATAAGGTGTTCACTAAGTAGTTCAACCTTACTGGAACTGTAAACGCCACCGTTGATTCCATCTCGAGAATTCGTCCGCTGCCGTCTGGATAAGGAGAGGTGCCTTAGTAGAAACACCTCTCCCCCCCTCTCTCGTTTGCTGCCCCCAACAACTTTCTATTGGGGTTGGAACCCAATCTCCAGTTGAGGTACTAGGCACCCGATGTTCACCACGGGGAGGTGAGAGTAGGAGTTGATAGACAGAGGTGGGTTTTGAGAAAAACCTGTGGACGCTTGTGTCCTCTTGAATGCACATGTCTACCATTTGAACATCATATCATATATAGATATATCTATTTTATAAAATTCTCCTGTTGCCATACTCCTCCGAAACGACTTAACTAATTTCAATAAAATTTTGCATATAACATTTGGTAGGTCTGAGAATAGGTTTTTATCTATTTTTTATATTCCTAAGTGCTATGGTTTAATTGCATCAACATCGTAAACGGTGCAACGATCTTACGACAGTATTCAGTGACGCTATGTACAATAAAGCACTGATTGCTATTGAGGATCTTTGCGTTATCATTGCCAACTTACCAATCAGTCATTTCGATATGCATTCACCAAATCGAAATGCATCTGATTTAATAGACACTGAATTGAATCGTGAACTACAAACAATACTGTAGAAATGGCAGCGATTGTTGCTCGCAATGTCAAACTAATGAATGAAGAACAAAGAACCATTTATGACCACATCATGCTAGCAGTTTTGGCAGATTGGTGGATTCTTTTTTTTTTGGATGCACCAAGTGGAACTGGCAAAACATTCCTTGTTTCGCTAATTCTTGCTGAAATACGATCAAATAATGCTATCGCATTGGCTGTTGCATCTTCTGGCATTGCGGCATTTTTATTGGATGGAGGCAGAACAGCTAATTCAGTATTTAAACTGCCACTAAACATTCGCTTGAGGCGTTGAACAGGACATTGAAAGATATAAAAAACAACGACAGACTATTTAGCGGCACTCTGTTACTCCTTTCAGGTGATTTCAGATAAACACTTCCCGTTATTCCGCGTTCAACGTACGCTGATGAGATCAACGCGTGCTTAAAATCATCGCCACTGTGGCGTAATGTTAAAAAGTACAACTGAAAGTAAATATGCTGTTCAAATGCTTCAAAATCCATCCGCTGAAACATTCTTAAAACAACTGTTAGATATAGGCGACGGAAAAGTTACTACAGATGAAATTGGATGCATAAAATTACCGGTCGATTTCTGCACGATTATTGATTCACAAGATGCTCTCATTGACCAGATATTTCCTGATGTACACAGACAATATTCAAATCATGAGTGGCCGGCAGAAAGAGCAATTTTAGCAGCAAAAAAAATGTGGATGTCAACGAATTAAATCTCAAGATACAAGAATTGTTACCAGGAGACTTGGTGTCATACAAATCTATTGATACTGTTTGTGATTTTACCGAAGCTGTAAATTATCCAACTGAGTTTTTGAAGTCATTGGATTTACCAGGCATGCCACCGCATAATTTACAACTTAAGGTTGGATATCCGGTAGTTTTGCTTGGTAATTTGAACCCACCGCTGTTGTGCAACGGCACGTAATTAGTAATTAAAAAATTAATGAAAAATGTTATCGAAGCCATAATTCTAAATGGCAAATTCCGAGGTGAAAATATATTATTACCGCGAATCCTTATTATACCCACAGATGTGCCAATTAAATTCAAACGCCTTAAATTTCCAATTAGATTGGCATTTCCAATGACAATTAATAAGTCTCAAGGATAAACGATGTCTTTCTGCGACTTACATATGTAGATTTGAGCATTCATGTTTGGCGGAAGATGAAATCACATAAAACATTGTAAACTCTGTTGCATTAATGGATTGATATTGTTTTTTTGTAGTATTGTCATAATTAGCGATATGTTTATAATTTTAAAGAATTAATTTTAGTAAATTAAAAAAATGTGTTTGGTGATTTGTTATTTTAGTATTTTGCCCCCGTTTAAAGTGCTCTATACTGCTCCCACTTATATACCACATCCTAACACACTTACAATAAGTTAGTTATTAGTTATTTATATCTAACAAAATATAAATAAATTGTCCCGCTATTTCTGCAATTCTAGGTCGAATAGGGCCAATTATTCGGCATAGTGCTGTCCCGTAATTGTTTTTCTCTTCTTTAGGTAGTCGATATAGATCACACTTTGTGAATCCCAGAAAACAATGGCCATTACCTTTCCGGCCGTTATGGCAGGGTTTGTCTTCTTTGGAGCACGTTCGCCGGGTGAAGTCCTTTGTTTCGACTGTTCTTTGGCTTCTGGCGTGTACCAGAGAATCTATGTTTTGTCGACGGTTACAAAATGACGCAAAAACTCCTTCGGATAGCACTTAACACTACTTTGAAGTGGTCACACGGTTGCCCTTGTTGTCTGGAGTGAGCAAACGCAGCACCCATCTCACTGACTGCTTTCCCATACCCAACATCCACATGGTCTTTTGAGATACCTACTTTCTAAGTTATCTCGCGTTCCTACAATCGGCGGTCTGCCAATACGAGATCGTGAATTTTTGTTACGCTATCCTCCGTAGTAGCCGTTTTTGGGGCATCTGGACGTGGCTCATGAAAAACAGTTGTTTCAAAAACCCGATTCGGCTGAAATTTCGACAATTTCAAAAAAAGGCTTTTCAAAGTACTTACGGTCTTTTTATGTATGTATATTCAGCTCTAATGCGATTATCGCGAAATATCAAATCATTTAAGACGATTCCAATCCAGGGCTTTTCTGAATCCATAACCCTGGGAAATCCATCAACTTCGATAATAAGTAAAACTTATTCGAAATAAAATTTATGTAGGATTTTCCAATAAGGGCTTTACAACTTTGAATTTAATTTTTGAACACACCCTTCCACAAATCATCGAGATATCATTGTCAATTTATTCAGGTAAGTCAACATTTTCAGCATGGTAAGGCACACCAACGCACAATCCCTTCAAATTATAAAAATGTTCTAAAGAAATTCGGAGTCGATCAACAGAACTTACGCTCTCCAATTGTTGGTCGTAATTCTAGCTCTAGTAGAAGGTCTACATATTCGTTGTGCTATTTTGCCGTAACAGTGAGACAACGGGTTGTTCGAAGTGCCGAATATGTTGCTGGTGTTCAATTTTCCGTATCAAACTATCCAAGATAGTCAATTCTACGGCGTTCTCAAGAATTGAGCATCGCTGGCACTATGTCGTATTTTGCTGAAGGATCTGCTTTTACACCCATTAAGGATCAGCTGACTCAAACATTGAAGCCGACGACGCACGTAGGTTCTCCGATTGGGCTCCGATTTTTGGCTTAAAGGGTTAGTCAATACAAAAATATAAGTTATTGATACGGTAGAAGACATGATGTTTCACATTAGCTTTTTGAATCACCACTTCATTCACAAAAAGCATCTGTTTTATGATATTTGAATATCGATTATTTTTGACCCGAATTGGAAGACATGGACTTGGAAGACATGATGTTTCAACAGGTTGGTGTACCAAGCCACACAACACACTTTACAATTTCTTGAGCGTGTTATCTCCAAAAATGGACCAGTCGATTGACCGCCTAGTTCATGCGATTTAAAGCCTATTTTCATTGAATCCTCGTTAAGTCATTGGTATATAGGCATATATTTTCAAAAGAATCTTCCGGCTATCGCGTAGCACGCCTAATTACGCCATATATGTTGAGTCCGGGCTTCCGCAAATATATGTTAGAAATTTAAAGGCCAACGCAGACTATCTTATTAAAGTTATGCATAGACCCGATAGTAATCTGCACAAGCAAATCCTGCTTATATCACTCCATTGTGGATATTCCCCTTTTAGAAATTGGCATGCTCTTGCCACAGCACATAATTTAGCAATGAATCTAAATGCAAACAACAAAGAAGAATGGAGAAATACCTTTTACAACTGCATTTCGATGGTTGATGAGGAAATGTACAAAACTAATCTCGAAAGGGCTAGGGAATCACTTTCTAGAGCAACCTATAGCCGTCTTAATTTGACTTTGGGCGATTATAATTATTTCTGTAAGGACCTTTCTGCTTCTGATATACATAAGTTTAATATTCAAAATACGGACTGAAACTCTTGAACTCAACTACATGCCACATAGAACTGACTTAGATGCAATCTGTTAACTCTGCAGCTCAAACCAAAACGAAGATGTTTACCATTTTTTAGCAACTTGTCCTATTTTACAAGAAATCCGTAGACTTCATTTTGATAAAAGCTTCTTTTCGTCGGAAGAATGTTTACGTGTTTTGAACGGGGAGTATGGTTGGAAATTGCTGGTACGCTATGTCTCCCATGCAAATAATTACAGAAATTCTTATTTGAGTCTGTTTTGAAGTATCTACTTAAGTAAAAAAAGAAAATAAAGTTTTGTTTTTGCTAAACTCAAAGCCCCAATATTCCATTACTTGAATCTCTTAGAGTTCGCCTTTTTCCGTTTTAACTAAACTAAAAGTCCATATTCTCCGAAACTTTTCCACTTCTTCGCAATCTTCGGTTTTTTTTAGTTTAAAAAAAAATTAAACTTAAATATTTTGAACAATCATTTAAAGTACCTAATTGTCAATTGTTTTCTTTTTCCTTTGTAACACATATTTATTGTTAACTATTCTTTTTCTTCTTTAAATTATTTTGCCACTTTAACAAAACAACATTTAACAAGTTGATCACATTTCTGTAATATTATTTATATACATATGTTCTTTATTTTATATTCCATAGTTGTATACTCTTTTTTTCTCAATGTAAATGTCTTGATAATATTCGGCAGACGGCTCTAATGCCATGCTTGTAAGTTTTTTTTCTATTGTAAATTAATATGTATCGTTTTAATGAATAAAGATTTATCTATCTATCTATCTATCTATCTATCTATCTATCTATCTATCTATCTATCTATCTATCTATCTATCTATCTATCTATCTATCTATCTATCTATCTATCTATCTATCTATCTATCTATCTATCTATCTATCTATCTATCTATCTATCTATCTATCTATCTATCTATCTATCTATCTATCTATCTATCTATCTATCTATCTATCTATCTATCTATCTATCTATCTATCTATCTATCTATCTATCTATCTATCTATCTATCTATCTATCTATCTATCTATCTATCTATCTATCTATCTATCTATCTATCTATCTATCTATCTATCTATCTATCTATCTATCTATCTATCTATCTATCTATCTATCTATCTATCTATCTATCTATCTATCTATCTATCTATCTATCTATCTATCTATCTATCTATCTATCTATCTATCTATCTATCTATCTATCTATCTATCTATCTATCTATCTATCTATCTATCTATCTATCTATCTATCTATCTATCTATCTATCTATCTATCTATCTATCTATCTATCTATCTATCTATCTATCTATCTATCTATCTATCTATCTATCTATCTATCTATCTATCTATCTATCTATCTATCTATCTATCTATCTATCTATCTATCTATCTATCTATCTATCTATCTATCTATCTATCTATCTATCTATCTATCTATCTATCTATCTATCTATCTATCTATCTATCTATCTATCTATCTATCTATCTATCTATCTATCTATCTATCTATCTATCTATCTATCTATCTATCTATCTATCTATCTATCTAGGCATATCCACATTATTTTTAGCTTTCATGTTACCACAGTATGTTAAGCCTTAGAAATTAAATTGGCACTTTCTAAGTGGATAGATTTTCGTGTCATGACTTATTTCAATTATGTAACCTACTTGTGACTTGATTAGATACAAATTTTTAATTAAAATTAATAAAAAAAAATAGGCTTAAATATTGCAAATTTCAAGCGTACCAGATGCAAATTTATTAAGTTTTATAAACAAAAAACATTTCAACGACCTTTGAAACAACTTACCATCATTAATATATAATTAATTATAATATACACTGATAGAAAAACCTCGAAAGAAAGGTGTGCTACCATTTTAAAAAATAGTACAAAGCAATTAAATTAGAGTACCTGGGTTTTTACAAATAATAAAATCTGGATTGTCATTCCGTAAAACGATTATCGTCAGACGATATGGTTTCGACGATAGTCTCACTTCACGTAAAACGATTATCGTCAGACGATATCGTTTCGACGATAGTCTCACTTCACGTAAGACGATAATCGTCAAAGTGATATCGTCAAAACGATAGCGTTGCTCGATAGCTAATTAGGTATCGTCTGCTATTAATTTCTATTGATAACTAAGCTAATTGAAGTAAAAATGTTAAGTTTTTCTTACAAAACGAAAATAAAAAATCAAAAAAATATAACTAATACGGTAACCCTTATGTATTTTTTGTATATACAAAACATAAATATATATGTAAATAGGTAATCTTTCTTCTTTCTATGTTTGACATGCAACGGTTTTTGTATCGCTCTTGCACAGAGCACTTATCCAAAATAGTTTCGGGAACAACAAATAATTTGGAAGCCAAGTATTGTCCCCTGTGGATAAAATGGAGTCTTATCTTGGATCCCTTGTACAGAATTATGTTTAATCTTATTGGCCAAGGAAGAATGCTCATCCATACATTAACTTTTGCAGCTGATTTTGTGTTACTGACCTATGGATACTCAAAATTATAATTATACTAGCGGCCCGTCCCGGCTTCGCACGGGTAGACATAAATAGGTACAGATATTTAAGTTATATAAGCATGCTAATTAAAACTACCATGAATCACTAAATTAGAAAGCATTTTTTTGTCCTATCATTAATACTCTGCGCAGCGTATTAGATGAAAGACGTTTTATGGTTAATTTTTTTACACCTTCGGTTGGTTTTAAAAGGAATTTCTAAAGATTTATATAGTAATCTAGAACTAAATATAGCCTAAGTCTTATGAAACTTACGATTAATAACAAACATCAACATTGACAATCAGTTTATTGTTAATTACAAATTATTAAGACCATTAATCGAAATATAAACTATCCTATATCTCAAGTTAGACCAAATTACATATAAAATGCCAACTTTCATCGAAATCGGTTGACTTGGTGAAGAGTTCACTGGGAACATACATATGACACTGGATTTTTATATATTAAGAAGATGTATTTATTAATTCACAATATCAGATATGGAAACAATTTTTGAAATTATAGTTTCATCGTCAGTCGGCAGCAACACATAAAAGCACAAAAAGTTACATTAACAATTATATTAACATCACAAAACAGTTGGAATGTTTATTAACAAGATATTTTTTGCGAATTTTAAAAATTTCCCATAGAGTAAAACCAAGTTTATTAACATTTTCAAGTTATCGAACAAAGATTATTTTTCGTTGAGTCAATTTTGAAATTTCAGTCATAGTATAAGAGTATTTGAAATATACTGAACGATCTTATACTGAAAACGATTGACGAGACGATAGTGATAAAGTTACGTGAAGCAAATTATTGACGATATCGCTAATGATAATCGTTTTGACGATTATCGTTTTGGAAATTACGGAATGACTCCCCAGATTTTTTTCTCTATATAACTTTCTCAACGATCGATTCTGATAGTATTATATAGGCTTAAATTATTCTCAATCAATAAATCAATTAAAATTTAATTGGATCATGTGCCTCTATTTAAAAATAAATAATGTCATTATAAAATTTAAAATTGAAAATGTGATTGGTATAAAATATGTGATTTTCTTAGCGGCACACCTATCGATAAGATCTTACAGCAAAATAAATGATTGCGAATGATAATTTTACGAATAATCAATAGTAAAAAAAAGCTGTTGATCTAAATTTTGAAATTTGATAAGACCTAATATCAAGTCAAGTTTTTCAATTGATTTGGATGAATCATAAGTTTAATACATTACTTTGTAATTATCTTTCGTGTACAAATTTAAACTGCTTACTTAGTCCACCTTGTGAGCATTATTCGCTAGATCCAAATGGCTGGAAATTAGTAAATGATATACAAAAAAAAAAAAAAAAAGTTAACAGCCAAAACAAACTTGCAAACAAGTAAAAAGAAATGTTTAAAATTGCACGATGAAGACGAAAAAAATGTTACGAAGATGTTTAGAGTATAACGCGCAGGAGTACGAAATTAAAAACTGCAATCTAATTACAAATTATTTTAACATCGTTGAAATATTTTTTTTTAATTAGGTACTGCACTATTTAATGAAGTTTTTTTCTTACTGTTACGTGACGGATATTCTTTTAACACTTACCCTTATTAACGATGTTTCAAAATGAATCACGCAAGTATTTTCTTGTTATTTAGTTGATAAACAATCAAGAAAATGTTTGTTTATAGATGTTCCTCAAAATAAAAAAAGAAAAATATCAATTGTTGAAAATGAAAGATTCTGTGGATATGCCTATATACCAACAAACCGACGACGACATTTGAAGAGCTCAGAGCCAACATTGAAAGCTAAAGTCCTTATTGGAAAACCTGATACTTCTATTATCTTCATATGAAAAATAAAAACACCGTTATATTGAAATTACAAGTTTTAATTCAACAAACTTTTTTTATTCGAAATAAACAATTTTTATAAAAAGAAACAAAAATTAAATTTATTTAAAAAAAATTAATGTGAATTGAGCTTTATTGAATGCATTTCGGCTAGTCTACTAGTCATCATCAGCAACACGACTGAGGGGGAAGCTGCTACAAAATTAAATTGCACAATCGTATACATGAATGTCATACTTCTAGTTTTTCCTACTTAAATATGTAAATAAACAATATTATTGTTCATTATTTACAAAAATAACTTATAAAGAAAAATTTGCTAAGCTATTTTGAATAAATTGCAAACAAAAACACAAAAGGGTTATTAGAAAAAAGAAGTTTTTTTAATGTGCAAGCAAATTCAAACAGATAGAATTATAGAGAAAATTTAAGGTCTTATGTCTATCCACAACTCCTTATAAACATTTTTCATACTATTGTTTTAAATCAAGCCAAAGTCCCTTGGAACATTGAATTAAAGTTTACTGCCGATCATAAGGTTAGAAGCAGCCATTTTCCAAAATTAAAATAGATATTTCTTCCGTTATATGTATGATGGATTAGAAAAAAACAACTATCGTAAATGCAAGGGCGGATCCAGACTTTTCATCAGGGGGGGCACACACTTAGATGAGTTCTTACTCACCGCTTAAAAATGTTCTTTAATGTTTTGTAAAGGAGGCTAACAAAATTTAAATAACAGTAGGTCCGTTCGCGTACCCTCCTAAAACAGTCCAATTTTACGAAAAAATACGAAATTTAACCAAATCCTGTTCGCGTACTTAAAAATTTCGTAGTTTTTCGTAAAAGAGAGCGCTCACGAGAGAGTAAAATATTTCCCCAACCTACGAATTTTAGCCCAAGAAATTTCTTTGGGCTGATTTGTGAAAATTGTCAAATTTGATAGAAATTCAAATAAATTAAATAAATTGCTCGCTTTTGCTGTCAGTTATAAAATTTAAAAACTAATTTTCAAAGAACAGCAACAAGACAGTAATATTGTGTAAAAAAATGGTTGCCTGTAAAGTCGGTTTTACGGGCGAAGATTTTACGTGACAACGTCTTTTTCTCGGTAGAATATTTATTGATATGAATATAATTAAATTGCACAATAGGAACAAGGAATTGAATGAAAATAAGAATTGCACAAATTTTTTAAACTAATAATTTACTTAACACTATCAACATTTATCAATAGTATGACATAACCTATAAACTCAGTTTCTCAACTTTTGTGTCAATCTAACAATTAATCAATCAATCATAGTTTACGATAATGAAATATCAGTGTACAATTATTTACCTTTATTGTATTGTTGTAGTTGTTGTAAATGACGAATCTAAGCACTCCACATTTTCACTACAGACACAGCTGACGATACTTTAACCACACGTGTGAACTTGTATTATAACGCTTTCTTGTTTTTCCAACGCCAAGAACGTTCGAGAAAGACAAAGACACAGACACAAGCATGCGCCGATTCAATGCGCCTAATTCTCTAGTGCTGCGCGCGCGGCAGACCGATCATAGTTGAGTGGGAGAGAGACGCAAGGCATTCGGCGGGCCTCTCTCTCGTTCGGTGACTCATCGTAACGTTACCGGGCGTTACACTTTTTCATAAGTGACTCCCAGCCGCAACCTAATTTAAGACGTTGTCACGTCAAAAATTTGTTGTTTTCCCGTTCGCTTACTTTTTTGTAGTTTTTTTTTTGGTGAGAGAATTTTACCCCCACTCTTTAAAATATCTCTTTTTACGAATTTTGGTGCAGAAAGTACGCGAACGGACCTAATGTGTATGAGTATATTAACCTAACCTTTACACATTTCAATTGTTATTTTATCAAATTATTTTAGAACACTGTTGTCCAGCAAGGTATGGTCTAACTATTTAGTTTGGATGACTCCCTACATATGAAAGCATTCCTAGATTCCAAAAGTTTTCTAAATATGCCATATTTAAGGGCTAAAATACAATACTTTAGAGGGTTTTTGCTGCATTTCAAGCAGAAATGTAAAAAAATGGTTTGGAAACGTAGATTTTTTTCCAAAAATAAAATATACTTTTCTTGTATCCATTTCTATTTATGCTAAGAACGCTAAAAAAATTCCAAAACCCAGAAAATGAGAGGGCTTTTTTTTCGAACTCAATTTTCGAGAGTCTATTATTACTCGCTATCAGTCTTCTTACTCGTATATTGATCTTAAAAGAGTCAACAAAACTTAAAAAAATTTATAGAGAAAAATGTTTGGTTCTTGAATTTAAGGAAATATGTGTATTTAGTACATAATTTCTCTAAATAATTAATTTAAAACAAATTAAGGTAAACAAATAAGTTGGGAAGAAACGTTTGTGTGGCACTCACAAATTACACGTTTCAGAATCGCTTTTCACTTCAAATCTCAAGAGATTCAAGGCTTGTATATCAATATAGATATGACCCGTTTATTATGTTTTTCAATTAGCCAATAATTTAGCAAAAAACTTTTGCTGTTTTTGGGACATATTTATTATTGAAATTTGTGTTTAAATATTAGTTCTAGAGCATCCAAAGCAAATTCACTTCAAAAGTAGATTTATTTAATTTTTTAAGATCATTTAAGATCTTTTGTATTCAACAGAAAACCAATTTTGAAATAAAAAAAATGCACGACTAGAACTTGCTAATTTCTTCCAAAGTCTATTTAAAAATATTTTGCTATATTTTACCTGCAAAATAAGTTTTTCTTAAAAATTTAAATGCCAAACAATCTAGAATAATTTATTTTTTTCGAAAATCATTTTAAATTTTAAATTTTGTCTTAAAAATATTTTTGGTAAGCACTAAATAAAGGGCTTATATACATATGTACATTTTACATTTAAATTTGGTCAAAAAATGTTGACCTCTTTCTGAGATATCGAGTTTGTAAACAAAATTAATATTTTTTTTTAAATAAAAAAAAATACATTTTTGATCATAAAAAATCATCATCAAAAAGAGCTTGCACAGAAAAAGAAGATTATTGAAATTAGTTTTCCATTAGTTATTGAGAAAACTTAAAAACAAAATAAAGGTTTTTGAGGGGTACCCTTCTGGAGCAATATCAAAATATGTATATTTTTCTTGTAGAAAGAAGCCAAATTAAGAACACAAAATTTAGAGAAAGTTTTAGAAAAATCACATGTTTTACCAACAAATTTGTATGGGGACTGCTGTTGTTTTTCGTATAAATAAAATGAAAAAAATGCCTTACTACAATCGGCTGAAAACCTTAATTTAAATCAACACAATTGTTTGGACTATAGGAGCCAGGAAAGACAGACAGACGGACGGAATCGGGGTACCCACTTTTTCCGACTTCTCTACCGTCGTAATGTCATATTTAATTAAAAGCTCTAGTTCGAAATTGTTTACTAAAGCAAAACTTGCCAAAAAAGTTCCTACATACATATGTATATGTATGTCGCCAGTAAAAATTTCAATGTTCACTATTTATGTGTGTCAAAAAAATTTAATAATAAAATTGAAGGCTAGTTTAAGGAATTTAAAGGCAACTTAATATAAAATTGATGATCTCTTATTCAAGGTTTCTTCTTAAGAACCTGAATATTTGCTCTTTTTCTTAGAAACAATTTTTATGAAAATAATTAAAGGCATTACTAAAATTTTTTCAAATTCTAAATTGAGTGAAAACAAAAATTTTAGTTGTTTTTGACAGCAAACCACTTTTTGGTGAATGTCGTTAAATTACTAATAAATCTTTAGTTGAAATCTTTACTTATACAACTTAACTGTATAAGCTTTATGGCTCATATGACCTCCCCTGGATCGTCAGTTGGTCAAAAGTTGATGAATTTGTGCTGAGTTTTTGGAATAGGCTGAATTTCCGATTCATATTATGTTCTTGGTCCAGCAGTTAAAAGAAGTACTTTTAGGAACAAATTTTAAGGAAGTAAAATACTAATGTTGTTTTCATATACAAAAAATAAATAATTCAAAATATAATGGGGGTCATATCCATTAATGCAATACGATTAGTTTTTAATTGCAGGGAATTCCTACGAAAAAGCAAACAAATTATCTTCCAGGGGGGGGGGGGGGGTTCATGAACCCTACGACCCCCCCCCCCCCCTGGATCCGCCATTGTCCTTGCGTCATTTAGTGTTTTTTTCTTAAGCTTTGCATTTAACAGTGGATAAGCTGGCCTTAACATTAGCTTTCTCCCTAGTTATAGCTGCCGATAAAGCTGAATTTGACGCTATTCTAAGGATACTTCGTGTTTCACGAAGTCTTAAGGCAGAAGAAGTGTTTTTTTTTTTAAATATTTTTTGAGTAAGACGATGGTGTTTAAAAATAATTGCTGACACAATGATCAATTCCAGTATTTTTTAGGGCCATAGCAAAGCATTAAATACCTTTAGAGCAATAAACATCTATTATTGCCCTTTCCTCCACTGTCAAACATTTTTTGTTGCCCATTTCTCAATCAAGAACAATTAATTTATAAATTGTACCGTTTTCCCGGAAAAAAAATGTATGCACTTCATAAAGCATCGTTGATTTATTCACTGCTTCTAATCTAATGACCCGATTTATTTTCGCATATTCTTGACTCAATTAACAATTTGTCATAAAAGTTCCCCAAGCTAAATCTCTCCTCTACCCAAATGTTTTATTTTTGTTAACAAAATAGTCCCTCATTTACCATAGTTGTTTTTTTCTAATTCATCATGTAACGCGAGAAATATGAATTTTAATTCTCGAAAATGGCTGCTTCTAACCTTATGACCGGCAGTGTATATAATGATAAGTACAAATAAAAATCCAATCCTGGAATGGTTCCTCTTTGAAATAGTTACGTCTTGAAAATAAGGCTTTTGCAAGTCTTGTTCGAAAAAGTGAAATGCAATCTCCTCCTTTAATTTTTATATTTACGGCGACGGTCGTTGATATAAGCATTTGTGTTTCCGAAGAAAATTTAGCTCAATTTGCGTGTTTTAAAAATGTAATGGTTCAGATGCAAGAACTCGGGCACAATGCATAGGGTGTCGTGAACAATGTTTGCAAATCGTGCAAATTTACTACCAAACGAATGGTTCGGTTCGCGAAGGAAAAAGTCACTGTTTGATGTGCTCTATGGCAGAGGGAAACATTGGTTCACATTTCTTTAAAAATGAAGCCGGCCATAATATTATAGTCAATAGGGAACGCTATTGAGCCATGATCAATGAGATTTTCGTTCCTGAATTGTAGGAGGCCTCCAAGATCGTACGACTCAACACCGCTGTACTATTTTGTGAAGCAGAAAAGCCCGAAACGGTTGAATTATCGGCTGGCTAGCTTAAATCTTTTTTAAAACATAATGGTAAACCCTTTTCTTTAAAGTAAAGCTCAGCTCAGTAAAGTAAAGCTTATTCTTGGCCTTAACATTAAATTATATTAATTTTATTTCTTCTTGTAAGCCACACATATAAAAAAACACCCTTTAGCTTCTAGTTCTTAACAATATTCACATGCATTTATTTGTACTTATTTATTATTGAAATTTGAAATCTAATTAACATTATTACTTGAATTTTATTTGTATTTTTATTAAAATCTATACAAAATTTTGCGAAGTCATTTACACTTCCAAGGCAATTAAACTCAGTTAATCGAAACGAAGTAATATTTATTTATTTGTGTTTTTATTTAAATTAGAGAAATTGATTGAAAAACATTTTTTACATATACATACATATGTACACTATATATAAAAAATTGTTTGTACAGGTGATTCTTCAAAATAATAGCTAAGGTATTTAAAGAAAAACAGATTTTCAACCATTCTTTTTTCAATTTTGGTATTGTTTATTATAAGAGGATTAAAAACAAAACAAAATAAATTGGTACAAACTTCATGAAGAAAAAAAAATGCAACAAATTAGGCAAAGTAGGAAATCAAGGGTCAAAAAATTGCACGTACAGTGATAAAAAACTTAATTATATATAAGTTTCAGTAGCGAGTGTGATAACCTTTCGCTTTTATAACGTCCTGAAGGCGATTCTTCATAGAGAGAACTTCCAATATAACGGCTTTTAGCTGGTTTTTATTACTTATTTTTGATTCTCGGACCTTTCTTCCTAAATAATCCCAAAGATGCTCAATGGGATTAAGGTCTGGGGATTGGGGAGGATGAGGCAATTGCGATTTAACATTATAGAGAAGCCACTCCTTTACTATCCTTGATGAATGTTTAGGTTCGTTGTCTTGCACAAGTAAAAAGTCGTCTTTAAGGCCAATTTGGCTTTCAAATTTTCTTTTAAAAACTAAATTTCCCACACCATTGGACCCCATAGCTCCCCAGACCATAACATTTCCGCCTCCATGTTTCACCGTTGATTGCATATTCTTCACATCTAATGCTGTGTTTGGTTTCCTCCACACAAATCTGCGACCGTCCAACCCAAAAACATTAAACTTGCTCTCGTCAAGGAATAACACATTCCTCCAAAAATCATCTGGTTTCGAAACGTATGCATTCGCATAGTTCAAGCGTTTTGAAACGTTTGCTTTTGAAATATAGGTTTTTTTTTGTACCGTGCGACCATTATATCCCTTTGAATGCAGACAGTTCCGAACAGTTTGAGGGTTAAGCCATATTCCATCATTTGCTTGAATGTCAGCAGCTATTTTAGGAGCACTTAACTTGGGATCAGCCTTTACCATTCTTTCAATTTTTCGTTCCATATGAGCGTCTAGTATTTTTTTTCGATCTCTTCCTGGGGCCACTCCAAAGCTTTTATTTTTCAAATAATTTTTTAATACATATTGAACTGTAGACCGTGGTCTACCAATAGTTGACGATATCTCAACATAACTTTTTCCGTCGTTTCTTTGTTTAAAAATCAGTTTTCTTACTTCAAGAGGTACTTTTTTATGAGAAGCCTCCATTTTCAAAATAAACTTCGCAAAATTAAAAAAAAAAAAATTGAAAAGATCAATACACTACGGCATACTGAGCCTAGATCTCTCAATATCATTACAGTACAAAATTTACATTTCAAAAAGAAACGTTATTTCCATTTTGTTAGAGAAGAGACCAGTGTACGAACATTTGTTTGATGTACGAGCAATTTTTTGACATTCCTGGCAAAATTCTACTAACGGTAAAAAAACCCATGAGGCAAAGCTCGAACATTTTGTTGCAGTTTTGTTGCATTTCCTATTATACATTATAATTTTATCAAATAAAGTCAATAAGCTCAGATTTGTGGTAGGAAGTTCATAGTGTAAGGGAAACCCATTTATTTTCAATTGCTGTACGTGCAATTTTTTGATGTAGTGTAAAAATGATTCTCTGCCAGAATTTTTAAATGTTAAAAAAAATCTCGTACCATTTCGTATTTATTTTTCTGTACAGCTGTAAACACATTTTGTTCACACCATTTCTAATCTTAATTTTAAAACATTCAATAAAGAGATTTAAAGTTAATGTATAACTTTCTCTCGCAATGCTTTTAGTCTTAAATATTGCATCATCTTTAAAATTGTTAAATTTTATAGTCTGCATTTTTCTATGAGCCATAATATTGTTAGTTTCTTGGCTGTTTGTTGTTGTTTACGTTAGTTTAAAATAGTTATGCTAATTTTCAGCTTAAATAATATTTTCTGAAGATCAATTCATAAAACTTTTGCTACACGCTCAAAGTATATGTAGAATAAATTGATCTATTTGTATACATAAAAACGTCAATACAAAATTTAACAAAAACTTATCATTTAATTTGTAATTCTTACATACAAATCATAATCGACTGAGAGAGCTGTTACTTCAAACATTGGACAACATGTCCGAACGCAGCATTAGATTTCCCTATCCCGATCAGGCTAGTAATGGGCAGGTTCAAACAACATAAAGGACTTCATTTGCAGTCAACTGCGTTCCTTTAACGTAAATTTAAACTAATTAGTTTTTCAAGAGTCATAAACTTCAAATTGGGAACTTCACTTCACTGATCTTTACCTTCAGTTAAATGAAAAAATATGATTAGCTGTCTTTTGTAATTGACTTGATAGTTAGGGAGAGTTTTCTTGACTAAATTTCCAGTCAACTTACCAATAAAGTTGCCTAAATTGGGAGCCAATTTTTTGGCAGCTGGCCAATCAGATTCTAGAAACTTGCCTTACTTTCAAGTTCCTTATGTCGCCTGAACTTGCCCAATATCTAGTGTGCGGTTCTGCCTGTATTTGAAGAAAATACTTTGAAGATACTGAAAACACTCTACTTTTTCTTCTGGTTCTTGAGCAATGTTTATCAAAGAGGATAACTATTAAGTTCCGAGGCTGAACATATTGGTTTTTCCGTGTTGATTTTCTTGTTGACATTTGATAGAGGTCCATCATCCAATGAGATTGCAAGCATAGGTCGCACTCACAAAGCTATTGTAGTAGCTAAGTAGTTGAAATTTCCCCTCCGACGTAGTGTAAAATTTTCGGCTACAAAGTTAGTTTAGGACACAAGAATTCAAAATGAAATGAATCTTTCGGTATTTAAATAGAAATATAAATCAATCATATTAGGTCCGTTCGCGTACCCTCCCAAAACAGTCAAATTTTACTAAAAAATACGAAATTTAACCAAATCCTGTTCGCGTACTCAAAAATTTCGTAGTTTTTCGTAAAAGAGAGCGCTCACGAGAGAGTAAAATATTTCCCCAGCCTACGAATTTTAGCCCAAGAAATTTCTTTGGGCTGATTTGTAAAAATTTCAAATTTGATAGAAATTGAAATAAATTAAATAAATTGCTCGCTTTTGCTGTCAGTTATAAAATTTAAAAACAAATTTTCAAAGAACAGGAACAAGACAGTAATATTGTGTGAAAAATTTGTTGTTTTCCCGTTCGCTTACTTTTTTGTAGTTTTTTTTTGGTGAGAGAATTTTACCCCCACTCTTTAAAATATTTCTTTTTACGAATTTTGGTGCAGAAAGTACGCGAACGGACCTATTGGTTTTTCCGTGTTGATTTTCTTGTTGACATTTGATAGAGGTCCATCATCTAATGAGATTGCAAGCATAGGTCGCATTCACAAAGCTATTGGCTACGTAGTCAAGGGATTCTGATTGGCTAAATCTAACTAAAAAAGTAGTTGAAATTTCCCCTCCGACGTAATATAAAAATTTCGGCTTCAAAGTTAGTGGAGAATAATTTTGACGTTTCACAATCAGCTGCTCGGTAAAGTAATACGAATTCAAAATGAAATAAATCAGTCAATATTTAAATACAAATATATGTAAATCATTCAAATTTGATTTTATTGAATTTAAAAACACAAAAGATAAGTTAAAGTTATCAAATCAAAATTGTTTCTTATTTTATATAATGGGTGATTTTTTAAGAGCTTGAGAACTTTTTTTTAAAAAAAAAACGCATAAAATTTGCAAAATCTCATCGATTCTTTATTTGAAACGTTAGATTGGTCCATGACATTTACTTTTTGAAGATAATTTCATTTAAATGTTGACCGCGGCTGCGTCTTAGGTGGTCCATTCGGAAAGTCCAATTTTGGGTAACTTTTTCGAGCATTTCGGCCGGAATAGCCCGAATTTCTTCGGAAATGTTGTCTTCCAAAGCTGGAATAGTTGCTGGCTTATTTGTGTAGACTTTAGACTTGACGTAGCCCCACAAAAAATAGTCTAAAGGCGTCAAATCGCATGATCTTGGTGGCCAACTTACCGGTCCATTCCTTGAGATGAATTATTCTCCGAAGTTTTCCCTCAAAATGGCCATAGAATCGCGAGCTGTGTGGCATGTAGCGCCATCTTGTTGAAACCACATGTCAACCAAGTTCAGTTCTTCCATTTTTGGCAACAAAAAGTTTGTTAGCATTGAACGATAGCGATCGCCATTCACCGTAACGTTGCGTCCAACAGCATCTTTGAAAAAATACGGTCCAATGATTCCACCAGCGTACAAACCACACCAAACAGTGCATTTTTCGGGATGCATGGGCAGTTCTTGAACGGCTTCTGGTTGCTCTTCACTCCAAATGCGGCAATTTTGCTTATTTACGTAGCCATTCAACCAGAAATGAGCCTCATCGCTGAACAAAATTTGTCGATAAAAAAGCGGATTTTCTGCCAACTTTTCTAGGGCCCATTCACTGAAAATTCGACGTTGTGGCAGATCGTTCGGCTTCAGTTCTTGCACGAGCTGTATTTTATACGGTTTTACACCAAGATCTTTGCGTAAAATCTTCCATGTGGTCGAATAACACAAACCCAATTGCTGCGAACGGCGACGAATCGACATTTCACGGTCTTCAGCAACACTCTCAGAAACAGACGCAATATTCTCTTCTGTACGCACTGTACGCATTCGTGTGGTTGGTTTAATGTCCAATAAAGTAAACTGAGTGCGAAACTTGGTCACAATCGCATTAATTGTTTGCTCACTTGGTCGATTATGTAGACCATAAATCGGACGTAAAGCGCGAAACACATTTCGAACCGAACTCTGATTTTGGTAATAAAATTCAATGATTTGCAAGCGTTGCTCGTTAGTAAGTCTATTCATGATGAAATGTCAAAGCATACTGAGCATCTTTCTCTTTGACACCATGTCTGAAATCCCGCGTGATCTGTCAAATACTAATGCATGAAAATCCTAACCTCAAAAAAATCACCCGATATTTGCATTTGTCAATAATATGACAGTTCCAGATTGACTAGCTTTGTAGTGTAGTTTTGCATTCACAAAGCTAGTTGAATTTTGACTACGTAGACACTAGTTTTGTGAATGCGACCATACTCTCCGTAGTCTAGGTGTTTCAGGTATGTTGTCAAAACCCATATTATCCCTCCGTTACATGTCAAGACTGCTCGCAGCACATCACTGATCACCAATAAGAACAGAATTGGTAACAGTATTTAGCCCTATATGACTCTAATTTGGACTTCACTCTTCTGAAAACCTACCTCGTGTAAGACGTGGCATTTGGTCCCATCATAAATCGTCTATATAATAGAAATGAGTTTATCCGGGATACCTCTCCTTCGCAAAGCAAGTCAGATTAACTCCCTGTTAAAGATGTCATAGCCTTCTCAAAATCGATGAATCAGCAGGTGAAGTGGAGATCGATAGTCAACACACTGCTTGATGACGATCCGCAAGGTGTTGATGTGATCAATGCAGCAATTCTGCGGGAATGCCGTCTAGCCCTACCACTTTGTTCTTTTTAAGTGCCTTGATCGCGGTACATACATATCTCTTTTTTACTGGGGTGCGCGGGGCGTAGTCGAGAATTTGTTGCATGGGGAAACTCAAAAGATATCAGTTGCTCGTTGCTATCGAATACTTACTTACTTACTTAAGTTGGCGCTACAGTCCTGTGTGAACTAGAGCCTCACCCAACAAACTTCTCCATCTAGCTCGGTCCCTAGCTAGATTTCTCCAATTTCGCGCTCCAAGTTGGTTGAGGTCACTTTCCACTTGTGCGCGCCACCTGATCCGCGGTCTTCCTCTACTGCGCTGTCCCACGGGTGTGGATACGAAGACTTTTCGGGCCGGTGGATTGGTTTCCATGCGCTCTACGTGACCCAGCCATCTTAGTCGTTGGACTTTTACCCTTCTGGCTAAGTCTACGTCGCTGTACAGCTCATCGTTTCATCTTCTCCTCCACTCCCCTTCTATGCATATGGGACCGTAGATCACACGAAGAAATTTTCTCTCGAAACGACCCCAGGTGCTTTCATCTGATTTTGTCATAGTCCATGCTTCTGCACCGTTTAGCAGGACGGGGTCTAATATAGTCCCTCGAGAGAGGGGTTTGCTACTCAATTGCTTTCTTAGCCCAAAGAAACAGCGTTTAGCAAGAGTTATTCTTCGTTTGATCTCAGCGCTGGTGTTGTTTTCTGCGTTAATAGCGGAGCCTAGGTAGACGAAGTCCTTAACTATCTTAAAGTTACGTCTGTCGATGGTGACGTTTTGACCAAGAAGTCGTCGGTGTTGTAAGTCCTTTCTTTGTTTTGCCCTCATCAACCGTTAAACCCATTTTTGCCGACTCTGCCTCAATTCTCACAAAAGCCCCATTGACATCACGCTGAGTTCTTCTATCATCTATCGAATACATAGTTTTAAACTTAAGAACAATGTTTCTTCTACCATGTAAGGTGGACCATCTATAGAAACAGTGTCCGGCAGTAACTTTTGTTTATTTATTTTTTTTTAAATGTACAAGTGTTAGTACTCCAAACTTTTTCAAAATATTAACATATTTCCTGCCAATTAGAATCAATAAAACAATTTCCTTTTTTTTTCTTACCGAATTCGTGTATTTTTTATATTTCACAGATCTACACGTCACCGAAATTAGCTCTCATTAGTACCTGTGTCGTTCCTTGCATAGCCGGAGTAGCAGTGATTTATGGAAGATACGTGCGGACAATTACTAGAAGTTACCTTGATAAACATGCCCAAATCTCAAAAGCCTCCGAAGAACGTTTAGGCAACATAAAGACTGTGAAATCCTTTTGTCGGGAGAACGCTGAAGCTCAGACATACGATAACCTGCTTACTGACGCCATGAAGATAGCTTACGATGAAGTTATGGCAAAATCTATGTTCTTTGGATTCGTAAGTTCTTTTCACCAAATCATTTTACTACTTTAATCATTAATTTTACTTTCTGTTTTTTTTTTCACTTAGAGCGGCTTTTCTGGAAATGTTATAATAATATCGGTTCTCTATTATGGTGGCAGCCTGGTTATTAGTGACCAATTAACCATTGGTGCTCTAACGTCCTTCATACTTTATGCGGCATATTCGGCGATTTCTATAAACGGTCTGAGTAACTTCTACACAGAACTAAACAAAGGTGTTGGTTCAGGTCAGCGAATATGGGAGATCCTCGACAGGAAATACGAAATTTCTTTAAATTCTGGAATTGTTCCAACAGTTAAACCAAAAGGCCAAGTTGCATTTTCAAATGTTGTTTTCAGTTTCCCAGCAAGACCAGAAAATCCCGTGCTGAATAACCTCACGCTGACACTTTCTCCAGGACAAACTACAGCTATTGTTGGACGAAGTGGTTCGGGTAAAAGTACTATCGCTTCATTGCTACTTAGATTATACGATCCACAGAACGGACAAGTCACACTCGACGGAATGGACTTGAAAGAACTTAGCCCCTATTGGTTGAGAGAGAATATAGGTGCAGTCAGTCAAGAACCTGTTCTGTTTAGTGGTACAATCAGAGAGAACATATACTATGGATTGAATCCAGGCACAAAGATCACAGAGGATGAATTTCAAACAATAGTTCAAAATGCCCATATAGATGAATTTTCAAACACCCTGCCTGATGGACTTGAAACAATGGTTGGCCAACGTGGTATGATGTTGAGTGGAGGCCAAAAGCAAAGAGTTGCCATAGCTAGAGCTTTGATAAAGGTAACCATTTAATGATTTGTCTTAATTTCTTTAATAACAACAATTTCTTTCTATAGAATCCCACCATTTTAATCCTTGATGAGGCTACCAGTGCTCTTGACTCAGCTTCAGAAGAGTTAGTTCAAAATGCTCTCGAAAAACTCTCGAAGGGAAGAACAGTTTTAACAATTGCTCACCGCCTCAGCACCATTCGCAATGCAGATAAAATTGCTGTCCTCGACAACGGATTGGTAGCGGAGGAAGGAAGCTATGATGAGCTAATTGCACGTGAAACTGGAATTTTCAAAGATCTGGTCAAGAAGCAGGCATTTCTGATCGATTCTTGAATCTTTGTCTTAACGGTGTTGGGATATTCATTACTATTGTTAATTTAAAAAGAAAAACAACATGTCATAGAAAAACATTACTGTTCTTAATTTTGATTCTTATTAATTTGCTTTAACCATCGAACAAACCGGTTTTCCTGTAGTTTTAGTTCTTATTTTTTTATATAAATAATATATTATACATATACATACATCATTATTATAATTTTATATATATATATATTTATACACAACATTTTCTTGTGCTTTCGTTCATAAATTTTGTAAGAAATAAAGTTTTATATAAGTGAAACTTAGACCCAAAATAATTTTGTTTTATTTTGATTTTTCTGAAATTTTTGGGTGTGACCTTATTTTTAAAGCGCACACGTTTTTATTACCAACGGTACGTATTGAAATCCTATTTTTAATTTTTTGGGAGGATCAATCAAAATGTGGGGTTCACATCCGCCAGTTTTTTTTTTTTTTTTTTTTTTTTTTAAAAAATCCGTCTTCAAGAATGGGGCCAAAATGAGAAAATTTTCAAAATTCTAGTTTCATCCTCACAAAATCAACTATATCTCGGAAACCACTGCTCCGATCTTTAAAATGGGGGTGTTTTCGGAAGGGTAATTTCAATACCGTTAATTTGAATTCAAAATTGTAACGGTACTTATTTGATTTTAGGAAATAAACGGTAAAATGTAAAAAAAGTTAATTTTTTTAAATAACGGTAAATTGCTCTCCTATTTTCCAACCGATTTTCAAAATTTGCATGTCATTATGATTTTAACCAACTAACGGTTATTTTGGTATATCAAACTTTCCTGTATGTCATCTACAAGCTTCAATATTGCGGTTTAAAGATTTTTCAACTGAAATTCGAACAAAATTCTAGCCTATTAGTCGTTAAAATTCATAAACACATTTTTATTTTTAAAATTGTTCAAAAATGGCTTATAACTTGGGGTATTCATTCAGGAACATCAAAAATTATAAAATTGATATGAAAATTTTAAAAATAACGAACTTTATGGACTTAGAAAAAATTATGTAATTTTAAAAGTTAGAGTAAGAAATTTTTCAAAATTCGAGTTTCATCCGCACAAAATCAGCTATAACTCAGAAATCACTGGTCTGATTTTTAAAATTTAGGTGTCTCTGTAACGGGAATTCCAATACCGTTAGTTTAAATATTTTATGATAACTGTACTTTTCTGATTTTAGAAAATAAACGGTAAAGAGTAAAAAAAGTAATTTTTTTTATATAACGGTAAATAGCACTTCTATTTTCCAACCGATTTTCAAAATTTGCATGTCATTATAATCATGACAAATTAACGGTTACTTTGGTATATCAAACTTTGCCATATGTTAGCTACAAGCTTCAATATTCTGGTTTAAAAATAATTCAACTGAAATTTGTAAAAAATTCTAGCCTATTAGTCGTTAAAATTCACAAAGAATTTTTACTTTTTAAAATTGTCCAAAAATGACCTATAACTTAGGGGATTCCTTCATGATCGTCAAAAATGATAAATGTGACGTAGAAAATTCAAATTAACAAAAACTAACAGGGGCTCAGAAACAATTGTGTAATTTTGAAAATTTCAAAATTAGTGTTTCATCCGCACAAAATCAGCTGTAACTTTAAAACCACTGATCCGATTTTTAAAGCTTAGGTGTCTCTGTAACGAGAATTTGATTACTATTTATTTAGATATAATAAACATAACGGTACTTATATGATTATAGTAAATAAAAGGTAAAATGTTAAAAAAAAAAATGTGTACACAACGGCGAATAGCTTTTCTGTTTTCCAACCGAATTTCAAAATTTGCATGTCATCATAATCTTAAAAAACTAACAGTTCATTTGGTACATAGAACTTAAGGGTTCGCCGGCTACAAGCTTCCATATTGCAATTTCAAGATATTTCAACTGAAATTTGAAAAAAAAACTGCAGCCAATCTTAAGACATCTTGAAACTTTGTCTGAATGTTAATAAATTGTGTGTTGTAACTTAACTTAAATACCAAATGATACAGATTTGATTTTGTTTATAACAAGAATGTGTCTGACTTAGTGTGGGTTAATTTTATGTAGACAATTGATATACGTTGCACTTTTCTATCTTCTTAATATGAAGTTTAGTTTTCAAAAAACACGTCTTAATATCTCTTACTTCCCTGAGACAGTAAGGAATCTTGATATATACTTTTACATTTTATACATATTAAATTGGAACAACCATAGTTAGACAAGTTGTAGGAAAAGCGTATGCACTTAGTTTTTGGCCTACTCCTCTTAATCTTAGTACTAGGAAATTTTGACTTGTTGTTGATAATGTTGTAGCTGTTTAGATTAGCTACAATCAAGAAAAGTTAATGTTGCCTTTAATTGTGTTATACGTTATATTTTCAACTTACAATCGATATGATCGTATTTCGTCTTATGCTACAAGTATCTTCTGGATGTCTTTTGAAAACCTCTTAAATGTGAGAACTTTAACTTAACTTTTTAAATTACTAGTAACAGGTTAACCTTCTTACCTTTGTCATCTGTTTGACTTACCAAATAATTATTCAGCGTTTTTCTTCACTTAACTCTGGGCTCCAATTTTTTGTTAATGCCTCACGTCTGTGGAATTCCTTATTGCTAAATGTGCGGAACATAGATAATGAGCGCATTCTAAAAGCTAGTCACTACGTATGTATTAAAAATTCAACTAGCTTTGTGAATGCAAAATTGCACAACGAAGCTAGTCGATTTGAAAAATTCTGGAGTTCACATTGATTTGCGAACTTTTATTTAAATAACTATATGTAAATAAAGAAAAAAAAATTGGGGTGAATTTCTAGAACTCTACAAGGAATCTCCGGCTCTTTGGAAAGTAAAGAATCCTGATTATAGCAACAAGATTATGAAATATTAAAGACACGACCGCTTGATTCGAAAATGAAAAGAAAAATATCCAAATGATGACTGTGAAACAGCTGTGAAAAAGATAAAAATAATTTCTGGGCAAATTATGAGAAAGAGCTCAAGAAAAAGCAACGGAGTCGAAGTCACATCCAAAAGCAGATGATATTTATGACCCGTGGTTATGGTAGTTTTAAACGCGTTAGCGTCATTCCACGACTATTTGCCAAAAACCTTAAAGTTAACGATAAGCGATGATAGGCAGATTTTGGTTTTCTTATTATAGTATTTTTTTTGTTAATAGTGTCACTTTAGAGATATGTACATAAGTTGTTCAAACGCCTGCTTCTCCATGCTTACATAATTTTTGATATCTTTTTGAAAAAATAATTCTAACTCTCTTAACAATTTTGTTTGGCCAAGTTTTTGTTTTTTTAAATATTTGATTTTTTATTTTTTGTGACATGATATCCAAAATAAAACATTTTTAAGACGGAAAACTATACATTTAAGTTGTATCGTGTTTTTCAAAAACGGACTTGAGTAAAGTATCAATTTGCGCAGTTGTTTTGTGTCATAAATGGCCGGCATTACCGAAAAGCTGATTGTGCAACGTCAAAATCAGTGTCCACTAACTTTGTAGCCGAAACTTTTACACCACATCCGAGGGAAATTTCAACTCATTTTGTAGTTGCACCAAGCCAATTAGATGAGTAGGTTCAGACGACATTAGGGACTTGAAAGTAAGGCAAGTTTCTAATATCAGATTGGGCAGGTTCAGACGACATAAGGGACTTGAAAGTAAGGCAAGTTTCTAATATCTGATTGGTCAGTTGCCAAAATATTGCTTTCCAATTTAGGAAAATTTAATGAAAAGTTAGTCAAGAAAAATCTCCCTAACTATCAAGTCAAGTCTAATTTTGTCAAAATGACAGTTGATCATATTTTTTCATTCAACTGAAAGCTGAACTTTATTACTCTATGATTTATTTATTTTCTGCACAACTTCCTTTAATGTTTTATGTAAAAGAGTTAATTGTCAATTTGGAAAAGAAATAAGTAATATTTCTTTACAATGCATAATACAAATCGTGATGGACTTGAAGCTTGCTTGAGAAGTGTTTTGTAGACAATAATTTTTGTTGGTAGTTTTTGTACTATGAACTTAAAGTAGAGGTTTGTGAAGTAAAGTTCTGATTTGGAAATACATGACACTTGGGAAACTAACAAGTTGCCTTGTCAAAATTTACGTTCTAAGAATGAAGTTGACTGCAAATGAAGTCCCTTATGTTGCCTGAACCTGCCCATTGGCTAACTGGAAAACAATTGCCTTCCAATTAAGGCAACTTTATTGGAAAGTTAACTGGAAAGTAAGTCAAGAAAAGTTTCCCTGACTATCAAGTCAAGTCTACTTATGTCAAAATGTCAGCTCATCATGTTTTTTTTTATTCAACTAAAAGCTGAACTTTATTACTATGTGATTTATTTATTTTCTGCACAATTGTATTTGATGTTTTATATCATATAAAAGGGTTCCTTGTCAAATTAAAAAAGCAATTAGTAATACAAAATACAGATTGAAATGTTATTGTAGCTTGCCTTAGTAGTGTTTTGTAGACAATTATGTTTTTGATAGTTTTTGCTTGATCAACTGAAGGTAGAGGTTAGTGAAGTGAAGTTACGAGTTCGAAGTTTATGACACTTGACAAACTAACTAGTTGCCTTGGTCAAAATTGACTTTCAAAGAACGCAGTTGACTGCAAATGAAGTCTCTTATGTGTATGTCTGAACCTGCCCAATGACTTGACTACGAAGTCACTAGCTAAGTGAATGTCCCCATTGTTAAAGTTTAAAAAAATGTGTATCAGTGTATTGGCTGCTTTCTTTTCTCTATGCCGTTGAAGAGCTTTCTACTTCACTTGCTTTTTTTTAATTTTGATTTTAATATTATTATTTATAATTTAATATTATTATTTTTTCGTTTGTTTTTATTTCAAACGCTCTTTTCCTTATATTGATATAAATAAATAAACTAAACAAAACAGTTTAGTCTAACATAAAAATAAGTTTAAATGTTATACGAGAGAGGAGAATAAAGTATTTAACTTATCTCAACTGCATAAGAAAATATCAAAAACAAAAAATAGATTAAAAAACACAGACTGAAGTTTTTTTTTTATTATTTTAAATTTTAATGTTTGTTCTAAACTCATATTCACAATAATCATAATTGTTGATTTATGTTGTAATTAAATAAAATTTGTTTGAATAAACTGTTTTATTATTTTGTGTAATAGTATTATAGTTAATTAAAAGTAATCATATGTATGTAGGTATAATTAGAATAATAATAAAAGTTATACAGTAATAATAATAATAATAATTACATAATTATATTTTTTTCTTGAAATAAAGATTTTTGTTTATTTAATTTCAACAGGATTTAGTCTTCCATTTATAAGTGATACGAAATGATAAAAACAAAATGTATCCTTCTAAGTTTACTATTTACTATCTTCCAGTTTTAGTTATTAAGTAATATATTTTATTTGTTTGTTTCTTTTTTTTTTACATAATTAGTTGTATTTTTGTTTAAAGGCATTTTTTTTTCTCAATAACTACTTGAGGGTGATTAAATGTTTTGGTTTTTATAATCTCCATAATTTTGCATTAATTTGCAAATACTAAAATTTATATATTTTTAACTTTATTTCTTAAACTTTAGTTCTTATTTTTCTTATATAAAAATATATATAATATATATTGTTTTTTGTTTTTGTTTCTTTTGTTGCATAAAAGGTATGAATGTATACATAAATATTTTAACAAAAATTGTTATATATCTAACAGTTTTTTACTTGTAACACTTTTTCTCGGGGAGTTCTTTGTAATGAAATATGAAAATACTTTTTCAAATTGTGAAAAATATATAATTTATTTCTTTTTATGTTTTTTTTTTATTATTTTTAATTTAAATTCAACAAATTCGTCCAAATATAACAATGCAATAATTTTATATTTCTTTTAAATATAATGTAATAATTTCTTTTCTTTTGTTTTTTTTTTTTTTTTTTTTTGTATAGTACGAAATATATTTTTTGATTAAGTTTTTAACTTATAATAAATATTTATTAATTAGAATCTATGTATATTAAATGTGTGTAATGTAAAATTAAACCGATTAAACAAAAGCTTCAAAAATAAAAATAATTAATAGAGTGTCTTAGGATTAAAAACATAGTATTGTTGTGAGTGTGGTGTATGAGTAAAGATTCTGAATGTGTCGTAAAGTCGTAAACCTATTTTATTATAATTATATATTTTTTAAATGAAAACAAACTCTCATTAAGGTACAATTTTCTTAATTGGATTATTTTGTTTGGTCAAATATTTACAATTGAATATCGAAAAGGATTTTCTTTTTGAAAATTTCTTTGTATCTTAATTTTCGAGGGTTTTGAAATTTTTGTTTTGTTTGTTTTTGTAAGAAATTCAAAATTAATATAAAACAATTACAAGTTCCTAAATCAATTTAAAACTCGATCTTTGAAACTTGGTTTTAAAAATATTCAGAACTCGAGCATTTCTTCACTCTCTATAACTCCCTTAGAACTCGGTGTTAATATATAATCGAGTTTGAAAGATTAATATTTATTAAATTCATAGCACCGAGTTCTAATTTCCTGGATCCCCAAAATGGAAGGTTAATAAATCGAAGTTCTCTTTACTGAGATCTATATTAGAGTTATAAAGCTTACAAACTTGATGAAAAAATGTATCAATTGAATTCTAATTTGTCTATAATCCTAGTTTTTTTTTTTGTTTAAGCTCACTTTTTCCTTATTTAAATATCCAGAGGTTAAAATATAAATAAAACTTAAGTGTGTGCATTCGATACACCGACTTAAGCTTCAGTACATTAATTTAACCATACAAAAATAATTAATCTGTGTTTACGGTAAAAATTAGGTGATAAATATTCTGATTTATTTTTAGAATAATTAAGATATAAAATGCATACATAATAAAAAGCTCAGCATTTCCCATTGAAAAAAGCTACAGAGAGATGAATGACTCAAAATATATTCGTATGATGAATCAACATTACGAAAATATTTTAAAACCATCCCATTAAGGTTTAATTGTTATCATCTAACAAGTCAAAGGTGAGCTCATTGAATAAAAATCTATTCTCACAACTTATAACCATTTTTCCCATATTGTGGGAATTATTAAAAACAGAATATTACAGTCGAAGGCATTCACAAATATTTTCGACATGAAACTCAGCCCCACTAAATCTTTCTCTGGTAATAATAAAGCTGATCAAAAGTAATAGCCTCAAGCCTACAAGATCAGAAATTTGCAACGAGAAAAACTGGAGCGTATAGCTGATAGCTTATGTAAGAGTTTCAAAATAAAATAAATAATAAAATTTTGTATTTAAAGATATAAACAATTAATTAAAAAAAAATTACTGATCAAATCAAAAATATATAAAAATAGAAAATCCTTTTCCTAATTCGAATAAAAACCAAAAAAGGGCAAGCCAATTGGAGATATGTACCTCTTTCTTTTTTTAAATCCAGAGTCATCATCAAAATTGGGTAAAAATAAATTGAATTCACCTGTTTTCCCCTTCACACACTTTTCTGTTTAGTTAATTTTTGTTTGTTTTTGCTTTGTGTGTATAGGCACTAATAATTTATATATTTTTTAATATAATTGTTTTTATTTATTCTTTTGATTTTGTGATACTTGCACCGTGCATTTGTCCGCTTGGAGGATTTGCTGGCATTAGTTTATGTTGCGGTATGACCGTTAAGGATTTAGGTATCTTAGACATGAGGCTATTGTCCAACAATAGCGATTGCTGTTTCATTGTTGCTGTAAATGTTGCTTGTGGTCCCTTGGGGGCTGCTGTTGCTGTTGCAGTTGCTGTAGCAGTTGCAGTTGTTTTACCATTCATCAGCATCTGATTGGGGTCGGGAAAATTATTCCATAGCCAGGAATTCGTGGGAACTCCACTCATTGTTGTTGTGTTGATGGGAGGTTTTAGGAGAGGCAGGGCTTGTCCAGATAAATTTGGAAGAAGGGACAAGTTTGAAGTTGGTGGAGCTGAGGAAAGTAAACTAATTGGCTTCAAATTAATAGCTGAAGGAATCACAGAGGAGGACTGAGATTGAGATTGTGATTGCGATGTGCACGTAGCAGTCGCTAAGGTATTTGTTGTTGTTGAATTGTGGATAGTTTTGGGGGCAATGGCTGTGTAAATTGTCGACTTATTTAACATAAGACGCTGCTTTTTTGCTGCACTTTCTGCTGCACTCACAGCTTGCATTGTCTTATTGAAAGACGCCAAGGCAGGATTCGGTAACAGTTGTTTAGGAGAGATGATGCTGCTGCTGCCGCCACTGCTGCTGTTGGTGTTGATACTGCTGTTGTTGGAAGTACAAGTTGCTGGCGGGAATATACTCCCTCCCTTCACCTTGCCTTTGCTTCCCTTGAGCATTTGATCCCGCATCAGTTTCTCCCTGCGTAAAATGCACATTCGGTTGTAGTCGTGGATTGAAATGAGGAATGGTCTTCCACCAGATTGCACTTGCACCAGGGCAGGCAGACGCCTTCCATCTGCAGTCTGATACAGCGGACCCTGCTGGTTGTTTAAATGATGTGAAGTTGTAGTGACAGGCAGAAGAGTCGGTCGCCAACTTTTACTTTCGAGTCGTTCCTGGGATGTTAATGTGTCAGGCAGGACCACCACATTTGGAGGAATCGGTTTCATCGGTTTTGGCAGCAATGGTCGCTTCAAAGGTTGAGTGTTGAGAGGTTGTGCCGGCCTCTTATTCAAGCTTATCAACTCGGGCGGAGTTGTATTGAGCGTTGTCTTTTTATTATGAGTAGGAGAAGCCTCAAGCTTGTTGCTTATTTGTTTATTACCAGCTGCTAGACTCTTAGCCTCAAGCTTGTTGCTTATTAGTTTATTAGCAGCTGCTAGAATCTTTTGCTGCTTAGTCAGCAACTCCCAAGGAGTGCCCTCGTTGGGAGTTGTTGAGTCTGACCGATTGGGAGAGTTAGGTGAATTCGATTTGGAATTCGGTGTGGAGTTCAACGAGACAATTTCAATCGAATTGTTTCCTTTCGGCACACCTACATTAGCCTTGAGAATACTTCGGCTATTGGGGATTGATGCGGCAGACACTGTTATAGGAGTACTGGTATTTACCTCTTTTTGTTTGGTGTCGTCAGCCTCCTTGGGTTGTTCTTTGGGGCGGGCAATGATAGTCACAGAATTGGAACTCAGCTGTCGTTGGATTTTATCCGCTGACACACTTCGAGGTCGACTTTCACATTCCTTTGAAGACGATGGAGAGCTGCAGCGGCTGTCGAAGGAGGTAAGACGATTGCGCACTGTCTGGGTGTAGACTGTTGCATTGGAGCTTGCATTTGACGATAAAATCAGATCACCATTGCGATAATATTTTTCCAATAGTATGAGATGCCGCAGAAAACTTGACTGATTGCCATACGGCTTTTGCAGGTCTTCCCAAAGACGGCGCGTGGGGGCATCGTATTGCAGGAATGTGTTGACGCGTGTCCAGCCTTCGGGTGTCCGTTGTGAGGATCTTCCACCAAAGGGTGCTTTGAACTGTAAACCGAGATCTTCCTCGCCGGGGAACAATTCTCGCATTGATATGTTTGGATTTGAACGCAGAGCAGTCGAAATGTCATTTCTGTCCTCCAACGATGTCCCAACACTTTGCAGAATAGCCTTCAATTTGGATTGTTGGTCTTTAGTAGCTTGCAAGCTTTTCTGTGGTGAGGGAGATGTCGAACTTGAGGAACCAGTTGAAGATGAATCTGATATCATTGGTACATCGTAATCAACCAAGACATCATTATCCAAAACCATCTGATTGCTAGACGAATTTGATGTCATCCCCTCCGCCGCTACAGAAGACTTCTTTGCGGTCGAACTTTCATCTCCACTAAAGAGGCCTCCATCACTGATCATTTCCACAGATGAACCTGTTGAGTGAGTTGGAGATGGGGGTAATTCAATTGTTTCTATTGGTTCTTCCAAATCAATAACAGTTGAGGGTGATTTTTGTTTTTTTGCTGGTTTTTCTTTGTCCTTTTCCTCTTCGTGCGATGTGTCTTTTTTATCATGAACATTATAGAACTGAAGGAGTCTGTAAAGATAATAATTTTTATGAAAAAAAGTCTAGGGATGGATATAGTGTTTGAATTTACCTTTTCCGGTAGTTCTTAACAAACTCGATCTTTTGAACTTTTCCATGTTCTGGCGGCTTCATTAACAAATTTGCAAAATATCGACATAATTTACACACGGCTGTACATTGACCCATTGTAACTGGTATTC
The DNA here is from genome assembly GCA_920104205.1 of Eupeodes latifasciatus. Classification (NCBI taxonomy): domain Eukaryota; kingdom Metazoa; phylum Arthropoda; class Insecta; order Diptera; family Syrphidae; genus Eupeodes; species Eupeodes latifasciatus. The sequence continues at coordinate 102,240,791 of OV049924.1, read as the reverse complement.
CCATGTCAGCCAGGGCTTTTTCAAGTCGATCAGTGTCCTGAAAATTAAAGTATTATTCTGTATTAATGCGATATGGTATGAAAGTTGCGTTCTTTGCAAAAAATGAAAATTTCTGGAGAAACAAAATGTGACTATTTAAAACAAAATTGATTGTCTAAATAAAAAAACAAAATAATGGACAAAAAATACAGGAATCGCCATTTTTACCAACTTACTTGCACTGCAACAATTAGGATCGATTTCGAAAACCTACAATTCGTGAAGTGTTTAGGTGATAGCTCAAATTTACTTCTAATATGCGATTTCAATGCAAGAGTGGTCAATGAAGAAGGTGTTGTCAACAATCTAGTTGGAATCGAGAGAAATTCAAATGACAATGTCAGCAACTCCAATGACTATAAGCTTCTATAAATCTGTAACTCTTTTGGTTTAAAACTGCTAAAAGGAACTAGCCAAGTTGGTAAACCGAATTTAAATAAGGCCCTACGAAGTCATGAAGTTGTGAGTTTTACTGATCTAGAGGGAAAGCACACTGCAATCAGGTAGCGCTGGTTCGGATTCCTGGCTAAAACTTTTCCGAAAGGTCAGTACCAGGTTTTTTTAAGCATTGCATTTAAAAAAAAAAGGAGTTTCTTACGAAACGTCAAAGGCTAGTGATGTTAGTGTGTCTGAGGTCTTTTAGATCGTTTTACAAGAATTCTCCTGAGAAGGTTAAGTTACGAGGAGGTGAAGAATTGATTTTCCTCTTCCTCGCCCATTCAGCTTTTGCAGAAGTTATAAATATCGTCACCTGAGTTCTATCTTGTTCTATGTCCATTTTTCAAAATGTTGGGAAATCGATTTTTAAAGTCCAGATCGAAAACTTTTGTTTATTTTACCATATTTATTTTTGGAAGTGATGTTTTTCTGAAAGCCTTAACAATTTTGTTTTAAAAACAATTCACAAATTTCTTTTTTCTTCTGTTCTGAAATAATGATAAATAAAAATCCAAACAGAGGTCATTTTGGATATTGAACAAAGTTATATGGAGTGAAGATAAGTTGATAAAATTGGTGGATATTGAACAAAAAAAACCTAATATTGAACAACACAGATATTAACGAAGATAGGAAACCAGAGTTTTTTTGTATTAAATTGAACAATAACAATTTCATTATTCAAATCAGATTTCATTAGGTTCTCTGAAGGGTACTATGAAAGGAGACAACAAAATTTTTAATATCTTGGTATGTTTGTATTGTTAAAAAAAGAGATCCGAATCTAGTTAAAGTCGACTTTAACAAAAACATCCGTAGAAATAAAACATAAATTTAACTTCTAAATGCTTAGATAAGTTAATTTTAAATTGAGCTTGAGGAGCTTTTAAGCATTTAGAGGTGAAGTTTGTGTTTTATTTCTACGGATGTTCTAGTTAAAATTGACTTTAGGCTAGATTTGGATCTATTATCCAGGGTTAATAATTACATTTCATTTAATGGTTTCTTATTATGTTTTCGTAAAAACGTTGATCTTGTATGTTAGACATGAACGGTAACATTGCTTGAATGTCTTTTTTCTTTTCCTTGATTAGCTTTATGTTGAAAACACTTTGTACGACAGTAGGAAGGATATTACACTTTAAGGCCTCTCATAGTTTTAGCGATTCTAACCGTTTGAAAATCCTCACTATGTTTTGTCTTATAATACAAGAAAAGAAGGTCATTGCTTCTATATTCGATTTGTCTGCAATCTTTGAAACATACCATTTTAAGATTTATTAGAATTCAAAACATCTTCTTTCTTAAGCTGCGCAATCTTAAGCTTGATTTTGCTGTAGTTGATTCCGTTCAGAATCCTTATTAAAGAAACGGGGCTGTTAACTTCCAAGTCCTTTATATCTTAAGTATTTTTCGATTCCACTGTGCACAGCATCCACTTCTTGCACTTGCGAATGGCCTGGTTCAGAATACTTGTGTGTAATTGTCTCAATGCTGGTATTTAATTCTATAAATTTAAGAATGGCTAAGGAAACCATTCTGTTCTTATTTTGCGGAATGCAAGCATCGGACCACAAAATAATCCTTTTTGTTTCTGGAAGATCTTCCAGAACTTTTTTCAAAATAATAGTGAGACCAGATGCTATGTCATTTCCACACCAAACGCTTAGTGTTTCGTGCCAAATTCCGCAGTAGGTAGTTTTATTATTTTGGCAAAATCCCGTCAAATTATATACAGCATATTTACGCCTATAAAAGTAACTCGAAACATTTGCTTTCGGCAGCGAAAAAACATTTTGCAGATCATAAGCGATGTTTTTTCGATCGATATCACGCTGAGCCTTTGCTTCACTATGATTACTGCCAAGAACGAAGAATCTCGTTTTTCACTTGTATTCGGAATTCTTGTTGCTGTGAACTTAGCACATTTATCGCAAGTATCTTTTTTGGGTTTAAAAAACGACAAATTGAATGATTCATTGAAAACTTTCCGATAAATATTACAGGAAACTAGTTTTCTCGCTGTCTCTACATATGTACATTTTATACATTTTCATTAAAGTAAGGCCAGCTTCGAGATATTGTTTTTTGGTATATTTATAGTGCGAATCCATTACGGGAAATGATTTTATATGTTCTTTAACTTTATTTACTCGATGAGAGATCAGAACTGAATGAGCATATACCCAAATTAAGTGTAACAATGGTGATCTCGTATGATATTGAACAAAATAGAATTCTTGTTCTTATATAACCAAATTCATATCTTTTTGTCCAATAAGGTACAAATTGTAACCAAAATAATTTGAACATTGGACAAAATAGAAATAAATGAAGTATATAAAAATATTGAAAAAAATCCATAAATGTGGATATTGAACAAGAAAGAAATAAGAAGATATGATTTTAAAGATATACTATGAATTGTTCAATATTATACAAAAATAATGAATAGTGGTTTATTGAACAAAAGTGATACTCAAAATGGTCAGAAAAGTGGTTCATTGAACAAAACAGTTCTCCAAAACTTGAAAACTAAATGAGATAGAACAAAACGGTTTGCGCCAATCGAAAGAGCACCCTCGAATTATAAAAACTGCATTTCTAACTCAATTTCGTCAAAAATGGTCTATTGAACAAGATAGAACTCAGGTGACGATATGTATACTTAAATCTACGGTAGGAAAGATATTTTTCGTGGCCCGACAGGTGGTGATTTAATTTCACTTCATGTTGATTTTCTTTAAGCGTCATTTTAGCAAAAGCTTACAGGTAGCGATTGGTATGCTAGCGTAAGCCAAACGTTATAGAATGAGTAGTACCATACCATTTCATTTGCTCTACAATTTTCTGGAATGGCTCTATGGCCCGGCACTTCTTTTGTCGTCAAAAGTTCTGCCTGAACACATAACAGTGATTGAGAAGGCAAAATTAGAGGCTTCATTTTAGCCGTTCAGAGTACAAGCCTCCACCAGCCCCGTCATTATTTTTTGATCCATGTGTATAAAAGCAGATTGATTAGTTTTCCAGGAATCCCCTATCCTATCCAAGATCTGGGAAGTTCCTATCGAACTGTACTTGGGAGGTGGTATAGTATATGTGCTTTGGTATTGATTATTGAATAACTGAGAGGTCAACGCCGTAACTAGTCCACTGTGATAAAGCTCAAAGGCGAATAGCAGAGCTTGTAGCTAATTTAGTAAGTAAGAGTTTTTTCAGGATATTAATATTCTGCCCTAAAATTGATATAGCAGTCATCCGCATAAACAATCACTCTAAAAGCCTCCACATCCAATTAAAATTTTAGTAACTACCATGTTCCAGAGGAGATGAGACAGCACACCGCTTTGAGACGTACCTCTGCTGACAAATCCTCTGGTAGAAGAGCCGCATAGTTTTGAGTTACTTATTCTGCTGGCCAGCACTTTTTTCAAATATGATAGTGCTGATATTATTGCAGATGTATCCACATTGTTAAAAGCACCTTCAAAGTCAAGGAAGGCAAGGAAGGAAGGAACAAAAAAGAAGTTCTAACCAGAATAGCTTTTCCTGTCGGTATCTCAGATGAGATTCTTTTTTTTAACTTTTCCTAAAGATACTTTTCCTAAAATCATTAAAAACATTCAGCCAACTTTAAAAATACATACCGTTGTTATGTGATACATATTGTTCTTGCCCAATCGACGTTTGCACAACACACAGCCGCTGCTCTGTGCAACTGCCTCGTAATGCTTATCACATATGTATAAGTATGTCCCGGTGGCGGTCGACATATCAAAGTTCAGCAGAGATTTCTTTACGCTCTTCCTTATGCTCTTGCGGCGCAAAGAATGGGCTGCTTTTTGGTCACAATCAGGCACAGCACAAGTGTGTGCAGCCAAACTGTTTGATGCCAGTTGATGTGGTTTCTCTTGCTCTGGAGGACTTTCTGTGGGAGGTGCGGTGTTTGTGGTTGATGTGGTTGTTGTTGTGGTAGTGGTCTCGATGCGTCCTGGTACCGATAGACGTTTCTTATATGATGGAACATTTGCCCGACGGTCTACGTGGCGGAAACATGCGTCACAAAGACAATTATCTACTGTGAGTTTTTCTTCATCTATTTAAAGAAACATAAAGTCATTTATAAAATTGTCCTAGATTTCTAGTATACTTTGGAACTTACTTGAAAGAATTTTTTGCTGTCGCTCGATCGACTTAATTTGGCCCACATGGCAGGGGGTGTCGTAGAGACCAAACTTCCCACTGCAATAATAACACTGATCTTGGCACAGTCGCCCAGGATGAAACTTGAATGAAGAGGCCTTTTCTGGAATGAGAATCTCTTCCTTTTCAGTTGTCTTACTTGTTGCTGGTATTTCATGATTTTCGGTTTGTGGTGTCGGATCTAAAACAGATTTTAACAGAAATTAAGGACAAATTCAAACATAAATCCTGATCCAAGCTCACCAGTAGTATTCAATGTGCTTGACCTGTTGTAGGTTTTCCTTCCGAGAATGCCTGTCGTCGGTATAGAAACAGAGCCTTCTGCATTAGATGCTGCAACTGTATTTGGTCTTCCTCGAGCCTTAAATAAAATAAATAAATATTAAATTAAAGATAACCACGAGCCACTTGTTTTGATTATAAATAACCTCACCTCATTTTGAATTGTATAATAGGAATCATCGCCAGATGTATTGGTCGGATTTTCGCCACTCTTTTCTGTGTTGGCTGGTCGGCCACGGCCCTTTTGGAATGTCATCTTTAGAGATTGACGTCGATTACCATAGCCTGATGTACTAGCCTTGTTTGAACTTCCTTCGCCATTCTTACTCTTCTTGGGATCACTGGCACTGGCACCGGCACCGCCACCGCCACCCGCACCACCACCACCATTGCCAGTACTTGATTGTCGGTTAATTTTTATAATTGTCTTCAAAGTGCCTGTGTATTCTTGTGAGGTTTTGGTTTGACCATTTCCTGTTGTTGCTCCTCCGGCTTGGGCTGCAACATTGCCAGTACTTTTTTTCGAGCTACTATTGTTACTTAAATTGTGAAGGAATTTACGACGTTTTTGTTTGGCCATTATGGCTTCATCGGCGGCTTTGTGTGTAAGTAAACCAAGCGTCTTCAGATGACGCTCCTTTTGACGTAGTTTTTCATCATTCTCAGGTGTACGTGGCACGTACGATGATTTTGAAGATTGTGGTGATGTAGATGGTGTTGTGGCTTCTCCAGAAGATTCCATTGCTTCAGCTTTGGTTGGAGATGAATTTTTTGAAGATTCCGGGGAGGACTCTTCCTGTTCATCTGCGGAGCTTTCTTTCTCTATCGAGGGTTTGACCTGGGTTTCCTGACAGTCTTCTGGTTTGTCTACTTCTCCCTTCAGATCCACGTTTTCTTTATTTTCTTCCTGGTCTGCTATAATTTTGGTTTCTTCTTGTCCACTTGCTTCATTTTCAGGTTGATCCTCTTTGACATTTGACTTCTCTTGATTCAAAAGCTCCATTTTGTTTTCAACAGCTTCTGTTGTAATTTCCTCGTTTTTCTCATCTTGAATGCAGCTATCACTTTTAACTTGCTTATCACATACTTCGGTCTTTTCAACCACAGCCATACAATTAGAGGATCCAACTATAGAATCTTTTACAGCTTCAATGTCATCTGTTTCCATGGCTGTAAAATCTGTGTTTTTGTTGTTTAGTTTTTCAGTTTCAGCCTTTAGAGAACTTGTTCCTTCAACATTCAATGATTCAGGTAACTTGCGTTCCAAATGTTCTTCTTTAGATTCGAGTTCTTTAGGAGCTACATCATCGGAACTTGATTCGGCGACTTCAATTTGTTCAACTTTAATAATTGATGTAGGCCCTTCAGTATCTTTATCTTTTCCAGGTGAAACGTTTTCGGTATTTGAAGTCTCCTCAAAATGTTCCTCGCCATTCAAAAAAGTCTGCTCTTCATTCTCTTCTTCCTCCTCTTCGACAAGCAAAGGAGAAATAAACCCAGTGCTTACGCTATTTACATCATCATCTCTTTCGTTCTGGTCGTTCTTTATGGTTCCAATGCTTTCTACGTCTTCATCCTCTTCGAACACAAGTTCGCCTTCTTTAATAGAATCATTGGATGTATTTGCTTGGTCAGCAGTATCGTCCATTCCTTCCGTTACATTTTGAACGATTTCGCCTAACTTAGGGTCGTTCTCAATGCCAAGATTGTTCTCTAAAAATTCTGGCTTTTTGTAAAATTGCTTTACACTTATCTCGCATACGCCCTCGCTGACCATTTCAGGACTGAGAGAAGCTGATTTTTCAGAGGTGTTTGATTGCTCTGATGTTCCAGCACCTGCACTTGTGCTGGGAACTCCCTGTTTAAGTTCTGTTGTGTCTACGCTAAGTGGAGTATCAATTGACTCTTCGGAGTTCAAGAGCGATGAACTTTTAAGCTCACTTCCACAAGTCGCTTCCACTTTTTGCACAAGCTCCTCGGTTGCAGCGGGAATATCGTTTAATTGTATTTCTATCAATGCAGAATCTTCTACTTTGATTGGCATTTTACTAACACTAAACGTTTGTGCATCGTTCTTAATTTCTGCGCCATTGGCCACTGCATCTGTTTTTAAGGAAACGTCTGGAATACTTGGAGTTTCGTTGCCTTCATCATCTATGGTCGATGAAGCCATCGAATCTTTGCTATCCTCATCAGGACGAACTTTACTTTGTTTTTTCTTCTTGGCATCGGGTTTTTCTTTGTCTTTTCGAAAGACTCGAGTTGTTGGGGAATAACACATCGTAGTTTTTCTTGCCCGAAGCGAAATTCTTGCTGCTGTTGGCTCTGCTGGAAACATGTCTGTAATGTCAGATGCCACATCGGAAGTCATTTCTTCGCTACTCTCTAAGATTTCTTGTTTAATTGTTATGGAATCCATGTCAAAATCTGGATCCTCTGTCTTAATTATTTTAGCTTCGGGTTCCTCGGAGTTGGGCTTTGGAGAAATCGAACGCTTCCTCTTAGCAGCAGCCGGTGGCCTACCTACATTCTTTCTCTTCGGAGGTGTTTCTGGCCTTGTTCCCATTCCAGCACTCGTCCTTCTTGCCCGTGTTAATCTCGTATTTGCTGCCCAGTCTTTCATTGCTGCCTTTCTTGTCAGTCGATTTGTTGTTGGAACCACAGTTCCTGTTGGTTTATTGGCTGGATCTTGTAGTTTTCGTCCACGAGATGTTGTGGGTTTATCATTTTTTTCTTTACCCTTTCCAGCTTCATCCACTTCACTTTTTGTAGATTCAGAAGATGCCTCTTGTTCTTGTGACTCACTGAGCTTTTTCTTTAAAGGCGATGCTGTCTGCATCATTGGTGATTTGCGAGTCACTCTTTTTCCATCGTCAGTATCGGATTTTTCTTGTTTTATGTCGGATTCTTTTATTTCACAGTTGATTACTGTTTCTGATTTGTCTCCATTTTCTGTGGTAGTAGTTTTATCAACATTGGTTTCGGCAGCTGGAGGAGAGCTTTCTTTTGTTGTTTCCTCTTTTTCAAGGGACTCAGCAGCAGTAGAAGGATCCATCCTAGCTAATGGTTTTCGAGCGGACATTTTATCTATGCCAAATCTAATGTGTCCGTTTTATGTACAAATGATGTTTTAAAGACTCTGCAAAAAAAGGATCAATCAGAAATCATCATTATTAATCGTAAATTTGTATTTAAAGGATTTAAAGATCAAATTTAGAACATATTTGAATATATGTATGTAAATACCAAAGAGAACCAGGTGTGTATAAATCTGCAGCTACGAAAAAATAGTATTTCATCATAGTCTAACAAACCTATTGAATTTACGAAGGTATTAAGGCTAGCCAAAGAAAAAAGCTAAATTTGACTGATTTTGTTGTTTTGCAAAAGGTGCATCGAAAGAATCTTGCATATATCAAGAATTTTGAGATTATTCCCTTCTTTACCTTTAAAATGCAAATCTTTAACAATTTCGTACTTTTAATATTCTACAGAGGATTCAATTTTAAAAATGTTTACTTTGCATATTTTTGACCATTTTTGATCATTTCCCCTTAATGGATTGCAGAATACCAATTTTCACACGTTAAAGGGAATAGGACTTAAAGTCTGTAATAGCTAGTTTAAAAAAATTACAAACAATTTTTCAAGGAGAGGGTAAGTAAAATTAAATCTGATGATCGTATAAGCACTTGGGAACGATTTACATAACTCCAACGCATGTGGTAGCACGATCATTTTCCGTCAAATACACATATATATGATGATGCAGCCTTTCAATTTTTTAGACAATAATATTTATTCTCCAGATTTGAAAAAAATTATTTATGATTTTAATAAGTTTCAGCGAAAAAAAAAAACAAAAACGCGTTGCTTCGTTGTTTGTCTCAAATAAATCTTAGTTTCAAATGTATACAAAATGATCAAGTCTATCAACATACCTATAAACAAATAAATTAGATGGCGCAAAAGCTCGTATAGAACCAGGGACTAGTGACTAACAACTCTCAACCATTCCTGTGTGAGAGTAATATAAGAGATGAAGGGGACCTAAGGTTTTATCTGAATCCGAACGGCTATTTTGAGAAAACACTTCTCATGGCAAGAATTACTCTCTTATGGTGGATTTGTCATTTCCTCGCAAGAGGCAGTAAACGTGAGCAAAATTGGGTGGCACCATCACGCCATATATCTAGGTATAATAGTTTTAAGGTCACATTTTTGATCTTTGTATATAACATTGTTACGTTTTCCATGAGTTTTATACCAACTACTTACATATATACTCTTATTAGTCTTTGTTATATGGATTTAGTAAAGACACAACAGACACTTTCTCTTTAGAGGAATTAACAAATCCACCAATAATAATTCTTGTCATGAAAAAGTGCTTCTCAAATTAGCTGTTCGGATTCGGCATACAAAACTGTTGAGAATTGTACGTCACTGGTCCTGAAATCTATTCTTTTTCCAAATATTGTTAACTGTTAACAATCGTTAACTATTGTTGGTGCGAAACTTTAAGATTGTTACGATTTTTAACAATATGACGTCATCACATTCGTTCCTAAGCTCATTGTGGAAGTGTCAAATAATAACGGTTTTTTGTAATAATCCACAACTCAGCTTGAATGTGTTGAACTGTCAAAGCGAATAATTTGTTTACAAACAAGTAATTGTTTTTTTTTTGGCTTGGGAGAAAACAATGAATTTAAAAGCCCTTTCTTCATCGAAACATTTTAATATAAAATACAAATGCTTTTCATTGGACAGGATCAGACAACATAAGGGACTTCATTTGCAGTAAACTTCATTCTTTGAACGTAAATTTTGACCAAGGCAACTATTTAGTTTTTTAAGTGTCATAAACTTCAAACTCGGAACTTTACTACACTAACCTCTACCTTCAGTTGATAGTGCAAAAACTACCAAAAACATCACGATTTGTATTTTGTATTCTAAAGAAATACTACTTATTTCTTTTCCAAATTGACAAGGAACTCTTTTACAGAAAGCATTAAATGCATAAAATATGTAAAAGATTAAGTGCATAAAATATGTAAATAAATCATGTAGTAATAAAGTTCAGCTTTTAGTTGAATGTAAAAACTTGATCAACCGTCATTTTGAAAGAAGTAGACTTGACTTGATAGTTAGGGAGATTTTTCTTGACTAACTTTCCATTCAACTTTACGTTAAAGTTGCCTTAATTGGAAGGTAATTTTTTGGCAGCTGACCAATTAGATACTAGAAACTTGCCTAACTTTCAAGTCCCTTATGTAGTCTGAACCTGCCCATTGATTCCTCTCTATGTTTTACATCCTCAAGTTAAAAAAAAATAACTAAATATTTGTTTCAGGAAATGTTTTTTATTCATCTCAATTTTAACAAAGATTTTTAAGGAAGTTAAGGTCAGCTTCAATACTTCTTTCGTTTGACAGATCAACAATTTCAAATTTCAGGCGGACATATGTAAGTCCCTTATAAAGGTTAAGTAAGTTTCTAAAATCTGATAGGCTAGCCACCAAAATATTGCCTTCCAATAAAGGCAATTTTATTGGAAAGTTGACTGGAAAGTTAGGGGCCGTCAGAGATATCAGTAAAATCCATCTGAATTTTTTTTTAACAGTTATGAACATGTTAAAGACTTGTTTTCAGAAAAATACATATGCAATAAGATGAATTCTAATGTCAAGTAATTTTTTTCATAAAAAAAAAGAAAAACAATGCAGTTAAATCTAAATTATAAATGAATACAAGTAAATACAAAATATTTTAAAAAAATTAATGATGTAATTTATTTTTTACTGAACAGCTGACTGGAAAATGCCAACAAAATTTCATTTGGTTTTACTGATGGTGTTCAAATTTTGACCGTTTCGATGGCATCCGTTAAAATATTATTGATGAAAGCAACAGCAAAAAGGAGGTGTGAAGCTCCTGGTTATTTAATACCTCTTATGTAATGACGTAAATTTACTGATTAGTATAAACGCTCATCAGTAAAACATTTCAGATAGATTTTACTGATAGCTTTAACCGGCCCCTAAGTCAAGAAATATCTCCATAACTAACAAGTCAAGTCTACTTAGTATGTCAAAATGTTAGCTGATCACGTTTTAACATTCAACTAAAATCTGAACCTTAAAACTCTCTGATTTGTTTATTTACTGCACAATTTTATTTAAAGTTTTGTGTATAAGGGTTCCTTGTCATATTGGATAGAAATAAGTACTTTTTCGTTACAATACAAAACAAAACTTTTAATGGACTTAAGGAGCTTCATTTTTTTTTGTTGATACAAATATTTTTGGTGCTTTCTGTAGGATCAGCAGGTAAAGGATATTGAAGTAAAGGTCCAAGTTTGAAATTAATGGCATCTGAAAAATCAACTAGCCATCTTGGTCTAATTTTGCGTTGACACAATGCAGTTGACAGCCCATTGACATTTATAAATGGCTGTGTTCAATTTCAGACAGATAGGGTATCCGGATACATTTTTGTCAGTGTTTTACATGTAAAAATACAGCTGATCCAAAACAGCTGGGATGTCAAAAAAGGAATCCAAGAATTTCTGGTGTATGTACATACATACATACATATATGGGTATCTAACATAAAAGCTTATACAACATATTTGAATTTAAAGGGACTTGAAAATTGATTTCAAATTTGTATGTTTTTGGTAAAAATTCATTAAATTATTAAAAATCATGAATTGAAAATTATATTTTACAATAATTTTGGACCTTGAAATCTAAATGTTTGTCTGTTTGTTGTGAACAGCTGAAAGTTGCTCTCAATTTAACAAATTGCAATTATTCGTAACAATAATTAACAATTATTCAAAAAAGAACAAACCTACGAAGTGGTTAAGAATTGTGAGTCACTAGGCCTGGGATTCTTATGCGATGTAGCGACACCAAAGGTGTGCTTTGATGCTCTGCATTTTTTTAAATTTGACTCTAAACATTTTTCTTATGTAGGTACCTATGTAAGTATGTAGGGACAAGTCAGGGGATTTATTACATAACACGAGTTGATCTTGATCGAAGCATTATCTTTTAAGCTACTGGTGTCTTTACCTTTATAAAAAATCTTGATTTCATATTAAAATATAGTTATTAATAGAAATGTAGGTATCCCAAAATTAGAAAAAATAGTAACAACACGCTTAATTTTAATTTGTATTAGAAATACATTTGTTGATATTTCATTAGGCTTAGGTAAATGGCACTTGAAGGAGAGTAAGAGGGTAGATGTCACTTGGTACCTGCATACATATATATAACCTCATTATCATAATGACGTTCCCAATATCCCCAAATCAAAAATAATCATTGAGAAAAAAAAAACAGTTGAACATTTTTAAGATTTAAGGACTAAACAACTTAAAGATGTCATAAATCTTTTGTTTGTTTTTAAAATTGTTTTTTGGTAAAGCCAATTCCTTACTAGAACCCGATTCCTACTTTATTAAGTTAAATTAAAATTGTAAGCGCAACAGACATGAAGGATGTTTTTTTAGACGAGGTTTTCAAGAAAAAATAAAACGAATATAATTTATCGTTATGGCCAAGAATTTAGCTTTATTATAATAATAATTTTGAGCAAGTGGCCCGGGTGGCCATTTTTCTACCTACCACTTTTGCCGAATGGGATTACCTACTTTGGGGCAGAATGTCACCAATTATACATGCTCACCAAAATGTTCCTTAAATAAATTGAAATATTGTGCATAGGTAGCTTTATTTTTGAACAAATTAAAAACCTACAAGTTTTTATCTACTTGTAATATTACTACCTTATTTAAAAAACCTATAAAATCAACTTCCTAAGGGAAGCTTTGGATGTACATCCAAGGGAAAGTAGGAATGTCCTTAGTTAAGCCGAGCCAAAATTAAATTCATAATTTCGAAAAACCTATGAGGGTAAGTTTCAACACTTTTAAGTAGAACTTAGCCACATTTTAAATTTAATAGTAACCATACTAGGTTTACATTGAAAACCTATTTTTAATCATCAAGGACATTGATCTTCTACTTTTAATATTTTCACAAAATATTCTATATAGGCATCGTTTCTATCAAGGACATTTGATATCCCTATTCAAAAATAAAAAAAACTCGCTATTTTATTGTATACCTACTTCAATAAGGATACAACATACAAAAAAAGAATTATTGTGCACAAGTGGAGCAACAGTCTGAAACAACGCCATTGCGAAAACACCAACCAAAGCAAAATTCGCATCGCAGTCACAGCAAAAGTAAATTAAAAAAACGAAGAAGTGCATAAAGAATTCCTCTTCAGCCAGCTGGCTATTTGTCCCTATGTGTGCCATATTCTATTTTTCATACACAATAAAATGGAAAATGGAAAATTTTAATCAAAAAGGAAAATAGACTCACCAAAAGAATGTCTTAACCTATCCACCACCTACCCACATTCAAAATGTCATCCACCAAAATAGGCAAATAGCGACTGAATAAATGCCCCAACTGCACTTTTTTAGTACATAAGCCGCCGTCGAGTCGAGTCCAAACTCCGAACTCCGAACCAAAGTTCGATTGATACACCCACTCCAAACCCAATGCCATGTCCTTAATAATAATAGACAGGCAGAAGTAGAAGAAAAAGCAGAACCCACCCACAACTTTGCTACTCAAACACAAAATCAAAATGAAAAGAAAACAAACGAAACAAAAAGCAACAACAGAAAAAGAAATAAAATGTAAGTACTCACCATTTGTTGATTATGTCGACTCCGCAGGATTTCCACCACCTCTGCCATTTAGCAGTAGCAGAAAACAGAGATTAACTTAATGTTAACGCTAAATGCTAATGGAAATGATCAAATCCAAAACCATAACCAAATTCATTCAATTCAGCTTCAGCTTCAGGTTCAGGCAGATAAAGATATACGAGATAATATTATATTTTTCTTATTCTATTAGCAATTCCTCTTTCGTGATGAAATACGAAAATATAATAAAAAGGAAGGAAAATCCCACTACAAGAACACGAACACGAAAGAGAATGAATGCAAATGCAAAATCATCCGCCAGTTTAGGAAAACTTTTTCTATATTCCTTTTGCCTTCTTTCTTCTTGTCTTCGTCTTGTTCTTCGTCGTCGTTCTTTTACTTCAGCTTTATCGTAACCTTTTTTATTAATTATTAAAAACTAAAAACTTTTCTGTTTCTTAACTCACAATTTCTCAAAAATTATTAACATTGAAAATTAATCCTCAATATTCCAAAAATTATTATTGTTCCAAAAACAACAACAAAAATCTCCAAGGATATTCGATGCGATGTCCTTTTTTGCTTTTGCTTTTACTTTTCGATTCGTTATGTGTTCTTCTTTAGTCTTTACTTCACGTTATTTTTCTTTTAACTTCTTTCATTTCATTTCACTTTGGGGCAAACAAGAATTCTATTTTGTTTTGTTTGTTGGTTGTTGCACGAAACGAAGCACGAAGCACAAAAAACTAAAAAGCAAATCAATTGAATGAATAATGGTCGACTCGGTCTCGTCGTAGTTGTGTAGTTTTGTGGAAGAAGCTGAAGGCACACACCAAAACCAAACCAAAAGAGGAGCAATAATAACAGACAAGCGAATTTAATATCAAAGCAAAAACGGCAAAAAGGCCAATCAATTAAATGAAATTATGCCACAAATCGAGCTCAATAAATTAGTAATTTTTATAGTAAAATATATAATTTAGCCAAAAGACACGAGATAATGTTTGTGGTCGATCGTTAACAGGACCCGCTTCATGAGGGGTAGAAAATAAAACTAAACGCGAGTACGGAAAAATGTCACCACACACGCAATCCGGTCTGTTTTTCGTCGGCTGGTTTGGTTTCTCTTTAATTTGATCTTTCTCTTTCCACATTTTACACTCTCTTAGTCACACCGATTTCGTATATGTACGACACACAAATGACAATACAAAGTGGGAGCGTGAGTGTTGTTTACAGCTGATGCGGCAGTGTTTGTGAGAGAGCGGTGGGTTTTTAATTATTTTTTTGGAAATAAAATGGCCGCTGTTTTGCAGAGCTCAAGCTAGAAAATCACAAGAAAAGGAATAGAAGAAGATAAGAGACATAAACGACATGAAAAAGTGTTTTCTCTTTATTTAATTTGGATTTTGGTTGAAGTAATAAAATATAAAATACGAAATGAAGAATGAAGCGAGCGGGAATGGCTTTTCTTTTTATTTCTTTTTTCGTCACTCACGTTTTCCCTTGTTGCACCTTTTATTTTTTGGATTACCTAAGTACCTAATTTTTTAGAGGATGTTTTCTTTTTAGGGGTTTAAAGTAAAATGTCAGAGATGTTATTAGGTTTTGCGGAATAAGAATAAAATGTGACGATGGCGATTGTGATTATGCGTTGTTAGTTGTTATGTTACATCATAACCTCATATCACATAAAAGTTGAGTTAATTTCTAGGTGAATATTGTAATGAGAATGCTAAATCGAAGTAATGTACACAACACATACATACATATGTTCATTCATAATGTTGTAAGTATGAGAACTAGATGACCTTTAAATAGTTATTGAGATGGGGTAGGTTCAAAGGAGTTTTATTTCGGCAAGGTTTCCCATCACCTAGCTTCCAAATGCGCAGTTTATGGAATGGAGCATTTATGTATGTACCTATGTAATGTATGTACATTGTATATTGGCAATAGTAAGAAGATAGATAGGTATATGTAGGTACTTAACCGTAGAAAGCTAAAGTAGGTATTTTCTAGTCATAAAAATAGTAACTTATGTGGAGATGCTGTAAGTAGATAGGTACTAAGATCTGGAACAGAGAACTTTACTATACCTATATGTACATACGTAAATTACCAGGTAGTAGGTAGGTACTAAATTTAAACATTATCATACCTAGTTCCTTGTTTTACAGGATGATTGAAATAGGTGCATATATTATTATTTTTTGTAAGTACCTACACCATTAGGGAAAGTCCTTATAGGTACCTGGTACATACGTACATATTATGTAGCTTAATGATGTACATATGTACAAAGTACCTATATTTTTATTATTTTTGTCTATACAAATAAATACCGAAAAGATTGGATTAAAGTAGGTAGGTACCTATAAATTAATAAGATTTTTGTTATTCAACTTAAAGTATCTATAAGTTCAAATGTACCTATTTAACATTTGAACTTATAGATATAGGTACATACCTACCTACATAAAAAAGGATTGTTTTTAAGCAACACTAGTTTAAAAATAAAATTAATTAACAGATTTATTTTGGCTTATATAAAGACATTAGGTATTCAGGTACTGTTATCCCACTCGTCTCAAACGGATGCAACTTTAGAATCCTCTAGCTGTTTTTACGAAAGTGTGATAGGTATTTTTTAAAATTAATCTCCCTACATCAGTTACAGACACAAAAAAGGACCACTTTTAAATGTTTTAATATTCCTAAATAAAATTCAAATATTTTAAACCTTATCTGCAAATAATTAACATACCTATTTATTATTCCTTGGTCTAACTAAGAAGATGTATTTATAGTTAAAATAATTAATAATTATAATCAATTTTATTTTTAAAAAAGGAGATATAAGAAAAGAAATTGTTTCAAAAAAGAATAAGACCACTTAAAATAAAATGCACGACTGGGTTGCACGAACTTGCTCATGTATGCATATAGATATAGATAAATAAATCCTTTATTTTTTCTTATTAAAGTTTAACAATAATTCTTACTTCAGAATAAGGACTTGGCAATTCTGCCGTCTGCCTGATTTGACATTTCATAATAAAAGAAAAGCATTAAAAGTAAAATAATTGAACTTAAATAATTAATTTATAATTTACAAAATGTTAAAAATTTGAAAAAAAAAACATTAATAATAATAATACAACAATTTGGTTGGATTCGTATACTAAAAAAAGAGGCTGGGATGCGACCCACACTGATAACTTCCCATCCCGTCTATCGATTTGTCTTGCTTAAAAGTTTGTCTAAATGTATCAATTCTTACCAAATTTGCGTTCTATTTTTTGTAGATTTTATTTTTTTTATGAAAAAACGGACTGTTGGATTTTTATAAAAAAATTATTGAATATAAAAAACAATATTTT
The DNA here is from genome assembly GCA_920104205.1 of Eupeodes latifasciatus. Classification (NCBI taxonomy): domain Eukaryota; kingdom Metazoa; phylum Arthropoda; class Insecta; order Diptera; family Syrphidae; genus Eupeodes; species Eupeodes latifasciatus. Next base: position 102,223,700 of record OV049924.1, on the reverse strand, counting down.
CTGTGAAATAAAATAAGTTTGAAGCCAATATTTTTAATTTTTGAAAAGCTATTTGAGCCGAAAATCAATTTTTACCAACTTTTATTAATTTTTTTGTTTAGGTTTTTATTTTTTGTAAAAAAACTGTCAATTCGATTTTTCTCAAAATTTTTCCTAATGTTGAAAACAATATTTCTTATAAGTTAAAATTAGTTAGAAGCCATAATCTCAAATTTTTGAAAAGATATTTAAGTCGAAAATCAATTTTTACCAACTTTTGTTAAATTTTTTTTTTTCGGTTTTTAATTTTTTGTAAAAAAACTGTCAATTCTATTTTTTTAAAAATTTTACTGAATGTTGAAAACAATATTTTTTGAAAGATAAAAGTAGTTTAAAGCCAATATCTCAAAGTCTTGAAAAGATATTTGAGTCAAAACTCAATTTTTACCAACTTTTTTTTTTTATTTTTTTTAGGTTATTATTTTTTGTAAAAAAACTGTCAATTCGATTTTTCTCAAAATTTTATCAGATGTCAAAAACATTATTCTTCGTTGCACAAAATTGTTTTGGAAATGAAATCATATTTTAGTCGTAAAATTTTCGAAGTGACAAATTTTTTTTTTCAGTTTTTTTGATTTATAAAAAAAACCGTTAATTGATTTTTTTTCCAAAAATATAATTGTTTTGTATCACGTTACAATATATAACATAAAATTTAATTCAAGTCTCTAGCGTCATTGGTTCATGAGATATTTAGGGTTAACCAAAATTTTCACCTTTTTTTTAAACTGCTATGGTAAAAAAACCACCCTAGCAATTTTCTTGAGAGCCCTTTATGCATCTTTCTGCCTTATTATCTGTATAACAAAATTTATTTGAAGTCGACATCTCTTCTGGTTCTTGAGCTATGGACGACGAAAAAACGTCGCGAACGTACGGACGTACGGACGTACGGACGTACGGACATACGGACGTACGCACACACGCACGCACAGACATCTTTCTAAAAATCTTTTATTTCGACTCTAGGGACCTTGAAACGTCGAGAAATGTCAAAATTTTAAATTTGACAAATCGGACCCATTACAATAACTTCCTATGGGAAGTTAAAAATTAGCTTAGCAATAGAAAAAACTTGATAAGCAATCATTCACAATTTTGATATGATTAGAAACATAAAAAAGATGCCAATTTTAATATGATTTGAAACATAAAAAGTTTACAATTTTAAAGTGATTTGAAACACAAAATAAAATATTTTAAATAACGGTAGCCTGATAAGTAAACATTAACAATTTTGGTATGATTGTAAATACAAAAGTAATATCAATTTTAATATGATTTGAGACATAAAAAAGGTCAATTTAAAGTGATTTGAAACACAAAATTAAAAAGTTTTAAATAATGGTAACTGGCCGAATGATTAGACTTTACGTTGGGAAACTATTTCGGAAATGTAGGGCGTGCTTACAGAAATTATATGGGGTGGACCATTCTAGCGAACCATTTAATATCTCATGAAGTCTGTTTACAGTGAGATGGCTTTCATTTAAATGTAATCGACGAATTTCCTGTAATATCGGGCATACCGCAATAAAATGATGTATATCTTCTATTTCTCTTGTTACATAAATTACAAATTTGTGGAAGATCAGCTCGATGAGGCACATAGTTAAAATTTAAAATTTCAACTCGTGCTCTAAATATATAACTTATAGCTTCGGTCGATAATTCATTATTGAAATATTTGGCTTCTGATGGTAATTGGTGATTGAGGTTCCTATAGGTGTTTCTGGAGGATGTTGACGATGCTTTAGAGAGAATGCTGATTGTAATTTCTTTCATCAATTTTAGCAAGAACATTTTTTTTTTTTTTTATTATAAGCGCACACTTAAGGGGATATTACTACCCTTATTATGTAAAGACACAGTGAGCACTAGGAAAGGGAGAGAGGGGTTGAAAGGAGGTGTCGGCGCACATTGGTTTTGAATTCCTGAATATTGCAATGGTTGGAAAAGACAGTGTGGTAAGGAATTCCACATTCGCGTAGTACGGCTAAAGAACGATTCTCTATACTTGACGGTACGACCGAAGTTGGGCTCGAGGGTGTACTGATGAGCATTCCTAGAAGCGCGAGTATTACGGTTGAACTGTTTAAGGGGAGGAATGCAGCTGGCTATTTCACTAGAGCATAAACCGTTAAAATAACGGTAAAAGAGGGTGAGACAGGAAACTTTACGACGATGTTCGAGCGACGTAAATGATCCTACTATGGTATTATCACCAATCAATCTAAATGCTCTACGTTCAATACTGTCCAAGAGGCTTAAGTAAGTTGCAGGATCACCAGCCCAGATATGGGAGTTATACTCAAGCTTTGGACGTATATAAGTCTTGTAAATAACAGCCAGATCAGAGGGGGAGAAAAACTTCTTGAATCGCCTTAGAAAATCCAAACATCTTGGGGCATTTTTGGCGACATCGCGTATGTGTTCGTTCCACAAAAGGTGGTTGGTAATACACATACCGAGAATATCGAGATGTTCAGTCTCCTCGATACAAGTGCCATCCATGGATAATGGCAATTGGGGTATATCTCGCTTTAACGATACAAGACAGCATTGCGTTTTCGAAGCATTAAATTCCACGCGGTTTTTTAATCCTCATTGTAGAATGCTGTTTAGGTCGGAATTTAATGAACTTATCATATTTTGTCGTTGCAGTTCCACATCCGAAGAAGAGGGATGTGAGTCTGAAAACGAATATGAAAAGCTAAGAGTACTATCGTCAGCGAAACAATGAATTGGATTAGAAGTTGCAGACAGGAGATCATTAATAAAAATGAGAAAGTGTTGGAGATAGAACAGAGCCCTGGGGCACACCAGCATTTATTTTGTGGTTTTCAGACTTGAACCCATCCAATACTACTTGTATTGAACGATCCGAAAGGTAATTACTAATCCAATGAAGCAGGGATTCGTGAAAACCGAAAGCACGCATTTTCGATAAAAGAGCCTAATGCCAAACTATATCAAATGCTTTTGAAATATCAAGTGCAATAATCTTACTTTACATTTGCAAACATAGAGTTCCATTCATCTACATTTGACTCCAATAAAGTTAAGTTAGATTCATGTGAGATAGCTAGCTGACTCCATTCTTTGAAAGGGGTGGCATTAGATTGCAGTAGTCTTAGCAAGATGATTTTATGAATACTTCTTTCATCCCTCTTCATCACTCTTATTAAATAATCCGAGTTCATTTTGAGGTTTTGAGTATATATTGGCGTTACGCCAGACTCCACGTAAATAGCATAATTTGGTGCTGAATTTGGTAATCTAAACAAGCGTTTGAAAAAATGTCTTTGAATTGCTTCAAACTCCTCGAGAGCCAAGTATCCAAAAACTTAAGCACCGCAGCACATACAAGTGTTGATAGTTGCTTGAAAGACCCGATATTTTGACACAAGATCGATTTTTGGATTGGTACGCATATAAAAAGTCTGTTTAAAAATATTTCATGTATTTAAATATTTAAAAATTTCCTGAAAAATAAGTTCGTTTTTTTTAAATTAAATTAGGTTGCGCAACAGTCCGTAGAGAACCAGGGCCTAGCGACTTACAACTCTCAACCATTCCTGTGTGCGAGTAATGTTGTCAGGGATGGAGGGGACCTACAATTTATATGCCGAATCCGAACGGCTAATTTTGAGAAAGCACTTTTGCATGACAAGAATTACTCTTGGAGAATTTGTCAATTTCTCGCAAGAGGCAGTACCCGTGAAAACTCTTTTTTTTAATTAAGGTGGCACAGGCAGGGATTGAACCCAAGACCTCTCGCATGACAGTCCAACGCACTAACCATCATGCCACGGGTACTACTTCGTTTTTAATTCGTTTTAAATTCGGCTAGTCACGTTAATAAAGCAACCAAGCCAAAAGTACTGCAACTGGTATTATCGCATTTTATAAGCCTTTTAAATTTTAATATAAAAATGAAAGGATCCTTAAGAATACCCCAAAACATGGTAAGTATAGCTACTAACTACTTATAAAGTTTGTATCGGATATAAAGTATGTGAGTGGAAGTTGTTTTAATAATATGATAAAAGTAGGTTTACTAATATTTTTTTTCCGCAGGAAGGTGAGAAATCTTCAGAGACACTATAAGCCCGATGCTTATAGTAGTGTCAGATTTTTACTGACTAAAACTCACCTCCCTTATCTTCTATATTATTACGACAACTAAGTCCAGCTTAACAAGTAGTTTTAGCGTCATTTTGTTCGCGTTTTGTCAGGAAGCTCCCCAACGAGAGGACCTGAAGATTCCACAAAATTCGAGTGGAGAGATTAATTTGTTTGCGCTAGATCAGAAGGTCTTGTTCGGTGCAGACGCCGAAAAACGAACGCCTCGATAAAAGATTGTTGGATTAAGTTATTACTATGATTTCTAAGTCGTGATCTTAGCTCTGTAGCAATTTTTTTAATTTCGTTTTCTACATATTTTATATTTAAATCTCTATGTAAGTCGCTATTTCTTACATACCATGGAGCATTTACTATTATTTTAAGTACTTTGTTTTGGTATGTTTGCAAAATTTGTATATTTCTTTCGTTGGTACAACCCCAAAGTTGTATACCGTACGTCCAAACTGGTTTCAGTACTTGCTTATAAATAAGAAGCTTGTTATAAACGCTTAGATTGGAATATCTTCCAATAAGCCATTTCAATTCGCGGAGTTCATTTTCGAGTTCATCGCGTTTCTTTTTTACATGAACTTTCCATTTAAGTTTCGCGTCTAGAGTCATGCCTAGATACTTCGCTTCATTAGCGTATGGAATTTGCACAGAATTTATATAAATAGGTAAGTTATATACTTTTTTATACGTAAAATTTGTGTGCGTCGATTTCGTTTCATTAAGAGCAATTCGCCATTTCTTTGTCCAATCTGAAATGCTATTTAATGCCTTTTGAAGCTTAGAGGTTGCCGTTTTAATTGAATCCGATATTGCGAGTACAGCTGTATCATCGGCAAAAGTGCCTAAAGTTGTGCCTTCTGTTTGGGGTATATCTCGGGTATAAAGAACAAACAAAATCGGTCCAAGGACGCTACCCTGGGGAACCCCAGCGTTTATTTCTTTAAACTCCGAATACTCCGTTCCTTGCTTAACTCGAAAGAATCTATTTTCTAGGTACGATTCAAGAATGTTATATATTTGCTCTGGAAAGACTTTTAATTTATATTTTAGCCCGTCATGCCAAACTTTGTCAAAAGCTTGAGAAACGTCAAGAAATGCAGTTGAGCAAATCTTTTTTTCTTCAAATGCTTTTTCAATTTCGTTAGTTATTCGGTAAACCTGATCAATTGTCGAGTGATTATACCGGAAACCGAATTGGTGGTCGGGAATTAAACGTTTTTCTTTAATAATTGGTAGCATTCGTTTAAGAAGCAATTTTTCAAATATTTTAGATATAATTGGTAAGAGAGAAATTGGTCTATACGATTTTTTCTCATTCGGTGGCTTACCCGGTTTGGGGATCATTATTACTTCGGCGACTTTCCATTGCGTGGGTACGTAAGCAAGTCTTAAAGCAGCGTTAGTGAGCTGTAAGAGCTTAACCATTGCTTTTTTAGGCAACTCTTTGAGGACACGGCCGTTAATCAGGTCGTAGCCAGGAGCTTTATTATTTTTCTGCCGTTTTATTTCCTGGACAAGTTCAGTCAAAGTAATATTCCTGATAGAAAAATTGTCCGGCGCTTTTTGGAGCTCTCCGTCATTAGTCAGAAGCTCTTGACCATCGAAAGGTTTGAACGTTTCCTCAAGGTGCTTAGCAAATAAATCCGCCTTTTCCTTATCAGTTTTTGCCCATTCAGAATTATTTTTTCGAATAGGTGCCGACATTATTTGAGGCTTTTTAATACCTTTTATCGTCTTCCAAAGAGAATAATTCGTTTTTTTTACTAATATTGATATAGGAAATTATTTTGAGAACTTTTTTCGTTATAGCCTAATCAAAGGCTCTTAAGCATTATCCGGAAAAGGTCAGGGGGAGAGTACGATAACTCAGGCGACAAAGTTTAATGACGGATTTGTATAGAACAGTTAAAAACAAGCATTTTTTTTTTACTATTGGAGGGGGGGTCTATCTCTCCCGTTTAGGCAGTAGGGGCAATTTAAAAAAATGTACGTTAAATGGAAAAAAATAATTAAAAAATATTGGTAATACTTACAACTAAGTTTTATACATTTTTTTAAAGCCAAAACTTTTGTCTATTAGCTTGTTTTTAAATGAAGTCAAAACTATGCATAGTTTTTGAAAAAAATTGTTTTAAACTCAAAATTTGTGCAAAAAAAAGTTAAAAAAAGGTTTAAAGTGTAATTTTACAAAACTTTAAGATTATCTACAATTGTTTTTTTTAGAATTCATTGCTCTAATTGGTTTTAATCAAAAACTGAAAACTAGATGATTTTATGTCTTCTAGTTCTTGAGAAAATTGAAAGTTACCAAACAAAATATTTTAATTAAATTATTATTTCCTTGCTTGAGTATTAACGTGGTCTTATTTTGAAAGTAATAATCGAATATGGATTAAGATATACCTAGGATTAATTAATTTGTCTTAAATCCAGCTTATTTAAATGCTAAAGAAACTTTGCATGCACCCCATGTTGCACCTACCGCACCTTGCCCCCTTCCCACCTTGCACCCTCCCCACCTTGCACCCACTCCACCTTGGACCCACCCCAAATCCTTTAGTGCTCCTAAGCAGGGGGTTACAGAGGAGGGGGGGGTGGCAGTATGCCCCCCATACACATCCCACTGTTGCATACACCCAAACTCGCATACACCTTACTGTTGCATACACCCAAACTCGCACCTACCATTATTACTATCAAAATAAGACCACTCAAGCAATAAAAAATAATTAAATTAAAATAGTAGTTGTGGTTATTTTCAATTTTCTCAAAAACTAAAAGACATAAAATCATCTAGTTTTCAGTTTTCGATCAAAAACAAATAAAAGCAATAAATTCTATAATAAAAACAATAGTAGTTGAAGTATTGAAAAATTACACTTTAAACCTTTTTTTAACTTTTTTTACTCAAACTTTAAGTTTAAAATTAAATTGTTCAAAAACTATACATAGTTTTGACTTGATTTAAAAACTGACAAATAAAACAGAATGTTGGCTTTAAAAAAATGTATAAAACCTAATTGTAAGTATTACCGTTATTTTTTAATTATTTTTTTCCATTTTAAATAATATTTTTTTTAAATTACCCCTCCTGCCTAAACGGGGGGAAATAGACACCTCTCCCATAGTAAAAAATGCTTGTTTTTAACTGTTCTTAAAAAAATCCGTTATAATATCTTATCGCCTGAGTTATCGTACTCTTGCCAAAGTCAGTGAACGTCATGATATTTCGGCAAGTTGATCTAATATACTAGTACTAGTGACTTAACTCTAACTAACTGCTAGAAAATCCAAAAATCCATCCATCCAAATCAGTGTTATAACTGTGTAAGTAAATACCTTAAAAAATACTTTAAACTGCACAATACAAAAGCTCTAATAATAAACTTTAAGTTTCTGATACAAATTATGCCATTATGTTATAAATCTTCAAAGTTTTCTAAAATGGTATTTTGGTTCAGTAACAATTTCTTTTCTAATATTTTATTTTCTAAGAATACATTGTTTTTTCTCGATAACTTTAATTATAATTATCTTTGCAGCAGCTCATGGAATGATAAAATGTAAGTTATTTATAGATATGGTTTGAAAAATTTGATTTTGAATAAGAAATATTAACACATTCAATGTGATCCTATTGTTTTATCCCTCCTGGTATGTACCTATAAGCTCTAGTTTGTTTTGGTATTTTTTTAAGAAAACTTTTGCATGTTAAGGAAATTAGGTAGTTGGTAGACCCAGGGGTTAAAGGCAATAGCCGTATTTTAATTAAATGTTATAAAAACAACAACACAAATTAGAAATCTGATGGACATTATTATCAGGTTCAGAATCAATCGAAAGTCGAAAATTGCTTTAAGGTGGAGTTTCTTGTGGACTACTTATTTGAAAACTTGCATACATATGGTAGCTTGTGACCGCGACTGATTTTTGGTTTATTGCATTGATTGATTTAGACTATTTCCGATGTATGACTTTATATGTGGGTGTAGTTTAATTTGTAGGCTCAACTAATATTGAGTTGCTTGGGGGCGTGGTCAATGTTAGAAATGGTCTATATGCCGGTGGGGACTTTTTCGAGGGCGTATACAAATTAAGAGGCGTGGCTTGTGTATGGACAGTTTATCGATAGGAGTTATTTCTGGATGTGAATTATTTTTACGGAGGTGGTTTATTTAGGGCCGTGGTCAATTTTGAAGTCGCAAAATACGAATCGACGATATCTAGTCTATTCGGTAATTAATTTTTTTAAATGTTTACAAATTCTTTGGCAAAGAAGCACTATATTATTTTGAACAACAGTATATAATAGTGTCTTATCTAGGGCGTGGATTATGAAGGGCGTTTCTTATGTAGGGCGTGGCTTATGAAGGGCATGTCTTATGTAGGGCGTGACTAATGTAAGTATCGCGATTATGAAATACAATATTTTGTTATTTTTATTAGATCCGAAAATAAGTAGTTCTTTTTTTAAAATGATCATTTGTAAGTAAAAAATCAATTACCTACCTTTTCTGATAATTAAAATTCAAAGAGTGAGGAAAATTTTCTCAAATTTAGTAACAGCACAAGTCATATAAATGCATATTTTCCAGTTTTCCATCAACACATTTGTGATCATCAGTTCAACGATAAGCACTCTAAAATTGCTTTCTATGATTTGCTGATTTAATTTAAAAAAAAAAAAGGTTTCTTTTCGTTTTATTAAAACTCTCTAAGTCCATCTTTTGGGTCTTGAGATATGTATTTGCATTTAAAGCTTGAAATGAATATTCAAGTTATCAGATTTCAGGAATTTTAATTCCTTAGAATTTAATAATAAGGAGCTAAAGGTGTTTTAAAAGAATATAAATGTGTCTTTTTTATAAGCTTGGCGTATTTGTCTTATTTTTGCATAGAATGACGACGATTTTTTTCTTCCAAGCTCGATACAAATTTCGCTAAAAATCGAATCACATTTGAAACCTTTCAACTTTCAAATTTATATTTACAGTCAAAAAGCGACTTTTAAAATGGAAAAGGAATGATAAAACGACATGGCTACTTTTAAATTAGACGCGTATATTATAAATATACAACCCAGAATCACGCATTGGCTATACACATCGGTAATCACACCGATTTTAATGTATACGGTGTGGCAGTATGGTGGACTGCTTTAGAGAAAGGTATAAACCGGGATAAATTAAATAAAGTCCAACGTTCAGCTTGCCTATGTATAAGCGGATCGCTTCGCACGACCCCATCTGCGGCACTGGACACCTTACTCTACCTAACACCTATTGACATTTTTAGCAAAAAATTGCTGCAAGCTCTGCTATTCGCCTCAAAGCTTCGTCGCAGTGGACTAACAACAACATTGGCCACTCCGTAATTCTTAGGTATTTAGAATTAATTCCAAAGCACACAGACTACACCCTCCCCCAACTGCAATTCGACAGAAACTTCCAGATTTCTGTACCTTCCAGATCTTTCTGGGAGGATAGGGCATTCCTGGAAGACGAGTCAATCCACTTTTATACAGATGGATCAAAAACAAAAGAAGGGGTTGGTGGATGTGTGTACTCTGAACGACTGAAATTAAGTCTCTCATTCCGCCTTCCCAATCATTGTAGCGTGTTCAAGGCGGAACTTTTGGCGATAAAAGAAGTCTTGTCCTGGCTTAAAGAAAACATGATATCAACATCTGATATTTGTATTTTCTCAGATAGTCAGGCCGCTATCAAATCTCTGGACTCTGTCTCTATACAAACTCTATAACAGTCCATAATTGTCGATCATCTCTAATGGAGATGGCACAACAGTTTAATATTCACCTTTGCTGGGTGCCGACTGCCGGGCCATAGAGACATTCCAGGTAACTGTAAGGCAGATGAACTCGCCAGGAACGGTATACAGTGCAACTCATCCTACCACGTTTGGCACATACTGGCATACCAATCGCTACTTGTAAAATGTTGCTAATGCAAGATGCTATGAAGAAGGCTAACACCAGGTGGAACAACATCACCACGTGTCAGGTCACAAAAAACATCTGACCAACACTAGATTTAAAACGTTAAAGGTGCTTGCTATCTCTAAGCAGATTCCATATAAGCTCGATAATAGGTGTCCTAACCGGACACTGTCTAATAGGAAAGCACGCCACGCGACTAGGCGTATTCTCAAATGACTTTTGCAGAAGCTGTATGGACGAGGAAGAGGAGGACACAGTTGTTCACCTTCTCTGTACATGCCCTGCTCTAGCTCAAAAACGCAAGAGTTACCTATTAGAATTCTTCTTCAACGATCTAAATCATATCAGCATAATCAGCCTTTCACGTCTCGTAAGGGACTCAAACTGGTTCCATTGAGCTTAGGAGGAAGCCTCAAGATTCATGTGGTATCACAATGGGTCATTAAACTGGCCTAAGTGTGTCCGTTTCCATCTTGGACAGCCACTATAACCTAACCTAACCTATTATAAATATACGAATGCTTTCTACTTTTTATGATATAATTCATATTTTCAAAATTAATGACTTTTTTTGTATTTCATTGTTAAATTTTTTGTTTAATAAGTTTGCAGGGAATATCTCAATACACTTATTATTCCGATCGATCCTCTAAAAAAAATTAGTTTTATCAAATGTTATGTTTATAACCAGAATGTACTAGGTATATTGGAACATATGGCTATAACAAATTTTAGATAGGTCAGTACATTATGGTCAGAGGAAATTGACATCAATCGAAAAATATTTATTTATTTATTTTGTCAATCAAGTTACAAACTTTTTATAGACTACATTAATAACAATAGAATATAATATACTATACATACATCTTCGATATTTAAATAATAAAAAAAAAATATCTTTTACAATAGACTCAATACATTTTTCTTAATTACATTTCTATTTACATTAAAGTCAATAGCTGAGTCAAATTCATTGAAATTTATACAAGCATTTGTGATTGGATTATGTCTAGCATAACTTGTACTATGGTAAGGAACATGTAAGAAATCGCCATCTCTTGGGCGCAAGCTACGAGCTAGAGCGTAAATATTAAACATTGATAACAAAATTGGACAATCAATATTAGAACTGAGGACATCATAAGCAAAAAGGACAGAATACAATTTTCTTCTCAAAACTAAAGGTTTTAAGTCTATAAGAGTACATCTAGTCTCATAACATGGAACATCTGAATTTTTATAAATTTTACGCAAAGCAAACTTTGTAAATTTTTGCTGAACCTTTTCAATACGATAAATGCTCGATTGATTCCATATAACGCAACAATATTCTAACAGCGGTCTAACAAGAGATAAGTATAGTGTTTTTAGTGTATAAGGATTATTAAAAAGTTTTGAATTTCGAATTATGAAGCCCAACATTGAGTTAGCTTTGGAAATGACATGATCTATATGAAGTGAAAAACTTATTTTGGAGTCAAAAATCACTCCTAGGTTTTCTGACTATTAAGTCTCTGCAAAGAATCAAAACCATGTTTGTATTCAAAAAACAAGGGATTTAAGATTTTTGAATAAGTAACAACACTACATTTACCGTTGTTAAAATAAAGCCCATTTAATTTACACCAAAAAAGTACTTTATTTAGATCATTCTGGACATTTTCCGCGTCTTCAAGACATCTTATGCTGCTGAAGAGTTTAAGATCATCAGCATACAAAAGACATTTTGTGTGTAGAAGATATTGCGGTAGGTCGTTAATAAAAATAATGAAAAGGAGCGGTCCAAGATGGCTACCTTGTGGAACGCCGGAAAAGTTTATTATTTCTTTAGAAAACACATTACCAATTTTAACATATTGTTTTCGCCCAACTAAGTAACTTTGAATCCATTTAAGAAGCACAGAGTGAAATCCAAACAATTCAAGTTTTCTTATTAGAATATTATGTTGAACACGATCAAATGCCTTCGAAAAATCGGTATAGATAGTGTCAACTTGTAATCGTTTTTCCATACAGTCAAGGCAGTAGCTTGTAAAAATTGATAAGTTAGTTGCTGTCGATTTGCCACTCAAAAATCCGTGTTGGAATTCAGAAATATAGTTCATAATTAAAGAATATAATTTGTTTTTCACTATTGCTTCAAATACTTTAGGGACTAACTGTAGCTTAGCAATAGGTCTATAGTTTTCGACAGAGCTTTTAGATTTTTTTTTAACGGGTACTGCCTCTTGCGAGGAATTGACAAATTCTGCAAGAGTAATTCTTGTCATAAAAAGTGCTTTCTCAAATTAGCCGTTCGGATGCGGCCTAAAACTGTAGGTCCCCTCTATCCCTGACAACATTACTCGCACACAGGAATGGTTCAGAGTTGTAAGTCACTAGGCCCTAGTTCTCAAGGGACTGTTGCGCCATACCTAATTTATTTATTTATTTAAGATAACATTTGCATCATTTATTATATACGTGCACCCTTAACAATTTTTGCAGCGCATGCCAGAAAAGCTCGCAGGTGGCAGAATTTGTTCGTACTAACTTGACGTACGAATATACAAAATAACTAAATACTAGTACCAGAGCCTGGTATAAGATGCACTAAAAAGATAGAGCGAGTAGATTGGGTTAAGAAAAGAAAAAAAAATATATGCCACAAAAAGAAAAAATGAAATCTAATTAATTAGCTTTTTTTGTTTTATTAATTGCTAAAAATAAAATGCACGACTGGGTCACACGAGCTTGCTCATGTTTCCAAAGAGTCTGTTTAAAAATATTTCTTGTATTTTAAGATTTGAAAATGTACCTGCAAACAAAATTTGTTCTCAAAAATTTACAAGCCATTTGATTTCTCAAAAAAACCTTATTTTTTTTAAAATTTTATTTGAAAATCGTTAGTTTTTTTTTAATTAATTTTGTATATATAAAGTTTTTAATTTGAGTTAAGAAATATTTTAAGCATGCAGGTTTTTAGAGCTTATTAATATCCATTACATTTCAATGTCGTAAAGGAATAATAACCCATTTTCGAAAAAAAATCTTAATATTTTTTTAAAAATCAAAAATAAAAAAAAAATGTCATTTTTGATCATTGAATATTATGGAGACAGTATTAGAGTTTTTGCAAAAAATAAATATTAAAATCAGTTGATTAGTTCTTGAGAAAACGTAAAAACAAAATTGCGGTTCCATATGGTTCAGGAGCAATACAAAAATATATTTATTTTTGAAAGAAGCGAAATTAAGAGGAAACAATTAGAGAAAATTAAAAAAATCTAGTTTTGTTTTTGAGAAAAATTGGAATTTTCGATTTTTGACCAAAAAGTTATTGTATGGGGACTACTGTTATTTTTAGTATTAAACAAATAGAGAAAAAACGCCTCACGCGAATTGGCTGATAACCTTAAATTCAAAATTTAAAGTAAATCGAGTCAATGCTTTGGGCTGTAGGGGCCAGGACACGCGGGACACACTTTTTTGAACTCTCTACCATCGTAATGTCGTGTTTGATTAAAATCTCGAGTTCGAAATTTTTCTTCAAATGCAACATTTGCCATATATAATTCCTACACATAGCAAGTAATAACAGAGCTATACCTGAACCACTAAGAGAATAATAATTGATCTGATCAGATCAAATTTGGAAAATACCAACAAAAATTGTTTTCTTGGAAAAAAGTACATTTAAATTTGTTTTAATTACTCAAAAAATGATTGAATTTTGAAAATAAAAATTATACTAATAACATTTTTTAAAAATTAATTTTTTAAAGGGATATTTATTTTGTTGGCAATTGCGAATATGTATTTTGCTATCCCATTTCTAGGAAACAATTTTCTTAAGCATGGTATAAAATAACTTATTGTAGATATGCGTAAATATACTCTTGCCTACATACCTACATACTCGTGTAACTAATTGAACGAATTTTCTAAAGGTTTCACATCCTTAATTCGTTTAGACAATATGTATTCCTGAAAACCTCTGAAAGCCTTCGGATACCTTAACATATAGTTACAGAGACAAAGAACTAGTAAATAAGACATTTCTAGTTAGACTAGACTTCATCGTTAAAGTACAAGTTTGCTTGATAATCAAGGAATTAAACTTTTAAGGACATAATAATACTAGTAATACATTTGTTTTTTTAAATTTATTTTTCTGTATGGCCAGCTCTTAAAATTAAATTTTAATAAACTTTAGTACTAGATGCGACTATTATAGCTAAAATAACATACATTTGCACGAAAAAAAATCATCGTTTTCGAAGGAATAGTGGGTTAACCCTTGGCAAGAGAAAATAAAAATCGTTGTTGCTTCCGAGCCCATCGATAAATCTTTACGTGTGGTTTTCGAGATGAAATAAAATTCATATAATTTAATGTTATAATCACCTTTATTATAAAACATATGCCATTATGTTTTGAAAATGATTTCGGGTAAGTGGCCGTAGGAGCTAAAAGGCCCACTTTTTGCCATTTCACATATACGCCAAATATTCTCTTCCAAGGCGATTATCGTTTCAGGCTTATCTTCGCAGACAAGCGACTTCACACAACCCCACAAAAAATAGTCCATCGCAATTAATTGCACGATCTTGGAGGCCAAGCCACAGACGCGAGATAATACGCTCACCAAAAGTTTCCTTCAACAACTGACTGTTTCGTAGTTTGTATGGAACCCAATCATTAATTATATTGGTAATGAATTTGCATGATTTGGAAACGTTTTTCAGGAGTTAGTCTATTTCACAGTTTTTACTTTTGAAGTTTTTATATTTTGAGATATGTCACTTAAATGGACCAATACATCCTTGAACTCCAAAAAACATGTTAATTTTACTTTTAATGTGTATCTACTGGATAAGAGTTACAAACATCGTACCTATAGAGTTTGGAAAATTAATGTTTTACGTATTCTTTACTCATACAAAAATGGTGAAAACTTTGCAGTTAGTTTGATAGATAGATAGATATTCTTTATTCTGTGATTACCATTTTTATATACAGTTACAGTTCACATTTTTGCAATTAAAGTTTCCTGATAGTGTTATTTAATTACAGTCGACTTAATATTTTCAACTCTTTTTTCTTTTAACATGGGAACTCTACCCACAAGGTCGGATCCAGACTTTTAATCAGGGAGAGGTCACACACTTAGTATACAGACGAGTTTTTACTCACCGCTTAAAAATGTTTTTTAATGTTCTGTAAAGAAGGCTAACAAAATTTACATAACATAATGTGTATCTTAACCTTAAATGTACATATTTCAAGGGCTAAAGTGAAAACTTTAGTTAT
The DNA here is from genome assembly GCA_920104205.1 of Eupeodes latifasciatus. Classification (NCBI taxonomy): domain Eukaryota; kingdom Metazoa; phylum Arthropoda; class Insecta; order Diptera; family Syrphidae; genus Eupeodes; species Eupeodes latifasciatus. Next base: position 102,208,270 of record OV049924.1, on the reverse strand, counting down.
TAAATTATTTTAGAACACTGTTGTCCAGCAAGGTATAGTCTAACTATTTAATTTGGTCGACTCTCTGCATATGAAAGCATTCCAAGATTTCAACAGTTTTCTAAAAATGCCAAATTTAAGAAAAAAAAAACAATAGTATAGAGGGTTTTTGTTGCTTTTTTTCCAAAAAGAATATATTCCTTTTTGTTGCCATTTCTATTAACGCTACAAAAATTCAAAAACCCTGCAAAAAGTGAGAAAGAATCTGATATCAAGAATTTTCTGGCTTTTTTTGAAAAAAATTTGGTTCTTGAATTTAAGGAAATAGGTGCATTTGAGTACCTACATAATTTCTCTGAATATAAAATAAAAACATATTAAGGTAAAAAAATAAGTTGGGAAGGAACTTTTGTGTGGCAGTCACAAATTACGGGTTTCAGAATTTCTTTTCACTTCAGTTATCAAGAGATTCAAAGCTTTTATATTAATAGATACGAAATGTCCATTGTGTTTTTCAATTAGCCATTAGTTTAACAAAAAATCACTTTTGCTGTTTTTGGGACATTTATATTCTTCAAATTTCGTGTTTAAATCGTAGTTCTAGAACATCTAAAGCAAATTTATTTCAAAAAGTAGATTTCTTTAATTTTGTAAGGTCTTAAAAGTTTTTTTCAACAGAAAATCAATTTTGAAAGAAATATAAGGCACGACTGGGTCGCTAGAACCTAATGACATTTTTAATCATCAAAAATCATCATAAATTTGAAAATTTGCCCATCGACAAGAGCTTGCACTGAAAGAGAAGATTATTGAAATCGTTCGATTTGTACTTGAAAAAACTTACAATCAAAATAACGGTTTTATGAGGGGTATTATTCTGAAGCAGTACCTACCAAAATATGTTTTTCTTGTAGAAAGAAGCCGAATTAAGAAAAAAAAATTAGAGAAAGTTTTACAAAAATCTATCGGTTCATTTTTGAAAAAAATCGAGTTTTTTTATTTATTTATTTTAAACCAAAAAATTTGTATGGGGACTGCTGTTATTTTTTGTTTAAAAAAAAAAATGAAAAAAACGCCTTGAGCATATCGGCTAAAAACCTTAATTTCAATCGGCACAACGGTTTAGGCTGTAGGTAGGGTAGGACAGACGGACTGAATCGGGGACCGTCTTTTTACGACTTTTCTACCATCTAATGTCATGTTTGATACGAAATTTTGTATGAATGCAATACTTTCCATATACATAGTTCCTATATTGAAAGGCAACTTAATATTAAATTGACGACCTCTTATTCAAGGTTTCTTCTTAAAAACCTGAATATTTGCTCTTTTTCTTAGAAACCAATTTTATGAAAATAATTGAAAGCATTATTAAAGTTACAAAAAATGTAGTTGTTTTTGACAGCAAACCACTTTTTGTCGAATGTCGTTAAATTACTAACAAATCTTTAGATGAAATTTCTACTTATACAACTTAACTGCATAAGCTTTATGACTCATATGACACCCCCGTGGATAGTCAATTGGTCAAAATTTGATGGATTTGTGCTGCGTTTTTGGAATTGGCTGAATTTCCGATTCATATTCTGTTCTTGGTCCAGTCCTCAGTTAAAAATTGTACCTTTGGCAACAAATTTTTAGGAAGTAAAATACAAATTTTGTTTTTATATAAAAAAAATAACTCAAAATATAGTGGGGGTCATATCCATTAACTCCATTAACGCAATACGATTAGTTGTGAATTGAAGTGATTTTCTATGAGAAAACAAACGACTCCCCCCCCCCTGGATTCGCCATTGAGTGGGCTGAGATCTGGTCAGATTGAGGAGTGGGATAATTCGGACGACGTGATCGTAAAAAACATTATTCAAGGTATGCATAGGCGAATTAAAGCTTTGATAGATGTTAGGGGAGATAATACCCTCTATTCAGTGAACAAAAACTCATTTATTTTTTTGTTTTATTTAAAATTTCTTCCTATTTGTTTATTTTGTACATAAATTAATAATATTAAATGTTAATACACAATACTGTATTAAAAACAGTCTTTTTTACATATATTTGAAATTAAAGCGAATTTTCAAGGTGCGCCACTTTTTTTTGCAACTCAGTGTAGATTTAATAAAAGTTTTGTGCCAATATTAACAAAAGTAAATAAAATAAATATTAAAAAATGTAAAAAAGCTTTTTTTTGGAATGATCACATATTTGATATTGCCAAAAATGCTGCCAGGTCCTTAGGATTTCTCCGTCGGTGCAAGAAATTTTTCACCCCTTCTGATCTGGCTGTAATTTACAAAGCCTTCATCCGTCCAAAAAAATTAGGTGGCGCAACAGTCCGTAGAGAACCAGGGCCTAGTGACATACAACTCTCAACCATTCCTGTGTGCGAGTAATTGCAGGAATGGAGGGGACCTACAGTTTAATGCCGAATCCGAACGGCTAATTTGAGAAAGCACTTTTTCATGACAAGCATTACTCTTGGAGAATTTGTCAATTCCTCGCAAGAGGCAGTACCCGTGAAAACTTTTTGTTTTTGAATTAAGGTGGCACATGCAGGGATTGAACCCAAGACCTCTCGCATGACAGTCCAACGCACTAACCATCATGCCACGGGTACTAAATCCGTCCAAAGCTTGATTATAATTCGTATATCTGGGCAGGTGCCCCTAAAACAAGTTTAAATCTCTTGGATAGAATACAAAAAAGGGCTTTAAAAATGATAGGCGATAGAACTATAATCAATTTCGGGCGTACTGTCAAGTATAGAGATTCTTTCTTAAATCGCACATCGAGAATGTGGAATGCTTCGGCCAACTCCGTTTTTCCCTCCCATTTTGATGTTCAGAACTTTAAGACCAATGTGCATCGGTATCTCTTCTTAAATCCTTCCCTATTTTCCAAATGCTCGCACTGTGTTTAAATATAAACATATAAAGGGTACTAATAACCCCTTGAGTGCCTGTAAATTACATATACATATATAAAAAAAAAATGTTAAGACTTTTATTTAATAAAATATCTTGAAATAAAAAACAGGGTACCCTTGCATCCAGGGTGGGAAAAGTCCGCTCCAAATATGGATAGGGTTCTAGTATTAAAGATGTACTTTGTGAAGTTAACGAGGATGTACACAACACATATGTATGTATGTATCTGTGGCGGCCATTCGGTTGATATCGATTTTATTTATTAACTTGATACCGATATTTTCTTAAAATGCGAGGTTTCTCTTAAAAAATAGGTAAGCACCTACTTGTTTTTTAACATCAAAACGAAACCTCTTATTGGAAAACCCTTTATTATAAGGCTATAGAATTCTAACCGATCCACGTTAAATTTGATCTTTGATATTTTCTTATTTTTTACTATTAAATTTTGTATGGGAAAAATCAAGGTATTTTGTTAGGGTAGTTAGGTACTTATTCATTTTAATGCCCTTTCTATATTTTTTGTTCTATTTACATACATGCCCTAGTTATTCGATTTTTCTTAAGTTGAAATAAATAGGCACCTATACCTATTTATAATTTACTTGAAAAATGTTTAAAGCTTTTAAATATTAAAAAGACATTTGTATCAAGGCAGTTACCTAGAAAAAAGAAATAATTTTTTAAATACGTAGCTAATTATTATTTCAAAAATTAAAAATATGAACACAATAAAAGAGTTTCCAAATTGTAAAAACCCACTAAGGTGATACATATATTTATAATGTAGGTACCAGACCAACTCACAGCAATAATTACATATAACTTTGTTTATTATAGATACCTACCTGAGCACACCTGCTATGAAGTTGTATCATTCATATTGCTTCTCCTTTGAGCAAGACTAACGAAATCCTTTTTGCATATCCTTCAACTTCTCGGAACTCTTATAAATGTAAAACAGGTATAAGTAGATACGTAACGGATGTATATACATATGTATCTCAAGAACAAGCTACCTACACACATACGAAATAAATCATTACCTAATTTGTTCATCTTTTACACCCCCTGACTTGAAATTAACAAAACGATCGATTTCATAAAATAAATCTGCGTCATACCTTTTCGTAAGTCATAAACTCGCTTTCGCTTCGCTCGGACAAAATATATAAGAAGTGAAAAACGATAAACGAGTAAAACAGACAACAAGCAAGAACTAGAAGACTAAGAAGAAGAAATATTAAGAGGAAAGAAGGTCAAAAGAGAAAACAAGGTTAAACAGAAATCCAAGATGTCTTCCACTTCGCTTTATATTTAAAAAAAAATGTAACCTACAATAAATTAGCTGAGACTTGACTTGGGCTTGGGTATTAGACCCAAACCTAAAGCCTTTATCGTTAGATGATGTAGACAGTCTTTTTTGTTTTTGTCAGACATCTTTATTTTATTCTTATGAAATGTTTATGAGGATGAGGATGAAGAAGAAGATGAGAAGCGGTAGGTAAAGTGTGGGGCAAAACTTCTCTCTTTTAGTTGGGCTTTACCTATATGTACGTTATTATAACGTCATATTCATATAGGGCTTGGATCTCAAAGCCAATATTTCTACTCCGATGATAAAGGCGCAAAGGCATAGGAATTGTGAAAATTGACGAAGAAAGGGATGAAGATAACACTAACAATTTGTTCTGCTGGCTGTTGGCAGCGGCAGAGGCAGTAGTGACTTGTAGTGATAGAGACAGATGAAGTTGAGAAGTATGGAAGCCGATTAAGTACGAGTAGGTATTATGAATTAAACAATGATGACGCAGTGGATGATAATGACGATGACGATATGATGTGAATGCGCAAAAAGGGGGAAAAATATAAGTTTCATAAATGCTTAAAGGTAATGTTAGCTGCAGAAAATGTATGTTTCTTCTTTTCAACCCACTTTACGCCATAGATTTGTAGGTAGAAACATATACATATATATTTGTATGTATTTACAAAGGAAACAAAGGAAATAATTTAATTTAGGTGTTCTGCTTTGTAAAACTCTTAGTTTTGACCACACTTCGATTAGGAGAGCTTTTTCTAAACTTACAAATTAAAAATGTATCTTTAAATTATTCTCCTTTTTGTTTATTTTGTTTTCATTTGAATTCTTTTAGTTGTTGTTTGAAGATCATGTTTCTCGAATATTAAACAGAAAGAAGATGGAATGAAAAAGTGAGTGAGGGGATCTGGAAAAGGAAAATTTCAAAAGCAGATATGTACCTACATATGTATGTATAAAACAAGTTCATGCTCATGACTGTAAATTACGTGATGAGTCATTAGGCGTGTGCTTGTGCAGTACATAAGGGTATGTAGGTACATATGTATGTACATATATCCAAACGTATGTAAGTTTGAACTTAAACAAAGAAAACGTTTTCAATTATTAAGTACTTACCTATAAGTTTCTTGGAACTACTTTTATAAGGTAAAATTTCAAAACTAATTTTTCACTTCTTAGGATTGAGGAACTAGTTTATGAGACTTTTTAATATACAGTACTGTCTGGGTCGTGTGAACTAATTATTATTGCACAGGCTGTCCATGCTAACCAGGTTTTCACACTATCCAATATTTTACATATAAAAAAAACAACAGTTTTCAAACTTATAAATTAACTGGTATAGATTCTTTCGACGCTGCGCTGCTTTAAAACCCACGTATACGGGGGAGAGTACGATAACTTTGGCGACAAAGTTTAATGGAAAAAAAATAATTAAAAAATAACGGTAATACTTACAATTAAGTATTATACCTTTTTTTAAAGCCAACATTTTTGTCTATTAGCTTGTTTTTAAATCAAGTCAAAACTATGCATAGTTTTTGAAAAAAATGTTTTAAACTAAAAATGTATGCAAACAAAATTAAAAAAAAGGTTTAAAGTGTAATTTTTCAAAACTTTCAGATTATCTACTATTTTTTATAATTCATTGCTCTTATTTGTTTTTGATCAAAAACTGAAAACTAGATGACTTGATGTCTTCTAGTTCTTGAGAAAATTGAAAATTACCAAAACAAAATATTTTAATTTAATTACTTTTTCCTTGCTTAAGTATTAACGTAGTCTTATTTTGATAGTAATAATCGAATAAAGATTAAGATATACCTAGGGTAAATTAATTTTTCTTAAATCCAGCTTATTTAAATGCAAAAGTAACTTTGCATGCACCCCATCTTGCACCCACCAAACCATGCCCCTCCCCCCTTACACGCACTCCAACTTGCACCCACCCCAAATCCTATAGTGTTCCCAAGCAGGGGGTATGCAACAGATCCCACTGTTGCATACACCCAAATTCGCACACACATTACTGTTGCATACACCCAAACTCGCACCTACCATTGTTACTATCAAAATAAAACCACTCAAGCAAAAAAAAAGAATTAAATTAAAATAGTAGTTGTGGTTATTTTTAATTTTCTCAAAAACTAAAAGCCATAAAATCATCTAGTTTTCAGTTTTTGATCAAAAACAAATAAGAGCAATAAATTCTAAAATACAAACAATAGTAGATAATCTTGAAGTATTGAAAAATTACACTTTAAACCTTTTTTTTGACTTTTTTTTACTCAAATTTTGAGTTTAAAATTAAATTTTTCAAAAACTACGCATAGTTTTGACTTGAATTAAAAACTGGCTAATAAAACAGAATGTTGGCTTTAAAAAAATGTATAAAACTTAATTGTAAGTATCACCGTTATTTTTTAATTATTTTTTTCCATTTTAAATAATAATTTTTTTAAATTGCCCTTACCGCCTGAACGGGGGGAGATAGACACCCCTCCCATAGTAAAAAATGCTTGTATTAAGCCCCTCTACCAAAAACCGTTATTATATCTTGGCGCCAAAGTTATCGTACTCGTGCCGGTATACGGTACCCGTTCCATACGAGGATACTCACCCTTTTTTAAAGTCTTTCTTTTAAGCGAATTGAATTGGCTAGTGGCGACCACTTTTAGGAGTTTATCCTTATTTTTTCTTATGGCCGAAATGTTTGATTTAGCCACACTGTATTCCCGGGACAAAATTGATGGGGCTACACTCCTTTCAAGTTTCGCCATAATATCACCTTTTTCTTTTAATGATAAAAACTTTGGTTTTTTTGTAACCCTATTTGCAGAGATGAAAAATTAACTTGAAATTCCGAAAAATTAATTGCACTGAAAGAAAGCAACAAACAGCAGCAAGTTTCACATATTCAAACGTGAATCGTTTTTGTTTTTCTTATTGAAACCAATAGAAATATTATGTACAAAAACGGGCGACAAGATATTATAACGCATTTTTTAAGAACAGTTAAAAACAAGCATTTTTTTCACTATGGGAGGGTGGTCTATCTCCCCCCATTTAAGCAAATAAAAAAAATTATTATTTACAATGGAAAAAAATAGTTAAAAAATAACGGTAATACTTACAATTAAATATTTTACATTTTTTTAAAGCCAACATTCTGTTATTTTAGCCAATTTCTAAATCAAGTCAAAACTATGCGTAGTTTTTGAAAAATTTAATAATACCTAATTAAATATTTTTTTTTACTTGAGTGGTCTTATTTTGATAGTAATAATGGTAGGTGCGAGTTTGGGTGTATGCAACAGTAAGGTGTGTGAGAGTTTGGGTGTATGCAACAGTGGGATGTGTATGGGGGGGGCATGCTGTCCCGCTGCAACCAATATTTTTTAATTATTTTTTTCCATTTAATGTACATGCCCCCTCCCATAGTAAAAAATGCTTGTTTTTAAATGTTCTATACAAATCCGTCATTAAACTTTGTCGCCTGAGTTATCGTACTCTCATACGATACATTCAAGGCCCAACTAAAATAGACTTAACCGAAAGTAAGCTAATGTCAAAACCAGAAGTTATCGTCAAAACAAAAAGTAACCATAATGGAGTCAAGTAACTTAAGCAAATGCGTTTCAAATTTGACATTTGCTTAAGCTCGAGCCATTTAAATGTAATTGCGCGAAAGTTACCGAAATTTAACGAAACTGAGCAGAACGTCTATTATGGTTAGTGACATATAAGGCTGCGTATTGGTTCGTTCCCTTAAGCTGGCTTAAGCTCGGTTAAGTCTATTATAGTTCATTGTTCATGTTATCGAGGTTTTTGTCGTTCACGCTATAGAGTGCTCAGTAACAATTTGTGTTCATGTAAGCCAGGTGTTCACACAGTCCAGTGTTCACGCTACCCAGATTGCACTGTACTTGTTACATATTTACAGCCAAATTAATAAAAAACGCTTATTCCAACTTTATTCCGCGAGTTTACTAAACCAGGGAATAAGAGTTAAGCTGTGGGTTAAAGTGTTCCAAGAATATATAACTCCAATATGTTCGTGGAATAGTAAAGTGACGTTTACAAAAAATCCTTAAAAGTTCCGCAAACTTGTGTTTTTTTCGTATAGGTTTTGACAGCAAATTGTGATAATCTGTAAACATACCTAGGAATTCTCTTTTCTATATGTTTCTGTCAAAATTATTATCATTTTTCAATTGTTTGTATTGTGTCTGTTTTCTGTCCACCTCTTGTGTCCCCATTTGGGTTATCGTTAAAAACCGCAATAAGTTTCATCAAATGTTCCTTGGAATACTATATTTCTTCCTGAAATCGTCCTCGCTTAGCAGTTGCGCTGGATCATACTTGATAGCTGATTTTCCAATAATTGGAATTGGTTTAAAAACTCTAGCACACATTATTATAAAAATTATTCACTTATTTTTTTTTATTTCAGAATAAATATGACACATTTGGCTAAACCACCTTCTTCGGTGGTTTAACTTAGTAAACTTAACTTAATATTTATTTTTGTTTTATTCATAACATTTTGAACTTAGTCTATGGGATAAGACCTAACCCTTCGTTATGTCACGTTTGTTAATTTGGCTGATATTTTGTATATTTGATGATTTAGTTCAAATGGGAAACGTAAAGATGTCGGTTTACAGATTGCTAAAATTTCGAATGAAAATACCTAGGTACTCGTATATCAAGGATGTGTAGTTCAAAAAATAGTTAATGATGAAAAAATAATAACAGCATTCAAATATGGCAGACCTGACAAAAATGGTACTATAATACGACTTAAAGGGAAAAGCTTAAGGACTTCTGAAGTGTTATGTATGAACAGGGCAACAAAAATGGAAGAAACTATTTTAAAACGGTTCCGTTAGTTTTGGAATATCCGTCTCGAATATTTAATGGGGACGAGACTTCATTTGATTTGGCCTCAAAAACAGGCAGTTACCGACCATAAGGTTTTTAAAAACTCATACAAGATGCAATTTTAGTATCATTTCTTAAAATTTTTGTTTCTTCTATAAACAAATGCAAATTGGATGATTGAAATTAATTTTAAGTCAATATCTTAATTATTCACAAGATATCGAGAACCGTACTATTTTTTGTAGATTTTAATTTTGTATAAAAAAAACTGTTGCATTTTTATAAAAAAATTACCGAATGTCGAAAATAACATTTTTTGTGAGATAAAATTAGTTTGAAGCCAATTTTTTTAATTTTTAAAAAGATATTTGAGTTGAAAATCAATTTTTACCAACTTTTAGTAATGTTTTGTTTATGTTTTAATTTTGTAAAAAAAACTGTCAATTCGATTTTCTCAAAATTTGACTGAATGTTGAAAACAATATTTTTTATAAGATAAAATTAATTTAAAGTTAAAACATTTTTCAAAAGATATTTGAGTCAAAAATCAAAATTTGTCCGAATCTTGAAAACAATATTTTTTATAAGATAAGAATAATATGGAAGCCATAATCTCAAAGTTTTGAAAAGTTATTTGAGTCGAAAGTCAATTTTTACCAGCTTTAAGTAATGTTTTTTTTAGGTTTTTATTTTTATAAAAAAAACTGTCAATTCGATTTTTCTCAAAATTTGACCAGATGTCAAAAACGTTTTTTTTCGTTGCGCAAAATAATTTTGGAGATGAAATCAGTTTTTGGTCGTAAAATATTTAAGGTGACAAATAAAACCGTTAATTGGATTTTTTTACAAAAAAATACTTGTTTGGTATCACGTTACAATACTTAATATAAAATTTAATTCAAGTCTCTAGTATTATTGGTTCGTGAGATATTTTGGGTAAACTAAAATGTTCACCTGTTTTTTAAATTGCTATTGTAAAAAAAACACCCACTCAATTTTCTTAAGAGTCCTTTCTGCATCTTTCTGTATTATTATCTGTATAACTAAAATTTTTTGAAGTCGATATCTCTACTGGTTCTTGAGCTATGGACGACGAAAAAACTTCGCGAACGTACGAACGTACATACGTACACACGCAAGCACAGACTCTAGGGACCTTGAAACGTCGAGAAATATTCAGCTTTATCATGAATTCCATCGTAATCGGAAATTTTTACGAATCCCGAAAAACTGTATCATGAAATCCGTTCGTAATGCAAAATTGTATGAGATTTTCCACTACGAACGGATTTCATGATACAGTTTTTCGGGATTCGTAAAAATTTCCGATTACGATGGAATTCATGATAGGGCTGATTAAAATTTTCTATTCGACAAACCGATTACAATAACTTCCTATGGAAAGTTAAAACAGAAACCCAACGGTACTTTTAGTCTTCAACGCCAACCGAATAACATAACCGCCTGAAATTGTATTCCTATGTGTACGAAATCCTGCATAAAAAATAATTGAAAATATGCCAAAGGACTGGATAATTGTTCATAAATTTAAAAAAGAATTTCGAACATTATTTTGCATAAGAACACTATCATTAATGGTTTTTTTTCCTGTTTTAAATAAAATTGAACAAAAAACAAATATCATTGTAACTTTGATCATTTGAACAATAAGAATTCAAAAAATGCGTTTTATCATTTTTTTAAAGTTTAGTCTGTTTCCGAAATCTTGCATTCCAAATAAGAAAACTTCATGTTCAGCTTCAGGAGTTACCTACCTAAAAAGGTTGGACTGGGTTCTGCCTCTTACGAAGAATTAACAAATCCTCCAAGAGTAATTCTTGTCATTAAAAGAGTTCTCTCATAAATTAGCAGTTCGGATTCGACATATATGTACATAAACTGTAGGTCCTCTCCTGTATGTCCATCACTGACATGACTCACACACAAGAATGGTTGGGAGTTATTAGCCACTAGGCTTTGGTTCTCTAAGGTTTGTTGCGCCACCTAATTTATTTATTTACATATTTTCTATATAAAAACTATATAAGGAAATAAAAAAAAAACATAAAGTTATTAAAAAGCATTTGAGTTTCAGTAATTAACTTTAAAAAACAAGTTTACGTTTAACAGTTTCTTCATAGTTGAGGATTAAAAAATTAACTGAAGACATTTGACAGTAGCACAAAACACGAAAAAAAATTGACATTTTTTAAATAAGAAATAATTTTGAAATACTGGAATTTTTATTTAACATACATACATATGTACCTAGGTAATTTCATTCGTTTATTAAAAAATTCTTAATTATTTTTCGTTTATTAAAAAATTCTAAATTATTTTCCAATTCTTGAATGAAACCAAAAACACATAGTTTTCTTGAACTGAACTAATAGGCTTGAGCGAAGGATAACTATTTCGACCAAGTTGACTTAATTCCAACAGAAGCGTTCGAATAGGATACTTGTACAATATATGTTTCCTATCATCAGAATCAACTGTAAATATGTATATTAAACAGTTATTAACGTTTTAGATTTGAAGTACGGAATACACTTTTTAAGTTATGTATGTATCTACCTAAGTTTAGAAAATTATACGACCGAATAGCGGCATTTTAATTTTCGATTTTGATTTGCAGTTTTTCATATTTCATTGTAAAAGCTTATGTCACTTTCTAGCTTAAGCTTGATTTTAATTCACAAGCTAGTTCGTGGCTTATGAATTAACAAAGATTTAATGCCTAAGTCAGTTATAGTGAATTAAACAAATTTAAAGGGAGCGGTTCGAAATGCTGTATTTTAAAATACTGTATGGTTAAAATTCTGTATCATACTGTTTGATACTGTATATTTATAATACTGTATGGTTATTATACTGTATCTCAAAATGCTGTGTTGTCAAAATACTGTATCTGATAATACTGTATCTCAAAATTCTTCTTCTCAAAATGCTGGACACGAGTACGATAACTTTGGCGCCAAGATATAATAACGGTTTTTGGTAGAGGGGCTTAATACAAGCATTTTTTACTATGGGAGGGGGGTCTATATCCCCCCGTTTAGGCAGTAGGGGCAATTTAAAAAAAATATTATTTAAAATGGAAAAAAATAATTAAAAAATAACGGTGATACTTAAAATAAAGTTTTATACATTTTGTTAAAGCCAACATTCTGTTTTATTAGCAAGTTTTTAATTCAAGTCAAAACTATGAGTAGTTTTTGAAAAATTTAATTTTAAACTCAAAATTTGAGTAAAAAAAGTTAAGAAAAAGGTTTAAAGTGTAATTTTTCAATACTTCAAGATTATCTACCATTGTTTTTATTTCAGAATTTATTGCTCTTATTTGTTTTTGATCAAAAACTGAAAACTAGATGATTTTATATCTTTTAGTTTTTGAGAAAATTGAAAATAACCACAACTACTATTTTAATTTAATTCTTTTTTTTGGCTTGAGTGGTCTTATTTTGATAGTAACATTGGTAGGTGCGAGTTTGGGTGTATGCAAAAGTGGAATCTGGCAAGGTTTCTTTTGCATTTAAATAAGCTGCATTTAAGAAAAATTAATTTACCCTAGGTGTATCTTAATCCATATTCGATTATTACTATCAAAATAAGACTACGTTAATACTTAAGCAAGGAAAAAGTAATTTAATGAAATTTTTTTTTTTGGTAATTCTCAATTTTCTCAAGAACTAGAAGACATAAAGTCTTCTAGTTTTCAGTTTTTGATCTAAAAAAAAAAAAAACAGTAGATAATTTGAAAGTTTTGAAAAACTACACTTTAAACTTTTTTTTTTAATTTTGTTTGCATACATTTTTAGTTTAAAACAATTTTTTTCAAAAACTATGCATAGTTTTGACTTCATTTAAAAACAAGCTAATAGACAAAAATGTTGGCTTTAAAAAAAGGTATAATACTTAATTGTAAGTATTACCGTTATTTTTTAATTACTTTTTTCCATTTAATGTACATATTTTTTTAAATTGCCCCTACCGCCTAAACGGGGGGAGATAGATCCCCCCTCCCATGGTAAAAAATGCTTGTTTTTAACTCTTCTATACAAATCCGTCATTAAACTTTGTCACTAAAGTTATCGTACTCTCCCCAAATGCTGTATGAGCAAAACATTATCTAAAAATACTGTATTTTTGCAAAATTCCGCTCTTAAGCTTCCAGTATAGAGAACAACAAAAGCAGAACTCGATTTATGTATGTATGTACATTATATCATTTATTGCAACTCCAAATTTTACTTGATTCTTAAATTTGCATTAGCTTTTAAATACAACGAATTGAACGAACACGTGGAAGTTTTGACAGATCAATAAGTTCGGTGTAATTGTTTATGGAATTGTTGATTGTGGTAACAACAATTCATATACAACTGTGAGAGAAATAACAATTAATGAGAAGAAAATGGGAAGAAAAAATAAGACGAAGATACCATTTATTTGTTTTTTTTTTTTTATTAATTCAAAGACTTATGAATTATCGTATGTTATTGTTCAAGGGAAGTATATAAGAACATTATGCCAATGAACAAATATTATGATGTATTCTTTATACAAGTAATCTGTTTTTAAGATTCTGTATTTCAACATGCTTTAAATAGGCTGACAAATACAAAACTATTTTTATTTGTCAGCCTATTTACAGCATTTTGAAATACAGAATTTCGGTATACAGAATTTTAAGATACAGAATTTTAAGCTAAAGTATTTTGATCATACAGTATTTTGTACATATAGTATTTTGAAATACAGTATTTTGAGATACAGTATTTTAAATACAGTATTATGATCCATACAGGATTTCGAACCCAACCCAAATTTAAATCATAAGCTAATGGGTGAATTCTGATAAGAAAAATGTTTTACAAACTACATTTGAAAGCTAAAAATAGAATCAAAATCTAATTATACCATTTTAAGCAGGTACTAAAAGTTTTAAGAAAACGGACTGCCTAAACGGCAACTTCACACAAAATTCTCCAAAGGCTCTCGTTAATAATTAAATAATTATGTTGTGTATTTGAATTAAATTCGTTTAAATTCATAAGTTGTGAATTTTATTTTTGTTTATTCATAAGTCTTATGATAACTTATGACTTACCGATTTTTTAATTAAAAAATTCGCAATTCTGCTGTGTATGCTTAGTTAAAATGGGAAACATAAAGATGTGGATACAAAGTTTGTCAGCAAAAATGTTGATTTTTGAATGAAGCAAACAGCTGTATTTCAATATTTTTGGAATGCAGTGGTGGTGATGATGCAAGTGTGATTATAAGAATGTTTTGATGGTTCTTTTTCTATTGTGTGTTTTTCATTTACCATGTGCCTATTTCACCAACGTACAAAATTGTAAATACAAGAAACATTCTGTTTAGCCCAATAATAAAAAGTTTAATTTTATACTTTTAAAAAGAAAACCTTGTTTATAAAATGCTACCTAACTCCCAAGCTTTACTTTTCTGTGTTCATAATAATTTCACACTGTTAAGAAAATTATTCGACAATCATGATTTAATTTGATATTATTAGACGTTGTTTTAAGAGTTAATTTATTTTGGGGTTTATTCAGCTCATTGAAAGTTATCAATACTGGGGCCTGATTGGGATTCACGGCGAATCGTTTTGCTAGCGAGTTTGCCATTTTTCAATTATTATTTTCGTTTTCGCCTTCTTCGTTTTGAATTCGACCAATTAACGAATTCTAAGGCGAATTTGAAATGTCATATTGTTTGTTGGCGAGTTCAAATCTGACAGCTTTTTTTTGGCGGATTCACATGCGAAAGAGTGTTTATTATTATTCACTGTTCGATTTCGTGGATTCTTTCTTGATTGTATTTATGTATACAAAAATGTGAGTTAGCTTTATTTTAATTTTCTTATAATTTATCCATAATCCACAATAAATTATAAAATTTTAAAATTCATTCAAAGAACCATAAAAACAAGAAAACAAATCGACATCAATGTTTGGCTCTCGTCGAGTTTATGAAGAAAAATAAGGGCATTGAAAGGGGAGCACTCGTCGGTCATGAAAATCGGACTAAGACAAGTGAACTGTGGAACAATATTTCAAAAGTTTTAAATAGCCTAGGCCCCCCTGGTAAAAATGTTGAAAGCTGGAAAAAAGTATGCATACATTTTGTTCTTTTAACCCTATCAAGCTATGATTTTTTAAGGTTTGGAAGGATTTCAAATACAACATAAGAAAAAAAACTTTGTCACAACACCAAATGCATGCGTGGAACAGGGGTGGGCCAAATACTTAATACGCGTTTTCTTTCCTAGAAGAAGCCATAATAGAGCTTCTTGATTTGAAGGCATGTGAGACTGGGATGAATGTGTCTTCATATGGGTGCCACGAGGAAAATCGTCCCGAACAAATGGACACGAGTGCATATCACACAAGTCCTAATCGAAGCACTTCTAGTCAAAATGTGAAAGATGATGAACAACCAGAATACTCAGAACCTCAGCAATCGCGGAATTTTGAAACATTCGTGCCTTCGACACCAATTTCACAACCTTTGGTGCAACTTCAACTGCACCACAATGAATACTTGCAAAATCAAACACATTTTTTTTCAGAAGCACAGCAATTGCAGTGTTTTGAAACATTCGTGGATTTGACACCAATTTAAAAACTCTTCAAATTCCTCCCTTTCAGAATAAATATAAACCATAATTGATTCCATTTTTTAAATTTAATATTGTTTATTGAATAAATCACCGCAAATTTTACAAATTCAATCGAAAGAAAACAAAATTTGTGGAAAGCTGTCAAACCAAAAGTGTCAAATCACTGGAATGTAGGAAGAACTATTTTCGCTTCGTCGCGAATTCGTTAATAAGGAGGAAATACGATGCGAGTCGAATTTGAAAGGTCCTGTTATTTAAATGACACACTGCTGGAATTATAGACTGATCTTGTTGCCATATTCTGTCCAAGCCTCATAATGATTTTCAACTTTGTGTCCATAGAAAAAAATGGCATGCTAGGGCAAAAGCCTTGTAACGATATGCATGTATGTATAGGTATATATAGGGGGTAATAGGAAGACCAAAATGTCCACTTTCCCTTAATGAGAATGACCTTAAGTTTAAAAGGAAAAAACATGAAAAAACTGTTGTCCAGAAAAATTATTATTTTCAGAAGCAGAATACAATGCCATCGCTCCCTACTTAACTTTGTATTAATTAAATGTCGAAAATTTATTTAGGTCCTGCTTTAAGTTAGGTACTGGTTTAGCTCTTAAGTGTATACCAGTTAATACCAAGAACATAAGTATATTAATTTTAAGATATGAAATTATGACACCGATTATCAAGGACTGTTATAGAGTTTGTAGATACAGAGGTTTGATAACGGTCTGAGAAAACACGGATATCAGATTTTGATATCACTTTTTCTTTAAGCCAGGACAACACTTCTTTTATCGCCAAAAGTTCCGCGTGGAACATGCTAAAATGATTGGGAAGGCGGAAAGAGTACACACCTCCGCCAACCTCTAGTAAATTATATATGTATATAGGAATAGGGAAACACTACACTAAAAACCAACGTGAATACATTTAAGCACCGAATAATAGAAGCATATTTAATTTCAATAAATACTATTCAAATGGAAAAAATCTTAACTAACCAGAAGTTGTTAAGGGCAGATAAGAAAAAGCGGCAATTAAAATGTACGTGCCTTAGAAAGAACTGCAGCGATAACTTGACACACATGTCTGGACTAGAACAGTTCGTCGAATATTCTACATGGTACTGAACTAAAAACGAATCTCCAAGGACGGCGCGCGCTCCAGTCACCCGGAAACGCATTTAATACACTTTAGAGGGATAAAACAGAAATAATTTTTGTTTTAAATAGAAGCATCCCTAAATAAATGATAGGATTATGTGGCTCATACATAGTGTTTTCAGCTGGATAACTGTCACAAGTATCTCCAAACTTTTCGAACCACTGGTTTTAAATAAAAAGAAATGATGCTTTGGTACTCTCAATAACTGGACTTTAATTTCAGAGGTAGTACAGTAATATTTTTTTGAATTTAATAAAAAAAAAAGTAAGTATACGCCATGTTGTACCTAAGGAATACACAATTTTAATTATTCTCTTTCTTTTTATTTATGAGCGCATTAAGTGCTTAAAAATAATGTCCTTGAAATAATCAATGCAGTGCAATTAATTGGAGAAGTTAAATGTGATTAAAGAGAAAAAATCGATTCGAATGGGTTTTTAATTCTTGAATGTTAACTTCAGATTTGATAAGGAAGTAGTTATCACCAGAGAACGCAATTGTCCATTATAGAAGGAAAAATCCCTTTTAGATTTAAGGGCTACGTTACAGATGAAGCCCGCATTTTTGTACTCTTCGAACCACTGCTGAAGCGATTATTTTTGAAGTACATATAAAACTTTTTTTCTATTTTCAGTTTTTTAGTTTGATTTAATTGATATTAATGACGATTTTGCTTGTTTGTTCTTTCTGTAACAATAAATCTTTTTTTAAAAAGGTAAATAATGTTTGTATTTTTTTGTTCGTTGTGCCAAATTTTATTTTAATAGACATTAAAAAACAAAGACTATAGATTAAGAAAACTGTCCAAGTATTTCTGATTTTTTTCAAATATGTTATGCGAAGAGAATATTTAATTTATGTTAAACCCATAAGTAATTATGAAATGAAATGTGAACTCAGGCGTATGAGTACTTTTTTTCTAATTGAATTTTAAACAAGTCGATCAGAATATCAATCGGGTTAAAATACTATGTAAGTTATGATACTGTATTTAAAATACTTACATTCTGTATTTCAAAACTTTGGTTGATCAAAATTCTGTCGAGTCCTAGCTTTTTTTCTACAAATAGTTTATAAACACAATTTGTAAAGACACAGTATTTTGTGATAAGAAATACAACGAAACGCTAAACAAACAGAATTGTTACAAAACAGTTTCATACATTATGATACAGTCTCAAACAGAATTTTGATCATACAGAGTTTTGAAAAACAATATTTTGACTCACTTCCTTTCAACTATAGATTTTCTCAACTTCCAAGAAATAAAGTTGACAAAATAATTTTATATTTTTGTAAGACTTTATGTTTGTTTCTGCATTTATTAAAACATATTTTGAGCTACATTCATATATTCCGAGGAAACGAAAAGAATTAGTGTTTGAAAAAAGTCAGTCCAAAATGCTTCCACGTTGAATTTGATAAATAGGACGACCGTTGGTGGCATCATTGAACCATTTTTCTACGAAAACAATTATGAAAACAACGTTTCTGACAATAGTGCGCGATTTTTCTTATTAAAATTAAGACATTGATTTGGGCGACGCTTATGGTTGATGCCTGATGCCACACAGCCCATTATCACAATTGATCTGACTTTTTAAATCATATTATCAGCCATCTTGGCAATGCCAATTGGCCGCATCGGATCCATTTGAACTGATATATTTTGTAGTCACTAAAATTATGTTGCGTTCCAAAATAAATGGGAGTGTTTCCTCTTATTAATAAAGTCATTGTATATGAAAATCTCTAATTTTGTTCATTTTATTGAGTTTTTAAAAAGGAACTTTTGGTAAAATTTACTTTTCCTTATTTCAATAAAGGACAAATAGAAATGTTTGGATTAAAAAAA
Source organism: Eupeodes latifasciatus (assembly GCA_920104205.1). Lineage (NCBI taxonomy): Eukaryota > Metazoa > Arthropoda > Insecta > Diptera > Syrphidae > Eupeodes > Eupeodes latifasciatus. The sequence continues at coordinate 102,189,482 of OV049924.1, read as the reverse complement.
AAATTAACCATAAATAAATACAAAATGATATGTCCCAGGGGGCGTTTTAAAAACTTGATCAACTTGTCTTTTAACTTTAAGTTTGAAATATACGTAGAGTTTATCAACTGCAGAGTTTGAGGAAGAGTGAAAAAAAATTTAAACCAAAAAACAGAAGTGAAATAGTTTAAATATTTATTTATCTTTCGTAAAACTCACACAGCCTTGTCTTTGGGCTACTCAGATCTTTTTTAGATATCATTGTTATTACTTTGCATCCTTCTCTTTCTCATTGCAAATTTTTGAAAAACGTTGAGGAAATTTGCGTTTTTTTTATCTTATACTAAATCGATTTAAAGCTTCAGAATTTTCCATTTCATTTTAAATAAAAAGGTATGTCATAAACAATAAAAACGATATCAGCCAAAAGACTACCACGGCTACTGTTACAGACACTATATTTTTCATGAAATTTCCCATAACCAATTTGCACATTTGTAGCTGTATTCCATAGTTTCACGAATTTCATTTCGAAAGTATTATGAATCAAATGTGGAGCATTGACATAAATCTTGTATTTCATGTGGCTCCAAGAAAAGAAGTATAAGTTCCTTAAATCTCAAGATCACGGAGGATCTTGAGTCGGAAAGCTTTTTTTGACAAATTTTGATTGTTCTTTATGCTTTCAAATTTCAGTGCGTTGTTGAAGAATTTATCGTTTAATTTTTAGAAATGGCGTCATTTTTCTTGTCAAATGTCAAAAAATGACATCTTCAAAAGTAAAAACTTTTCATATGATGAGCTGTTCAAAATGAATCTCTTGTTTGAAAAAAACGTAAATAATTTAAAATATTGCGAACGTGTTTCTAATAAATTGTATTCATATTTTTGTACAAAAAATTATAAAATGTTAAATATATTTGAAACAAAATAACAATTACCTTCGACGAAATGATGCATTTCATTTAGTTGTTTTGGATTAAAGAACAATGAGTTTGTTGATGTTGATTTAAATTTTACTTTTGTATACTTAGTCGTACCATAACTTCTGTTACAAGCATAATAAGTTAATAAGTTTGTACTCATTGTTGTTTCACTGAACCAGCTTTAATGCCAGCCTTTCAGCTTGTCACTATAGGCCATTGTCCTATAGTGACAAGCATTGTTTCTATTGATATTTTTGAAACTGGTTTAGTTTACTTAAGAATTTAAAAATTCCTATGATAAGTCTTTCAGACACGCTCTCCAATTCTGACCACAAAAAAATAATCATAAGAATAAACATATCAACTTCCTGAGAAACAATATTAAGCTTCTCTAAAACCTACGATATTTTCCCAGCACTTTTCTCGCGTGCAGCAGTAAAAGCCCTTTCACTATTTCCAAAATAACTTCTTAGAGTGAAGGTGTTCAAAAATGATCTGTAGAGCATAGATAGACCTTTATGATGCTCTATAATTAGCATTAAAATGGATCTGGGGAGTTCGATATCTCCAGACATTACCTTAATATTCCTAATTGGTTTTAGTCGTATTCGTTCTTGTACTGCTTTCACAAGTTTACAATTATGGACAAAACTCGGTTGACTACTTTTTGGGCTGTGGTCTACTATTTAAGATACTAGCGGAGAACCCGATTCTCACACATTGTGGTTCTCAGTGGTTTTTAAAACAAGGAAATTTCGCCAGAACTCTTTCCTTACCTATGTTAGGCAATAATTGCGATGTTACGAGTATTTTATTAAGTGCCTTACTCATTGGTTACTTATGTAAATATTTAGAAAAAAAAGAGGCTGGGATGCGACCCACTCTGATAACTTCCCATCCCGTCTGGCGATTTGTCTTGCTTAAAGGGTTTGTAGGTTATTGAGTTTTGTTAAAAAAGTAGTCGGTTGAACTATTCTAAAAAAAAATTAAAAATTACCAACAATATTTTGCATATGATGAAATAGTTTGATTTCAAAATCTATTTTTGTTAAAGAGGTTCTTATTCGAAAACTAATTTTTACCAAGTTAACTAGCATTTCTTAAACATTTTTATTTCTTATATAAACAAATACAAATTGGATGAATTAAATTAATTTGAAGTCAATATATTCTATTATTCACGAGATATCGAAAACCGAACATCAATTTTTACCAATTTTTCGTACTATTTTTTGTAGATTTTTTATTTTCTTTAAAAAAACTGACTGTTGGATATTTATAAAAAAATTACTTAATGTTGCAAACAATATTTTCTGTGAGAAAAAATCAATTTTTACCAACTTAAAAAATGTTGTTTTAAATGATTTTTTTTAAGGTTTTTATTTTTTATAAAAAAAACTGTCAATAGGATTTTGTCTGAATGTTGACAACAATATTTGTTATAATACAAAATTAGTTTAAAGCCAATATCTTAAAGTCTTGAGAAGCTATTTGAGTCGAAAATCAATTTTTACCAACTTTTATTAATTTTTTTTTAGGTTTTTATTTTTTAAAAAAACTGTCAGTAAGATTTTTTCTCAAAATTTTACTGAATGTTGAAAACAATATTTTTTAAAGATAAATTAGTTTCAAGCCAATATCTAAAATTTTTGAAAAGATATTTGTGTCGAAAGTCAATTTTTACCAACTTTTATTAATATTTTTTTTTAGGTTTTTATTTTTTGTAAAAAAAACTCTCCATTCGATTTTTCTCAAAATTTTTTCCGAATGTTGAAAACAATATTTCTTAAGGCAACGGCCTAGTCACTGATAAAGCTTCGGTTCCCATCAAACACCGAAATCAAGCATCAGTGAGCGTGGTTAGTAGAAAGATGGGGGACCGTCTCGAAACCTACCGCGTGCTGTTGTCATGTATTCTTTCTGTATGTTGTTCTTTCTCCTCTGTCCTTCTGTCTTGTACTAATGTCTTGTGTTGTTATCACCTTATATAGTCTAGTCGCTCAAGGTGCTGTGTTCTATACTCTGTACATTTATGTGCTGAGTAGTGTGAAATGTAATGTAATGTAATATTTCTTATACTATAAAATTAGTTGGAAGCCATAATCTCCAATTTTTGAAAAGATATTTGAATAGAAATTCAATTTTTATCAACTTTGAGTAATGTTTTTTTTAGGTTTTTATTTTTTATAAAAAAAACTCAACATTTTACCAGATTTTAAAAACATTATTTTTCATTGGACAACATTTTTTTTGAGATAAAATCATTTTTTGTTCGTAAATTTTTCGAGGTGAAAAATATTTTTTGTCAGTTTTTTTGATTTATAAAAAACCGTTAATTGGAATTTTTTCAAAAAAATATGTTTGTTCGGTATCGCGTTATAATTTATAATATAAAATTTAATTCAAGTCTCTATGGTTATTGGTTCGTGAGATATTTAGGGTTAACTAAAATGTTCACCTTTTTTGAATTTCTATAGTAAACAAAAAACAACCCACGCAATGTATTTGAGAGTCCTTTCCGCATCTTTCTGCATTATTATCTGTACAAGAAAATTTATTTGAAGTCAATGTCTCTACTGGTTCTTGAGCTATGGATGACGAAAAAAACTTCCCGAACATACGGACGTACGACGTACATACATACGTACACACGCACGCACATACATCTCTCCATAAATCTTTTATTTCAACTCTAGGGACCTTGAAACTTCTAGAAATGTCAAAATTTACATAACTTTTTAACTTCCAATGTTAAATTAATAAAATAACCATTTTATATAAAACGGTTTTGAGCAACAAGTTCTTGAAGATTTTATATCTAGGTACACAGAATCATTTTAATTATTGTTAAATTTGTTAAAAGCAAAAATTATTCAAATTGAAGATCTATTCTTACGCAAATCGTGTTTATTCAAATTTTATCTACCTAAGCTTACTAATGTATGGTTTTACGTCTTACTTAAGCAAATATACCTTGAAAATAAGACAGGTCTCACAATCAATTCTCAATTGAACTTTCAACTTTAAACACACATAAATTTTGCTAGGCAAATGAAAAACAACCCTGCATAATATATTTTTGAATTTTAAAGCGAAAACACCTTTTAACGTTAAACTATTCACAGCTTTCAACACTTTCTGTTCAAAAGCAAAAAAAAAACAAAGAAAAACACAATTCTATGCCAACAATGCAAAATTTAAAATCTCTCAACTAAAACTGAAGTGGGTGGCAGTGAAAGGGGAGAGTTTATTTTGTACACCTATATTGACGGTTCAATCAACACCATGAGCTATGACCCATTTAATCAATATTTCCTTCAGTATCTATTATATTCAATACGAGTATGATAGCCCCCACCTCACTGCACCATCATCCACCCGAGTCTTCCATAAAAATCAAAAATTTCCATCAAAAGACTCCTTCGCCACTAATAAATTCATCGCAATAATATTTTTATATAATTTATGCGATAAACAACAATCTGTTTGGTTTTTATTTAAGTTTTTTCGCTGTTGTTGTTGTTATAAGAGGTGAAAGTTAAATAATAATTAAAATGAAGTTGGAAAGGAAATCACCACTCGTTTCCATGTTGTTTTCTAACTTGAGATACAGATACACACATTTTAAAAAGAAAATCAACAACAAAACGGAATTAACAATGAATTTGAAATGAAAATTAAAATTCATATTTGTAAAGTTTATTTCAATTTCAATGTATGTACATATTATGAAATCGTATTTACGCCGCGTCTCGTCGCGGCAAATCAGCTTGATTTATATATACATAGGTAGAAAAAAGGCAACGTGTCGGACGAGTCGGTGGCTATGATGGCGATGGCGTTGGGCACTTGGCAGGGGTACCATCTTTCCCAGATTGAATAATTTTTGCCAGAAAAAGTGGTATTTTATTTGCAAAATTTTAATAGAAGCTTGAACCGAATAAAATATTTAACTTTCTGGTATATTGACGTAAAATATAAACAAACAACACATTACATAATTTTTGCTATAATTATACTAAATATTTTATATATTCATATAATCATGGAGCTGTTTGATAAGATTAGATAATAAAAATTAAGTATTTTTATTCGCAAAACAAAATTGTACTTGTTTTTACTTGAAATACTTTTTGCTATAATTAATTACTGGAAGATATTTATAATTTAGATTCCAAATTTTGACAACTTAAAAAGAAGAATTCTTTAATTATTTTGATGAAAATTAAAGTTTATGGCTATATGAGTTTTTCGTTCTACTTGGAAAGGGTGTTTTTTCTAAGACGTGTGGTTTTCAAGAAGTAACGAAATTTAATGATATGGTCAAAAATTGAGTTCATTATAAAGATAAGTGTTTTCCATTATGTTTTATAAAAGATTTTCGGCAGGTGGGTGCCGCGGCTGGCTCGAATAACTTCCAGCCGAGAGACCCAATTTTCAACCACTTTTTACAGCAATTAGGGCCATATGTCATCCGAATATTCTCTTAGGCAACAATCGTTTCATGCTTATCACAAATAATAGCACAGCGATGTTAAATCGCAAGATATTGAAAGTCAAGCTCGCCATATAGGCTCACGACGTGAGATAATGCTTTCAACAAAAGTTTTCTTCAATAAATATAATTGTTTCGTTAGCGGTATAGCAGAATTTGCAAACATTTTCAATAGTACGTCCATTTACTATGAAATGGCAAACTAAACTGAGGATAAATCAATTGAAAGCTGTCAGAAAGATCAACTACCAAAAAACTGATAGCCAGATAGAAAACCACACGTCTAAAAAACATCCTTTATTACTTAAATTAAATGCTACTTTTGTTTCTGATGTTCGTAATATTGATGTGGATTCTCATGGTATTTGAAGGTTGAATTATTTTTTATTGACTAAAAAATAATATAATTAAAGCTTTTAGCCATATGACAAACTCTAAATTTCCATTAAAGTACAATTACTTCTCTGTCTAAGCTTTTAAATTTGTTTTTAAGAAAACACACTGACTGACAAAATTTATCGTACGATATGCTAAGTTCTTATAGCATCTCTGCGTTTAAAAAAAATTAATTTGTTATAGTGTCTACATAACACTTTTTCAATGACATAGAATTACCGTTATATTTGTTTTCTCTCCATATTTTACTACTCAAGTTATAAATAAAAAGAGTAAAATGTTATCCAGTCAAAGAGACAAAAATCATCGTACGATAATTATTCCCGTTAGTTTATACGCTTTTGTATGTTATAATGAGTACGAAAATTGCATCATTCGTTAGTCAGCACTTGTCGAGTTACAATCCATACTTGAAACAGTGATAATGTCAGCTTCAAGACAAAGAAAAGAAACAACTGAAGATTTTCGCCAAGTGGTTGTAAATTTGCATACCAAAGAAGAAATTGGACGCATCGTTGAGAAATCTACACAACACATCATCGAAACGTACAAAAAAAAAAAAACAAAAGTGTCAAATACTCGCGAAGAACAGGTCGCCCACGTAAACTTATCGAGAGGGATGAAATGTTGATCATTAATGTTATCCGGAAAAACCGAAAAACTAACTGTCCCACCATTCAAGAAGTAGTCTCAGAGAGATGCAGCACAAGCGTCTGCGCACGAACAATTGGAAGAACTCTGAACAGACATGGATATTTTGTAAGAATTCCAAGAAAAAAGCCTTTAATAAGTGAACCAAACAAAGAAAAACGTATAAACTTTGCCACTTTACGCCAAGACGAAGATTTAGAGTTCTGGAAAAAAGTGTTATTCACTGATGACAGCAAATTTAATATTTTTGGTCACGACTGTCCTTCAAAAGTTTGGCGGAAAAATGGCACCGCAATAGAGGCTCAAAATCTCCGAAAAATTGTGAAACACGGGGGAGGACACGTTATGGTGTGGGGCAGTATGGCTTGGTCAGGAGTAGGAAAACTGGTGTTTATCGATGGAAACATGGACAAGCACATGTATCTGAACATACTAAGAGAAATCTTGCAACCTTCAGTCGAAGTTTTGAAACTGGGTCCCAGCTGGATTTTTCAACAGGATAATGATCCTAAACACACCGTACGAAAAGTAAAGGATTGGAAGTTGTATTATGCTCCTAGACAATTATATTCTCCACCACAGAGCCCAGGCTTGAACCCGATTGAGCATTTGTGGGCTTATCTGGAAAAGCAATTGAAAAAGCATTCGATAACGTCAAAACATGCTTTAAAGCAAGCTCTTCAAATAGAATGGGATCGTATACCTGTTGAGTAGCAATGAATTTTTTACCGGTGGTGACGAAAAGAGAACTTTATTCGTTGTTGGGGATGTAAAACAATCCATTTACAGATTTCAAGGCAGAAGCTTGTCTTTTCTATGCCGCGTCGACTAGAAGCTTTCTTACGGTCGAATGGAGGCCGTACAAAATATTAAATCCTCGTTTTATTTTAATTGCAGCAGTTCAAAATTAATTCGTACGATGAATTTTGTGGTTTTGTTAAATCACATTATTTTTGTTTTTGCAATTGTTTGAAAAAATAAAACAATTATTTTTCTATTTTAATATCTAAACATTGTTTTTCTATATGTTGATTCCTAAATTAAAGACATTACTTTTGCAGACCGACTTTACAAGATAAAAACTAGTTTTTAAGTGTCGTACGATGAATTGTGTCGGTCTGTCTATATTAAGTTAAGTTACTTTATTTTTTTTTTTCAAAAAAAAATGATTTATGAATACAGTTGAACTTTAAAAGCTGTATTAACAATTTAATTTATGCATATTTTATATATATTTAAAATTAACCTCACCATAGCAGAAGTTAATAGTTAAGTACAAGTGTCAATCAAATTTGTTGGTACTTGAAAATTGTCTCTTTTTATTCCCTCAAGTAATAAAATTGCTTTTTAATTCCTTAGTAATACCCGTGGCGGTAAGTGCGTACAGGACTGTTTTTTGCTAGAGGTCTTGGGTTCAATCTCTGCTTGTGTCATATAAAGTTTTTTTCACAGGTACTGAAGCCTCTTGCAAGGATTTGAGTAATCCTCGTAGAGTAATACTTCTTATGAAAAGTAGGTCCCTCCATTCCTGACATTGCTCACACACAGTAATGGTTGGGAGTTGTAAATCAATAGGCCATGGTTCTCTACGAGTTTTTGCTTTACCTAATTTAATTTATTTTTTAATTCATCATGGATAACTCACTGTTTATGCTCAACTTAATGCTGGGGCAATCCAAGTTGTAGAAAATAAAACTTGTATTTATTTTTCCATGTTTATGTGTACAAAAAAAATTGCTGAATAGGCCTTATTGCACTTTGCAAAAATGAAATATGCCCAGTTTTTTTTGCTAGACGTCATTTTACGGCACTGAGATGTATGTTTATCAAAACGTATTTATTTAAAGGTCTTTGGGTTCAATCTTTGGGTTCGCGGATATTGCCTCTTGCGAGGAATTGACAAATCCTCCAAGAGCAATTCTTGTCATGAAAAGTGCTTCCTCAAATAAGCCGTTCGGATTCGGCTTAAAACTGTAGGTCCCCTAAATCCCTGACAACAGTACTCGCACACAGGAATAATTGAGAGTTGTAAGTCACTAGGCCCAAGTTCTCAACGGACTGTTGAGTAATTTATTTATTTATTTAAGATACCGCTGTTCAACAGGAAAGAAAAAAAGCCTTGTTTGTCATAAGTCATCTACAGACTTATACTTAATGATTTTTTAATTCAAAAATACGCAACCCTGTTTTCAAGAAGTTTATTCCATAGATTTAATTAAAAATAATGTTGGTATGAATATGAATTTGAATTTATTGTGTTATTTAAAAATAAAGAAATTATCTTTCGTTTGACAAAAATGTCATTTTCCTATCGATTTTTTAAGCAGTTTTATTTTTTCAAAAAAAGGAGTGAAAAATATTATAACAATTGTTTAAATATTTGTCCCAGATTATGTGCTCACTATTAATTCAATACGATTATATCCTATCAAATAAACGATCTGTTTTAGAAGATGTCCAGCGTTTTGAATAATTTCGAGTTTGATTCGGATCACCGACTAGTACGAGCCAAACTGAGAATTAGTCACAACAACAGACAACTCCACAGAACAACAAAGAAGAATGTATCAAAGACCCTCACCGATGAAGCCATAAGGAATTATAATATTGATCTACATTAAAGATACCAAATACTTGCATCTAGACATGAGCCATTTCAAAACCAATATAACATCTTAGAACGAACAATCAAGCAATCTGCAGATAGGCACATTCTGACAGCATCAGCAATGAAACCGCAAAAACTCTCAAACGAAACATTAAAGCTTATTGAAGAACGTGAGAGTCTACGCCTAAAGGTCAGTCTTAATCGATCCGAAAAACATAATCTTGCAAATCTTAGGAAAAAAATTAAGAAAAAATCACAAGAAGACATCCAAACTTTTAACGACAACTTTTTACAAAATATAATTGAAAAAACAAAATCAATTAAAAAAGCAAATGCTTCATTAAAAACTAATAAAGAATGGATCGTTGCCTTATCCAAAAATGCTAGCAAGACTCATAACAGAAAAGATATCAAAAACATAGCAACAAACTTCTACAGCAATTTATACAAAACCCAACTAAACAATTCTGACTCTCATTCACTTTTAAATGCTGACACAAGCACTGATTGGCCAGAAGAGCAACAATTTCCAATTTTACTTAAAAGCGAAGTCGAGAATGCGATTCAAAGCTTAAAAAACGAGAAATGCAAGGGAAGTGATGGAATTGCTGCAGAGTATTTAAAATACGCAAAATGTTCATTGGCCAACTGGTTGAAAGATATTTTCAATCAGGTTTTGGTCACCGAGGAAATCCCAGAACAATGGAAGAAATCCGAAATAATCCTCATCCACAAAAAAGGCAAGACGGACGACATAAACAACTATAGGCCCATTAGTATAATATCTTGCGTTTATAAAGTATTTGCGAAATGCCTTTTCAATAGAATGAAAACAAGCCTAGAATTCAATCAACCTTTTGAGCAAGCTGGGTTCAGATCTGGATTCTCAACAATGGACCATCTTCAAACAATCATAGAAAAGAGCAAGGAATATAATATAACGCTATATATTGCATTTATTGATTTCACCAAAGCGTTCGATACAGTTGAGCAAATATTTATTTGGCAAGCGCTAATTAAACAAGGTGTGGAACCGTGTTCTTCAAAACATGTACAAGGATAATGTTGCGCGCATTAAAACGGAAAGTACTGGACCAATATTTCAGACGACACGTGGAGTACGGCAAGGTGATCCACTTTCACCAGCACTTTTTTCCGCAACTTTGGAAGAGATTTTTCGTAACTTGGAATGCGAAAACAAGGGATTGAATATAAACGGTAGATTTCTATCAAATCTTAGATTTGCAGATGATATTGTTTTAATCGCCACGTCAAAACATGAATTACAAACTATGCTAAACGAGCTTTGTATAGAATGCAAAAAAGTCGGTTTATCCACTAATCGACAAAAAACCAAAATAATGTCAAATGGCAACCATTCCATAATAAAAATTGATGATATCGCTTTAGACTACGTAGAAGACTACAATTATTTGGGTCAAACTATATCATTCATCGATAAAGACGTTAAAAATGTTAACCATAGAATAGCAAGCGCTTGGAGACAATTTTGGAATGTGAAGAATCTGCTGGATCTTAATATCTCAACCCAAACAAGAAAATGTGTTTTCGACTCGACGGTTCTTCCAGTCTTGACATATGGTTGCCATGGCAATCTACGAAAGCCCTCGAAAATAAGCTCCAATCTTGCCAAAGAGCGATGGAAAGATCGATTCTTAAAGTGAGGTTATCCCAACGGATTAACCACGAAAACATAAGAAACCAAACGAAATTTGAAGATGTTCTTCAAAGAACAAGAAGACTTAAATGGGATTGGGCTGGACACATATTCCGAACCTCAGATGATCAATGGACCAAAATAACAACAGAGTGGACCCCGCGAGACAAGAAAAGAAATGTAGGAAGACAACTCAAAAGGTGGAGAGACGAAATACAGCATTTTTGCCCAAACTATTGGAGAGAAGCTTTAGACCGACAATTGTGGAAGACGAAGGGGGAGGCTTATACTCATCAAACTTATTGAATAAAAATGTAAAAAAAAAAATTGTATACTTTTAAGAGTGAATAAAGCATGGATAATAATAATAATAATAATTAATTCAATACCAGTAAATTACTAATAATAAACGCACTGAGTCGAAAAAGGACCATCTCCTATAGTATTTCTTAACGAACTTTTATTTAATTTATGACTAAAATTCCTTTTCAGGGAGTAAAAAGAAATTCAAGTGCTTGATAAATAAAAGAAGTTGCAGTTTTTACTAAGTATCGATGTATTCATTTCTTTGCAGTGTTTGTTAAAGGTTTTTCTTTATTCAGTGACGTAGCTAGACCTTTGGGGGCCCTGTATCCAATTTTTTTTTTTTGAAGTTCTGAGATAATTTTTTATTATTTTCAGCTTGGGAAAAGATCTTTCAGCTGTTGCTGTGGTTACCGGAAGAATCAAAAAGAGAAAGCATGCTGTTATTACTTCAGAAAAATTAGAAGCAAGATAAGTTCGATGACTAATATTTTAGCAAGTTCTTTTGTGGAATGAATTTTGAGGTTTTTGGATTTAAGGCATGTTTTTAGAGCAATTAGTTGATTGCAGAAATCACCAGATAAGTCGATATTATACTTTTCCACTAGCTTTTTTGATCCTTGATTTATCTCATCATTTGAGAACGATAAAAGCTTATCCGGTTCCAACACTTCAAACATACTACTAAGACTATGAAGGCTTTGAAATCTTTACTGAGTTTGTCCAATCAAAATGTCCAAGCAGGAATAGTAAATATTGACTTTGAAGTAAATTTCCGGATCAGAAATTCTATGATCTTCTGCCAACTCATCAAAAAAGCGCTTCGTTATTTTCCTCCTTTTATTTTTGAAGACAGGCGTCACTCCCTAATCGTTGCCTTAATCCTTGGACTTTTTAAGTAAATCACTTAATTTCTTTTTCTAGACTGTCTAAAAGATTTTGAAGAAAAATACTTCCTTTTTGTAAGTCATTTTCCTCATCTTGAAGGGCTTTGGAAACTGTACTTATAATATCAAACAGCGAAGAAAAAAATGACATCAACACAATAAAGTCGTAGGTCTCTAAAATGTTTATAACATTTTTACATTCGTCTCGTTCGTCTTTTTTTGTTGAGGTCAAATTGATTTGGTGTAAAGTTTTCATTATCAATGTATAGTTTGATCTTATACCACATATTGCATCATTTCGTGACGACCATCTCGTAGGACAAACCTTTTTAAGGGTAATTTTATATTTTTCTAATGAATCGTTGTGCATCAAAGACCAGCGCTTCATACTGTTACCAAAAGATGTATATATTTTCTCTTAATTATCGAAAAATGTTGACACTTTAAGTACTTATATTTTTTGCTGCATCATTAAGTATCAAATTTAATGTATGTGCTGCGCAATGAACATAGTCGGCATTTGGAGTGTTCTCTTTTATAAGGGCTTGTAATCCTCCATATACACCCGACATAACATTCGCTCCATTATAACTTTGTCCTCTGCATTTGGATAAATCAAGTCCATATTCACTTATTGTTTTAAAAACTTCTGTTTTTACACAAAAAACTTTAGAGTAAATTTTTAAAATGTACATATATCCACGCACAGACAGATTAAACATTTCAGTTAACGTGTTGAAATTCGATTTGCCTAGTTCATTTAGACAAATAACGGGACTTTTTTTGGTTGCAGATACATACAGGGTTCGGAATGGAGCATTCGAATTTTTCAGCTGTTAGTTCATGCAAGTACCTTAGTATTTTTCAATCTACCGCTGGTTCCTGGTTTATATGTATTTCTGTGTGATGTTGGAATTAGTGGCTGTGTCAGGCAGGACGATATATTTTGAAAGCTCGAATAAAAAAGTGTTTGCAGGTTGAAGTTGTAGTATTGTTGGTTGGTAGGACATGAAAAAAAGAAAAAGATACATACATAGGAAAAAAAAGTATTGGAAAAATGATCATCGTAACATTTTTTTGTAATAAAACTTTATTAAATATTTAAGTGAATTTTTTTACACACGTCTTGTGTTCTGTATCTTTGGGGGCCCTTATATCTCGGGGACCCTGTTCCATGGATACAGCTGATACAGCGGTAGCTACGCCACTGTCTTTATTGCAAAATTAGCATAATAAACTGGGTTGGTTCTCCACATATGTACATATGTAGTTAGCAGATTTTTTAGATTATAAGTCAACTGATTAAGCACTGGCTGTGAAAATTTCGAAGCTTAATAGTGTCCACTGATCATATTGCCAATTCTTAAAGAGTCAAATCCTGAAACTTTGAAAAAGAAAATATTTGTTGACAAAAAATGAAAAGAAATTTAATAAAAAATTGCAATAACAAGTTAATATCGTAAGTATGAAACTTTCACAAGTGGCAGAGGAACAAATGTGAGTGTTTTGAGGACTATGATCGGAATTTGAACTCCGTCTACATAACCTCAGAAATAGATTGGTTCTTTAGAATGCAAAACTATCCATTAGGTTTAGTTGATCATCTGTTGCATATGCCCATTTAATAACTTTTTTCTTACTTAAGCAACAATTTTGTTGTTTAAAAAAAGTATTAGAAAATTGATCCTTTAGCGACAATGAATAAACAATTTACTTATCTAAGATATCACTTATTTAAAGCCTCCGAATAGTCGAATAGTAATAGTCTGGAGATCCTAACAAAAATATAGCTGGAACCTCCAGTTAATTATTTCATTTATGAAATTTTATGATTGGAATCGACGCAGGATGTCATCACGTTAAAAGTCCCCCAAATCCCCCTATTAGCTATTGAAAAGGGGAAGGTGCAGATAAAACAACCTGAAATATCTACTTTAACACAATCAAAACATATGATACATGATTTCAGAGTAGTTTTTAATGCATATCCTAATAAAACCTTAAGCAAAGAAATTAAACCATCCTTAAAAAAGAAGTAGCACTCTTTAGTTTCAGTTTCAGTTTATTGTTATAATTACTCAGTAAGATACAATATCTTTTAATTTAGAGCAAATATCAGTACGTAGTACTTTCTATAAAATAAATTGACAATTCATTTCATATTAAGTAAATAACTAGCTAATTAATTGATAATTTAAAGGAAATAAAAATTGAATATCAAAATAAATTCTAAGAGAGGAAAAATAAAAAAAAAAAAAGTTCAAGATTATGACACAATCATCACCACCACCACCATCAACCACCATAAAGATCATCACCATCATTACTTTAGCCCCTAAATAATGCATCAAGTCGCTTTATAAAATTCTTTCAACATTCTACTAAATTGAGTAGTGCAGATTACCATTTTTAAATGAGTTGGGAGAGAGTTCCTTAGTCGAACAGCATGGACATAAAACTGGCGCTCAGATACAAGATATGAGAAACGAAGAGGAATAAGATTTCCAGATCTATTAGATCGAGGGAATTGAATTCTGTTAAAAAGATATTCAAGTTGGCGAATTCGTATGATATTATGCAACAAGGTTAAAGTTTTGCATTTGAAGAGATTTTCGAGCGTCATATCATACATTGACTTCGAATAACTAGATATGTGCTCACTCCTTCTTATTCCGAAGACATACCGTGCTATACTGTTAAAAGCTACATTAAGTTTATTCTTATGTGCATAGTCACAATTGCAATAGATTTCGCAACAAAAAAGTAAAATTGGAACTAACAACGTCTTCGCCAATATCATTCGCGTTCTCAGCGGAGTTATATGGTGCGAAGCCCAGAGTAATCGTAGACCTCCATATACCTTTCCTAAAATGAGTCTTATATGATTATTCCAGGTCAGAGTACGATTAAATGTAAGTCCTAGGTTTTTTGCAGAGTCGACAAACTCTTGTAAACCACAGGGAAATAAGATGTATCTATAAGTGTTCTTGATATAACAATGCATTTTGATTTTTTGGCATTCAGACAAAGATCATTTTGCTGAGACCATATTGCAATTTTTTGCAAATCATTATTTATTTCATAAATACCATTCTCAAGCATTCCAATAGGAAAACTGTTGTATAATTGTTTTACATCGTCTGCGTACATGTGCACAGAGGACTTTAGGGGACAGGTAGAAAGATCATTAATGTACATTGAGAAGAGCGAAGAGAGAAGAAGAGGGATCATCACATAACTTTGAGATATAGATTTAAAATAGAATTGTCAACTTTCAACATTTTCTTTTTAATTTAAATTTTCAATAAAGCAGGAGGAATGTATCTTCTCTATGGTCATCATAGGACTTCTTGGTAAACATTTTGGAGACCAAACCATTATATTCTGCACAACTTTTTAAATATTCTGCACAACTTTTTTAATAGATTTACTTTTACAACAACTTTCTCCTGGCAATAATAAACACAACAAGAAAATAAAACTCAGCGAAATTGTTTCATCCAATACGTTGAATATAAATAACCTTGATACCATGAAAAGGATTTTTCTTCCTTGGGTTCAAACTATATAATTTTTACCATTTGTTATATCTAATTGTCTGTTTAAACTTTAAGACTAGAAGTGGTCGTGTACGAAAATTAAGTTTAATTCGCTTAAAATGTATTTATTTGATTAAAAGCAGCAGGAAGTAGACTGTAATGCACACTGTGGCGTATACGCACTTTTCTTATACAAATCATTCGTTTGTTTCTTTAATTAAAAATTAAATTCAAATTAAATTCAGAATTATATTTATAGGTTTTTCTTATCTATATATATAAAAATCAATGCCACTTTTCATTGTAATGTTATAACTCAACAATGCCTTTACCGATTTGGCTAATTTTGGTCTTGAATTATTCGTGGAAGTCCAGAGAAGGTTTGTAAGTAGAGAAAATTGTTGTTGTGTTTATATTTTCCAAACTATTATTGAGTTATTGCTTTGTGTTTATATTTTCCAAAATATTGTTGAGTTGTTGAGTGAAGGTAAAATGCCACAAGCAAGACGACCAAACATAGGCCGGCGAACGCGTAATGCAAATCAAGTGGCATTATTAAGACGATCTCAGATTACAGATGAACGCGCACAAGCTAATGCATCGCAGCGTGAACGTACTGCACAGAATAGATCTGTTGACCCTGTACCTGTACTTAATCACGAATACATTGTGCTGTTTTGGATGAAATGCTGGGTGCTGCTTTTAATTACAATAGTCAGATTGATTATAGTGTGTACGGATACATTGGAATGATAGACGCAATATGTCCACATTGTGATGCGGCTAACTTTCCAGGTGAAACGCCCGGAATGTGTTGTGCTAATGGCAAAGTGAGATTGCCAACATTAGAAACTCCACCCGAACCATTGTATTCATTTATTTTTGGTACATCTCAAACATCGAAGCAGTTTTTGAGTAATATTCAACAATACAATTCGGAATTTCAAATGACTTCTTTTGATGCTACTAAAATTATTAGAGAAAATTTTATGCCGACTTTTTAGGTAAATACCTCAACAGGATTGTCCCATGTTTATATCAATCTGAATTATAAAGTCTTACAAATTCTGATTCAACATCTACCTAAAATTGCATACATGTTACAGATTCAGGGCCAGATTTATCATCAAGCTGGTTCGTTATTGCCATACCCCGATTTTATTGGTGATGAAAATCGTGAATTGGATCAACGTTGTGCAATTGTTTCAAATACAAAACGAGAAATTATTCGTGAGCTACAAAGATTTTTCCATCAGCATAACGCATTAGTTCAATTGTTCAAAATTGATCTTGATCGTATGCCATCTGATAATCACAAAATTGTAATAGCACCAAATTGAATATTCAACAAAAAAATGTACATGACACAATCATGCAAGCCGTTTCCAATAATGCAGGTGGATTATATTTCTTGGATGCACCTGGTGGTACAGGCAAAACTTTCGTTGTATCATTGATTTTAGCGACTATTCGATCGGAATAGAAAATTGCATTGGCACTTGCATCTTCGGGAATTGCTGCTACATCATTAGAAGGTGGTCGGACCGCACACTCTGCATTAAAATTGCCTTTGAATGTACAGGTGATTGAAACTCCAACTTGCAATATTTCGAGAAATTCTGCTATGGCAAAAGTTCTGCAATTAACGTCAATTATTATATGGGATGAGTGCACAATGGCGAATAAAAAATCAATAGAAGCATTTAATCGAACAATGCAAGATTTACCCGGTAATCAACAGCTTTTTGGTGGTGCTCTGATATTGCTGTCAGGGGACTTTCGTCAAACATTGCCTGTCATTTCTCGATCAACTCCTGCTGATGAAATAAACGCCTGTTTGAAGTCATCAGTTCTTTGGAAATATGTACGAAAATTGACACTGAACATTAATATGCGTATTCACTTACATAATGATGCAACTGCCCATGAGTTTTCAAAACAATTATTAGAAATTGGTGATGGCAAAATACCAATCGAACAATTTTTGTACAATTGCGCAATCTATAGATGAGTTGATTGAATGTGTTTTTCCGAATATTCTTCAGAATTACAGAAATTATGATTGGTTGAGAGAACGCGCCATTTTAGCACCGAAGAACATTCATATCAATGCCATTAATTTTCAAATTCAAGCGAAACTGCCAGGTGAAGTCACGACATATAAATCAATTGACAGTGTTATGAATCAAGATGAGGCAATGAATTATCCAATTGAATTTTTAAATTCATTGGAACCGGCTGGTATAACACCGCATTGCTTGAATCTGAAAATTGGTTCTTTGATTATATTATTGCGAAATATTAATCCACCAAAACTGTGTAATGGCACCAGATTGGCAGTGAAAAAGTTATTGCCAAATTTGATTGAAGCTACAATCTTAACTGGTAAATGAAAAGGAGAAGTGTGTTTGATACCGCGTATTCCTATGATTCCAACTGATATGCCATTTGAATTCAAAAGCTTACAATATCCTGTGCGTTTATCATTTGCGATGTCCATAAATAAGGCCCAAGGGCAAACATTTCAAGTTTGTGGTGTCAATTTGGAGGAATCATGTTTTCACATGGCCAACTTTATGTTGCCTGTTCCAGAGTCGATACCCCTGTTTATTTATTCATGCTCAAAATGGAAAAACAAAAAATATTGTTTATCCAACTGTTTTAGACTAACCCATATAGACCTACCATAGTAAGAGTACCCAATTCTTTTTTATTTTTTAGTTTTTACTCTTTGCTGATAAATATAATATAAACAATATATCATTTGGATCACTTGGACTTTTAAATATGTAGCTAGCAATTTAAAATATTTTTTTGTTTGAATCAATGAACTTTATAATCATTTTTTTTATTACTATGCCTTATACGTAGCGAAGCACGTACCGGGCCGCTAGTAGTTTATATAAGGCCCTTTTAAACCATTTTGCAGGATTTAGAACCTATTTTTAGGTCTCAAAGTACTTCTCTGCTAACCGTAGTCGGCACATTAAAACCATCAAATAACAGCACGGACATTTTCTAAACAAATCTTATGGAGTGATGAATCCAAAGTAACGGTATTTGAATCAGACGGTAAATGTTATGAGTGACTTCCAATAGACCAGCATCTAAACTGAAAGTACACCATCAAGCATGGCGGTATAAATGTAAAGATTTGGTAAGCGTTTTCCTGGCGAGGTGTAAGTCGTATAGTGCGAATTGAAGAACGTATGGATTACTCACTTTATAAAAACATACTAGAAAATGGACAAGGATCCAACACACTTCAAGTTGAATTTAAAAAAAAAAGTTTTGGATAGGTCAGCCCAAAGTCTAGAATTCGGATCTTAATCCAATTGAAAATTAGGTACGACAAGATCCTAAAATGCATAGCATACCAAAAATTACCCGTGACAAGATGTCAGAAGCTCCTTCCAATTATTATTTGTGAGGCTGTGATATGCCATAGTTTAGGTTTGACATTTAATTCTGGCAATTCGCGATTAGTTAAATAAAATTCAGTTTTCTCCAAAAATGTGTTTAATTTATAAGCTCAAAAGGCTATGGACTCATTCTAAGGCGTTTTGATCGATTTTAAATTGAACATAAATTCAAGAAATATGTTTTTTGTTTAAATCAAATAGATTTGTTTTTGATTTTCGGTCACTCATTAAAGAATAGAATTTGGCCTGCTAATATATTAATTACATTCTCTACGTATTTCAACAAAATTCATTATCATTTTGCAAGCCATCTATTCTAACACTTCTTCAGCTGAGTGGACTGGGAAATAATATGGGAGTATATTGAAACATTCAATGTATTCATACATTCCTATCCTTTAAAGTTACATACACAATTTGCATAAATTCTTAGGGATTGGTCTCCAAATCATGAATATTACTGTGAGTCTGCTCTTGCTTGTAGAGGACATCCGAATTATACAAAATACGAGTATGATAGATCACCTTGAAGAGTATGGCAACAATTGCAGTTAACATGGCAAAGTCAGAAATAATTGTGTTTTGAAATGGAGGTAGGCTATCCCACCAAGAAAAATGGTTTTAAAAGGATGTCATTAAGCTAGCACGGACTAGTTTTCAGAAACTAATAACTTTTTGCAAGGAAAAATATTAGTCTTAATTTGGAGTAGAGACATCTTCTAGCTTTAATAAATAAATTAAGTGACGCAACAGCTCGTAGAGAACCAGGGGCTAGTGACCAAAAACACTCTATTACCAAGACCGGAATCTCAGACTGACATTTCGGTTTGCCTACAAGCTAAAAAGCACTAAATGTGAGAAAGTGTGCGTGAAATGATGCAAAAAACCAAACACATTCTCACAATTAGTGCTTTGGCCCATCAAAATGCTTCATTATAGTAATCAGCCCCATCTAAATGCTTCATTTTGAATGTTTCATGGCCTCGTTCAAAAACTAAACAATCCTTACCAACAGAATCTGAAGTGCTGACATGGTCTTAAATTGGAAGATTTGTATAGCTTTTTAATTTCAATCCAAATAAATGTTGTAAATGTATATTAAATAAAATAAAATTGACCAAATACATATTTAATGATTTATTAGTGCTGTATTTTGTTTACTTGAATTATTTGCGAACGCAACATGCGCTGCAACTGGTTAAGTATAATTGGAAATGGACAAAAGTGTAGCTCAATACTTTGTAAAACAACAAAACAGACAATTTTTTCAGCTGCAGTTTGCTTAGAGCATTTTTTTTTTTGCGACGTTAGAAGTTCAGGTGGAAACAATAGGCGGGTGTCTCCATACTTTTTTGTACAGACAATGCTACGAGAAGCATACTGGTGAAGTTCCATTGCTAGTTCAGATTCCTCAATTAGATTAGTATTTTCATCATTTAAGCAGTTCGATAATTGCAAGACCAAATTTTAGTTTTGTTTGTTGCAGAAATATTCCTGAAAATTTCTTTTTGAGGGACTATGTTAGAGTTAGAATTTTGTTTGCAGGTTAGATTTTGGAATAAAAATTTGAGAGAACCACGTTTTAAAAATAAGTTGCTTTGTGTAAAGCATCTTTAAGGAATAGAAATAGGCAATATGTTTACACACAATACCAACTAAATGAGTGCAATAAATAGATTTAAGTAACTTTTTTTTATTCCAGTATGGTGAAACCGAACACCCAATAGAAAAAAAACGGTATACGCGCCAAAATCCATACTTCTTGACTAAATAATGTTATCTTCTATGTTTACGCATAAAATTACGAATTTTGTAGCGTATGAAAATTTCTAGACATTTTACAATCTGAAGAATTAATTATGCTATGAAATAATTGGCTGCTATTAATACTAATTTTTTTTCTAAAAAGTTGATGAAGGTTAGCCGAAGCGGAAATTTCTTTAATGAACATACCTTAAATATTATTGGCTTTCTCAAAAATATTTTTCTACACTAATCTCTGCTCTGAAACTATTGTTTATGTATATTTTCTTCCATGTTCTGCATTTATGAAATGTATTCTATGGAAGTATTTACTATATTAAGAAAAACATGTACGTAAAACTCATTCATTTGTTTCACTTTTAGCAGCACTTTTACTAAACATACCCTTCAAACAATAATAAGTAAACTTGAACTTTGGTAACGAAACATTTTTAAGAAATGAATGAAAATTATATTTTGCGTTAAACTGTGGAAACTCCCTAAAAAAAACTTCTGTACCTCAACAATAAACATTCATGACGATTACATGTTCTATTGAATTAGTTGTGCATGAATTCAGAACGATTTTAAGACGTTTTCATTTTGTGATATATGTCAAAATTTGCATTTTATTTGCTCTGCATTTATTCAACAGGTTCGCTATAATCGTTCTGATTACTTTTTTAAAACATTGGTGTTCCTTTGATGCATAGTTTTTTTTGATAACAAATACATGTATGCTTCCATCAATCAAGAATGTTATGGATAAGATATTTTTCGATTATAACTCTTTTTTTAAATTTAATATTTATTAATCATAATGGAATTGAAAAATAGTTGCAAGCTTAAATCATTAAAAACAAACTATAAATACATTTGGATTAATTAAATTGATACAGATTTTAAGTAGGTACTTGCAAAAAAAATATTTGGGCCGTTCATTAACGAAAATTTATTAGAATTCAATACAAAAATTGCGCTCGCACCCTTAACTTGATGGTTCTTCGAACGCATCTTTGATACAAAAATCCGAGGTTAATTTTGAAATTTGAAGAATTTCGTAGTGATTTTTGTAAATTAGTGAATTAATTATAATAAAATGATGGTGAACATGCTTTTTTGAAGACAAAAATGTACATTGGTTCGCTATCAACAAAATGACTGCAAAATTAAAGCTTAAAACTGACTTCTTCATCGAAAAAAAGTAAAAAGAAAAACCTGAAAAAAACTTATTAACCCCTCCATTTTGTTTTTGCTGTGCAAAATGCCGCTAGCCCACGGCATCGTTTTTTTTTTGTTTGTGCTCACATATATTCATGGATTAATTGTCAAAATTACAAATACAACAATGTAAACAAACGGGTTTTGGAGAGTGAAACGTACGAAAGATTCCGGTCTTGGTAATAGAGTGTTTTTGCTAGTGACTAACACTCTCAAACATTTCTGTGTGTGCGTAGCTTCAGGAATTGGAGGGGACCTACATTTTGTCTACCGAATCCGAACGGCTAATTTGAGAAAGCAGTTTATACGTACATGGCAACAATTACTCTAGGGGGAATATGTTTCAATTCATCGCAAGAGTCAGTACCCGTAATCAAAAGTTTAGGTGGTGAATCCAAAACCTATTGCATGACAGTCGTACGCACTAACCATCAGGCCACGGGTTATCCTTTTTTCTAGCTTTATATTGGTCTTAGATACATAGAAGGAATATCTATCCTCACCTGATATTTGATAATGATCAATATTTTATAAAAGATATTAATAAGGATAATAATTTGTGCTTGGATTGGTTCAACTACCCTCATCTGCTATTTACTCGGGTAAACAAAGAAATATCATGACATCAAGAAGTAAATTATTTTGGGTTGCCTACTTTATCCTGGCTTAAGTGGAAGGTTGTCTCGTTTAATTGGGTTAGATTGCGGATTAAATATAACCTCATCTGAATTTTAGTTGAGTTTTGTGACAAATAAAATGTCTTTTTAGTTCGATTCCGAATAGTATAGGGTTACCTTACTAAAAGTTGGCCAACCCCAAAAATATGTTTATGGAGTGCAACAACTTTTAAGTTAATATCTTTTTTTAAGATACTTGAGGCCAAATACAATTTTTATCGCAACAGTATATGAACGCATATATTCTTTTATTTTTGAAAATATTTTAAGAACTATAGTTTGACTTTGCTGGTTCAATTTTGAAAGCATTCATTATTAAAACGTATTACTTAATCCTCCAAACTACACAAAACATTTCTTCATTTTAATTTTTTATTTCATTATTTAAACAAAATTTATCACCAAAATTTTGTTTGCGAGTCAAATAATTTTAACTAAAATTACATCGACTTTCGCAAATCTTTTACAGAGAAACCAATTTTAGGTAAAATAAAATCGGATCTAGACTCAAAGTGCATTGAGAAAAACTTTTGGAATTATATTCTTCTCTAACTTTGTGATCCTCTCAATTTCAAATCACTTAGAGGAACAAACAGCTCACGCACCCAAAAGTTCTTAGATTATTCAAGAGGACTTAACTATGTCACCACAGGATTTGATGTTTTTAAAATTTGGATTTCAAAGTGAAATATTTGAATAACCCTTATGTAGCCATTGCAACATGAAAGAGCAAGAAAACATTCAACACTTTTTTGGCCAATACTGTACTGTGCAATACTGCGAGAATTCAGAGTCTGATACTTCTAAAAACCTGCAATGGGGAAAGTGAATACGTTTACTAAATGGAAAATATTTGTAAGCTTATCCTGAAAATTAAGAGAAAACGAGAAAATTACTTCATGAGTTCTTGGACTTAAAATGACTCCAGGGACAACGTTTTTTTATGTATGGCAATGAATTTGGAATGCATTGTATAGAAATATTTGTCATTTCTTTAGACATTTTTATAGTCCTTAGCTACAAAACATATGCACATCTACACTAATATTATAAAGGAAAGAGGAAAGATTTGTATTTTTGTATGTAACGAATAAACTCAAAAAGTACTGGACCGATTTTAATAATTCTTTTTTCATTAGAAAGCTACATTATCACTGAGTAACAAAGGGTATATTTAGTACTAGATTACTATAGAAATCTTTAGAAATTCCCATAAAACCAACCGAAGGTTTAAAAATTAACCATAAAATGTATTTAATCGCATACGCTGCGAAGAGTATTGATGATAGGACAAAAAAATGTTTTCTAATTTATTGATTCATGGTAGTTTTAATTAGCATGCTTATAACTTAGATATCTGTACCAATTTATGTTTACCCGTGCGAAGCCGGGACGGGCCGCTAGTATTATATATTTCCAGAGGGAGACTTTTAAACGCATAAAAGTCTTTGCAAATAATCGACACGTGTTTCAAATAACACAAATTGCTAGTGATATTCACCACTATCAAATAAATCGGTGAATGAGCTAAAGTGATTGTTTCAATTACTTTCCAAACTTACGCGATCACCGAATCCGACGAAAGAAAGTTGAACTAACGTGGGTAAGATCACCACCGACATTTTGTTCAACTTATCTATGATCGTATACGATTTCTATTTCTGCCAATTTCAACACAAATGTCAAGTGAATGTTTAGTTAAATGGAAACAAAAGAAAAATAAACAATAGAAAGTTTAAAAATATTAAGTTAAAGTTATGGAAAACATAAAAAAAAAAAACGCTAAATCTTACAGAAATGAATGATACCTTTTTGACCCTTTTTAACATTAGCATTATGTTGTTAAAAGAAGCATTCAAATCTCTTACTCAGAAGTAGAATTGAAAAATATCAGTCTTAAAATACAAATAGGTTTAATATCTGAATTCGAAAAGCCAATTTTTTTCTTATTATTGCGATTCAAATTTTGATAAGACATAATTGGAAAAGGTCTTAATTCAAACAAATTTTTGTTTTAAACAAATTTTTGCTGTTAACGAAAAAAAATTGTATATTCATTTTATTATTATTATTTACTTTCTATTCCTTGAAATTTATCTTAATGACCACAATAAAGGCAAAGTTATAGTTCCTGATATCGGCATGGTTATTATTGAGGCCTTCCGTTAAGGGAACTTAAATAGGGTGTCCCAAAATTAACGCAAGATTTGAATTAAATAGAAAACGCCGTTTTTAGTCTTTTGATAGTTATATTTTTATTGACTCGTAAAGTACATAGGATAGGGTTATGTATGGAATAACACATCGGACAAATGGCCTCCACGGCTTTGCATGCACATGCGCACTCTTTTGTTGAAATTTTCCATGACCATTCTGCATAAATGTGGCTGAATTTCGTTGATGCAGCGTTGAATCTCCTCCTTTAATGCACGGGTGGTTGTGGGCTTGTTGACATAGACTTGTGATTTCAAATAACCCCATACAAAGAAGTCTAATGGTGTTAAATCACACGATCTAGGAGGCCAATTTTGATCACCGAAACGAGAGAGTACACGACCTGGAAATGTCTCATGCAGTAATTGAATTGTTTCACGGGCTGTATGACATGTGGCACCGTCTTGTTGAAACCACATATTGGACACATCAATATCATCCAATTTTGGCAGAAAGAACTGTGTAATCATGTCGCGATATCGAGCACCAGTAACAGTCACTGCTTGACCAGCATCATTTTCAAAAAAATATGGCCCAATTATGCCTCCAGCCCAAAATCCACACCATACAGTCACGCGTTGTGGATGCATTTGTTTTTCGACAATCACATGTGGGTTCTCCGAACCCCAAATGCGCAATTTTGGCGATTGACAAAGCCATCAAGATGAAAATGTGCTTCATCGCTTAGGATGATTTTGCTCGAACTGCAGCCGCCAAGCTTTCACTATTTTTGAAATATTCTTTAATATTAAAGACACGTTGTTCTCTCGTGTAACGCTCCATTTTTAATAACCCTATACTGTTAGCTGTCAAATTGCTTTTTTTTTCAGGGTTGCCAACACTTCACTGCACAAATGGCGGCAAATTCAAATCTTGCGTTAATTTTGGGACACCCTTTACAACCGTATATTTATTTTCGTGAGTTTCGTAACTAAACAGCTAGGTTAATCGAGTTGTAAGAACATACCATTAATAGAGTTTGTGTTGCAATATAAACGTATTTGTTGTATGAATCCGACTGAACCAATTTTAAATGTTGATTGCATGCTTTTCCAAATCATATATTAAAAATCATGACAGCAAATATTTTATTTCACTGGTAACGAGGATGTTTAAGACTTGTACAATTAAAATACAATGGGCATTTTGGACGTACAATTAACAGAATTGAAATTGGTACCAAGTGAAAGCTTATGACTACTATATTATTTAATTCTATAGCAAACAAGTCTCAAAACTGCCGGAGACTAGAGATATGGCCCATTGTACCTTTAGATGTTTTTGTATAAAATGTGGTATTATGTACCGAATAGTTCAGTTTTCTCCAGAAATACTAAAAGGGCCTGCAAGATTTACATATCAAATAAATGGTGTTTTTGCCATATCAAAAATAAAACTAATTTGTTCCCTGTGCTGAAAAACTGTAATTTCTTCCTTTAAGAGTAAGTAAGAACAGTCCATTTTTCACCACAAGTTCATATTAATAATGTTTACCTTTAATCAAAATTGAACTTCTTAGCCTTTCCCTTGAAAAGATAAAGATAAAAAAGAATTATAAAATAAAATAAATTAGGTAGCGCAATAGCCCCTAGAGAACCAGGGCCTAGTGACTAACAACTCTCAACTATTCCTGTGTGCGAGTCATTTCAGAGGTGGAGGGGACCTACAGTTGATATGCCGAATCCGAACGGCTAATTTGAGAAAGCACTTTTCATGACAAGAACTGTTCTTGGAGGAGTTGTCAATTCCTCACAAAAGGCAGTACCAGTGAAAAAAACATTTGACATTTCTCGACGTTTCAAGGTCCCTAGAGTCGAAAAAAAAGATTTTTAGAGAGATGTCTGTGTTTGCGTGTGTACTTACGTTCGCGAAGTTTTTTTCGTCGTCCATAGCTCAAGAACCAGTAGAGATATCGACTTCAAATAAATTTTGTTATACAGATAATAACGTAGAAAGATGCAGAAAGGACTCTCAAGAAAATTGAGTAGGTGGTTTTTTACCATAGCAATTTAAAAAAAAGGTGAAAATTTTGGTTAACCCAAAATATCCCACGAACCAATAACTTGAAATTAATTTCACACCATTAATTGTAACGTGATACCAAACTAGTATATTTTTGGAAAAAATCCAATTAACAGTTTTTTTTACAAATCAAAAAAACTGAACAAAAATATTTGTCACCTCGAATATTTTACGAACAAAAACGATTTTATCTCCAAAATAATTCTGTGCAACGAAGAATAACGTTTTTGACATCTGGTAAAATTTTGAGAAAAATCGAATTCAGTTTTCTTACAAGAAATAAAAACCTAAAAAAAAAACTATACTAAACTTGGTAAAAATTTATTTTCGACTCAAATATCTTTTTAAAAATTAAAAATATTGGCTTTAAACTAGGTTTTCTCACAGAAAATATTGTTTTCGACATACCTGCCGTAAATTTTTTATAAAAATCTAACAATCAGTTTTTTCATAAAAAAAATAAAATCTACAAAAAATAGTACTCAAATTTGGTAAAAATTGATGTTCGGTCCTCGATGTCTCGAGAACAATAAAAGATATAAATTTCATTCGTCCAATTTGTATTTATTTATATAAGAAATAAAAACTTTTAAGAAATGCTACTACAATTGGTAAAAATTGGTTTTCGACTAAAAATCTTGTTAACAAAAATAGATTTTGAAATCACACTATTTCATTATATGCAAAATATTGTTGGTAATTTTAAAGAATAATTCAACTGACAACTTTTTTAACAAAACTCGATAACTAACAAACCCTTTAAGCAAGACAAATCGACAGACGGGATGGGAAGTTATCAGTGTGGGTCGCATCCCAGGCTCTTTTTTAAATAAAATACAAATATTAATTGAATAAAAATAATTGTTTTGACATTTTGATCAAATTCCTGAAAAACTTTTAATTCGAAACCAATTCGTAGAAATTTAATACTATTGGGGTTATAAAACACACTAATACAATACTTTTTTTAAAGCTTTCAAGAACTTGGAATAATTCGCCTTTCAAACCTGGCTCCCTTGGTGAGCAATCATCACGATCAGAAACTCTAATCCGGTCGTAAATGTACTTTTTGGAAGGCTATAGTGACAAATAGTCTTAGAACTCTTAATCATTTTGTTTTGTCCCACTTTCAGTGCCTCGAACGAGTTTCTCTTTTATCTTTATAAAATAACTATAGATCTTTGCGTCACCAAAGGACATCATTTAGGAGTTATATATGTATATGTATATATAGCGTGGGATTGATCTAGTATTTGATTTTTATTTTCCAACTGATAATCTTACCGCACATTAAATCATAATCCGAAACCCTACAAAATGTTGCTCCTTAAAAAATTAATAAACTTACAACTTTGCACACCCAATGAGAGTTAGTAAAAGTTGGATATAACGCAGAGTTGGGAAATAATAATTTCATTTTATTAACTTGTATTGTATTTGTAAAAATATACATTTCAATTACTTCTAATTGCATGTAATTAAAAAATTGTTATTCAAGCTCTTGAGGGAGAGCACTTTTTAATTACAATTAAGGGTAATTTGTTTATTTATTAATTTAGCATTTCAGAAAATTAAGTTTGTAATGCCGCATAAAATTTAATTGACGAACATAATATTTAAATATTTTGTTTGTGTAATCAATTATTAAAATTCTTCAATTACATTTCAAAGTAATTTTCAATTGTAATTTAATTTGTTTGTAATCATTTTTTGTTTAACTCTGATATAAAGTAAGTGAATATACGAGTATGTAGGAGAATCCTTCGAAAAAAACTGGCAACCGAAACTCAATAGAAACTCCCTATACAATTAAAATAAAGATTGGAAAATAGTTTTTTTTTCAAGCCTTTAACGCTATGAATCATTTTAAGATTTAGTACACTGATAGTAAAAATGTTTTCGTGTAATTGAAAAACCCTTAGAGAGCAATAAAACATGAGTTTAAATTGTTTTTCTAAACCGCAGCCAATTTTAGTTTATTTTTCAAATTATTATTTCTCACAGGGGAAATGATAAAACTGGTCAACAAAGTGGTATACACAATACTTTTTCAATTGAATTTGTTGTCCTTAATTGAAATCTCGCCTGATAATTTTTAGTTTAGGAGTTTAGCTTCGGCTGTGTGGCACGTAGCGCACGCCGCCGTCCTGTCGAAACCAAATGTTGCCAATATCCTCCTCCTCCTTTTGTGAACAAAAATTTGTTCAACATGGCCCGATATCGATCGCCATTGACTGTAACGGCCACTCCTTGCTCATTTTCGAAGAAAAATGGCCCAATTATGCCTCTGGATCAAAATCCTCACCAAACAGTTACTCGTTTTGGGTGCAGGGCCGTCGAGAGGAATTCCGGGCCCGGGACGGAAAAATCTCGGGCCCCCCGTATTTACCATTTTTTTCAAAGTTCATTCCTTCTGATATGGTACGTTCTAATTTCATTTACGAATAGCTTGAAATTGGTTGGAATTGACGGAAATAATAATTTTTTGTTTGCAAAGTGAACCGAAAAAAAAATGTTAATCATCAAATACATCTCACGGATATCGTCCGATTTAGTTGAAATGGAGGATGGATAGAAAATTATTCTACATGCGAGTAGATCAGATTCCGAACAGAATCATACATTCAATTCGATATTGCCAACGACATTGTTAGTAACTGCTAATACGGTCGATTAACTATTACAAAAAAATTAGCATGTAGGTTTACACTAAATACTCTTTATTGTTTTTCTTTATATTAAAATATTATCACAATGTTTTCATTAGTGTTAGTTTGCATTCAATGAAATATTTTCTTTTTGCAAACGAGCTTTCCTAACTTTCTGGGCAGCAAAACAACTTATAATTGCATCGAAATTCAATTTCCTTGCCTAAGGTGCAATCTTGTGATGAGCACGAACGATGAAAATTCTTTGTTCTGGTAAGGACGCTAAATGAATAATTGAATCAACTATGATGTAAAAGGTGTTTCTCTTAAAATTTATTTCTTACTCTGTTCCAATTTTTTCTCCGGCTCCTCGATTTCTCCAAAATGTCTCTTTAATTGCCTTTTTCGGTTCGATTGAAACGATTCTGGAACATCCCCAATCTAGTAGCAACTGTTTTGCATTCAGATAAAATTTGATCCCATCTGTTTCGAATAATATTCAAATCGGAGATCAAGTTGTCGATTTTTAACGTCAATAGCCATGTTTCTGGCTTGAAGAATTATACTTCTTTCATTTATAGCGCTAAGAGCCTCGCTCCAAATCGAAGACATCAGGACGCACTCAAATTTGTGCATATATTTTAAAACCCCATTTACATCTCTTCGAGCTTCAGCAGTTAAATTAATATCACTCAAGGCTTGTATTGATGTTCTAAGGTTTTTAAGATGATTTCCAAACGGTTTTACTGCCTCAATTCTAGCTGACCTTCTTGTATCGGAAAGTTTGTGAAGGGATCCGGGCACATTTTCTTAAGAATTTCCCAACGTTGGGCACTGCTGCTAAACAAGTTGAAACACTTTTGAACAACAACATAAAATGTGATTGCGGCAGTACAACATTCCGCTGAATCGACTCCACGCAAGATAAGGCTGTAAGCTGCACATGGTGAATACACGGCATTCGGATAAAACATGAGTTCTGAAACGCGTCGCTAGATTTATTTATTTTAATAAAATTGTTTGTAACATAAAGTTTTATTAAATTGTTAATTTTTTAAAGAAAAATATAATCGTTTTTGTTTTATAAAATAAACATAAAAAAATACATAATACAGCAAACATGGAGACAAGCAGCATAGCATCTATATTAAAATATGACTTTGTGCACCATTATACTGTCCTTTCATATTGCTTCCATTGTCATAGCCTTGTGCACAACAGTCTTCTAAAGGAATTCCGTTCTTTGCCAATGTTTCGCCGATCAAATCAGCTATTGCGGTGTCAGTTCTTGGATGGTGAACACATTTTCTTCAAAGCGCAGATATCGCAAAATAAATGTGTTTTGTTCCACATCACTTGAATCGACAATTATAGCGAAGTATTTGGCGTTTTCTCTCTCCTTCAAAATAGCTGAATTCACATGTTGGGCACAAATTTTAATGAACTCAATTTGAATCTCAACGGAAAGGTAGTGGACTTGGAAACGTTTGTGCTCTTGTTTTGAAATTCTTACTTTTTCCAAGTGCTCCTGACGTAAGGGGTAATAATGTCTAATTAATTCCAAAATGCCCAAAAAATGTCCATTATTTGGCTCTCCAATAAGATTGCTATCGCCTCGTAGTCCTAGTCCCCTTTCGCCAAGGAAGAAAATGGTGTCCAATATTCTATATAGAATTCCTTGCTTTTTTTGTATGGCTGGTTTAATATACACACTTTGAAGTGACTTGATATCCTTCAAATCTTTAGTAAACAATTTATTCAAAATATTAATTAATTAATATTACGGAAACCACAATTGAAAAAGTTTGCGTGGGATTTTCCGGTCCCCCGAAACCGAATCAAAAATTTCGTTCCCAGCAGAAACAAAAATAGAAGAAAAGAAACTTTATAAAAACAGAAACCGAAATAAATATTTGTGTTTTGTTTTAAGTTGCCGGGCCCCTTATTTTGACTTTAAAAATTTTCAAAATAAATTAAATTTGAAATTTACGTTAAATTAAATAAGAAAAGCGAAACAATTTATTATAACTTTCTTTCAATAGTTCAGAGTTGCCAAATTTTTCATTAAATATTAACAAAAATGTACGCCAATAATAATCAGGGGCCCAGATCGGCAATCATGTGACTGATAGATTGGTAGATAACATGCAAATAGGGGCCCGTTTGCGGAAGCATGAATGATTTTAAATTTTCGGGCCCTAAAAATAAGTGGGAATAGGTATGTTGATGATGAATTTAGACTACCTATATTAAAAAAAATACACTCTCTTTATTGCTTTCAATTTTACGGGCCCCTAGAAAATCCCGGGCCCGGGGGGTTCCGATTTATGCTATATGTGTCTCTATTCAGATATTAAAATTTTTTGAAAAGTAAGCAGACACTGAAAATTTTCCAACGGAATATTAAAGAAAGAGTTGATAGATTTGGAAAATTATCACGAATTTTATTGAAGAAAAACTATGTCATGAATTGACATAGCTTCAAAAAGAATAATATAAGGTTTTCTCGAATTTTAAAAGGTTATATCTCAAAAACCTGATGTAATAGATTGATATTCAAATCAAATTCGAACTAAGGCCATCTTAATGAAAATAAAACGAAATCTGTTATATTTTCACTTAATAAAGGGTGATGGTATTCAAAACCAATTCCTTAAAGAACTTCCAATGAGTGGAGTTGTTTATTTAACTTCTATAATAAATGCCTGCTTTAAAATTCAATATTTTCCACTAAAATGGAAGATGGCAAAAGTTGTTCCAATATTAAAATCTGGAAAACCTCGAAGTGATCCACTAAGTTATAGGCCAATAAGCTTACTGAGTAGTATGAGTAAGATTTTCGAAAAATTAATTCGCTGTAAATTAGAATTGTTTTTAAATGAAAAGAATATCATACCAATACAGCAATTTGGTTTCCGGAAAGAGCATAATACATCACACCAGGTTTTAAGAATTTGTAGACACGTAAAAGAAAAATTTAGAGAAAAAAAATCAACAGGATTAGTTTTGCTAGATGTTGAAAAAGCGTTTGACACTGTTTGGCACAATGCACTTATTCATAAACTCATTATAAATGAATGTCCAACCTTTTTAATAAAACTTATACAAAGTTTTTTAAGTGAAAGAACATTCATAGTTTCACTTAATGGAAAAAATTCAGTCTCAAAAACTATTCCTGCTGGCGTTCCTCAAGGATCAGTGTTATCTCCTACGTTGTTCAATATTTTTATCTCTGATTTTCCAGTATTGCGAAATTGTGAATTCGGTATGTATGCTGATGACATTGCGATATTCTCATCCGATGAACATCCTGATAATATAATTAACAATATTCAAACTGATTTAGCAATTATTTTCGAGTATTACAAACACTGGAAAATTAAAATCAATGCTGGGAAAAGTCAAGCTATCTTTTTCACCAGAAAAAGAAAGGATTGTTTTTTACCCAGTCGTAATATAAACTTAAATAACTGTGATATACCGTGGGTCAGCTCTGTCAAGTATTTAGGTATTTACTTAGATAAGAAGTTGACCTTCAAGGAACACACACAACTGACAGCAAATAAAATAAATGTCGGTATAAAAATGTTATATCCGCTTATTAACCGAAGGTCATTACTTAGCAAACATAATAAACTTATTATTTTTAAAGTCGTTTTTCAAGCAATACTCTTATATGGATCGTCCGTATGGGGTAATTGTGCTATAATGCATATTAAAAAATTGCAAATTCTTCAAAATAAAATTTTAAAAATGATGCTCAAGCTCCCCTGGCATTTTTCAACCCAAGCCTTGCACACAGAGACAACAAACGTGTTAAAAATAGACCAAAAAATTGAAATTCTCAATCAAAATTTTTTTAGAAAATATGTATTGAGTGAAAACTCTCTAATAAGAAACCTAATTTAACAAATTGTCAAATATATTTTTTTTTTCTTGTATTCTCATACATCTTGTTATGAACATATGTATTATTTATTATCTTATGTATTTATTATATTGTTTATATTATTTATTTATGCATCATAAAATGTACTTTTTGTTAATTTATTAATTAATGTATCTAATTATATATTCATTTTATTGTCTAATTATTAATTTATACATTTTTTCTCGTTTACTAATTTATTTGTATTTATTATTTATTTATTTGTGTATGTATTTATTTGTTTATTTGTTTATTTATTTATTTATTCATTTATTTATTTATTTATTTATTTATTTATTTATTTATTTATTTATTCATTTATTTATTTATGTATTTATTTATTTATTTATTTATTTATTTACCTATTTATTTATTCATTTGTGTATTTATTTATTTTCCTATTTATTTATTTATCTATTTATCTGATTATATATTTATTTTTTCACTGATAAAATAAATCATCGGAAATTAATTTCTATTAAATTTAAGCATAACATATATACATACATACATATAACATTATAAACAAAATTCGAATGAAGGTTTTTTCTTTGCAATGTTTTCCTTCAAACTTATAATATTAAGATATACACATGCTGTTTAGAAACTAATTATTATTTTTCAGTAGTAAGATACAAATTGATATCATATCTCTGTGCTGTGCAATGACTTAGAATTATTGTAAACTCTGTAACTTTCTCTTTGCCAATAAAATAAAATATCTCTCTCTCTAAAGGGTGATTTTTTTAAAAGCTATAGGAAAGTTTTTCAAAAAAAAAAAAACACATACAATTTAGAAAAATGCATGAAATCTTTATTTGAATCGATAGAACGGTTCATATAATTTAATGTTTGAAGATTATTTTATGCAAATGTTGGCCTTGATCGCACCTTAAATAGTCCATCCGCTTAGTCCAATTTTGCCATACTATTTCCAACATTTCGGCCGGTATCTCACGAAAAAATGCTTCAATGTTATCTTCCAATGCGTCAATTAAAGCGGGCTTGTCTTTATAGACATGAGCTTTAACATAGTCCCACAAAAAATAGTCTAAAGGCGTTAAATTGACCGGTCCCGAACGTGAAATAAAATGTTCACCGAACTCGCCTCTCAAAAGGTCCATTGTTGCGCGTGCTGTGTGGCATGTGTCACCGTCTTGTTGAAACCACATATCATGCAAGTCAAGCTCTTGCATATTGGCAAAAAAAAAATTGGATATCATCTCACGGAGGCGCTCACCATTCACAGTTACGTTACTGGCTGATATTCACTCCAAAATCGACAATTCTGCTTATTTACGTACCCATTGAGACAAAAATGAGCTTCGTTGTTGAACACAATTTTTCGGTAAAAAAGTGGATCTTCGGCCAACTTTTCAAGAGCCCATTCACCAAAAAATAAACGCTGCAGTAAGTCGTTCGGCTTCAATTCTTGCACCAGCTGTATTTTGAAAGGCATCACACCTAAATCCTTCCGCAAAATTTTCAACGTTGTTGAATAACAGAGGCCCAATTGCTGTGAACGGCGACGAATCGATAATTGATGGTCATCATTAACACTGGCCGATACAGCTGCGATATTTTCTTCTGTTCGCACTCTACGTAAGCGTTTTAGTGGTTTAATGTCCAACAATGTAAATTTGGTGCGAAATTTAGTCACAATAGCCCGAATAGCCGCTTCAGTGGGTCGATTAAACTGACCATAAAATGGAAGAAGCTCGCGATGAACTTTTATTTGCAAATGTTGTTCGTTTTTAAGACGATTCATGGTTAAATTATAGATCAAACTTAAGATGTTTGACAGTGAAGCAAAACACGAAACGTGCGTCAGCTGTTTAAACCAGTGTTGCCAAAAATATAATAGCTAAAAAGTCACCCTTTATATATATGGTTCAACATTTGTCATCATTAAAGAAAAAAAAAGTATTAATATCGTTTCTTACATCTTTTTAAAAATATTCCTTTATTTACTCTACCAAATATCTGTCATTCACTTATTTATCATAGGGCCGTTCTGAGAGGTAAGCTTCCTGATACCATCAGCTTATTAGAGCCTGATAGGTAAACCAGGGCCATATTTAAATATGGAATAGGAGTTGCATCCGATAAATCCATAATAATTACATCATCAATGAAAACCTAATTTTTTAAGAGCCTATTACAAGTTTACTTTTTCAGTAAATAAAGTAAAATGCTTTCATCGATGACCAAAGAGCTTAACTCACGATGATATCAACTTAAATACTTTATAAAAACGATATCAGAAACAGGAAAAAGATTTAAATTTTATCTTTAGCTATTATTTGCGATTAAAACTATTAAGTGTATACGTGTTATACATTTTCTGTTATATCAGAAAATTTGTACTCTTACAAGAGCATATTATACATATGTAGAAGCATAAAGTGAAGGTTATAATTTTGTCAAATAAATTAATTGTCAGAACAAAATCAAATCTCAATTTCAAACCTGCGATTTGTTATGTCTCTTTATTCATAATCAATTTTAATATTTACATTTTACATACAATAAGACAGATAAAATATACTTCATGATTGTCACACACCATTTATGTACATTTAATTATATACATATATATTATATACTAAAGGAATTCGAATGGAAACGCAAAATGAACATCTACCGAGGTGAATGCCACATTGGAAGCGAATACGACAAACAACAACTTTGAAGAAAAAGAGCCAAAGAAAACGTAAGTATAAAAATAAAATCAAGAACAAATTAAATGAATATAAAGAATGTATAAAAACATTGGACGATAATGAGCTGATAATGATGATATCATCATCGTCATAAAGGAGTACATTTTAAAAATCACAAAGATGTATGGAAAATATAGCTAACATTTTGATGAATTAACTTTTATTATGTTTTAAGATTGTTTAAGCCTTCAAATCAACTTTAAACCTTTTTGATCGGGTGGTAAATAACATAATATAAGAGTAAAACATTTCTGGAATTCAATGTTTTTTAAATGTTAACATTGTATAGTTCAATGTATGTACACATGTAGGCTGATTTTTTCCCAACAAGAGAGCTTTCGTCAAATTTCGTGGGTTTGATAGTACGAGTATCTTTCGTTTTTGAAAACTGAAAATGATCTTTTATTTCACAAAGCGGTTGGTTTTTTCAGAAGAGAAGAGTCAATATGGGAGTGGGGTGCATTTGTCAGGGTTTATGAAATTTCACATTTTGCCTAACTTCTTCTGTGTCTTAAATGTTTTTTATATCAAATGTGTTCCTTTTCTAAAAACCCTAACTTGGGAATACATTTTATGTGGGGGCTTTTATGATTTCTAATTTAAGTAGTTAAGGTGTAGAGAACTAGCGCCTAGTGACTTACAATTACAACTCTTTACCATTCCTTTGTGCGAGTAATGTCAGGGATGGAGGGGACCTACAGTTTGTATGCCGAGTCCGAAAGCCAAATTTGAGAAAGCACTTAACAATTATTACTTTTGGAGGATTTGTCAATTCTTCGCAAGAGACTGAATGCTAGACCTCTCGCATGACAGTCCTACGCGCTAACCATCATGCAACAGTTACTACTAAACAAAACATATATGCATGTATTAGAACAACAGTTGTGTTCATAAAAATAGCAGTACTAGTCACACTTTATTAGATTGACATTAATTTAAAATTCGTAGCTCTGGCAGAAAAAAGTAACCTTTTATTTGCATTTAACGGTCTTTCATTTTTAATGTAATTTAGGCTTTAAGCTTTAAATTTAAATCTACTTTATTGAACTTCACAAAAGTGAAAAAAGATAAATTTTCAGCAGTTGTTGCACTTTGACAAAGAAATAAGGAGAAATAAGGCCAACATATTTTTATGGTGAGGCAATCCCCCAGCTTGGACACACTATAGGATTTGCGTTAGGTGAGAGGTTGAGTGTTTGCAACAAAATTTCTTTGCATTTATGAAAAACCATAGCCTTGCACACTTTGGTAAGAACTATCGAATACTCCCTAGAACAAAAAGAATATACTATGGTGGCCTTCCTGGATATTGAAGGCGCTTTCAACAACGTTGACACATCCGCTATCACTTCTGCTATGACGACCCTAAACGTCGAATACTCACTCTGTGAATTGATAAATCTAATGCTAAAAAGCAGGATCATCAACTTTAAGATGGGGGATTTTTGTACGAAAAGGTCTGTCAGTAGAGGCACTCCGCAAGGTGGTGTTCTGTCCCCTCTCCTGTGGAACATAGTGGTTAACGAGCTACTAATATCCCTTGAGAGAGAAGGCTACAGAGTGGTTGCTTATGCCGATGATGTTGCTATCGCCGTCATAGGAGAACATCCTAATACACTGAGAGACCTCCTCCAAAACGCACTCAATATGCTCACTAGATGGGCAGATCACTGCGGACTTATTAATCCTCAAAAAACAGACCTTGTCTTTTTACACGGAAATACAAGATCCCAGAAATTGTACCTCCCTCAATAAAAGGTGTACCACTAATTTTTGCCAATGAGGTCAAATATCTTGGTCTGATATTGGACAAAAAATTAAGTTGGAAACCTAAAATTCAGGAAAGAGTTAAAAAAGCTACAGCAGCTCTTTTCCTTTGTAAGAAAGCCATAGGAAACAAATGGGGTTTTCAACCTCGCATAACTTATTGGCTATACACATCGGTCATCCGACCAATACTTATGTACGGGGTTGCAGTGTGGTGGACTGCACTGGAGAAAGTCACATACTACGACAAACTCAGCAGAGACCAACACACTGCATGTCTCTGCATTAGCGGGGCTTTGAGAACCACACCCTCAGCAGCGTTGGACACTCTCCTCCATCTGACACCCCTCGACATATTCAGCAAACAAGTGGCACCGAGTACAGCTATAAGACTCAACGCCTCATCTTAAGGGGCCAACAACAATGTTGGGCACTCCATCATTCTGAACCTCTTTGGTTCTATACCAAAGTACATAGACTACACTATCCCAAAACCCCAATTTGGAAAAAACTTCCAGGCAAAAACACTCCATTACCAAGACCGGAATCTCAGACTGACATTTCGGTTTGCCTACAAGCTAAAAAGCACTAAATGTGAGAAAGTGTGCGTGAAATGATGCAAAAAACCAAACACATTCTCACATTTAGTGTTTCGACCCATCAAAACGCTTCATTATAGTAATCAGCCCCATCTAAATGCTTCATTTTGAATGTTTCATGGCCTCGTTCAAAAACTAAACAATCCTAACCAACAGAATCTGAAGTGCTGACATGGTCTTAAATTGGAAGATTTGTATAGCTTTTTAATTTCCATCCAAATAAATGTTGTAAATGTATATTAAATAAAATAAAATTGACCAAATACATATTATTTAATGATTTATTAGTTTATTATTATTTATTTTGTTTACTTAAATAATTTGCGAAAGCAACATGCGCTGCAACCGGTTAAGTATAGTTATTGCAAATGGACAAAAGTGTAACTCAATACTTTGTAAAACAACAAAACAGACAATTTTTTCAGGTGTAGTTTGTTTAGAGCATTTTCTTGGCGACTTTAGAAGTTCAGGTGGAAACAATAGGCGGATGCCTCCGTATTTTTTTGTACAGACAATGCTACGAGAAGCATACTTGTGAAGTTCCATTGCCAACTTTAGCTAGTTCAGATTCCTCAATTAGATTAGTATTTTCATCATTTAAGCAGTTCGGTAGTTGCAAGACCAAATTTTAGTTTTGTTTGTTGCAGAAATATTCCCGAAAATTTCTTTTTAAGGGACTATGTTAGAGTTGGAATTTTGTTTGTAGTTAGATTTTGGAATACAAATTTGAGGGAACCATGTTCTAAAAATAAGTTGCTTTGTGTAAAGCATCTTTAACGAATAGAAAAAGGCAATATGTTTACACACAATACCAACTAAATGAGTGCAATAAATAGATTTAAGTAACTTTTTTATTCCAGTATGGGGAAACCGAACATCCAATAGAAAAAAACCGATATAAGCGCCAAAATCCATACTTCTTGACTAAATAATGTTATCTTCTATGTTTACGCATAAAATTACGAATTTTGTAGCGTATGAAAATTTCTAGACATTTTACAATCTGAAAAATTAATTAAAAATAAAAAATAAATTAGGTGGCGCAACAGTCCGTATAGAACCAGGGCCTAGTGACTTACAACTCTCAACCATTCCTGTGTGCGAGTAATGTTGTCAGGGATGGAGGGGACCTACAATTTATATGCCGAATCCGAACGGCTAATTTTGAGAAAGCACTTTTTCATGACAAGAATTACTCTTGGAGAATTTGTCAATTCCTCGCAAGAGGCAGTACCCATGAAAACTCTTTTTTTTAAATTAAGGTGTCACAGGCAGGGATTGAACCCAAGACCTCTCGCATGACAGTCCAACGCACTAACCATCATGCCACGGGTACTATGCTATGTAATTATGCTATGAAATAATTGGCTGCTATCAATGCTAATTTTTTTTCTAAAAAGTTGATGAAGGTTAGCCGAAGCGGAAATTTCTTTAATGAACATATTTAAAATATTATTGGCTTTCTCAAAAATATTTTTCTACGCTAACCTCTGCTTTATATCTGAAAACTATTGTTTATGTATATTTTCTTCTATGTTCTGCATTTATAAAATGTAATCTACGGTAGTATTTATTATATTACGAAAAACAAAAACATATACGTAAAACTCATTAATTTTTTTTTTTATTATTAGCAGCATTTTTACTAAACATACTTTTCAAACAATAATAAGTAAACTTGAACTTTGGTAACTAAACATTTTTAAGGAATGACTGAAAATTATATTTTGCGTTAAACTGTGGAAATTCACTAAAAAAAAACTTCTGTACGTCAACAATAAACATTTACATGTTCTATTGAATTAGTTGTGCATGAATTCAGAACGATTTTAAGACGTTTTCATTTTGTGATATATGTCAAAATTTACATTATATTTGCTCTGCATTTATTCAACAGGTTCGCTATAATCGTTCTGATTACTTTTTTAAAACATTTGTGTTCCTTTGATGCAGTTTTTTTTTGATAGCAAATACATGTATGCATCAATAAAGAATGTTATGGATAAGATATTTTTCGATTATAACGCTTTTTTTTAAATATACAAACTATAAATATACTTGGATTATCAAAATATTTGGGCCGTTCGTTAACGAAAATTTATTAGAATTCAATACAAAAATTGCACTCGCACCCTTAAATTGATGGTTCTTCGAACGCGTCTTTGATACAAAAATCCGGGGATTATTATGAAATTTAAAGAATTTCGTAGTGATTACTGTAAATTAGTGAATTAATTATAATAAACTGATGTTGAACATGCTTTTTTCAAGACAAAAAGGTACATTGGTTCACTATCCACAAAATACCTGCAAAATTAAAGCTTAAAACTGACTTTTTCATCGAAAAAAGTAAAAGGAAAAACCTGAAAAAAAACTTATTAACCCCTCCATTTTGTTTTTGCTTTGCAAAGTGCCGCTAGCCCACGGCATCGTTTTTTTTTTGTTTGTGCTCACATCTATTCATGGACTAATTGTCAAAATTACAAATACAACAATGTAAACAAACGGGTTTTGGAGAGTGAAACGTACGAAAGATTCCGGTCTTGGTAATAGAGTGTTTTTGCTTCCAGGTATCCATTCCATCCAGAGATGAATGGGAAGACAAAAAACTCTTGGATGACAAAAGCATCCATTTTTACACAGATGGATCCAAGACAAATGAGGGAGTTGGTAGTGGTGTGTACTCAGAAAAGCTTAATCTAAGCATCTCATTCCGCCTCCCTAATCATTGTAGCGTCTTCCAAGCGGAAATTTTAGCGATCAAAGAGGTTCTCTCCTGGCTAAGAGAAAACGTGATATCAACTTCTGATATCCGCATCTTCTCTGACAGTCAGGCTGCTATCAAGTCTCTTGACGGCGTCTCAATTAAATCTATAACGGCCCTCGATTGTCGATCGTCTCTTATAGAAATGGCGCAGCAATTTAACATTCACCTAATGCTGAATGCCGGGCCACAGAGACATCGGAAGAAATTGTAGAGCCGATGAACTCGCTAAAAATGGAACCGTCATACCTATTTCACCTGAAAGGGAGAAGATAGGTATACCGTTAGCTACATGTAAACTTCTGCTAAAAGAAACAGCTTTCGAGATAGCAAACTCTAGGTGGTACAAATTACCAACATGCGCAGCCACAAAACTAATATGGCCTTCACTGGACCTAAAGCGCTCTAAAGACTTGTTATCTCGAAGCAGACTTCATATTAGCTCCCTAATAGGTGTCCTTACGGAACACTGTCTTATAGGCAGACACGCAATACGACTTGGTGTAGCCTCAAATGACTTCTGCAGGAGCTGTAGGGACGAGGAAGAAGAAGAATCAATCTCTCACCTCCTCTGCACCTGCCCTGCTCTTTCACTAAGACGCAAACTTCATCTGGTAGAATACTCTTTTGATGATCCCAGTGAACTAGCTAAAAAAGATATCAGATATCTCCTTCGCTTTATAAAAAGCTCAAAATGGTTCGACTAGTGGGAAGTAATTCTCTAGATTCATGTGGTATCACAATGGGCCTTTTCTTCTGGCCTAAGTGTGTGGTTTTTGTATCCGCAGCCACTTTAACCTAACCTTACCTAAGGTGGCGCTAAAGTCCTGTGTGAACTAGGTCCTCACCCTGTTTGGTCCCTAGCTAGATGTCTCCAGTTTCGCGCTCCAAGTTGGGTGAGGTCACTTTCCACTTGTGCGCGCCACCTGTCCTTATTTCACTTGGCTTCACTTTACGGCAATTCAAAAAACTGTACCGTTAAAACGCAAAATCAAAAAAGAAAACTGCGATTGGAGAGGAAAACTTATAAGGATATTAAAGAAATCCTAGCCTTAAAATGGGAAAACACGCTGCCCAAAAAGGATAACAACTGCTTAAGCTCACAGGAAAATTTTTCAGTTAGCTTAAGGCTAGGCGCGCACATGCAACTTTTTCGAAACCAAATAGTTCGATCGTTAGTTGCCCAAACATCGCGCACATAAGCAACTCCGAAAGTAATCAACGAAATAAACCAATACACAGGAAACATTTATTCACCTTGACTAACAAAAAATGCTTGCACTTACAGAAAATTATTCAACGATTTAGTTGAATGTCCGCGCAGTTACCTATAATTCCTTGTGACACAAACTAAGGAATTGGTTCGAGGTGATCGTCTAGTTTGTGTCAAAACACAAACTAAAAGTTGCTCGAATGGGCGACGGAAATGTGCGCGGACTGTCATATAAGTCTATAGTGCTTAGTTTAGAGACCAAACAGTTGCGAAACTAAAAGTTGCATGTGCGCGTCTAGCCTAACAGAATCCCGATTTGGTTTAATAAATCAAGGCTTAAAAATGTTATGATTAAACTTCATAAAAAAAGTAAAATTTCTGTCTCTATTCGCGAACAATTTAATAGAACTAGGAAAGAGTATACATTTATAAAAAGATTTACTTATAAACAATATATTTCGTCTCTGGGGTCGAAAATAATGAGTAATTCTAAAGTTTTTTGGTAATTTTTAAATACTAAAAGAAAATCAATTGGGATTCCATCTAGTGTATCTTACAATGGGGCCTTTTCAGAGAACTTAAGTGATATTTGTAATAATTTTGCCTTATTTTTCCAATCAAATTTTGCTGACTTGGGAATAAATTATGATCTAGATTTTAATAATTTCAATTCTAATATAAATGCTGATAGCCTTTGTTTATCTTTAGATGATGTGTTGTCAGCTTTATCATCTCTGGACAGCAGTTTCTCCGCTGCACCAAATAATATTCCTCCACTTCTTTTAAAATTCTGTAAATACATACAATTTAGCAGCCCCGCTGTGTTATATTTTCAACATGTCTTTGCGACAAGTTATATTTTTAGATACTTGGAAACATTCTCTGATTTCTCCTCTGTATAAATCTGGATCTAAGGGATCTGTGGAAAATTATAAACCTATTGCTAAACTTCAGTTAATTCCAAAAGTATTTGAAGCAATTGTTAAAATTAAACTGTATAATTTAGTTCGAAATCATATTTCTCAGCATCAGCATGGCTTTATGAGTGGTAGATCGACAGCAACCAATTTATCAATATTTACGAATTACTGCCTTGGTTGTTTAGAAAATCGCTTGCAAGTCGACGTTATTCACACCGATTTTTCAAAGGCATTTGATCGTGTGCAACACAATATTCTTTTGAAAAAACTTGAACTGCTAGG
Organism: Eupeodes latifasciatus; assembly: GCA_920104205.1. Taxonomy (NCBI): domain Eukaryota; kingdom Metazoa; phylum Arthropoda; class Insecta; order Diptera; family Syrphidae; genus Eupeodes; species Eupeodes latifasciatus. The sequence goes on along the minus strand of OV049924.1, from coordinate 102,145,877 downwards.
GTTTCACTCTGCTCTCCTTGACTGGATTAAAAGTTATTTGGTTGGACGTAGTCAATATGTTAAAATTGGTGATGTTTTATCAAAAAATATAATAAACTTTTCAGGTGTTCCTCAAGGCAGCCACCTTGGGCCACTCCACTAAATGGTTTATATTTCAATATTAAAAAATGCAGTGTTTTTACATTTTTTAAGATACTAGATCCATTAAGTTTAAATTACAAAATTGGTAATCATCCATTACAAAGGTTAACAAGGCAAAAAGATCTTGGAGTTATCTTTGACTATAAAATGAGTTTTTCGTTTCAAATTGACCACGTTATTTCTAGAACTAAGGCGATGTCGGGTTTTATATCTAGAAGTTCTAAGACTTTTGAAGATCCATATACTCTAAAAACATTTTATCCCTTGTCAGACCTTTGCTGGAGTATTGTTGCATTATATGTAATCCCTTTACTCAATCAAGTATCTTTAGGATTGAAAAAGTTCAGAAAAGATTTACCAAATTCGCCTTACGTAAGGTTTTTTAGAAACTCAGATATTCCATCTTATGAGACCAGGGGCCCAACTCTGTAATGCGTTTCGAAAGCCAATCCGATTCGAATCTAATATTCGATTCGTTTATGAATTCGTACTCTGTAAAATGTTCGAATCGAATAAAACAATCATCTAGTACTTTTTCTATTTATCGAATAGATTTACCGAGTCTCGAAGTATTTCTTATGAGATTTGTCAAAGCAAAAATACAAAACCAATCACAAAGCCGAGGAAAAAATTAAAATTCAGTCATTATTATCACTTGAAAATTATCGTAATGACTTTTTTTACACTTCACTGCTTTGCAATTGCCACATCTCTCTTTTTAATTCAAGCTTAGAAAGTTTAAGCTGATTTTTTTCATAGTCATTTCGTTTTTTGTGTTGAAATTTGTCTTTTGCTAAGGTATACTTTTTTTCCTCCAAGTCATACGAATTCCACCATAATTTCAAATTGCTTTTGTTTGGTATGCACATTTTTTGCTGATGATTCCCTGTAATGGGATTTATTTGCTTAAATTTTGAATAAAATTATTATTTTCTTACTTATATTCTATCTATTTCACACAACTCAACATAATTTTCCTTTTGTGTCCTTTAAAAACGGCCTTCGAATTGCAATTCGTTACCTCTCTTGGTGTAGAAACAAAATTTCCGTTTTCGAACGCTAATGACATTCGGAAACGCTTTTGCAGGTACGAAAAATCCAAATGCGGATTTGTCATTCCGTAAGTACTAGATTTCTTATCCGCATTAGAAATAGAGAGTACAAAATATTCGTTTTCGAAAATATTTGCTTTCGAAACGCATTACAGAGTAGGGCCCCAGGCGTAAATTAATTAATTTAAAACCTTTAGTGCAGAGAAGAAAGCTACTATATTCGATACTCATTGCTTTCAATGTTTTGAATTCTAATAGATTGTTCTACTTTTCTATCAATGTTTAATATTTATGGAAATGGATGGACATTTTTTACATGTTCCTTTTCATAGTACAAATTATGCCAAACACAATCCAATTACTGATTCCTGTATTGCTTTTAATGAATTTGATTTTTTAATTGATTTTAATAATAGTATAGGTATGTTAAATATTAAGAGAAATTTATTAAATTTGTTATAAACTGTATTATTTTAAGTTAATTATATTGAAATCATATGTTATAAATCTTATTATTATTTGATTTAATTGTAGTCTCTATAAAGTCATGTTACTTGAAAGACGAAAAAAAATAAATAAATAAATAAAAAAGAATCCTTCAGTGAGCCTTAGAGGAATCAAAAATGATTACAGTACGAAGACTTCTTTTGGAAACAAAATTGAAAGCCACCAAAATTAATATTCTTAACAAAAGACATGTGGCAAAAAGATTTCAGTTTGCCAAAAAACATCAAGATTGGCCAAAAGAAAAATCAAGGTATATTCTTTGCGACGATGAGAACAAAATCCTCCTTTTAATCCTCCTTTTTGGATTCAAGGCCCATTGGGAGTATGTATGAGAAGAAACAATTCAGCAATTGATCTATGGTACACTCTGAAGATAGTAAAAAATGGCGGAGCGAAAGTAATCATACGCACTTGCTTTTCGTACTACGGGGTCGATCCCATTTTATCCCATCAAGGGTATATAAATGTAAATTCTCAAGGGGGTTATGTTACCCTATGCTGAAAAAGAAATACAATAGACTTGGGGTAACCAACAATATAATGACCCAAAGCATACTTCAAAAAGGCAAAATAATAGTTTGAATAGAAAAAGTTATGCGTTATGGGCTGGGCCGCTCAATCTGCTGACCTTAACCTTATTGAAAACAATGCTTTTTCCACAAAGTAGAATTAAAAGTAAACTAAAGTTATTAATGTAGTTTGCCTACGACAACTAATGGTAGGTAGGTAGAAATGGCGATCTCAGGGCAGACCTAGCCTGAGATCCAATTAGCGCTGTAGTGCGCCGTTTTGATACAAAAGCTCGTTTGACCTGTGAAATAAAGGAGAAGATTTATAGCGATTAAGTTAGAGCCATTTTGTCGCATTGAGAAAAGAGATTAGGTCTCTAATCTTTGTCTCAGATAGCTCATTCAGTTCGTGAAAGAATGCTTTCCCAAAGCATTTCATTCTAGTGCTTGCCAAGGCAGGACATTTGCAGAGGAAATGGATTATCGTTTCACTTTCTCTTTGGTCGCAGCAACTACGCAAAAAGTGTTGTAAGAGATACCCAACTTCTCTGCATGGACTCCAATGGGCCAGTGTCCGGTACAAACCGCAACAATCCTGGCTATGTCTTGCCTTGGCCTGCGTAGAAGATCGTTTGTACGGGTTTTATTATAGGTGGGCCATATCTTCCTAGATATAATGCAGTTGGGTAAATTGCTCCACCTTCGGTTTGATTCAGTTTGGTATATGGAAAATATTTTACCCTTCATAGCACCAAGAGGAATGTTAACCATTTCCGCAAGAGAGCTATGAAGGGCCGATCCTTGCCTGGCTAACTCGTCAGCCCGTTCATTTCCTACGATACCACTATGGCCCGGAACCCAGATCAGGGTGACACCGAGGTTAATATTCAGGCTCGCAAGCTCATCACGACATTGCTGGACCAATTTAGATGAGGATGTAGCCGAGTTAATGGCTTTGATAGCTGCCTGACTGTCTGTGAAGATAGCCGCATTTCGGTTTTGGTTTGGGCTTTGTTTAAGTATTTTACATGCCTCCCTAATTGCCAGCATTTCAGCCTGAAAAACGCTAGCAAAGTCAGGAAGCCTAAAAGATTTAGCTACATTTAGGGACTCAGAAAAGATCCCAGAACCAACTCCGCACTCCATCTTTGAGCCGTCAGTAAAGATGGTTGTATCGAAACCTATCGACACGATGTCATCCTCCCAATCTTCTCTGGATGGGAAAAAGACCTTAAAACCCCTACTAAGGCTCAAAGTAGGAGTGCAGTAGTCAGTGTCTACCGAGATAATATCTGAGGGAATCAATTTCGCTGTGTTGCTGTGACCATAAGGTTTTGACAACCAGCTATTTGATTCCTTCAGCCTAATAGCGCTGCAGGAAACTATGTATTTAATAAAAAGGTCGATTGGTAGAAGATCCATAATAACGTTTAAGGCGTCTCCGTTGGGCAAGTACGCATGGCCCCTGTGGTGCCCACGCAAGCTGTTCTCTGAACCTTCTTTAGCTTATCGATATTATAGGCTTTGCTAAGAGCAGGCCACCACACAATCGAACCATAAGTTAAGATTGGACGTACTACGGCTGTGTACGTCCATAAAATCATCTTCGACTGAAGTCCCCACTTTTTGCCGAAAGTTTTGCTGCAGGCGTAGAAGGCAACACAGGCCTTCTTAACCCGCACTTCAATATTTCGTTTCCAGTTTAATTTAGGGTCGAGTATAACTCCCAAATATTTTGCACTGGAAGACAATGAAAGGATTTGACCGTTGAGTCGAGGTAGCGTGAAAGGCGGTACTTTAGTTGTGGTGGTAAAGAGCATCAGTTCAGTTTTACTTTGGTTAACTCCTAGACCACAACTAGTGGCCCAGCTGCTAACTTTCTTCAAAGCTGACTCCGTGATTTCACTAATCACAGAGGTGTACTTTCCTGACACCAATAGCACCAAATCATCCGCATAGGCTACCGCCTTCACTCCACATCTCTCTAAATTAACGAGAATTGTATCCATGACCAGAAGCCACAGAAGAGGCGAAAGGACACCACCCTGGGGTGTTCCCCTACTTACGTGTTTTGTTGCGGTTGTATTGCCTAGAGTGGCTTGAATCTTCCTACCACTGAGCATGGAGATAATCCATTCTCGAATGAAGTATTCTACACCGAACTTCACGAGCGATTCTTCTATGGATTCGGTAAGGACGTTGTTAAAAGCACCTTCTATGTCTAAGAAGGTGGCAAGAGTAAATTCTTTATAATGGATTGTTTTTTCTACAGTACGCACTACCTCATGGAGGGCAGTCTCCGTAGATTTGCCCTTAAGATAAGCATGCTGAGAGCTTTCGAGAGGTCTTCCATCTAGGATTTCTCTAATATGGTAATCAAGTATGCGCTCCAAGGTTTTAAGCACAAAAGATGTTAAGCTTATTGGTCTGAAATCCTTCGCGGATTCGTGACCACGCCTACCCACTTTCGGGATAAAAACTACCTTGACCTGTCTCCACGACATGGGCACATGTTTGAGAAGGAGGCATCCTTTGAAAATTAGTTCCAGCCATGGAGCTGCCACATCATGCAACTTTTGAAGCATAACTGGCAGTATGCCATCCATGCCTGGGGATTTATATGGAGAGAAAGTATTGATGGCCCACACAATATTTTCTCTGGTTATAACGGAATTGATTTGCTCCACATGAGCTACGTTTAGCTCTGTGGTTTCACGCGGTTCGAGGTTAACGCTCTCGCAACCCGGAAAGTGCGTCTTCATCAGTAGCTCAAGAGATTCGGCTGGAGAGGTTGTCCAGGTTCCATCAGGCTTTCTTAGAAATGAAGGATTACAATGTTCCTTCGATAAAACTTTGCTGAGCCTTGCGGAGTCCTTTATGTCTTCGATTGATTGACAGTAATCTCTCCAGCCTTGTCTTTTGGCTGATGACAGGGCTTTCTTATAAATTTTAATAGAGTCTTTATACGGTTGGTAAAACTTATGTTTGTGGCAGATGTTGAAGATTGTCCTCGTCATTTTCCTAAGACTGGACAGTTCTTCATTCCACCAAGAAGGAAGGGTTTTACGGCTGTATTTAACTGGGCAAGAGACTCTAAAAGCTTTACTTAAAGAAGTTTCAAAGGTTTTCACCTTTGATTCAAGGTCTACTATCGATTCTGCGAGATTCGGTAAGTTGCTCAATTTGGAATTAGCAATTTGACTGAATTTCTTCCAGTCAGTTCTTTTGGGATTTCTGTAAGGCGGAGGGTTTTTCGACTCGAAATTAATTTGAAAAAGAATCCATTTGTGATCCGAAAACGAATTCAAAGGGGAAACTCTCCAATTCTCCACTAATAAATTACGGTTGTTTACTAAAGTAACATCAAGCACATCCTCCCAACCGTCATAATTTTCCGAGCTCGGAAAGACGAAAGTGGGAGTATTGCCTCTGTTACAAATGGTCATATTATGTGCAATAATAAAATCAAAAAGTGACTCACCTCGTTCGTTGATTTCAGAGCTTCCCCAAAGGGTATGCCGAGCATTCGCGTCGCCTCCGATCAGAAGGTTTGCCTTATCAATCATAGCTTTGTTTATAATTTTGCGCACCTCCTCCGGAGGTGATGGTGCATTGTGGGCTGAGTAGAAAGAGGCCAGCAGCAAACCCCGTGTATTTTTATCTTCGAATCTGACAACTGTCAGATCAGGAGTGCTAAAATTTGGACATAAAAAACCTTTTAAATGTTTCTTAGCTAAACTACAAGTTCTGGGATTACCTTGGTCTTGGTCTGCGGTTTTATAAAAGAGGTCGTATTGGTTGTCTTGGAGGCCCCGCACCTTGAGGCCGTTTATCCACGGTTCTTGGATAACGCCAATGTCGAAGTTTTCCTCCCTAAGGAAAACTCTCAGATTATCTGAAGCACACTTAGAGTGATTCAGATTAATCTGGACGACCTTCAGCGCGTTTTTTAATTTTTATTTTTGGCTGCAGAGCTAGGGCCCGGCAACTCGCTGGGGACCTCGCCTCCGCTAACAACATCGTCAGCCTCGACGTTGTCATCAGCTTTGTCGGTGTCTGCTCCCTGACTCTGCAGAATTTTAATTTTGGCATTCCTTATGCCAAAACTAAGCTTATAATCGGCCTTTTCGAGAGCCCCTAGGCTTTCCTCGCTAATCCTCAGAAGGTAAGAGGCGCTGGTCTTCTGTGGTTCTTCTGCTTTAATCACAGCCCAGTCGTGCATGGGGACCAGCGGATTTTGCCTCTGAAGACCGCGGATCAAATCCTGTCCGCTTGGCTTTATGCTCATGAGCGGCAACCAAATGCGAGCCTTCGGTTGTCTAGGGATGTCCTTAGCCGGGATAAGCTTGAGCTTCAAGCCCTCCCAGGCATTGCTAACCTTAGCAATGCTTTCACTAAGGAAATCCCTAGAAAACCTGTCTGCACACTTAATTACCCTATACCCCCTGAGCATCTCGCCAGAGTCGAAACTAGGGTAGGGGCCCTCACTGTTTTTTATTGTGTATGAAAACACCATCTCAGAGAGCTTGCCCTCGATAGAGTTCCACACGTTCAGCAGACCTTTGCTGTTTGTGGAGAGCTCATCCACAACTGCTACTTGGAGGTCATCCCTGACAACCCCACTAAGAGTACGCAGTTGCGCTGCTCCAGAAGATGGTGCTTTCCCTGGCTTTGTCCGGCCGTCGAGCTTGCTCTTTTTCTGAGCCGGACAGATCTCTTCCTGAGATCTGTTTCGCTTAACGGCCATTTCTCGGCTGGCCAGAAGGTTGTTGTATTCATCAACAACCTTCTGGTACTTTATTTTATCTTGGGCGTCCTTCTCATGAATCACTCCGGCCTCTTCATTCTTGGCAATCTTGGCAAGAATAAAAGAGGCCGTTTTGAAGCGGTTCTTGAGGAGAGCGCCTTCCGATGGCTTTTTTGTTCCTCGAGTTGCACTGCTACTAGAGGGTTTCGGATTGGTATGCGGTTAAGGAAGTGCAGGAGTGCTATGAATAGCACCGCCTATACTTCCTGTAGTTTTGGGTTGCTCACAAGCGCTGGAACTACCAGCGCTAAATGAGCTCCCCTTTACGGTCTCCTGGCTGGAGGCCAAGAGTTCATCCTCCAAGTCTGCGGATGGTTCTGTGTCAGTCAAGTCTAGTTCGTCCATTTTGTATGAGTTATCTGAATGTTGGTCCCACGAGTAGGTCGGAAAAAAAGAGGTCAGCCCCGGCAGAGCCGATATACCGGGGTAAGGCAGAAAAATAAGACGGACCCTGCCAAGGCATCCGAATGAGCTCGTTATCGACTGGTTTGCCCCCCAGCCTTTCATTCTTCGGCACTTTATAAATCTTAGCTTCAGGTAAAAAGATCTTAAGTCAAAAATCTGCATCTTAGGTTTTTGATTTGGTGTTACGGCCATTTTGAGTAATATTAATAACTTGAGTCCATAACAACTACTTAATATCGTATTAATTTAGTCTTAAGACAATAACGTACCTCCGGTGGTACAACGACGTAAGTGCAAATTTTGAATTTTCTCAGTTAAGTATGTCACAACTCTTAAAAAAGGTATTTGCTTCCAATAAAACAAAGACCTAATTGAAATTGTTCTATTTGTGTCCAGAGGACAGATATGTCTTTGTACCGTTACAATGTTTTCAAACTAAAGTATCGCAAGTACATTGACTTATCTGTCACTTGTGTTTCAAATATGCAACGAACACTGCTTTGATTATTCAGACAACGACCTATTTGTATGAGTTCCAAAACTTATTCTATACCTAATTGTTTTATTATTTTCGGTCGAACAAAGTCGTAAGTGCACGTTATGACAGTTTTCTGTTGAATTTTTTTTTTTTTTTTCCTAATATTTCAGTGAGACATCGACACAAGTGTTAAGTTTATTTATTACAAATCACTATTTTGTTAATTTGTACTAAAATTATTATTAACACTGCTAGAAGCAGACAAAAATGATTGAACTTCCAAAAACTGTGTTTAATTACCCTTTAATAAATAGTTTTTTTTTTCATACAAAAAAAAATGTATGCTTTTTTTAATAAAACCCGTTTTAAATCGTGAATCCGAAGAACCGAATTTTTTGCATTTACGTCATTGTACCACCGGAGGTGCGAAAGACAAACAAATTCATATTTGTTTTGATATAAATGTCTTAAGTTCATTGAGTCTGTGTGATCAGTTTCTGACTTAAGTTCATTTTGCCTTATGTCACAGCATGGAATCTTACAGGCTTTTAGGCCCCTATTACGAAAAGCGAATCGAAAAATTGACTGAAAGCAAATGTTTGAGAAATCCTATGAGCGGTAAAATTAATATGAATAAACTTCGACGTCCAAACAGAGCAATATATCATTTTCCAAAAACACGTTTCTTTTGAAATTAATATTGAAATGGGATTTACAAAATTTGTGATTTCAAAAATGTTCGCTTTCATTCGAACGTTCGATTCGCTTTTCATAATAGGGGCCTTAATATAGTCTAACGAAATTTAGCGCCAATCTTATGTATGCATACATTAAGGACTCTATGTCTTCAATAGGTGGTCGTCAGCTATTGCAATTGCGGTTAAGCCTTGGTTTTTAAGCAAATGGATGTTAGCTTTTTAAAAACTGTTTAAGCATATAGATCTACCAATTCTTTTTTTAACTTCCCATAGGAAGTTATTGTAATTGATCCGATTTGTCAAATTGAAAATTTTCGCATTTTTCGACGATTCAAGGTCCCTAGATTCGAAATAAAAGATTTTTAGAGAGATGTCTGTGCGTGCGTGTGTACGTACGTTCGTACGTTCGCTACGTTTTTTCGTCGTCCATAGCTCAAGAACAAGTAGGATATCGACTTCAAATAAATTTTGTGAAATAAAATAAGTTTGAAGCCAATATTTTTAATTTTTGAAAAGCTATTTGAGTCGAAAGTAAATTTTTACCAAGTTTTAGTATTGTTTTTTTGTTTAGGTTTTTATTTTTTGTAAAAAAAACTGTCAATTCGATTTTTCTCAAAATTTGTTTGAATGTTGAAAACAATATTTTTATAAGATAAAATAAGTTTGAAGCCTTAATCTCAAGTTTTTGAAAAGATATTTGAGTCGAAATTCAATTTTTACCAACTTTGAGTAATGTTTTTTTTTTTAGGTTTTATTTTTTATAAAAAAAATGTCAATTAGATTTTTCTCAAAATTTCATCAGATGTCAAAAACATTATTCTTCGTTGCACAAAATTGTTTTGGAGATGAAATCATTTTTAGTCGTAAAATTTTCGAGGTGACAATTTTTTTTTTCAGTTTTTTTGATTTATAAAAAAACCGTTAATTGGATTTTTTCCAAAAATATACTTGTTTGTATAACAAAATTTATTTGAAGTCGATATCTCTTCTGGTTCTTGAGCTATGGACGACGAAAAAACGTCGCGAACACATCATCTTCACAGACATCTTTCTAAAAAACTTTTATTTCGCCTCTAGGGACCTTGAAAGGTCGAGAAATGTCAAAATTTTCAATTTGACAAATCAGACCCATTACAATAACTTCCTATGGGAAGTTAAAAAACTGAAAAAAAATAATTGTCACCTCGAATATTTTACAAACAAAAAATAATTTTATCTCCAAAACAATTTTGTGCAAGGAAAAATAACGTTTGTTAACATCTGGTAAAATTTTTATAAAAAATAAAATCCTAAAAAAAACATTACTTAAAGTTGGTAAAAATTGATTTTCGATTCAAATATCTTTTCAAAAATTTGAAATTATGGCTTCCAAATAATTTTATCTTATAAGAAATATTAGGTTCGTTCGCGTACCCTCCTAAAACAGTCAAATTTTACTAAAAAATACGAAATTTAACCAAATCCTGTTCGCGTACTAAAAATTTTGTAGTTTTTCGTAAAAGAGAGCGCTCACGAGAGAGTTAAATATTTTCCCAACCTATGAATTTTAGCCCAAGAAATTTCTTTGGGCTGATTTGTGAAAAATTCAAATTTGATAGAAATTCAAATAAATTAAATAAATTGCTCGCTTTTGCTGTCAGTTATAAAATTTAAAAACAAATTTTCAAAGAACAGCAACAAGACAGTAATATTGTGTGAAAAATTTGTTGTTTTCCCGTTCGCTTACTTTTTTGTAGTTTTTTTTTGTGAGAGAGTTTTACCCCCACTCTTTTAAATATTTCTTTTTACGAATTTTAATGCAGAAAGTACGCGAACGGACCTATTGTTATCAACATTCGATAAAATTTTGAGAAAAATCGAATTGACAGTTTTTTGTATGAAAAATAAAAACCTAATAAAAAAACAATACTTTACTTTCGACTCAAATGTCTTTTTAAAAATTAAAAATATTGGCTTCAAACTAATTTTATCTCATATAAAATAATTTTTTTTTTTTTACACTTCAGAATTTCAGAAAGTAGTAAGTTTATAGCAAGCGTCAAACTACGATCAGAGGCTCATCATAAGTGCATGTGTTAGTTGTTAGTAAAAAATAATACAATTATAGCCTTACACACGCACAAAATACAAAAGATAATTAACATTTAACTATTACAGAACAAAAAAATAAAATAAGAACGTTTACGATAGTAAAGCACTGGTTCTAAACAATGATTTTAATCCCACCTTATTCAAATTTAAATCTATCGATGAACAGTTTAAGTTAGTATATAAAATGCTCATTCGACTTAAAGCTTTATTCTTTCCATAGTTAGTTCTATGGAAGTCAGTATGTATAAAGTCAAAAGTACGCAGGTGATGAGTTCCGCCTCGGTAATTCAAATGTACACAAGATAGCAAGTAAGGTGCATCAATTTCACCATTAATGAGTTAATGAAAAAATACTAAGTCATTATTAACACGCCTTTGATGAAGGGATTGCATTTGAAGAAGCAGTACGATGTTCATAGGGAGGCAGATCATAAGGATCATTCCAAGGAATACCCTTTAGGGCAAATCGAATGAAATTATTTTGAATTGATTCGATACGTTTTCTATGAATTTCGTAATATACAAACAATAGAACGCACATTTGATAAACATTGTTTTTCGGTTCTCGATATCTCGTGAACAGTAGAAGATATTGACTTCAAATTAATTTAATTCATCTAATTTGTATTTGTTTATATAAGAAATAAAAACTTTTAAGAAATGCTACTAAAATTGGTAAAAATTGGTTTTCGACTAAAAATCTCGTTAACTAAAATAGATTTTGAAATCAAACTATTTCATTATTTGCAAAATATTGTTGGTAATTTAAAAATTTTTAAGAATAATTGAACTGACAACTTTTTTAACAAAAGACGAAAACCTACAAACTTTTAAGCAAGACAAATTGACAGACGGGATGGGAAGTTATCAGTGTGGGTCGCATCCCAGCATCTTTTTTAATTTTAGATCAAGCTATGTATAGTATATACATACATATTTTAATGCAGTCACTCAAAATTGTTGATTGAAATAATGAACAACTTTTGAAGTGGGCGAAAGAAAAACTCTCTGTTTTATTTAAATAATTTGTTGAAATTGTTTTCTTAACATCTTAATACAACAGATGGCATAATAACAATTTGGAAAAAATGACAAAGTCATTCAATATCTCTAATTTAATGACACATGTAAAATCAATCATTGCTTATCAGTAGGGCTAGGATTTCCATGCAAATGCATATTTTTTTTGACAAACTTTAGAAGCAAGCGAAAAATTATCTTTAAGAATCATTAATTTTCCTTTAAAATGGCATTCAATCGTTAGTGCATATTTTTGCATATTTAAATATAAATGCATATTTTTGCATATTTTTATAATAAATGCATATTGTTCGTTTATATTAAAAAATATTGACATAAAATTAAAAAAACATCGGTTTCAAAAAAATGCAAACACACCATTAAAATTAGAATCAATAAACTAGCTGAAAATACAAACAAATTCTTCTCTTTTTAACCGATGCGGCGCCATACATATTTAAAGCAGCTAGAGGGTTAAAATCTTTTTATCCGAAGTTCATACATGTAACATGTTTAGCTCATGCACTGCATCGAGTTGCAGAGGAAATACGAAGTAATTTTAAAAATTTTGATTTATTGGTAGCAAACCGAAAACAAATATTTTTAAAGGCACCATCTCGAGTGGAACTTTTTAGAGAAAAGTACCCTTTTACACCTCTTCCACCACAGCCTATTGTTACCAGGTGGGGAACTTGGCTACAAGCAGTTTCCTATTACGCAAATCACTATGAGGAGTTTTGAGAAGTGGTTAATAATTTCGATGATCTGATGCTGTTGCAATTAATGTTGCAAAAGAGATATTGAACCAGCTTTTACTTAAAAGCCAAATAATATTCATTAACTCTAACTGCTGTTTTCCTTGTGATACCATAACAAAGCTTGAGGGAAGGGATTCATTAAAAAATCAAATTGATTTAGTTGAAGATGCTTTTGTAAAAATAACTGCTGTTAAGGATCTCTTGCTCCAGCCATACAAAAGAAGCTTGAGAATGTTCTAGTAAAAAATGAAGGTTTTCAACAATGAAAAATATATGCAAGGCATTTACATTGAGTTGCAGTAATGAAAATTATTTGAGAAACTTTACAACCGATGAAATGTCTTCCTTTAAGAATGCACGACTTAAGTCAATTGACGTAGAACGTTCCTTTTCGATGTATAAGACGTTTAAAAGGCCCAATGGCCAAAGCTTTATTTTTAAAAACTTTAAGAAGAATTTCATCATTTATGTCAATTTTTCTATTGCCTGTGTTATTTTGAAAAAAAAAATGTTATTCAAAGGGATATCTTTTTCTTATGTTGATGTAATTTTTATTTATTGTTTATGTTTTGTGTATTTTTTAATTTTTGAATGTACCTACTTGTTTTTTAGTTCATTTAAAAGATAAAATAAAAGACAAATTTTTTTTTTATAAAAACTGTATACCTACTAAGTCTTTTTTTGTGTTCAAATATATAATTTTAAATGCATATTTTAAGTGCATATTTTCCATTTTTAAGACCATATTTTAAGCGCATATTTTGCGTTTTTAAGTACATGGAAATCCTAGCCCTACTTATCAGTAATAGATTTCGGATTCATCCTGTTTTCATTTTTACTGATGGATTTTACTGAGAGCTGTAACCGGCCCTTAGTTAACAAGTTCAACTAAACTTTTTGCTGTACAAAACATATTGTTATGAAAATTAAATTATAAATTTATTATTTTACTTTAATTAAATGTATGTAAACTTCATTACCAAAAAAACATTCAAAATGCTTGGTTTAATAATGAGAACATGTATACCCATTCAAATGACTTGTGGTGTTTCAATCTTTCCTAATAGTCCAGGAAAATTAGATATTTACTTCAGAAAAATTCTAGCATAGCTAATCTTTGGTCGAGAGCTGAAGTGACGTTCTTAACACTTTCTTAAAGTGGAGCAAAATAATTTAAAAGGTGTAGGAGAAGTAAAGTAAAGTTTTTTTCAAAAAGCACTACAAAAAAGTTAAGAACATTATCCAAACAAAAATAATGGTCGAATTTTGAATATCCAACATATAGCAGAAAAAGTCCAATCTTTCAATCCTCATTTTGTCGAAAAAAATAACTTTGGACGGATTCAACTTAAGATTAAATTGACGTTATTAATATTATTGTTGTTCTTTCGATAATTTGTTCTTAGATTATTTTCTTCTTGATAGTTTTAAATGAAGAAATGAAAAAAAAAGCATTTTAAAAAATGATAAAGACGTGTAGATTCTAACACATAAATTCAGATTTCTAGGACTTCCTCTCTAAGGAAACAAATTTTCTAAACTAGTAGGTACATTTAATCTTTCTATACTATACCAGGTGCCTATAAATATCCAGGTGCCCTTTCCGTATACTAAAAACATGCATGCACAAATCATTTCTGAAAAAATATTCTTAAGCTGGATAATATAGGGTTTAAGGACTTAAGAACACATTCATTGAATTTTATGATTGGGATCGACGCCCCCCTGAATAGCGTATCGAAAGTCCCCCAAAATCTCCCTATTGGCTTTTTATAAACACTCATTTAAAGGCATAGTAGTACCCGTAGCGTGATGGTTAGTGCGTTGGACTGTAATGCAAGGGGTCTTGGGTTCAATCCCTGCCTGTGCCACATAACTTTTTTCACGGGTACTGCCTCTTGCGAGGAATTGACAAATCCTCCAAGAGTAATTCTTGTCATGAAAAATGCTTTCTCAAATTAGCCGTTCGGATTCGGCATATAAACTGTAGGTCCCTTCCATCTCTGACAACATATTACACAGGAATGGTTGAGAGTTGTAAGTCACTAGGCCCTGGTTCTTCATGGACTGTTGCGCCACCTAATTTATTTATTTATTTATCATTTAAAGGCATGCGAGTAAGCTGAAATGCAAGTACTAACATACCGGAATCTTTATTTTGGTACAATATACAAATATGACACTATATTTAAAAGCAGTTTCTAATTATACGTCTGGTGAAATAAAAATCAGCACTTAGGATAATTCTAAGAAGAGTAATACTCTTTTTTTGAGTATTGATGCATGATGATTTTACAATGAATCATTTAAAACACCAATGAAAAACATTTAAAATTATTTTAAGTTGAAATAACATAATGTAATATAATACTTTTGCCGTCTCAATTTTGATTCTATTGGACCAAGCGTTAAAAAATACTTTTATTCAAGTACCATATTATGAATATGAAAATATCTTTCGTATGAAAGATAAACAAAAGATATACATTTGTTGAATTCTATGGCTTAATTTAAATGTTTTAATGTATTAATTTTGAAATTGAAGGTGATTTCCTGTTTCCGAAAATACTGATACTGAAAACGTGAAAGAACCGACAAATGATGGTTTGGTACCTTCGACGACTTACAGAAAGAGACATGTCTTTTTCACATACTTTTATTTTCAGTATTAGGAGAGGGCTTAATAAATTCGAATATTTCTTACTTAACTCAATTACGTCACTTGAACATCGTCGTAAGGTTTCTTGTCTCACCCTTTTTTAACGTTATTTAACAGACTATATGATCTAGTGAAATTGCCAGTTGCATTCCTCCTCTCAAAAAAATCTCCCCTAATACTCGCGCTTCTAAAATTCCAATTAGTTTAACCTTGAGTCCAATTTCGGTCGTACAGTGAAGAAAAGATATTCGGTTTTTAGCCGTACTACGCGAATGTGAAATGCCTTACCACGGTCTATCATCCCTCTCATTGCAATTTTCCTCCATCTTTTTCTGTGTCTCCGGCATATTAAAGGTATTTCAAACCTTTCAGAGTGTCTGGATACCAAGAAAATAGGGTTCACTTTGGGGACAATTCTATTTAATATAAATGGTGTGGCTTTTAATTTAAGAAATTAATCTAGACCATATACATAGCTCAGACCTTATAGAACATATTGATTCCTTATTGCTTAAGATGGTTATCATTTTATAAAATCTTGGATTTATTTTCTCGCCGGTCGATAATTTTTAATTTTGGTTTTGTTTTCGTGTACCCTAACATTTTTTGAGCTGTATTTAAGCAGTTATTTCTCAAAAATTATAATAGTAAACGAATAGAAAAATACCTCAATTTTGTTTCGTTTTGAAATGATTCGAAGAACTTCAAGATATCTCAAAAAGCATTTCTCAGGGCATAACCCGTTAAGAATCTCAAATAAATAGGTACGTAAATAGCCCCAATAACGGCAATGAAAAGAAACTGAAGTTCGGTTTACAAATGACCAATCATTGGATGCATGAAAGCTAAATATATTCCATATTTAAATTATATATTAAATTAGGTGGCGCAACAGTCCGTAGAGAACCAGGGCCTAGTGACTTACAACTCTCAACCATTCCTGTGCGCGAGTAATGTTGTCAGGGATGGAGGGGATCTACAATTTATATGCCGAATCCGAACGGCTAATTTGAGAAAGCACTTTTTCATGACAAGAATTACTCTTTTAGAATTTGTCAATTCCTCGCAAGAGGCAGTACCCGTGAAAACTCTCTTTTTTTTTTAATTAAGGTGGCACAGGCAGGGATTGAACACAAGACCTCTCGCACGACAGTCCAAAGCACTAACCATCATGCCACGGGTAGGTACTACTTCCATATTTACGGTCGAATAAAATTTTCAGCTTCAAGTTTCGTCGATTTAATCGGAATATCGTTATACCGAATATATTATATGAAATATGTATGTATATATAAAAAACTGCAGCACACCTAATTCCTTAATGCATTAAGTATAACGTAATATTCAGCTAAAAGCAATTAGTTTTTAAGTAGATATTTCCCTTTGTTATTATATGTAATGTACATGCATACATACATATGTACATATACAATACATATGTACCTACTTACGTAAATAAATGAACTTTTTCATTTTTAAACAGGTACCTTAAAAACAAATATTATTAAAGTAAATTTACAAAAAATTAAAAACAAATCATTTATTTAATAGGTAGGAACGTAAACGACAAAAACTCATTCAAAAAAATTGTTGTTTCCTACCTACTCAAACAATTTCATTCGGAAACTAAAGTTTTTCTTCCGGGTACCTACTATAGAAAACCTAACTTTTATTTAATTTGTTTTAATAAATTTAACAAATGTACTCGTATGTATACAGCTGGCCAAAAAAAATAGGTGCAATTACTGTTTTTTTTTTTTCATATAAACTCATTTTGTTCGTATGTTTTCATATTTAAATATTATTTTAACAATAGTTTTTATTGGACTATAAATATTTAACAAAATACTAACATTTAACGCTTTTTAAATTAAGTTATTATACATTTTATAGAACAAAACTGTCGGTATAGACATTTGCGCCTGGACAAAAAAAATAGGTGCCTCTTCCTAAAATATCAGAAATGGTTGTTTGTATACACATTTTGATGCGTTTTATCATCATTTTCAATTACCTTCTTTCTAATAGCCCGAGTGTCCGCCATTATTTTCCAAAACTTTACAAGCTTTTTACATGTTTCTTGGGGTATAGAATAGCCCAATTGGGGGAGAGTAAGATAACTTTGGCGACAAAGTTTAATGACGGATTTGTATAGAACAGTTAAAAACAAGCATTTTTTACTACGGGAGGGGGGGTCTATCTCCCCCCGTTTAGGCGGTAGGGGCAATTTAAAAAAATATGTACATTAAATGGAAAAAAATAATTAAAAAATAACGGTAATACTTAAAATTAAGTATTCAGCCCTATCACAAAATCCATTCCTAGAAAATCTCCGAACAAATTCTACCCTACGAATTACGAAAAATTTACATCACAAAATCCGAATGGAATTCAAAAAGGCATTGCCTCATTTGCCGCTTTCATTTTCATTTTCGAAATCAGCTGTTTCGTTTCAAACATTGTCATTTGTGAAGACTACCCGAATAAATTTTGAATCAATTTCCAGTTTTTTAAATAAGTTTTTTTTAAAAGTGTAAAAAAATTAAATATAAAGTGCTTAAAAATGGATTCAGTGGCTTTTTCAATAATTGCTGCTCGAATAGAGTCCTTCAGACGAAAGCGAAACCTGAAAATTCAAAGGAAAATACTTCGAGACGCTTGTAATCCATTCGACTTAGATGACATAACGTATGTATAGTGATATTGAATTTAATTGTTTATGTTTTAAAAACAAAATCTTACAGATTTCAAAGAAATTTCCGACTGAACAAGCCAGCATTCAAATATGTATTGGATGAGGTGGAACATGAGCTTAATTTAGGAGTGTTTTCATGCGCAATAACTTCTATTAGCCGGCTCGTGGCTGTCATAAGATTCTTGGCAGGAGGTGGATACCAACTTGGTGTTGGTAACGAATATGAGGTTGGCATGGCACAGTCCACATTTTCTTCAACACTCAAAACTGTGTTGAATGTAATGGAAAGAAGACTCTGTCCTGTGTGGATACAAATCCAAATGAGCGAGTCGGAAAAAATGAATGCGAAAAGAGACTTCTATTCGAAGGCGAGTTTCCCAGGCGTCATTATGTGTGTCGATGGAACACATATAAATATAATTGCTCCACCCGAAGAAAAGGGGTTGTATTACAATAGAAAAGGAAACTTTAGTATAAATGCTATGCTGGTAAAATAATTTATCAACGATGAACTTTATTATGAAATTATGTGAATTTCGTTTAAGATTTGTGACAACAACTTAAGAATAAGATACGTTGATGCCCGCTATCCTGGTGCGAGCCATGATTCTCACATATGGAATCTAAGCAACGCAAGACGATACTTCCAATCCAAATATCAGGAAGGTGAAAGGAATACTTGGATTCTAGGTTTGTACAGGAGTGGTAGAAATATTTGTTATCTGGCTTAAATTTAATTTATGATTCACTAAGGTGATGCTGGTTATCCATTGGAACCATGGATGATGACTCCATATCGTCGTGCTGAAGCTGGAAGTGCAAAGAGCACATACAATAGTAGACACAGCAAAACACGGAATGTTGTGGAAAGAACTATAGGAGTTATGAAAAACAGATTTCGGTGCATACTGGGTACACGTCAACTACATTATAATCCACAAAAAGCAGCACAGATTATCAATGTGGTTTGTGCGTTGCATAATATCTGTATACATTATCGTGTCTTGGACTACACGAATATTCCTCACTTTGATATTGAGGACCAAGAAGGATCACAGGAAAATATCGGCATTGATGATTCGAGTAGTTACCAAAATGTTGCAAACGCTATGAGGGATAACATTCGGAACACATTTGTTTAAAAAAAGAAAATTTATTGAAAATAAAAAATTACTTTCACAGTCCACAGAATCTTAAATCTAATCTTATTTTGAAGCTTTCACAGCATGGCAATAGGAACTTTTTCAAAATGGATCAAATTTGTTTTTTAAATTCATAAACTAATTTAGGTTGTGGCGATTTAGCTTCTCCTCTTCCATTTGTAGCATTTTAAGTTTTATTTCAACTTTTTTTTGCAGAAGCTCTTCTTGTATTTTGTTGTGTCTTCGTGTTTCTTCAATTTGTGTTTTTTTCATGTCACCCAATCTGTCTATTCCTCTGTATATTCTTTTTGCGTTTGCAGCAATATCTTCCGTAAGTTTTATTTGTTCCTCGTAATACTTCTCTGTTTTTGTATAAAAATTGTTTTGCAATTCAATTTGCTTCCTTAAGAGGTTCGCAGTATCATTTAAGGCAGTTGACGACTGATTTTTCCGATATGTGTCACGATCGGATGACATGGACACATCTACAGGTGGGTCAGCAAGCTCAGGAGCCACATTTTCAGTTTCGGACTGTTTTGAAACCCTTCCATGCTCACCAGAAATTCCAAACCCAAATGAATGTACGTTTTGTATTCCTGATGTGGAAGTTTGTAGCCCTGCCAGCTGAATGACTCCTTCCTCCAGCTTTGAGAAGGAATGTTGCCGGCACTCTCCGCCACCAGTTCCATTTATCTCTTTTTTGTTGTCGACAAGTTTCTTTTTTACGTAAGATTTCCAATCTAACCAAACCTAAGAGTATTAAGAAGGATTTAAAAATATTTTTTTTTAGCAAAATCTTTCACGTACTTTTCTCCAAACTGAAGCTTCTTTTGAAGGAGGCCCAAGAGCATTCAGTTCATACTTAACTTTTTCCCAGAACAGTGTCACATCTTCTTTTGGAGCTTTAGTATATCCTTGAGCTATGTCCGGCTTCTCATTTAATAATTGATAAAGCCTTTCATATTGTGCCTTATTTGTTGTTTTTGCCCTTTTAAAGCAACAAATACTATTAAAAGAAAAACAAATTGGTTAATACTTACATATTTATAAACAACACAACTGTTTCCCAACGATTCCGACACAAATTACTTGTCGTAGAAAAAGAGGCAAAATTTCCGTTTCATTCGGATTGAGTGATACCGAATTTCACGAACTTCGAAATTCGTAGCAGATTTTCCACTACGAATGAATTTCGTGATCGATTTTTCGATTATGATGGAATTCATGATAGGGCTGATTATACCTTTTTTTAAAGCCAACATTTTTGTCTATTAGCTTGCTTTTAAATCAAGTCAAAACTATGTATAGTTTTTGAAAAAAATTGTTTTTAACTAAAAATGTATGCAAAACAAATTTAAAAAAAAGGTTTAAAGTGTAGTTTTTCAA
This sequence comes from Eupeodes latifasciatus, assembly GCA_920104205.1. Lineage (NCBI taxonomy): Eukaryota > Metazoa > Arthropoda > Insecta > Diptera > Syrphidae > Eupeodes > Eupeodes latifasciatus. Next base: position 102,125,529 of record OV049924.1, on the reverse strand, counting down.
AACTTTCAAATTATCTACTGTTTTTTTTAGAATTCATTGCTCTTATTTGTTTTTGATCAAAAACTGAAAACTAGATGAATTTATGTCTTCTAGTTCTTGAGAAAATTGAAAATTACCAAAAAAAATATTTTAATTAAATTACTTTTTTCTTGCTTAAGTATTAACGTAGTCTTATTTTGATAGTAATAATCGAATATGGATTAAGATACACCATGGGTAAATTAATTTTTCTTAAATCCAGCTTATTTAAATGCAACATAAACTTTGCATGCACCCCATCTTGCACCCACCGAACCTTGCCCCCTCCCCACCTTGCACGCACTCCAACTTGCACCCACCCCAAATCATATAGTGTTCCCAAGCAGTTGGGTTGCAGATCCCAATGTTGCATAATACACCCAAACTCGCACCTACCAATGTTACTATCAAAATAAGACCACTCAAGCAAAAAAAAAAGAATTAAATTAAAATAGTAGTTGTGGTTATTTTTAATTTTCTGAAAAACTAAAAGACATAAAATCATCTAGTTTTCAGTTTTTGATCAAAAACAAATAAGAGCAATAAATTCTGAAATAAAAACAATGGTAGATAATCTTGAAGTATTGAAAAATTACACTTTAACTTCTTAACTTTTTTTAACTCAAATTTTGAGTTTAAAATTAAATTTTTCAAAAACTACGCATAGTTTTGACTTGAATAAAAAACTGGCTAATAAAACAGAATGTTGGCTTTAAAAAAATGTATAAAACTTAATTGTAAGTATATCACCGTTATTTTTTAATTATTTTTTTCCACTTTAAATAATATTTTTTTTAAATTGCCCCTACCGCCTAAACGGGGGGAGATAGACCCCCCTCCCATAGTAAAAAATGCTTGTATTAAGCCCCTTTTTATCTTCATTCATTAATTGTAAAACTCTCTTTTGGTGAACAGTGCACGTTTCTGACCATATTAAAACTCTAATAGGTATACAAAAAACTTATGTGTACAGTTAAAAAAATAATTTTAAACAAGTTACCATAAAAGTTAGTACCCTCTTTGAAATAAAAAAGATAGGAAGTTTGATTTAATTTGATGGACACATATTTTTATGACCAACTTCTTAAACACTCCAAATCTTAATGCATCAAATTTAAAAGAACAGTTCATCATATCACAAACAAAATGCAATAAGCTCAGCGTCAATGACAAGAGAATACCTAACCGTTCTTTCTTAAAACAAAACTTTTTGTAAGGTTCGCAATAAAGAAAAAAACTTTTATTTTACATCAAAGATAACAGTGATGAGCACCTATTTTTTTGACTAGCTGTGTACCTATATATACCTACCTATTTGCAGTTTTCTTGAACACCATATGGGTAGGTCTAGGTACCTACCTACCTATTTTAGAAATAGGTATATGTATGTATGTATGTACATAGGTATGTAGGTATCTACAAAAAAAAAAAAAAATGTCTGCGTTAAAATTTAATATTTCTTAGTGGAAGTAAAAGTTAAGAAGCATGTTAGTGTCCGGATACTAGTGCTTTTACTTATCTACTAGTTGTTAGCCGGAACCTAACCTAGGTACCTACCTACTCGGCCTAAATATCATTATCATAGGTATACCTACAAAAAGGATAATTAAAAGAAGGATCTTCTTACCCATTCCCTATCTCTAGGTAAATAACTATCTAAGTAAACCAATCCAACTTTTCTTTTCTAAATTAAAAACACAACAAAACTCACCCAAAAAATCCTTGCCAGGGAATAACAATAAAAGAGTGCACAATATAGAAAACTGTAGGTAGGTACTAACAATAAATTTAACCACTCTCACAATCACAAGGCGAAGGCAAGCAATTAACTAAACTTAAAGCAAACAGTACAAGCGAAAGCGAGAAAGGAATAGGTATTCAATATGTAGGCACCTATTCGCTTTTTAACGTCATTCGCCTCGTCGTCGTCGTCGTTCGTTCGTTTATCGTATTCGTATCGTGTGGAGGAAAGATGACGATAAAAATAAATCCAACATACTACACGACCACGACATGGCCTCGTTCCCATTGCCTCTTCTCGTTCGTACCTCAAAACCATCCGTCCACCATCCCTCTATCTAAAAAAAACCAAAGTAGGTACATATGTACCTATACGTATCTATACCTACCTACCTACTTTGTCGACTTTGCTCGTAGAAGCAGCTAGAAAACGCGAAAATCTAGACCCCCAAAGGCAAAGGCATTCTTTGTCTTTGCTCACAAAATACCTTATACCTAACGAATAACCTAAAAATAGAAATAAATACCTACCTAGGCATAGAAAGTTTAAACCACCATTTTATCTTGACGCCATCAATTTATATACCTATGATTCAAGTTAAAATAAACTTCCGGTGAACCTTTAACCTTTATGCATCACAAATAAATCAAATAAGCTAGTATGTACATACTTAGGTACCTAACTACATACATACATAAAATGGGTATATAAGCAAAAGATAGATAAAGAAATTAAATCAAAATTCCAAACCTAAGTATGAAGTGCCTACCAATTGATCCCCTAACCACAAGGTTTTTCTCACCCATCACCCTTCTCGATTTTTCCTATAATTTGCAATGTGCCCAAACGGCCAACGGGCGAACGCCACCACCACTAATTGCATCTAAATTCACATTTGCGATTTAAAAAACAAAAATGCCTTCCTTGGCATCCCTACGACATTTTATGAAAATCAAATGACTTATTCAAAATCAAGAGGTATTAATTGAAAATAAAATATGGCGGAATAAGAGATTCAAGTAGGAACGTGTGTAATGTACCTACAAACGTTATAAAAAGGTAGGAATGTTGTCGCGTCGTACGTGACCGAAGTCAGGACGCTTAAAAAAGTGCTTTTATCAGTTCTTTCTATTTTGTTCTGGTAGGCTTTAGAAAAGTCCTTCAAACTATCAAGCAATGGAAATAGAAACCCTAAGTTAAAACAAACATTTTCCTTTTTAAATATTACTTCCATTTCCATCCATTCTGGGGGGAATAATCATCATAAGACCTTATGTACAAAAACCTAACCATAGATATAAAATTACGTATTAGATTTGAGTTTTATTTTTCAATTTCCTTGCACACGCTTCTTCTTAATATGGTCGGCTCGCAAACCAACTTACACAAACACACCACCATCACCATCACCATCTGCAAATTAAAATCTCTTTCAAATTCCCATTTACAAGCTGTTTCAAGTTTTTCTCTTTTGAAAAAAAGAACCAATATTTTCAGACTTTTTGATTCAAAATTTCATAAGGAAATACTTGGAATTCGGAACTAAATTTTAGTGAAATAGAATATTTAAATATTTATTTAATTGGTTTTGTAAAATTTCATAAGTTTTTATCGATTTTTATCTGAGAAATTTCTATTTGAAAATTTTGTTATAATTTTCAAAGCATGAATGACGTGTTTTTTTTTTTTGTTTGACCATATTCTATGAAGATGAAGAGAATCTGAGTAGTTATTATAGTCTCTTTACTTTGAAGGAGAAAAAGAAGAGTATTTTATTCAAATTGTTGTTTAAGAAAGAACACAAGAATCTATTCAAATAAAATGTCAACTCACAAAGCTAAACCAAAAACAAATAATAATTTGTTGCTAGATGTTGCCAGTGTTCCCGTCTTTGTTGATAAATGATAGTGAAATGAAACGCGTTACACATACCCTTTTATAGCAAAAGTTCTAATCAAACTATACATTTTCTAAGGTTTTTAATGGCTTTAGCTCGAATCCGAACTCAAACTCAATTTCTGACGTCAGGTTTTTGAGATTCAACCTTTAATGATTCGAAACAACTTTACATTAGACTTTTTGAGGCAATGTAAATTCATGAAATATTTTTTGTTTCAATAAAATTCATTACTTTAATATTCCGTTTGAATATGTTCAATATCTTTTTTATTTTTCAAGAAATCCTCATTAGTTCTAAGTCTTCAACTAATATACATTAGTTAACCTTTAAGAACGCTAAAGCATTTATGCTAAAAGGGTTCTAAACTGTAAAACACAAAACGGTATAAAAGCAATATTTGATCTTATTACGAATTCGTAGTCGTAAGGGTATAACATCAAGTTTTTTTGAAGTTAAAATCGGAGTTTGGATTCGGAATCGGTACTACACATTTTTCAAAAATTCAGATAAAGTTAAATGAAAACCCATAAGTCATTACATATTTAATGAGGAATTACGAAAACCAAGTCAAATACTTTTTTAAATGATTTAAACTGTTTCTAAAAAATAAATATTTGTACTTTGCAAAATTATCATACAATTTTATTGTAGGTATATGTTGTGTTTTGATATAGCCTTAAGAACACCGTTTTTGGTTGTCCGTAGCATTTTCAAATTAGCATATTTTAAAAATCCGATGTGATAAAAACATTTGAAGGCGAAATTCTAATTTAGGACATCTTAATTCTTTAAAAAAGTATTGTTTCGTTAGTGCAGCAGATAAAAACGTAATTTTGTCGACCAGAGTAATCAAGTTCTTTAAACAATGTTTTATTTTACAAGTGCTTTAAGATACACTTATCATGAGTTATAGATGACCCACTGTAAGTAAACTAGCCGTTGTGACTTTTTTTTATTGGAGAAATTAGACAATTTCGCTTTAGTAGGACTATTTAATCAAGAATTTACTGGAATTCAGTTTATTAATTCTTGAAATACGGACTAGATTCAGCCTATATAAATGCGTATAGGCTAATTATGTACATATGTATATGTATTTACACTTTTTGATTTTTTTTCTTTTCTGTAACGTCACATCAATTTTGAAATTTATTATTTGAAGATAAAATTTTGAAGACACAGAAATTGTAAAAATATAAAAATCAATATGAATACTCAAATACATACATATATGTAGATGTTGAAATAAATAGTTATTGTGTTTAAACAATTTATTTTAAATGCACGCTGCCATTTAATAAAGCCAAGGGAAATAAGGTCAAATATCAAGAATTGGACTTATTTCACTTTTGTTAAGTGAATTAAAGCCAATTTCCAACAGTTGGTCTTATTACATTTAAACAAAGTAAAATAAAGCCAAATTGGTTTTATTTCACTTTAAACAGTATGGTTTGCAAGGAAACTTTTGGTGTGTGCCCATAGCAGGGCACATACATACATATATCACCGTAAAAATAAGTTATTTAAAAAAAAATAATAAGGCCTTATTTCATTTTATGAGGGTGCAATATGACCAACTGCTAAAAATTGGCTTTATTTCACTTTTGTAAAATGCAATAAGTTTTTTTTACTTGAAAGTTGATCTTAATTTACTTGGCCTTATTTCACTGAACATTCTTTATCCGTCATTAATTATTCTTGATTTAATTTTAACAACCAAGCTGTCAGATAGACTGTTAAGCGAAAAAAGTTAAAAAAGTATCAAACGAATTGAGTCTACGGACAATATTAACCACTATAAAGAAGATTTAATACTTTTAATCATTTTTAAAATAATACTGTTTATCTTTATTTTTCATCAAATCGTTTTCTTCTAATTCTAATTCAATTTTTCGAACCTGATCTTAAATCTTACATGACAAAGCTATTGTTGAGAATATTGGTGAGTAATGACAAAATACGGCTTATTTTATTTAATATAAAAATCGCAAATATTGTAGGATACGAAAAACCTTCTGGAAACTGAAGCAACGTTATTTTAAATAATCTACTTAAAACAGTCAGATTTTTTTTAATTTTCAAATATCCTACATAAATGTGGCCAAAAAATAATAATTACATTTAGTTTGAGAGTAAACATGTTAAAATTACGTTTCATTGGAGAAAACGTAAATTATAATATGTAGAAAGTTCTTAACAAACCTCTTTATATTTACAGAGTAAAACTTAACGATGGGTCGTTAATTGACAAAACCAAACTTGAGCAGGAGATACAATACACAAACTAATTCAGGTTTACAAGAAAAAAAAAACAGTTCAATATTTTGTAAAGCCGCTATAGTGCAACCTTACAAGAAAAAGCCATTTCCATCTTTTAATGATTTTAAAAACATAAAATTTCAAACGATATAATGATGTAAAGATTTCTGGTAGAAGTACAAAGAGTAAAATATTTCATAAAAGTTAATTTTTGCAGCTAAACGCTCTCACCGTGCAAAAGGAATAATTTCTTATGTTGAGAAACAAAAATATATATAATATATATATATTTAGGTATGCAGTTCAGACGACCCAAGCACTCTAAGTTTGATCTAAAATATACACAGAAAACAGTTAATTAAGGATATTAGCGGATACATTATTTCCGTCTATTTTATGCTTAAGAAGAAGCAAAACCGTTGTCAAAAAATAAGCTCATATCGGGTGATTTTTTAAGAGCTTGAGAACTTTTTTTTTAAAAAAAAACGCATAAAATTTGCAACATCTCATCGATTCTTTATTTGAAACGTTAGATTGGTCCATGACATTTACTTTTTGAAGATAATTTCATTTAAATGTTGACCGCGGCTGCGTCTTAGGTGGTCCATTCGGAAAGTCCAATTTTGGGTAACTTTTTCGAGCATTTCGGCCGGAATAGCCCGAATTTCTTCGGAAATGTTGTCTTCCAAAGCTGGAATAGTTGCTGGCTTATTTGTGTATACTTTAGACTTGACGTAGCCCCACAAAAAATAGTCTAAAGGCGTCAAATCGCATGATCTTGGTGGCCAACTTACCGGTCCATTCCTTGAGATGAATTGTTCTCCGAAGTTTTCCCTCAAAATGGCCATAGAATCGCGAGCTGTGTGGCATGTAACGCCATCTTGTTGAAACCACATGTCAACCAAGTTCAGTTCTTCCATTTTTGGCAACAAAAAGTTTGTTAGCATTGAACGATAGCGATCGCCATTCACCGTAACGTTGCGTCCAACAGCATCTTTGAAAAAATACGGTCCAATGATTCCACCAGCGTACAAACCACACCAAACAGTGCATTTTTCGGGATGCATGGGCAGTTCTTGAACGGCTTCTGGTTGCTCTTCACTCCAAATGCGGCAATTTTGCTTATTTACGTAGCCATTCAACCAGAAATGAGCCTCTTCGCTGAACAAAATTTGTCGATAAAAAAGCGGATTTTCTGCCAACTTTTCTAGGGCCCATTCACAGAAAATTCGACGTTGTGGCAGATCGTTCGGCTTCAGTTCTTGAAATGTCAAAGCATACTGAGCATCTTTCTCTTTGACACCATGTCTGAAATCCCGCGTGATCTGTCAAATACTAATGCATGAAAATCCTAACCTCAAAAAAATCACCCATTAGCACTAAGTACTAAATATTACATATAACCAAATGTTTACCTGGGGCATATTCATAGATGTTTGCTAAACTCTTGCTAAGTTTTTACTAGGCAAGTCCAGAGTTTAGGCTATTTATAAATAAATTTAAACCTAAGTTTAGGGCTAAACCTGTGGTTTAACTATAAACATAGAAAATGCTGTGTTTAAGTATTTATTATCACAGCCAAATGTCATATGTATTTGATTTTTGTTTGTGAATTGAAAAGATGACAAAGTTAATTATATCAAATAAATTTTACGTAAGCTTGCTGTCCAGAAAAATTTCGATTGATACCGCAATTGAAGAAGATATGGATATCTTAGAGGAGTTTGAGTTATTTGGTGATCTACAAAATATGCCACCAAGAAAAAGAAAAATATATAAAACACGGTTCAATCCATTTAAATTAAGCGACAAGGATTTCTACGAAAGATAAAATTTGGATGAAGAAACAGTCACATTTGTTATAAATTTACTTAATATTGGAGAACTACCAAGTAAAAGAGGATTACCTGTTTCTAACAGTCTCTAGGTTTTAACAGCATTAAATTTAATTTTAAATTTTATTAAATAGTTTTGTTTAAATTACTTTTTTGGACATCCATTTCGAGGAATGACAGCACAAAATAACAAGATTGAAAATATAACAGTATATTTTGGTTTGATATGTAATTTGAAGTATAATACAACCTTTCTGGGATTTTACTAAATGAATATGAATAAGAGCTGTTATGAATCAAGAAATCACGACTTAAGTAATTCTCTATCAACACGCCTCTATTTGTTATAACTCCTATGATTTGATTAGTGTTTTCTTTTATTTTAATTAACCAAAGCAATTTAAAATGAAAACCAAACAATGTACATTTTGAATTTTCCAAAAGCTTCCAAATTACAATTCAAAATGACACATCCTAGAATTTAGCTTCTTGTTTATGAAAATTTTGAACCATTCAATAAGTTATTGGAGTTAAAATTTAAAACCAAATCTAAGCGACCTAATTATGTATACGAAATTCAAAACATTGAACGCCAAAATACACATAAATTCCATTGGAAAATTTAAAGATATTCAATCCATTTTCTTCATTAAATGCCAGTTATTTAGTATGCACAAAGCAAACTAAATTATCTTGCTTGTATTTCAAAATAACATTTTATTAGAGATACGAGTAACAGACATGTTTTTCCTCTATTTCAGTTCTAATTTTGTTTGCTTCGGTAACACCGATTAACCCATCAAAACATCAAAAGATCATGGCATTTTTATTCGAAGAGAAATCTCTTTTTATCAACACATTTCCATAACCCACCAACACTTTGAACTTTAGTGTTTTGGTAAGAGTTATCATTCGTCAATGGATGTGTTAGTTACAGATTTTTAGATCGATTTCAAATGGAAAGAGAACGATCAAGCGTAGGTTCGTTCAAGCATAGTTCACTCATTTCGTTCGTCGTCATAAGAAATAAAATAAATGGCCAGCCAAAGAAAGACGAAAAGGAGAGAATGAAGGAATTGCTAAACTAAAATGTATCGCTTTTTTCAAACATTGTATTTTACGTACATACATATATCTATATGTACATACCTTATGTGATTCTGATGTCGCTGTGATAAAAATTATTTTGTTTGTCTTCTTTCCCATCCTCACATTCCAATGGTTTTCTGTAACTTAGATCTTCAGGATCCTTTAAAAATAAAAGATTTCTTTATTTTAGCTCGTTTCATTTTGAATCATTTCAAGATAATTAATTTATTTATTAATGATTTATTGGAAAATTATCATCTGCATTCCTTTATTCTTCTTTAAGAATATTCTTGAAAGCAAAAGCAAATCTAAAGGAATTTCAACGCAAGAGCTTTACACCATGTTAGGTTGTTTTATGTAGACCTTAGACAGAGTGGGCTAGGTTTATTATGTACATAGGTAGGTATAGGGTACATATTTAGAATTAATTTATGTACATACCTACATATCTAAAACTATAATGTTTACTCTTTATACGAAGTATATGAGGCAAGAAATATAATTTAGATTCATGCTTATAATGTATCTAATGAATTCGTTAGATAGGTAGATTACCTACCTACCTACCCATTTTATTATATTTTCTTTTAGGTACCTACAGCGGGAAAACAGTGCTACGGATGTTAGTTAGCTACGCAGTTGTTTAAAATAATAGGGAATTTTTCGAAATGATGAAACAAAAATAAACCTTTTTGGGTCTGACTGCGGGAGAAATGTAAAGCATCCTCAAGAACAGTGAGGTGGTAGTATCACTCTGTGGGGTTGCTTTCCTTGGTTTGGTATTGGACTGATCTTCCAAATTCATGATAATCATGACCAAGGAAACATATCGTGACATTTCGATTGAGGTAATAATACAGGGTTGGCCAAAACAAAAGCAACTTTAATTGCCTCCATTATTATACCTACCTACTAGGTATAGGTATAATTAATAAATATATTTAGGATTCAATTATTGCATATTTTTGTTTTTCAAATTTAAGTAAATATTTACAGTTTCTAATGGAAAATAAAATAATTTTTTTTTTGTAATAGTTCATTAAATATAGCACAGTTAGTACAATTAGTTCAATATTAGGCTGGTCAAAACAAAAACAACTTTCACAAAATACCTATGTACATAGATAGGTATATTGTTTTCGTCTTACTAAAATATTGCAAGTATTTGGTAGCAAACCTTTTGTTAACTTCCCATTATAGGAAAGTTATTGTATTGGGTCCGATTTGTCAAATTGAAAATTTTGACATTTCTCGACGTTTCAAGGTCCCTAGAGTCGAAATAAAAGATTTTTAGAAAGATGTCTGTGCGTGCGTGTGTACGTACGTTCGTACGCTCGCGACGTTTTTTCGCCGTCCATAGCTCAAGAACCAGAAGAGATATCGACTTCAAATAAATTTTGTTATATACTACATAGATAATATTGCAGAAAGATGCAGAAAGGGCTCTCAAGAAAATTGCGTTGGTGGTTTTTTTACCATAGCAGTTTAAAAAAAAGGTGAAAATTTTGGTTAACTCTAAATATCTCACGAACCAATAACGCTAGAGACTTGAATTAAATTTTATATTATATATGGTAACGTGGTACCAAACAAGTATATTTAAAAAAAAATCCAATGAACGTTTTTTTTTATAAGTCAAAAAAAACTGAAAAAAAAATGTGTCACCTCGAAAATTTTACGAATAAAAAATAATTTTATCTCCAGAACAATTTTGTGCAACGAAAAATAACGTTTTTGATATCAGGTAAAATTTTGAGAAAAATCAAATTGACAGTTTTTTTATAAAAAATAAAAACCTAAAAAAAAACATTACTCAAAGTTGGTAAAAATTGAATTTCAACTCAAATATCTTTTCAAAAATTTGAAATTATGGCTTCCAACTTATTTTTTCTTATAAGAAATATTGTTTTCAACTTTCGGTAAAATTTTGAGAAAAATCGAATTGACAGTTTTCATACAAAAAATTAAAAACCTAAAAAAAATTAACAGAAGTTGGTAAAAATTGATTTTCGATTTAAATGTCTTTTCAAAACTTTAAGATATTGGCTTTAAACTAATTTTATCTTTTAAAAAATATTGTTTTGAACATTCGATACAATTTTGAGAAAAATCGAATTGACAGTTTTTTAACAAAATATAAATACCTAAACAAAATTAATAAAAGTTCGTAAAAATGGATTTTTGACTCAAATATCTTTTCAAAAAATAAGATATACATAGACTTCAAATTAATTTTCTTTTATAAAAAATATTGTTTTCAACATTCAGTAATTTTTTTATAAAAATCTAACTGTGGGATTTAAAAAATTTAAAATCTACAAAAAATAGTACGCAAAATTGGTAAAAATTGATGTTCGGTTCTCAATATCTCGTGAATAATAGAAAACATTGACTTCAAATTAATTTCATTCATCCAATTTGTATTTGTTTAAATTAGAAATAAAAACTTTTAATAAATGCTACTAAAATTGGTAAAAATTGGTTAACGACTAAAAATCTCGTTAACAAAAATAGATTTTGAAATCAAACTATTTGATCATATGCCAAATATTGTTGGTTATTTTAAAATTTTTTAGAATATTTAACTTATAACTTTTTTAACAAAACACGAAAACCTACAAACCTTTTAAGCAAGACAAATCGACAGACAGGATGGGAAGTTATCAGTGTGGGTCGCATCCCAGCCTCTTTTTTTTTTAATCATTTCAGCACATCTTCGAGTTATGGAGTCAATTAAATTGTTTTTATTGTTGCAATTAGTCCTTATAATTCTTCGATCTACAATTTCCCATAGAATTTCTATGGGTTTGAGATTTGGGACTATGCTGGTCATTGTAACACGTCAATCCGGTTTCCTTGAAACCACGTCTTAACCGTATTGGAAGTGTACTTTGGGTCGTTGTCCTGCTGAAATAACAATTTCAGAGCCAAGTGACCATCAGCGAGTCTCGGCATAATTTTTTTCAAAATATCACGGTACATAAAACTATCCATTGTAATATCTATTTAATAAATTGGTCCAACATCCCCACACCATTACGTTACCTCCTCCGGGTTTCACAGTAGCTTTGGTGTAACGTGCCTCTTTGACTGGTCTATGAACACGACGGAAACCATCGGAACACTTGGAATTGTATTTGGACTCGTCCAAAAAGAGTACGTTCCTCCATTTTCTAACGGTCCAGTTGGTGTGGTCATGAGCAAATTTTAATCTCACCATCTTGTTTTTGGTTGAAATAAAAGGCTTTTTTACAGCTTTGACAGATTTTAGTCCCCCATCAACAGCTCGTCTCCAAATTGTTCTCGCGCTTACGTTCAGATCGAGTTGGGTTCTTATTTACCTCGATGGTATAAAAAGGTCTTTTTAATTGATTTTATTGTTGCAGAATCCTCTCGTTTTGTTGTTTTTCTTGGTCCTTGATAAATTGTATGGAATGACTTTATGGATTTCCACTTTTATTATATTCTTTTATAATTTTTTCCTTTATTTCGTTATAGAGTTTCCGGCCATTTTTTTTTTTTTTTTTTTTTTTATATATTATACGCGCACTCAAGGGGATATAAATACCCTTATGATGATTAATCACAGTGCGAGCAATTAGGAAGGGAGGATAGGATTAGAAAGGAGATACCGATGCACATTGGTTTTGAATGTCTGCACATTGTAATAAGTGGGAAACATTGAGTCTGGTAAAGAATTCCACATTCGTGTAGTGCGACTAAAGAAAGAATCTCTGTACTTTACAGTACGTCCGAAATTGGGCTCAAGGGTAAACTGATGAGCATTCCTAGAAGAACGGGTATTACGGTTGAATTATTTGGGGGGAGGAATGCAACTGGCTATTTCATTAGAGCATTGTTTATGAAAGTAGCGATAAAATAATGACAGGCATGAAACCTTAAGACGGTGCTCGAGAGATACAAAAGTTTCAGTTAGACAACGATCACCTATCATTTTTAGAGCTCTCTTTTGAATTCTGTCTAGGAGACTCAAGTGGTTATAGGAGCACCTGCCCATATATGGGAATTGTACTCGAGTTTCGGACGAATATAGGCTTTATAGATTATAGCCAGATCAGAAGGGGTAAAAAACTTCTTGCATCTTCGGAGAAAACCTAAACACTTAGCAGCAATTTTTGGCGATGTCAAATATGTGATCATTCCACAACAAGTGGTTTGTAATGCACATACCTAGGACTGATAGCTGTTCAGTCTCCTCGATGCAAGTACCACTCATGGATAGTGGCATTGGGGGAAGGTTACACTTTTGTGACAGTAGACAGCATTGAGTTTTCGAAGCATTAAATTCTACACGGTTTTTGATTCCCCATTGGACAATGCTGTCAAGATCAGAATTTAATGAGCTTATTATACGCTGCCCTTGGTAGTCCACATCCGAAGAACAAGGATGAGAGTCTAAAAACCAATATGAGAAGCTGAGGGTACTGTCATCAGCGAAACAATTAAGTGGGTTAGAAGTTTCAGACAAAAGATCATTTATAAAAATAAGGAAAAGTGTCGGAGACAAAACGGAGCCCTGGGGCACACCAGCGTTTATTTTGTGGATATCAGATTTGAACCCGTCCAATACTACTTGAATTGAACGGTCCGAAAGGTAATTTCTAACCCAACGAAGAAGGGACTCATCAATACCAAATGCACGCATTTTCGATAAGAGAGCTTGGTGCCAAACTCTATCAAATGCCTTTGAAATATCAAGTGCAATAATCTTACTTTCTCCAAAACGATGTAAAGATTTGTTCCACTGTTCGGTGAGATAAACCATAAGATCACCAGTGGATCTATTGCAACGAAAGCCATACTGCCGGTCATTAAGAAGCTTCCGTTCTTCAAGATATTTCTTAAGCTGAAAATTGATCAGCGTTTCCATGACCTTGGAAAGAAGGTACGTAAGTGCAATTGGACGATAGTTAGATGGTGAGGAGGATTCGCCTTTTTTAGGGACAGGCTGGACAAATGCAGTTTTCCATCCACTCGGAAAGAGACCTGTAGAATAGGACAGATGGAAAAACTTACGCAGTGGTTTTGCCAGCGTTGAAGAACACCTCTTCAGAACAATAGCGGGGATACTATCCGGGCCAGCGGATTTGTGAATGTCAAGATTTTTAAGGACTCTAGTAACTGAACGAGTGCGAAAGAAGATTTGTCCCATAGAATCGTTTACGCTTTCAAGTACAGGCGGAGTCATGTCACTCATTGGCAGCATCGAATTAACAGCAAACTGTGCTGCAAGCAAATTGGCTTTATCAATCGAGCTTACGTAGGGAGTGTCATTGGAAACGAGCGTAGGAACTGACGATGACGTAGTGTTGCGCACATTTTTTACAAATGACCAGAAATTTTTACTACTATTGGGACATTGTAGTATTTTTTGCCGTAATTTTTGATCATGTAAAAATTTAATGCGTCGTATATGTCAGTTACAGGTCTTTCTAGCTTGTTTGAACTTATTCCGGTTTTCCTCAGTTGGGTTGGCTTTGTAATTCCGAAAACTTACATTTTTGGTCCTAATAACCTCTTTACAGCTCGAATCATGAGTTTTCTTTGGGTTTGATAGATTTTACCTTATTGGGGATAAAATTTCTCATTCCACAAAGAATCAAGTTTGTAATCATATCTGCACTGGAATCCACGTCACTATCGAGGAAGCATAGTGACCAGTTAAAGTTCCTGAAGAATTCATTGAGACCGTCCCAGTTGGCTTTCTCATATTGCCAAACGGTTCTCGTAGGTGTTTTAACTTTAACTGGGGTTTTTTGGCATGAGAAATTTGCAGATATGACACAATGGTCTGATGTGCCTAGAGGCGATAATACACTGACAGTTTATTTATTAGGATCAGAAGTAAGAAACAAGTCAAGAGTGTTGGCGGATTGACCTGCAACATCAGGAATCCGAGTTGGCTCGTCAACTAACTGAGTCAGGTGGTTTAACTCAGCAAAAATCTCGACATACCTTCCTTCGGATGTTGGCTGACAAAAGTTAGCTAATAACATTGATTAACTTGCCCGTGAACTGAAAAACACCTAATAAATAGATTCAACTGCACGCGTTTGCCAACACCTTTAATATGAGCAATGGATTTTGAAGTTAACGGACTAACTTTTCTCTATTAATAAGAAAAAGAGACATAGCAATAAAAAGTTGCTTTTGTTTTGACCAACATAAAATTGGGTTAACTGTCCTACTTATGTCATATTTAATGAATCGGTTTGAAAACTATTTTCTCTTGTGGTCTATTTAGAAGTAAATATACATAATGTATTACATTTTAGACAAAAATTACATTGATTTGTTTAAGTTACTAATTTTTGAATGACATAAAGATGGAGGTAGTTATGCCACTTAGATGGCAAAACTTCCACCAGCTATAAACAGCGAAAATCGATTCCAAAATGTGTGGCCTCATCCTAGTGGTTGGCAGAGTATATTTATGTACTTATAAGGCTTTTTTGGGCTATCTAAATTCATGAAGTACTCTTTTTTCCAATTTGTTTTCCAAATTCTATAATTTATATCTTCGAAATCTTCATAATTTGTTAGATTTTAAGTTTTTTAAATGTTTGTTTAAACATAAAAATAATGTTGACGAGTATTTTTTTAAAACTATGAAAGTATTTTATTCAAGGTTTGCTTAAAACTTCATATAGAGTCAAACAAAGACTCAAACAACTAATGAGTATTTCCAAGAACCAAATAAGATACTTGCATGACTAAAGTAGAATCTAGACGACAAAGATTTGTGCTTTGCAAACCATCATACTACTATTTATTGTTAGGGGATATGTTTTTTGTTTTAACTTAACCTTAAAAACCCGTATTTTTGTTGTTTTTAGCATTTATCTGCATTCCATCATTCAATGAACATAATTTTCTTTTCCTCCTGGGACCCAAATTACTTAAATTAATTAAAATTAAAACTGTTAACACTGCTTAAATTTGAAAATAAGGAAACTGAATCCCCCTAACCATATCCCCCAAAGCACTATACTAGAAAGAAGTATCATAGGTGACACTCTTTTCTCAGTGAAAACAAGAAAACTTGTTTCGATTTTTATAAATATATATGTATGTACAAAGAAAAATGTTACATTAATTAGATTTTATGAAAGTCAACTTGACACTTTTATATTTTTGTTTGGTCGTGCTTAACACAAACTTTTAATTGTTATTTTGGGTGGTTAAAAATTAAGGGCCGATCTTAAATTTCAACCACAAATAAACGTCAAGTTTTTTTCTGCATTTCATTTGACATTTCTCAATTTCAGACTCATCAATTTGAACTAATGGAAAGACACACAATCGAGTAACGTGTTCAAGTTATTCAGGCTTATTATGAAAATGAGCGTTCAAATAAAAATGCATATCGTATACTTCGTGACTTTTTTGGTCAATTTAATCGTCCAAATGTGCGTACAATCGGAAAAATCGTGCAAAAATGTGAGCCCGGTTTGCTCATCTTTATAGGAGATGTTTTTTTTTTCAGAAATTAGATCCGTTGTTATCATCATTGTGATCATCTCTAATGGAGATGGCACAACAGTTTAATATTCACCTTTGCTGGGTGCCGGGCCATAGAGACATTCCAGGTAACTGTAAGGCAGATGAACTCGCCAGGAACGGTACAGTACAGCCCATTCTACCACGTTTGGCACGTACTGGCATACCAATCGCTACTTGTAAACTGTTGCTAATGCAAGACGCTGCGAGGAGGGCAGGCACCAGGTGGAACAACATCACCACGTGTCAAGTCACAAAAAACATCTGGCCAACACTGGATTTAAAACGTTCAAGGTGCTTGCTCTCTCTAAGCAGATCGCATATAAGCTCGATAATAGGTGTCATAACCGGACACTGTCTAATAGGAAAGCACGCCATGAGATTAGGCGTATTCTCAAATGACTTCTGCAGAAGCTGTATGGACGAGGAAGAGGAAGAAACAGTTCTTCATCTTCTCTGCACATGCCCTGCTCTGGCTCGAAAACGCAAGAATTACCTAGGAGAATTCTTCTTTAACGATCTAAACGATCTAAATCATATCGGCATAAGCAGCCTCTCACGTTTCGTAACAGACTCAAACTGGTTCCATTGAGCTTAGGAAGAAACCTCAAGATTCATGTGGTATCACAATGGGCCATCAAACTGGCCTAAGTGTGTCCGTTTCCATCTTGGACAGCCACTTCAACCTAACCTAACCCTATAGGAGATGTGAAAACACCAGTGCATGCTTGTAGAGCTCGTACTGCAGAAAATATTGCCGCTGTTCGCGATACTCTGGCTTTATTAGGCATAACGACTTGCTCACGCTTACAAGGTGTAATTGACTTAAGAACTAAAGCCTCTTGACCATTTCAATCGTCTTCAATGTTCAGAATGGTGGCAAGAAATGGCAACAGATGATGGTCAATTTTCGAAAAAAAATCATCTTCAGTGATGAGGCACATTTTCGCCTCAGTGGATACAGCAATAAGCAGAATGGTCTCATTTCGGCGAATGATAATCCAAGAGTGGTTGTCGAAAAACTATTGCACCTAAAAAAAGCGACTGTTTGGTGCGGTTTATGGGCTGACGGCATCATTTGGCCGTATTTTTTTTACAAAATGAGGCCTGTCAGGAAGTTACTGTGAATAATGTTCGCTATCGTGAGATGATAACGAACTCTTTATTTCCCATATTGTAAGATATAGATGCGGACGATATGTGAACATTTGCTACAAAGCTAAAGCAAAAATGGCTCTTTTGCGCGACATAAGTAGTTCCATACATAATTGAATCATATCATAAAACGAAATGGCAATAAGTTCCTTAATAATTTGTGTTTTATACAAAATCATCATCGGCCCTTAAAATTTTACCACCCCGCTTTATCTTTTACTATGTTAATCATGTAGAAGAAGACCTGAGTGAAATAATATTTTCTTCAGGGCATAAACTTCCATTACGTGAGTTCCGCTTCAGGAATTCACAATAATTTGAAACTGACATATGAACTCCATTAATGCCAATCATGGTATAGCTAATCCTATTTAAAAGACTAAATATTGCATTGAATTCTTCACAATCTGAGGCATCAAGGTTCATCGCAAAATCAGAATTTTGAAAATTTTTCAAAACCTAAAAAAAAAAACAATTTCAATGTTTTAAAACGATTAAAGCTTTGACAACTTTTTTAGAATAGAAGATTGATCTATTTTTTTTTTTAAACAATGAACAAAATACAAAATAAATATTTACGTTTCTTGTCGCCCTTGTCGGCTGACAAGTCTTCTTTAATTATAATTGGAATTTAACGATGGGAGAAACTTCAATTCAAATTACTGGTATCTATTTTTAAAGCTTACGTCGTTTTCAATTGGCAATCTGGAAGTGAAAAAAAGCATTCTGAATGCGTTCAATTGGGCAAAAGTGACAGTTCTGATTCTGAAAAGAAGAGAATTTCCCTTCTGGTTTGAAAAACAGAATCAGAAGCAGAATCACTCACACATTCATAAATTTTAGATGTCAGATGTCACACTTGACAAATGACATTTTTTTTTGTAACACATTTGTTTGCATAAATTATACCAGCAGTGAAGTGATTTCTTGAAATTGATATAAAAATTATAAAAAAATATAATCAAAATGGAAAACAATATTGAAAATATTGTAACAAGTGTTCCTAATTTGTTAGAAACATTATTGTAGTCGTCTTCCTCATCTTCTTCATCAAGTGATGAAGATATTATTGCAGTTGATTTTCTCCTGCAGGAGTTTGCCAAAAAACCAAAAGTGCAAAACTTTGTGGAGGATGTAGTGGACAAGTATTCGGAGGAACAGCTAAAATAATATCACAGCAATCCAAATTCACTTCCTCCATGTTTGCAGCACAAAAATAAAATGAAATTTAGCGCGAATACACATATATGTGACACATGTCATACTCAACCAATACATTCTCACCAAACTTCAGATTCTTCGGAATAAAAAAAAACTGTTCAATTGGGATTCCGAATCGAAGAACAATTCCAGATTGCCAATTCAAAACGACGTGAGTCTTTGCAGTTGTTGAAGATGTATTTAGTTTAGGCATAATACAGCAGATGACGCAGACAAAAAATGTCTGAAAAGAAGTGTCATAGGTGAAACCGGATGTCCCAGGAGACTATGAACTAATAGACTAAAATATATAAAATAATAGTAGTAGTCCCAAAACATACATTTCGAAGGCTTCTCAAATGCAAGTTAACCTAATACCAAATTGTAGGAGTACTTTAAACTTATCATAATCTTTAAATCTAGTTTTTAATTATTTTGTTTTGACGAATAAAATTATTTAATAAATTCATTCGAAATAAAAGATTCAAAATAAAAACATCATAAATATTTTGTTAAGAAGAAATTTGGTTTTTAATTAAAGAGCATATAACTAATGGAACAACAAATAATAAGATTAGTTCATGAAAAAATGTGCCATTTAGGTGTAACAAAATGCCTCAATCAAATTAAATTGCATTATTGGTTTCCAAAAATGAAAGATAAGATCGAAAAATATATTCAAAATTGTATTCAGTGTGTAACAAATTCCTTGCCAGTACATTCATCTAATCGCACATTGCACCAAATTCCAAAAAAACCTATTCCATTTGATACAATTCATCTATCGGGTGATTTTTTAAGAGCTTGAGAACTTTTTAAAAAAAAAAACGCATAAAATTTGCAAAATCTCATCGATTCTTTATTTGAAACGTTAGATTGGTCCATGAAATTTATTTTTTGAAGATAATTTCATTTAAATGTTGACCGCGGCTGCGTCTTAGGTGGTCCATTCGGAAAGTCCAATTTTGGGTAACTTTTTCGAGCATTTCGGCCGGAATAGCCCGAATTTCTTCGGAAATGTTGTCTTCCAAAGCTGGAATAGTTGCTGGCTTATTTGTGTAGACTTTAGACTTGACGTAGCCCCACAAAAAATAGTCTAAAGGCGTCAAATCGCATGATCTTGGTGGCCAACTTACCGGTCCATTCCTTGAGATGAATTGTTCTCCGAAGTTTTCCCTCAAAATGGCCATAGAATCGCGAGCTGTGTGGCATGTAGCGCCATCTTGTTGAAACCACATGTCAACCAAGTTCAGTTCTTCCATTTTTGGCAACAAAAAGTTTGTTAGCATTGAACGATATCGATCGCCATTCACCGTAACGTTGCGTCCAACAGCATCTTTGAAAAAATACGGTCCAATGATTCCACCAGCGTACAAACCACACCAAACAGTGCATTTTTCGGGATGCATGGGCAGTTCTTGAACGGCTTCTGGTTGCTCTTCACTCCAAATGCGGCAATTTTGCTTATTTACGTAGCCATTCAACCAGAAATGAGCCTCATCGCTGAACAAAATTTGTCGATAAAATGATGATTTGATTGATGATGATTTTGGTAATAAAATTCAATGATTTGCAAGCGTTGCTCGTTAGTAAGTCTATTCATGATGAAATGTCAAAGCATACTGAGCATCTTTCTCTTTGACACCATGTCTGAAATCCCGCGTGATCTGTCAAATACTAATGCATGAAAATCCTAACCTCAAAAAATCACCCATTAGATCATTTTGGCCCTCTTCCGTCTGTTATTTCTAAAAGAAAACACATTTTGGTGATAGTGGATGCTTTTACGAAACATACAAAATTATACGCTGTAAATTCAACCAGTACCAAAAAGGTTTGTGCTTGTCTCGATAAATATTTTGAATATTTTAGCCGACCACGTCGTGTTATTAGTGATCGAGGTTCATCTTTTTCATCTCTTGAGTTTGCCTCATATTTGTTAGATAATAATATAGAACATGTTAAGACAGAAACCGCTTCTCCCCAAGCGAATGGTAAAGTTGAGCGTGTTAATCGCATTTTGAAATCAATTTTGGCTAAGATTTCTGAACCTGTTCAACACTCCGACTGGTCTAAACTTTTAATCAAAGTAGAGTATGCCATTAATAACTCTATTCATTCCACAACAGCTGTGTCTCCATGTCAATTACTATAATATGGCATTAATCAACGTGGACGAGAAGTAGATACTCTTTCAGAACATCTAGATAGTAAACGATTTATAAAACCAGACTTAACCATATTACGAAAAACAGCATCCGATAATATAGAACTAAGCCAGCAGAAAAATTCGAAGCATTATTTGAACACACACAAATTACACAAAAAGTTTTCGGTAGGAGAATTTATCATGATCAGAAATATTGATACAAATATTGGAACTAATAAAAAATTCATTGCTAAATTTCGTGGTCCGTATAAAATTCATAAAGTATTACCTAATGATCGGTATGTAATAAGAGATATTGAAAATTGTCAGTTTAGTCAAATTCCGTATGATGGTATAATTGAAGCCTCTCGTATCCGTTCTTGGGTTGACACACGTGATTCTCAAAATTGATTTAATTTCGGAAAGGTTATACTTACTAAATTGCTATTAACTGTGTATTTATTTCATTTAAAATTAATCTTTGTATTATTGTTTTATATAAATTAACTGTTTCATGTTTCGATTAAATTATATAATATTGTTATTGATCGGGTCGATCAAAATGGTCAGGATGGCCGAGTTGTAGGAGTACTTTAAACTTATCATAATCTTTAAATCTAGTTTTTAATTATTTTGTTTTGTCGAATAAAATTATTTAATAAATTCATTCGAAATAAAAGATTCACAATAAAAACATCATAAATATTTTGTTAAGAAGAAATTTGGTTTTTAATTAAAGAGCCTATAAAATAAAATTTTTTCAACAATGCAACGAGATCGGTTCATTTGGACCATAATTTGATTTTTTTTTGGAAAAGACATAAGCTTTAGGGTTATTGATATAAGGAGGAAAGTACGGTAACTTTGTCGCCAAGATATAATAACAGTTTTGGTTAAAGGAGCTTAATACAAGAATTTTGTTTCTAGGGGAGGGGGGTATATCTCCCCTTGTTTAGGCGAGAGGGACAAAATATAAAAAAAAGTTAATATAAAAAAACGGCAACACTAACAGTTATATAAATTATACCTTTTTCAAAAAACCAGAACTCTACAACTTATAATAAATTAAAATTAAATAAAGTTGTTTCAGTCAATTGTTTTTAAAAAATTGACTTTAAAGTCAAAATTTATAAAAAAAAATTTAAAAAAATCACTTTATGTATTATTTGTTCATGATTATAAATACCGATAAAGAAGAAATTGATGTAGAAAAAAAATATCCTTACAAGTCTTCAAGGGAAATTAAAACCAAACTACAGATTGCAATAACTTCCAGAACTGTTCGTAGAAGACTTGTTGAAGCTAACTAAATATATAACAACGCGGTTTAAATTCGCACGATCATTTTGATTGAAGTGGGTCAGAAGGAGGCAAAAAGTGGATGAATGTTTTTTGGATGGACGAAACAAAGATAAATTTGTTCGGAAGTGATGACAGACAAACCGTTAGAAGGCTTCCTTTGAAAGAACTAAATCCCAAATACATCAAGATCACGGTCAAGAATGGTGGCGGCAGTATCTTACTTTGATGTTAATTTTCTTAGTATGGCGCAGCGTTGGACCAATACATTTGATTGAAAGTAAAATGGATCAAAATATGAAGGTGAATATCATGAAGGATACGATGCTATCTTATGCCGACGAGAACATGCCTCTCAAATGTGTTTTACAGCAGGACAACGACCCTTAACATACATCCAATTCTGCTCAAAAGTATTTTAAGGACCAAAAAATCATCGTATTGGAGTGGCTATCCCAATCGCCTGATTTAAAACCCATAGAACATTTTGGGGGAGATTTAAAATGCGCGGTTGGGAAACATTTAACAAAAAATAAAGCCAAACTGTGGAAGATGGTTCAACAGGAGTGGTACAATATTTCAATTGACAGAGGCCGCCAATTATTTGACTCAATGTCCAACAGATGGCCATATTGACCAGATTGACCAGATTGACCATATTGCGATCGACGCTAGACACGCTTCCAGCATCATGAACGCTCGAACTTTCCGAGGAGCTAACATCGACTCGGACCACTACCTCGTTGTATCCAAGGTAGCACTTCGGGTTTCCAGACCCAAGGCAAAACAGGGAGATGCTGGGAGAAGGTACAACATCGAACAGCTACAATCGCAAGAGATCACCAAATCCTTCTCCGACCGAGTTACAAGTAACCTCTCTCGAAGTTCTCTGCCACCAACACAATGCAATGTATCGAAAACCAGTGGCAACATTGCCAAGATGCAATCAGAGAAGCCGCCTCTGACGTGCTGGGTTTCAAGCAGCCACCAACAAGGAAAGCCTGGTTTGATAAGGAATGTCGGCAGGCAAATGCAGCCAACCAACAGGCACGCAAAGCGGCCGGGGGCGCTGCATAGAAGGACGAGAGCTGCTCATGAGCTCTATGAACAGAAGAGGCGAGACGAACACCTACTTCTCAGAAGGAAAACGAGAAGCGTGCGGTCGAAGATGTTGAGAGGTTCAAAAGCAGGAATGAAGTTCGAAAGTTTTATGAGCAGGTGAAACGGAATTCACAAGTCCATAAACTTAGAACCGAAGGCTGCAAAGATGAAAGTGGAAACATCATAGTGAAATCACAGTCAATGCTGAGGATATGGAAGGACCACTACTAAAGACTGTATAACGGCGACGAACGAACCGAATTCCGCTGTCAGGCAGGATGATCCATTCAACATAGACGACGAAAGCCAACAATCCCGTCCTCCCGACTTAGACGAAGTAAAGATTGTCATATCCAAGCTGAAGGCTAATAAAGCCGCTGGAGCAGATAGCTTGAATGCCGAGCTCTTCAAAGCAGCTGGAGATAATTTGGTTAGGAGCATGCACCAACTTATCTGTAAGATATGGTCGGAAGAAAGCATGCCCGATGAATGGAACCTCAGTATTGTTTGCCCGATTCTGAAAAAAGGAGACCCTCTAAACTGCACAAACTATAGAGGAATCAGTCTACTTAACATCGCTTACAAAATCTTCTCTGCCGTAATATATGAATGAGCTGTATAGAGCCATGTCTTGTTTTGGCATCTTTGCCAAACTCGTCCGTTTGTGCAGGATGACCATGGAGAATTCACGCTGCTCCACAAAGGTTGGAAACAACTTAACAGAACCTTTCGAATTCTGTCGATTTCAAAAAAGGTTTTAGACAAGGTGATGCGCTGTCATGCGATTTTTTTAACATCGTACTTGAAAGAATAGTACAGAGCTCCCACGTCAACACTAGAGGCACTATCTTTCAAAAGTCTGTCCAATTACTAGCATATGCTGATGACATTGACATAATCGGAAGAACTCAGCGTGATGTCAATGGGGCTTTTGTGAGTTTTGAGGCAGAGGCGGCAAAAATGGGTTTAACGGTTAATGAGGGCAAAACAAAGTACATGCTGTCGTCAAGAAAGGACTTACAACACCGACGCGACGTCTTGGTCAAAACGTCACCATCGACAGACGTAACTTTGAGGCAGTCAAGGACTTCGTCTACCTAGGCACCTCTATTAACGCAGAAAACAACACCAGCCCTGAGATCAAACGAAGAATAACTCTTGCTAACCGCTGTTCCTTTGGGCTAAGAAAGCAATTGAGTAACAAAGTCCTTTCTCGAGGGACCAAAGTGTCGCTATATAAGAACCTTATCATCCCCGTCCTGCTAAACGGTGCAGAAGCATGGACTATGACAAAAGCGGATGAAAGCACCTTGGGTCGTTTCGAGAGAAAAGTTCTTCGTGTGATCTACGGTCCCGTATGCATAGAAGGGGAGTGGAGGAGAAGATGGAACGACGAGCTGTACGGGCTGTACAGCGACGTAGACTTAGCCAGAAGGGTAAAAGTTCAACGACTAAGATGGCTGGGTCACGTAGAGCGCATGGAAACCAATGCTCCGGCCCGGAAAGTCTTCGAATCCAAACGTAGAGCGCATGGAAACCAATGCTCCGACCCGGAAAGTCTTCGAATCCAAACGTAGAGCGCATGGAAACCAATGCTCCGGCCTGGAAAGTCTTCGAATCCAAACCCACAGGACAGCGCAGTAGACGAAGACCGCGAATCAGGTAGCGCGCACAAGTGGAAAGTGGCCTCACCCAACTTGGAGCGCGAAACTGGAGACATCTAGCTAGGGACCGAGCTAGATGGAGAAGTTTGTTGGGTGAGGCCCTAGTTCACACAGAACTGTAGCGCCACTTTAAGTAAGTAAGTCCAACAGATGTCACACTGTAATTTAAGCTAAGGCCGGGCTACCACATATTAAAATAATTTTAAAATCCAGAATAGCTTTGCATTTAATTTAATTTTTTAAAATTTGTGTATCTATTTTAATGTCCACGAAATTCGATCCTTTTTATACATTTATGCAGAATTTAAAATATTTTAAGTTATAATTTTACTATAAATAATGGGTAACTTTAGTTTGAAAGAAAAAAAAAATAAGAAAATGAAGACCAAACACAACACAACAAAATCTTTTTAAGTCAATAAAAAATTGAATTTTTAAAACTCTGTTTGGTGTTTCTATTTTAATGTTCATATAATAGTCTGTATAGGCTTTAGTTTATTTCAAAGAATACAGGTCTTGCACATATAAAGGACAATCACTTTTTCTTTTATAAATGTAATCGCAAACAAAAATCAAATTCAATCATTTTCTTCATATAAATTTTCGAACTGTGTTTCTGAGCCCTGCTTTTATTTTGGCCATCAAACTTCAAACTGAAAGTGATAAGAAAATGCTTATACGCCCGAGGTACCGATTTTTTGTTTATTTAATTCATACATACCATACATCGAGCTGCAACTTTCCATTTCGTTAATTGCATTAACTTAAATCTTGTTTCGAAAGATATGAAACATCCAAGTTGAAAATCTTAATTTTTGTTTGCTTGTTGTTCTTGTAAATCATACATTTTCAAAAAATATCTATTAATTTTTAATTATGATTAATTTAAAAATGCAATTTCAAATATCTTGACGTTGAGGGATGAAAATTTGCATCAAGGACTTGGTGATTAGTGGTGTATTGACAAGAAGTTTCTTTTAGACCAGATAATAAATCATCATCAATATTACGTTTCCGTGTAATTATTTTCCACCTATAATTTGCACTAACAGCTTGAGAACACTTTCTAAATAAATTAAAAACAATGACGTGGTTTTGCAATCCAGCTTTTTCCAAAAACGCCAAAGACTTTATTAAGTTCTATATATAATTTTTAGGTCAGGTATCATTCTGTTTTGCCGAAAAACTTTAAAATTGTCTATTTTTGATAATTATTATTATTATTATTATCATCTTTATTTTTTCATTTCAAAAGTTTACAAACTTAAAACTAAAGATTACAAGCATGGCTCATGGGCCGTCTGCCGGTATATTTTTCTAAACTAAACATTTTGTGAGAGAAAGTACAAAAATGTGGTTATAGATATAAAGAAAATAGCAATTGAAAAAAGAAAAAGAATAATGCCAGAGGGGAAAAAAAATATTCGTTTTAATGGTGTATGTAATTTAATAGATAAATAAATTTATAAAAAAAAATATAAACAAAATCTGATTCGGGCTTTTAGTTTAGCTAAAACAAAATTATTAAGTTTATAAGAACAGCAATCATTTAATTATGGCAATATGTGTTAAACAATTGATTCAAATGTTCTAAGGGCCTTTAGTTTGGCTAAAACAAAAAAGGGATACATAGATCTTAAAGAATTTGCAATTTCAAATGCGGTTTGGGTTTTTAGTTTGGCGAAAACGAAAAAAAAAGAAAAATATCTCAAGGAATTTAATGATTAGCAATTTTTCAAATGCGATTTAGGCTTTTAGTTTAGCTAAAACAAAATTGTAATAGAATTATTACTCTAGTATATATTGATGTACATGTTTCTATATGAAACTGCATCTAACAAAAACTGAATGAGTAGACGCCAACCGTTATCTCCATTCAGAACGCCTAGACATTCTTCAAGTGACAGAAAACTCTTGTTAAAATAAAGCCGACGAATGCAACAAAGTGGAAAATGTTTTCAACTTGATTAAGGTTGCACAAAGTGCAGTTTGGGTTGTTACCAGTTCTGTGCGGTCTGTGATTAAGCTCTAACATCTCCGTGCGTGCTTTAAATATGATGCTTATTTCCATTACAGTAAATTTATCTCTAAAGTAATTAGAAGACCCGAGTCTGAGGTTAAGTTTACTGTAAATTGATCTCGACACAGACTCCCTCGCCCTATCTAGATAGCTTTGGAATAAGTGATCATCAATGGTAGATATACAGTCGTAGAGAGCGCTTCTCCACGTATCTTAACTATCAACAGATAGAGACAGAGGAAAGTTGTGTGCCGAGGCCAAATCATACCAGTCTTTAAATGGTGTATACCGGCATCTTAAACACACTGATAAGACCCTCTTTTGCAAATTGTTGGCCGACCTTTGCATTACCCTCAATATATAATCAGCGTTTGCTTTTAAATTCATAATAAATATTGGAGCAAGCCCCGATTCAATATGTATAGCATAATTGGGCGTGTTAGTTGGGAGTCTAAAAATACGCTTGAAAAAATATCTTTGGACAGCTTCGATATCTTCTATTTGCTTGTACCCATAGACTTGGTTGCCATAACACAAACAGCTTTTGATAGTTGCTTCAAACACTTTGAACTTAGACGTAGGATCAACAAGTTGCAGTCGGTTCTAATGCTACGATGTTGGGACCTAAAGACCATAATCTTCGACTTTGAGGTGTTTATTTGGAGATCCCACAGATCACAAAATTTTAATTGTTTTAATTTGTTAATTTGAAGCTGAAGTGTGACTGCATTATCACTTAAGATCACCAAGTCATCGGCGTAGAGCAAAACTTTAATAGATAAATCACCAAAAGTTACTCCACCAGGGATATAGTCTTCAATATCATTTATAAATAGTGAAAAGATAAGCGGGCTTAAAATGCAGCCTTGAGGCACACCTGTATTACAACTAAACGGTTTCGATTTGCTACTACCATTTGAAACTACAGCTGTCATATTTGAGAGCAGCTGCTCATAGATTCGGATAAATTTTGTCGAAAGCCCGATAGCTGCAAGTTTAAATAGTAGAGATCTTCTGTTAATGGTGTCAAATGCTGATTTAAAGTCAACGAAAAAGGAGTAAAGATTTATTTTTTTCTCTAAGTAACGCCTAGCAACACTCGTGAGAGTGAAAATTTGGTCGATTGTCGAAAGATTAGTTCGAAAGCCCGCCTGAAAGCAACTTATTTTGTTGTTTTGTTCGACCCATCTTACAAGCCTGGAATAGAGGATCTGGGTGAATAATTTTCTTAGAGAACTAAGCACAGAGATGCCTCTATAGTTTTCAGGTAAAATAGGTTTTTGATAAGACCTAGAGTTAATAATGTTATTTAATTTTTGTGACAGTTTTAATTAACCACTGAAATATTTATGTCTCGAAAACAAGTATTCCTAGATTCAAATATGTATGTAAGAGTACCTTTGCTAGAAGCCCTGGTAACTAACTATGTACCTATATGTATATACATATGTATTAGATTTAAAGTAATGCCCTGTACATTTATGTAAAGCTTAATAAATAAATTGTATTTTTCTTCCCTTTTGTTTTTGTCTTCGTGTTATTTGAAGCACATTTTAATTTTTCATCATTTCTTAAAGAAAGATACTTTCCGAAAGCACATATAAAATGAAAAAAATACTTATCGATATTGTAACAAATACACTGCTGAAAATGCCTATTTTTATATTTTTTACTTGCGACATATAGGAACTATATATGGCCAGTATTGCATTCGTAGAAAATGTCAAACCCGAGTTTTAAATCAAACATCAAATCGAAAAAAGTGGGTCTCCCGATTCTGTCCGTCTGTGTGTCGTCGCCCCTACAGGCCAAACCATTGGGTTGATTGACTTCAAATTTGGAAATTAAGGTTTTAAGCCTATTCGGAATTTTGAAAAATTAAGGTTCTTTTTAAAAAATAAAATAGCATTTAAATTTTTGAAAAACAAACTTTTTTGCAGGTATGTTTTTAAATTTTTAAATACAGGAAATATTTTTAAACAAACTGTATGGATACATGAGCAAGTTGGTGTGACCCAGTCGTGCATTTGATTTTATGGTACAATAAAAAACATAGGTAAACCTAAAATCTAAAAACTATTTGTTGAACTTTTTTCGAGCTTTAACGATCAAACCTCTAACGATCTTCCAGGTTTTATTTCTTGTTTTTGGTTCCTAATTTAAATTTATTTGCTAGTACCCGGCCACCTAATTTAAAGTCAATACATTTCTTTCTTCTCAAGACTCTAATTTGTTTTGAAAATTATTTTTTATCATCTTTGTGGATTTTCTTTTTTTGTAAGAAAAAGTTGTCAACTGGTTTCTAAAAAAATAAACATCAATATTTTGCATATCGTAAAATAAGTTATTATCTGATTTTGTTCCCTATATCGAAAACCAATGTTTGACAATTTTTAGCTGCGTTTTTTGGAATTTTTTATTCAAATTATTATTTAATGTCAACAATTATATTTTGTTTAGAATGAAATAATTTTGAAGTCAATAATTCTCGAGAAAATTGAGACGAAAATCCGTTTTTTTTTTATTTTTCTAAAAATGTTGCCAGATGTTAAAAACAATGGTGCAAAATTATAGTGGAGTTAACTCGACACTAAAACAATTTTAGTGTGATACTATTTGAAATAGTAAATTATAGACCATTTAAACCATCTTTACATTTAAACACTTGCATTAAATTTAAAACCATAAAAACCCAATTTTATATTTTTAGTGTTGCACTAGCGGGTATGGCATCTGTCATATTCCTCACAAATTTATTTCACAAAATGTTTTCGGAGAATGAAGATCTTCAACTTTTTGAAGATTTTGAGCTTTTTCTGAAGTTACCCTTTCACAGAGCTGGACGATGAAGAGTTTTTTTTTTTAAAAGATATGATAAAGCCGCAGTTCAGTTTTTGGTCGAAATCATCGATGGGCCGAACAACAAATCGTGGACTTTCTATTCCTAAATCACTACAAGTGATCGTGGCTCTTCATTTTTTTGGAAGAAATGTTCATCAAAAAGATGTTGGTAAGGTAAAATTGAAATTTAGGAAAAGATAAACAGAAATATTATTATAATATCAGGAGCCTTGCGTGAAATGGGAAAGTCAACAGTAGGAAAGATAATTGCAAACATTTCAAAACCTATTGCTTCGTTACTACCTTATTTTATAAAAAAAATCTCAATGGGTGTAACAAATCAAATAAGACGTAGACGAACCGTTATTATGCGGCTAAAAATTCTTGGAAAACCATTTCGCTTCAAGAGAAGGACAACAATACATTTACATATACATACACCTGACACGGGGTGATGTTATTCCACCTGATTTTTGCCTGCTTTATAGCGTCTTGCATTAGCAACAGTTTATACATGTAGCGATTGGTATGACAGCATTAGGCAAACGTGGTATAATGGGTTGTACTGTACCAGCGAGTTAATCTGCCTTACAATTTCCTGGAATGTCTCTATGGCCCGGCACCCAGAAAATGTGAATGTTTAACTGAGAGATAATCGGCATTTATGGTCTTTTATAGAGTTTGTAGAGACAGAGTCCAGAAATTTGATAGCGGCCTGACTATCTGAGAAAATACGGATATTAGATGTTGATATAACGTTTTCTTTAAGCCAAAATATGACTTCTTTCCTATTTCTTGTTTGTATAAAAAAAGAGGCTGATATGCGACCAACACTGATAACTTCCCATCCCTTCTGTCGATTTGTCTTGCTTAAAAGTTTGTCTATATGTATCAATTTTTACCAAATTTGCGTACTATTTTTTGTAGATTTTATTTTTTTATGAAAAAACGGACTTGGATTTTTATAAAAAAATTACTGAATATCGAAAACAATATTTTCTGTGAAATAAAATAAGTTTGAAGCCAATATTTTTAATTTTTGAAAAGCTATTTGAGTCGAAAGTAAATTTGTACAAGTTTTAGTATTGTTTTTTTTTATGTTTTTATTTTTTGTAAAAAAAACTGTCAATTCGATTTTTCTAAGAATTTTATAGAATGTTGAAAACAATATTTTCTATAAGATAAAATTAGTTTGAAGCCAATGTCTCAAATTTTTGGAAAGATATTTACGTCGAAAAACAATTTTTACCAACTTTTATAATTTTTTATTTTTTGTAAAAAACTGTCAATTCGATTTTTCTCAAAATTTTTCCTAATGTTTAAAACAATATTTCTTATAAGTTAAAATTAGTTAGAAGCCATTATCTCAAATTTTTGAAAAGATATTTGAGTCGAAAATCAATTTTCAAAAACTTTTGTTAAATTTCTTGTTCGGTTTTTAATTTTTTTTTTTTTTTAACTGTCAATTCGATTTTTTTCAAAATTTTACTGAATGTTGGCAACAATATTTTTGAAAGATTAAAGTAGTGTAAAGCCAATATTTCAAGGTTTTGAAAAGATATTTGAGTCGAAAATCAATTTTTACCAACTTTTATTATTTTTTTTTTGTTTTTTATTTTTTGTACAAAAACTGTCAATTCGATTTTTCGCAACATTTTTCAGAATGTTAAAAACAATATTTCTTATAAGATAAAATAAGTTTGAAATTTAATTCAAGTCTCTAGCGTCATTGGTTCATGAGATATTTAGGGTTAATAAAAATTTAAACCTTTTTTTTTAAACTGCTATGGTAAAAAAACCACCTATGCAATTTTCTTGAGAGCCCTTTCTGCATCTTTCTGCTTTATTATCTGTATAACAAAATTTATTTGAAGTCGATATCTCTTCTGGTTCTTGAGCTATGGACGACGAAAAAACGTCGCGAACGTACGTACACACGCACGCACAGACATCTTTTTAAAAATCTTTTATTTCGACTCTAGGTACCTTGAAACGTCGAGAAATGTCAACATTTTCAATTTGATAAATCGGACCCATTACAATAACTTCCTATGGGAAGTTAATAAATTTGTTAAGAATAAATCAGTATACAATACCTGCATTTGTTTGTACTTATACAAGCACTTGACAAAGGTTAAGCTTTTTAAAATGCCCTAACTTTGTTTTCCGCGAAAATTACCTTTTTAAAATCACTATTGGTAGGTACCTAACCTGATTTATCTAAGTTGCCCACCTGTTTAAAAATATTTTAAGTATGCAGTTACTTAGAGCTTATTAATCTACATTTAGCATTTCAATTTCGTAAAAAAATGATGACCCATTTTCGAGATATCGAATTTCAAAAAAAAAACAATGACATTTTTGATCACACAATATTATTGGGCAGTATAAAGGCATGTGCAGAAAAAAAATTATTGAAATCGGTTTATTAGTTCTTGAGAAAACTTAAGAACAAAAAACGGTTCTATGTTGGGTATTTTTTTGGAGAAATACAAAAATATGTTTTTGTATTGAAAGAAGCCAAATTAAGAAAACAAATTTACTGTTATTTTTAGTATTCAGAAAATGAGGGGAGAGTACGATAACTTTGGCGACAAAGTTTAATGACGGATTTGTATAGAACAGTTAAGAACAAGCATTTTTTACTATAGGAGGGGGGTACGTTTACATATAAATATTCTTTGTTCTGTCCCACTCTCGTACCGAAAGGGTTAAACTAAAAATTTATGCAAAAAAAAAATTTAAAAAAAGGTTTAAAGTGTAATTTTTCAAAACTTTCAAATTATCTACTGTTTTTTTTAGAATTCATTGCTCTTATTTGTTTTTGATCAAAAACTGAAAACTAGATGACTTGATGTCTTCTAGTTCTTGAGAAAATTGAAAATTACCAAAAAAATATTTTAATTAAATTACTTTTTCCTTGCTTAAGTATTAACGTAGTCTTATTTTGATAGTAACAATCGAATATGAATTAAGATATACCTAGGGTAAATTAATTTTTCTTAAATCCAGCTTATTTAAATGCAACAGAAACTTTGCATGCACCCCATCTTGCACCCACCGAACCTTGCCCCCTCCCCCCCTTGCACGCACTCCAACTTGCACCCATCCCAAATCCTATAGTATTCCAAAGCAGGGGGGTTGCAGGGGGGCAGCATGCCCCCCTTACAGAACCCACTGTTGCATACACCCAAATTCGCACACACATTACTGTTGCATACACCCAAACTCGCACCTACCATTGTTACTATCAAAATAAGACCACTCAAGCAAAAAAAAAAAGAATTAAATTAAAATAGTAGTTGTGGTTATTTTCAATTTTCTCAAAAACTAAAAGATATAAAATCATCTAGTTTTCAGTTTTTGATCAAAAACAAATAAGAGCAATAAATTCTGAAATAAAAACAATGGTAGATAATCTTGAAGTATTGAAAAATTACACTTTAAACCTTTTTTTAAACTTTTTTTACTCAAATTTTGAGTTTAAAATTAAATTTTTTAAAAACTACGCATAGTTTTGACTTGAATTAAAAACTGGCTAATAAAACAGAATGTTGGCTTTAAAAAAATGTATGAAACTTAATTGTAAGTATCACCGTTATTTTTTAATTATTTTTTTCCATTTTAAATAATATTTTTTTTAAATTGCCCCTACCGCCTAAACGGGGGGAGATAGACCCCCTCCCATAGAAAAAAAAGCTTATATTAAGCCCCTCTACCAAAAACCGTTATTATATCTTGGCGCCAAAGTTATCGTACTCGTGTCGAAAATGAAAAAACCGCCTAACGCGAATTAGCTTAAAACCTTAATTTACAAGTTTGAACTTAACCGACCCAATGGTTTCGGCTGTAGGGGCGAGGACAGACAGATGGAATAGGGGGACCCACTTTTTTTTTTACTTCTCTACCATCGTAACATAGATTTTGACATCCAATTTGTAACTGTACGTACATATGTGGGGGGTCTAACAGACTCCCGTGTAGATGTAGGGAAGCTATTGTATGCTTGTATGCAATCTGGGATGAAGAAGTACTTACTTGCAGCTCCCCGTGGTGACCCCTGGGCACAAGTAATGAGACTTCAGTGTAGTTTGTTGAAGAATGATACTGTTACAATTAATTATAATTGATAAAGGCACTCTGAGAACTACATTGAAGAGTAGTAGCAAGAAGTTATTGTTTTCTCCCATCTTGAGATTGAAAAATCTTAAGATCGGCGGAACTAGGGACCGTCGTCCTGCCTCAAGGGTTCTGAGGCTGACTTACTGATAAAATTATAAAAAACCACACATACAAATCAGTAAAAACGAAAATCGACCTCTTCTTAGTGAAAGTCGATGTTTAAAATAAGTTAAAAGTTCGGAGTGACTCCAGTAAAAATCATTTATAAAAGAATGATGTTAAATGTAGATAAAGCTGGTGGATTGAGGTCCCAATCATGAAGCCGAGCGGTCACCCCTAGGGTTATCTTCCCTAGATCCGTCCTATCAAAGACTCGAAAGATGGTGAGCCGTACCAGGCTATAAACGGTGCCACGGGATATGATACAGCCCCATGATGCAAGGCGTCATGATCATATAATGGGACGGCCCCCGTAGTGGGAGTTTCGTGGTGGCTGTGGTTTATCCTATAATGCTTAGGGTTTGGTTTCTTCGTACCCTAGAAAAATCAAATTATGATAGAAAAAACCATGACCAAAGGTTAACAAATGGGGTGGCATTTGTTAGGTCTTGGAAGCTTAAAAAGAGGAACTCACTCGAAGGAATTTTGAATAGAGTAAGGGTAACTCTTATGAAATCACTTTAAATGTTTTTCAAAAACTAAGCGACAAAGCAATGTCAAGGGACAGCAAGTTTATGAAAAAGTAAGCTTGCCAGTAAATAAGGGCTAACCGCTAGGTGTTACTGTTGTGGGCTAACCTATCTTAAATCTGTACGTACATATGTATGTGAGCTGCTTCGCAATCACAAATCGATAAAATTGTATCAAAATTGCCATTTACGATTAGGTATTGATGGTAGAAATCATTAAAACGCCCAAAACTGATCGACACGCTTCGATAAAAAAAAACATTCTAGCTCCTGTCTTAACTATCGGATTTTCAAGTTTAGAACATCTATAGAAGCGCAAATGCCAATTTATAATTTATTTGATGCAAGAAAAGGGTATAGAACATTAAAATGGAAAAAACAAAGTTTATTTCGTAAATTAACATGAAATTTACTTTTTTCGAAAGATAATCCTCTGGCGTTATAATTTACATAAATAAGATTTTTGAAATGTGACGCCCACGGCTGGCTCACACGTAATCTAATAGAACCGAGGTCCAATTTTCGATGACTTTTTCCAACATTTGTGGGCGTACATCGGCAATAACGCGGAGAATTTTTTTCCCCAAGTTAATCTTCACTTGCGACTTAACACATCCCAACAGAAAATAGTCAAGCGGCGCGCATTAAATATCATGATCTTGGAGACCAATTCACGGGTCCTTATATAATAATATATTCTGCCAATGCATGCAAAAATATAGGAGACAAAAATGGTTACATTATGTTAGATTGAAGAAGAAAATTAAAATCATACAAGAAATATACAGTGTTGGCCAAAACATTAGCAACGAACACTACCTACCTCCATCTTTTTGATATTAAAAAATTAATAACTTTAACTAGTCATTTTTTATCGCCACCTTAAGTAAGTAAGTAACTAGTCATTTAATTCCCCGATTAATAAAATTTTACAAATCCAAAAAGTCATTCCATCGAGGTGACAGACCAAGAAAAACAACAAAACAAGAGGAATAATAAAATCAATTAAAAAAGACCCTTTTATATCACCGAGAGAAATAAGAATCCAACTCGACCTGAACGTAAGGGCGAGAATAATTTGGAGGTGAGCTGACTAAAATCTTTCAAAGCTATAAACAATCCTTTTATTTCAACCAGTAACAAGATGGTGAGATTAAAATTTGTTCATGACCACATCAACTGGACTGTTAGAAAATGGAGGAACGTACTCTTTTTGGACGAGTCCAAATTCAATTTCAAGGGTTCCGATGGTTTCCGTCGTGTTCGCAGACCAGCCAAAGAGGCACTAAATCCACGTTACACCAAAGCTACTGTGAAACACGGAGGAAGTAACGCAATGGTGTGGGGATGTTTTTCAATGCATGGACTGGAACGGATTCACCAAATAGATGGTACAATAGATCGTTTTATGTATCGTGACATTTTGAAAAATATAATTCTGAGATTCGCTAAAGATCAGTTGCCTCTGAAATTGATATTTCAGCAGGACAACGACCCAAAGAACACATTCCAATACGGTTAAGACGTGGTTTCAAGAAAACCGGATTGACGTGTTACAATGGCCAGCATAGTCCCCAGATCTCAAACCCAAAGAAAATCTATGGGAAATTGTAGATCGAAGAATAGTAAGGACTAATTGCAAAAATAAAAACAATTTCATTGACTCCATGACTCGAAGATGTGCTGAAGTGATTAAAATCAAGGGGGTTGCTACCAAATACTAGCAATATTTAAGTAAGTCTAAAAAAATAAAAGTATTTTGTAAAAGCTGTTTTTGTTTTGACCAACCTAATATTGAACTAATTGTACTAACTGTGCTATATTTAATGAACTGTATCAAAAAGAATTTTATTTTATTTTCCATTAGAAACAATAAATGTTTAATTAAATTTTAAAAACAAAAATATAACAATAATTGAATTATAAATAAATTTGTAATTATTTAATAATCGAGGCAATTAAAGTTGCTTTTGTTTTGGCCAACACTGTATAGGTATGCATTGAGACTCCATTTTTGGATAGCTAAAGACATGAACTACCTACTTCGAAACAAATTTTCAGCTTTGCAGAAATTGACTATAAGGTCTCATTTTTCAATTCTCTACTAATTTTAGCAAGGCGGAAAGTTTTTCGTTTTTGTTTTCTTATAAATAGTACCAAATGACCCTAGAAATAAAATCAAGAATCCACCCGAAAATTATGTTGCTATCTCCCATAGGTACTAATAGAAAAATATAAATATGTCTACATAACTAGCTACCCCAATTTATATATTTTTGTTGTGAGTGTTTATGGATCCTTAACAAAGGATAAAAGAAGGATAAATGTAATGTAGGTTTTAGAAGTTGTTAATTCTCATACCTCAATCGATAACCCGTAGTATATAAGTATGTATATTATGTACATGTGTAACTACATACATATATCTACTTACCTAGATAAGTACATAATATATGTACATATGTAGGTATATGTAGTGTATAAAGAAACATCGATTTTATGAGAGAAGGTTTTATTCTTTGTCTTTTCGTTTTTCATTTTTCGTTTTTAAAAAAGTTTGTAAACGAGCACAGGAAATCATAATCCACCATCATGCGCCATTATTGCATCAATTTATATCATTTATCTAAAGAGATAATGTTAACTGCCATAATGTTTAGATACCTACCTACGTAATTATAAATATAGGTAGGTCTAGGTACATAAACATCTCAAGTAGTGCAAAACAACACATGGTAGTTTCATTATTCATTTCATCTTAAATTAAGTGCACATTTTGCTAAATAATGCAACAGGGCAATTTTTATTACATTTGTTTCTCTGTACAGAAAAATTTGTAAAGCTCTTTATTTTTGGTTTTTAAGAGAAACAATTTTGAAAAGATACAAATTGAAATGGATGTTAGTATGCGTGTGCCGTGTGTTTCTGTTGCTCTTATAAATTCACACACGATTTGATTTAAGAAGAAAATGGAATTAAAAATTATATTATAAATGATATTAAAAATAACAGAAATTTTGACAGCAAGTGCCATATGTTTTTTTATATTTTGTTGCAACAAACACCTGCCACAAAAGAGGGATGTGTTCAAAGAAGGAGTACATTAAGTACTCATTCACAATACGAATTTCATGAAACTTACAGTGGATGAAATACGTAAGTTTTAATTTTTGTTAGTCTTAACTTCAGTGCCTGACGGAATCTAAACAAGTATTATTATTAGTAAAAATATGAAGAATATGAAAAACTGTATAGCTGAGAACTGTTATGATGGGTTCTAGTTTCTTATAATGAATGAAAAACTCTGAGTTATTTAAGCATTTGGTTTGAACGAAAACCACTGGAGAGTACAGATATGTTCATCGTGAATGCATTCTCTTCAACATTTTGACATGCCTATACAGAGTTTTCCAACAAAGGGTTTAATATTAAACTGAACGCTATTTGGAGAGCTGTCAATTCTGAAGCATTTACATTTCGAATTTGGCAAGTACAAAAACTACACTATTAACAAAATGGAACAATAAAATGCAAAAACGCTTGTCAAAATTAACTACAAGGATAGTGAACATTTTTTCATTACAGTTTATAAAACTATTACAGTCTTATTTATAAACGCTGTATAGAGCCTACATAAAGTTATGTAATCTCTATAATGCCTCTAAACGCAAAAATGCTATTTATAAAACTTATGCAACGTTGCATAGTCCCATAATAAGCTAAACGCGTTTTGAGATTGAATAGAGCCTACATAAGGAAATTATCAAAAACACTCTAATGAAGATATACATCCTTCGTACGTATCACCCTCCAAACCCCATTTGTTTACATTGTTGTATTTGTAATTTTGACATAATGTCCATGAATAAATGTGAAATTCAAATAACTGATAAACTAAATTTCCAGCACCGGACCTCATTAATTGTGTCTTAGTGTGCGTGAAAACACGCACACTAAGAATTACTTTATGAGGTCCGTTTCTGGTTTAGTTTTTAGGCAAACCAATATATCTACTGAGGATTTATATCTTTACTAGAGTGTTTTTGGAAATTATTGTTGTTATTATTTCGTAAATGTCATTTTGATTTCTCTCCATTATTTAAATTTAAAAGAAAACAATAATGCCTTTCCAATTTAGCTCGTTTATTAATGATTTTAATAATTTAAATCGCGTTTTACCAACTCCGAGAATGCGGAAAGTTTATAAAAAAAGGTTCAACCCAATGAGCTTAAGAAGCGAAGAATTTAAAAAAAAATATAGATTTTCAAAAAAAAACATCAACAAAATAATTGGAATTATCCGTTCGGACCTCAGCAGCGACAATAGAGGAGGCCACATCCCCATAGATATCCAAGTAATGGCTGCAATAAGATATTGGGGACGGAACGAGGTAAGTTTGTACTAAATGTTCACACCAATTCGAAATCCGTACCTTTTATGATTTGTTTATAGATTCAAGACGATGGAGCAGACATCCACGGATTTAGCCAACCTACGCTTTGCCAAATTTGCAAGCGAGTGGCAAGAGCATTAGCTACCAAAAGACCTTTGTTCATTAAAATGCCAACTTCTTTTTCGGACCAGATAAGAACTATGAACAAGTTCTCTCAAATACGGGAGTTTCCAAAGGTGGTTGGGGCCATTGACTGTACCCACATAAGGATCCCAAAAGTAGGTGGCCCATCAGGGCAGTACTATATTAACAGAAAAGGGTACTACTCGCTGAATACGCAAGTAGTGTGCGACGCATCCCTTAAAATTAATGACATTGTTTGCCGCTGGAGAGGCAGCACTCATGACTCACGAATTTTTAGGGAAAGCAGAATCAAACAACGATTTGATGATGGGGAGTTCAATGGTCGTCTGCTTGGGGATGGTGGGTACCCTTGTACTAATATCCTCTTTACCCCCGTTTTGAATCCTCGAACGGATCCTGAAATAAGATACAATATAGCTCATATAGCTACTCGTAACACGGTGGAAAGATGCTTTGGCGTCTGGAAGCAAAGATTCCGCATTTTGTTATCAGGTATGAGGTGCTCCTTAGAAAATGCCAAAACAACTATTATAGCCTTAGCAGTTCTTCATAACTTGGCAATTGATTTGCAGGATGTTCTTCCACCCACAGGTATAAAATTGAACAAAATTAAAAACCTTAATACCTAATATTTTTTGTTTAAATAGATGATGATGTGAACGATGACAATCAAGCAGATTCAACTAAAAATCAAGAAAGATCGCAACAGGAAGGAAGCAACCAAAATCTCACACGGCGTGTATTTATTGAACAATACTTTTCCACTCGCAATTAATAAAAAATTCATTTTCTTATGTCTTTTAAATATATTTTTATTGGGAAACATAGAAGAAACTTAAAACTATTCAAAACATAAACGTTACTTACAAAACTAAAGAAAAACATGAAACAAAAAGAACACTTATAAAAAACAAAAACAAATTCACGAATACAAAAACATCACTACAGAGAAAAGTGCTCTTCCAATTTTCTCATTTTGAGCTGGTGCATTTCTTCTTTGTGTCTCCTTTCCATCTCAAGCATAAACTGTTGAAACTGAAAATCATTGCAAACAAATTAGTAAAAAACAAAGATTATCTATATTTGTACATACCTATCGGTTATTTCACGCCAGGCGTCTCTTTTCAATCGGGATGTGTTGGTGTCAACATTTTTATTTTCTATTATTTCAATTTTGTCTTCTATTAGCTGTCGAAGGAGTATCTATAAGAAATGTAAGAAGTTTTATTGATTTCATTCAAAGGTTCTTACCGCTGATATTACTTACTTTATCGGACGAATCCCAATTCGGGGTACGAGACCTTTTTGTTTTCGATTCCATTTTTGCACAACAAAAGCACAACACAAATTTCTATATTTTGTTTGTTATGACAAACAGCTGATTTGATAGACAGATAAATGGAATAGATTGCTCCATTTTGGTACTTTTTTTGACATAAGCATTGTATAACTAAAATGTATAGCAGAACTGTTTATAAATAGGAATTTATGCAACGTTACATAGAGCCTACATAAATCCTTATGCACTGTATAACTATTCATCTGTTTAGCGAATTCTATTAAATAAGACTGTTACTCTTTTATTTCGCCTAGCAGCACAAATAGACGTATTGGGCTATACTAGTTTCAACTGTTAGTAGCCAACTTCGCATTAATGTTATCTATTCCTTAACGCTACTAGTCATTTTGTAAGTGCAGCAAACAAAATGGAGAAACTTTTGGGACTTGATTTTGTTATCTTGTTGATTTTGTACAACTTTATTATAATATATCTCCTTAATTTCTTTGAAAAAAGCTTATTTGAAACCCAGAAACAAGAGATGACGTTTTAAAATGTATTATTATTTTTTCCACACAACCTACAAAGATAGGAAACAGAACTAAATAGGCGTGGAATCACTTTTAAGGGGATTTTCTATGGGAATATGAATCGACTAGCAGTCTATATCTAGTATATGCCAATGTGTCGGGCATTTGTCCGAATTCGTTTACATTTTTAAAGGTATACCTTTCTCTTCACAATGAAATAAACGTCAATACCAAAATAAAACCGTCTTATTGGAAAACTATGAAATCCTACTGTTTTTTTTCTTTTTTTTTGGGCACATGCCGCGTGCTGAGAGAATTTAGAGTTACTTTTTTGGGTAAAGCTTTTTTAATTGTAGACGAAATAATAGGAACGTTGAGTGGTGTAAACATGGGTGATTGGGAAAATTTAATCAAATTCTTAACAACAGCTATTTCATAAAGAAAGTAAAGAGAAATTCAACTATTAGTCATTTTGAATCCGCTTTGTATCTTCTATTTTTCATTGTTTAAAGTAGTAAAGTCAACACTTACGTATCTAGCAATATGCTTCATGACAGTTGCTATGAATAATGTTTTAATTCACATTTCGTAAGGTAACTATGTATGTGCGTAAGTTTTTAAGTGTCAATTTTTTAACATTTTCTAAAATATTTAATAAAATATGCTTTTCCAAATGCCTTTCAAATTATAATTATCAAAAAATGGAAATGATTGACAAGGCGGTGGTAATTGTTCTATGGCGTTTTGTATATAAAACCTATAGTAGTATCATCGTGATTTTTTATGGGGGTGGCACCTAGTGGCTACGTTGACATTAGCTATTGCAGATTTTTTTACTTAACTTTAGTATATAAAACTTCCAACGCCACCTTGAGGCTACGGAGAACATAGCTTAAATAGCTCCATGAGAATACTATGGCTATGAGTAGTGATTATTGAGTTTGGTGGTTAAATTGATAACTGAAACTAGAATTTGTGTGCGTTATTTCATTCAATTTGCTTATTTGTTTATTGGCTATAACTTAAAGTGAATTTACATGTGTCTGCGTCTTCATAATGAGTGTACAATATTGCCCCAAGCGTTCACGAAAGTGTAATGAAATAAATCAACAAATCTAAGAAAAGTTAAAAAAAAGTAAACAAAAAAATCGTAACATATTTTTGGGAAATCAACATACATATATATATATAACTAGGAGCACAGTGTTTTTCCGTAGTCTCAAAATGATAGTTAAAAGGTACTTTTAATTTTTTTTAATAAACACGTATTGAAATTCGGAAAAGTATCTTACTAATTTACGAAAAATATTGCAATTAGTTGCAAGAACAATTAAAAAGAAACTAAAGTGAAATTCTTGAAAAGAATTGTAACAAAACGTTAAAAATGTAACTTATCAATATTTAAAAGTAAAGAAGAAATAATGTAAAGCTATTGTTACACTTGTAACATTATGTCAAACGAAGATGCTATAAAATAGATGAACACGTTCGTTTTCAATATAATCTTGACTTTCTCGAATTTCCTATAAAGCATGATAACATTGAAATAAAGAACTCAATTAATTAGACCGATTCAACATTCATAAAGATTGTCTGAATGTGAGATAATTTGGCTAAGAGTCAAGTAGTGGCTCATTCGTTTATTGCCAGTTATATAAACAAATTTATAGCCAGAAGAAATTCAACCTAACTTCAACTTTTCAACTCTCTTTGAATGTGCCATACGAATTTAGCTATTGTGAATTTAAGATTTTGAATATGTCACTTATCTACAGAACTGTCAGTATCAAGTTAAATAAGAAATAGAAATATGGCTGGAGTAACTTTCAGACTGCCTGCGGTATTTTCCCAATTTATTCGGAATTCCAACATAATTTCAGCATCAAAACAAACGCAATCGGTTAGTTAACATTTTACATTCCCTACTACACACCATTTGAATAAAATCATTCAAATTTAACTATAAAAATATCAAAATTATTCTAACCTATTTTGTCTTCTTCCCAGCTAATTGCTCCAGCTAATGCAACCCAAATCCCTCATCGCAACTCTAGTTTTAGGTCGTCCAAACCTGTGGCGGACATCTCCGAGTATCCAGAAGTCGAAGTTATTAAAAACCCCCCAGAATGGAAGTTTGTCGAAAGACTAATTCCCAGCGTAGCTGTACCAAAACCTGTCCCAAAGCCAGAATATCCATCGGGATGGAGGCCACCGCAGCCAGCTAATATGAAACATGACTATTTCGTTGGTCGTACCAGAAATTACATGCTCCCGGTGTATTTACAAACCAAATACCGTGGACAACGTCGCATTACAATAGTTCGATACATTCAAGGTGACATCTGGAAACTTGAACGGGAATTGCATAAGCTTGTCGAGGACTCGAAAGATGGAAAACTAGTTGCCAGCCGTGTAAATGAGCTCAGTGGTCAAATCCACTTCCATGGTGACTATGTTAAACTCATAGCACAATTTCTTGTTTCAAAAGGATTTTAGAGTCAACAAATAATAAAAGTAAAATTAGTAATTGAAATAAA
Organism: Eupeodes latifasciatus; assembly: GCA_920104205.1. Classification (NCBI taxonomy): domain Eukaryota; kingdom Metazoa; phylum Arthropoda; class Insecta; order Diptera; family Syrphidae; genus Eupeodes; species Eupeodes latifasciatus. The sequence goes on along the minus strand of OV049924.1, from coordinate 102,082,042 downwards.
AACCCGGAGTCTTGAGCTTGTTTGAAAAACTATCATTGCATTTTTATTATCTTAGTTTGCACTATCTCATTTGTAACTTTTATTCTTCTTGATAAAACTCTATTATAATCTAAAAATAAACGTTCGAAAAATGAATGCCGAGGTGATTAGCTTAATAAGAATATGCCTGGACTATGTTATGAACCACGAGATCATCATCATCACGTTGATGTAGCGGATCTTTTAAGAGATTTCCTAATCGCTTTCCAGTCTTCAATTATGTCCTCGTCCTGAAGCATATAGACAATATACGGCCCGGATACAGTGACTGCTTTCTTACGGCCCGGTCCTCGGACTTTACTTGTTCTCTTATCTGTCCCCCAATCTGCCCATGAGATGTCAACATTGTGCCTGTCCTCCTCAAGTCGACGGATTTTCTCCATTAATTCCTCGTACATTTGATCCATGGCTAGTTGTTTTTCACTCTAAAAGAATTATTTGTTTTTTGTTGGTTTTTATATTTTAACTAAATGAATATTTAAGTTTTGTTTTCGGTTCGAATTTATCCCGAACCGAAGTAATAGAGGGTCGAAATATATTTTATTGTCGATTCCTAACTAAATTCAAGGCTTGATAGTGTTTCAATAGTATAAGCACATCTGACGCTAGTTTTAAAAATGAACACCTGACCGTCAAGTGTCAGATGTTTACTATAAACCATTTAAGACGTTATTTTAAAAAGTTGTAATTTTTAAATAAAACGGAAGTCTTTCAAATGCAGCAAGCTAAAGCACAATCAGCTAAGGTTACTGAGGTAAAGGAGTGTCAAGTACATACCCTTTAGGTTAGGTTAGGTTAAAGTGGCTGTCCATGGTGGAATAGGACACACTTAGGCCAGTTTAATGTCCCATTGTGATACCACATGAATCTTGAGGCTTCCTCCTAAGCTCAATGAAACCAGTTTGAGTCCCTTACGAAACGTGAGAGGCTGATTATGCTAATATGATTTAGATCGTTTAGATTATTAAAGAAGAATTATCCTAGGTAATTCTTGCGTTGTTGAGCTAGAGCAGGGCATGTACAGAGAAGGTGAAGAACTGTTTCCTCCTCTTCCTCGTCCATACAGCTTCTGCAAAAGTCATTTGAGAATACGCCTTGTCACACCTATTATCGAGCTTATATGGGATCTGCTTAGAGATAGCAAGCACCTTGAACGTTTTAAATCTAGTGTTGGCCAGATTTTTTTTTGTGACCTGACACGTGGTGATGTTGTTCCACCTGGTGTTTGCCTTCTTCATAGCGTCTTGCATTAGCAATAGTTTACAATAGCGATTGGTATGCCAACATTTGCCAAACGTGGTAGAATGGGCAGTACTTTACCGTTTCTGGCGAGGTTATCTGCCTTACAGTTACCTGGAATGTCTCTATGGCCCAGCACCCAACAAAGGTGAATATTAAACTGTTGTGTCTTCTCCATTAGAGATGATCGACAGTTATGGACTGTTATAGAGTTTGTAGAGACAGAGTCCAGATTTGATAGCGGCCTGACTATCTGAGAAAATACGAATATCAGATGTTGATATCACGTTTTCTTTAAGCCAGGACAAGATTTCTTTTATCGCCAAAAGTTCCGCCTGGAACACGCTACAATGATTGGGAAGGCGGAATGAGAGACTTAATTTCAGTCGTTCAGAGTACACACCTCCATCAACACCTTCTTTTGTTTTTGAACCATCTGTATAAAAATGGATTGACTCGTCTTCCAGGAATGCCCTATCCTCCCAGAAGGATCTGGAAGGTATAGAAATCTGGAAGTCTACTAAAAGGTTAAACATATACAGCCGTACTTTTATAAAACTTATGAAACGTTGAATAAAGCCAATATAAGCTAAACGCGTGTGGAGGTTGAATAGTGCCTGTATAAGGACAATTCGTTGTTAACTTTGACTTTGACAACATATTCGAGAATTGGGATTACCAAAATAAAAATGCCTTTTAATTTTTCTTTGTTTTTAAATAATTGGAATGCATAGACTTCAACTCATACAACTCAAACAATTTTAAAGAAGTTTATGTTTAAGTTTCATGCCTCAAACCACCAGCCCCATATTCAGTATACCAGATTGTTATAAAAAATCAATACAAAAACTACATAAATTGTTTATCAATAAATTACCTCGAAATTTTGTCGGGCAGCTTGTTCTTCTGAAAGAAACTTGTGTTCTATGTTGTCTATCCTGTAGCGTCGCAGAATATCCGCCACTTCGATCCGGTTGCGGTAGTTTTTGTCTAATTGTTTCAACGGCTGCAGGTACTCGTCGGAGCGATTATTTCGAACCTCGGATAGTTGAAATTCAATTTGGTTATACCTCTCGCGGTAGTATTGTTCACGAAGAATGGTAAATTGAGTTTCCAGTTGTGCTGTGGAATGAGATATTATCATTAGGAGCAAATCCTACAACAAGACTAAAATCTACTTACTCAGATTTTCAATATATTCACTGCGTCTTCTATCAATTTCAGCAACATCCATTTCAGATGAATCATCAGATTCAATCTCATCGGCTTCTTCTGCACTTGTCTCATGGCCCTGGCTGGAGTTGGAGTGCTCCGATTCGGCTCCAGAAACGTCACCTTCTGCATCAGTTTCACCATCGTTCTTAACAGGCATTTTGTGAGTAAATGAAAGGCCTTTTTCTATAACTCACAAACGCTATGCAGAGAACTTAATGATTTATATTTCGTTTTTAATTATATTGTGGTTAATTTACTTTTATTTGACTTTTTTAAGTAACTTTCAAAATTCACATCTCGATCTCCTCGAAGCCAAATAAACAATTTTGTTTTTTTTTTGGTGAATGTCAAAAAGTGACAGTGGGGTTGTCTCTTTCTTTTGCTTTTCGGGATTAGTTTTTATTCAGCAAAATGGCTGTTTGGATTTGTAAGACAAAGGTTCGTGTATGAACTTAAGTATAAAAGTGACGAGTAGATGGAGCTAGTTATGGAGGTATGTGTTGACCACAAACTTTTTTTTCCTTACGCAAAATACGCCATAATGTGGTCGGAATGACGCTGAATTTTTGAGAACGCCGTGAAATTTACTGATTTGGATCGTTTGCTACGGACGCCTGAACGGCAGAGATATTTTTGACACTCCAAACAACCCCTTGTCTCACTGATACGGCAACTCTAAACAACGAATATGCAGACTTTAATTTTTGCATTGAACTCACGGATGCCACATTGGTCATCTGTGAACAAATTTGGTCATTATTTTTTCACTTGATCAAATGGCTATTTTTTATCCCATTTGGTCATATTTTTTGGAAACGACAAAAGATGTTCGACAATTTGAGTAACGAAAACGTTCTTTTAACATACTCACTTGGCTAAATAGAAATACATAACTGTTAAACTCATTAAAGCAACTTTGTGTAAATAGTAACTTTATTAAAAATATAAACTCTTGATCTGAATTGGACTTAGAGAACAGAGAGAATTATCTACGCATTACACAAGCCGTACAAATTCACGAAATCGAAATTATTGTAAAAACTTATATACTGTGATCTCATGTTAAAACGCCTTGTTTTTATATTTCGTCATCTTTATTTGGGTTAATCTATTTTAATTAAGTATGTTAGGTATTTTATGAGTTTATTTGTACGTAATTAAAAAATAAATGTCATCTGCATAATATGAAAAATATGTTAAACAAAATGTGATGTATTCATTAATCTGTGTTTAAAAATTTTTCGGACTTGAATTATGTTGGTCATTTTTACCTACAAGTGGTCATTTTTATTTTCAAATTTGGACACAAACTTTTTTTTCAAGTGGCAACCGTGAATTATTAGAGTTTCCGCATACCATCTCGGCTAAAGCCAAGAGTACCCATCTCATATATAAGATTGGGCTCTATTTATCCCTAACCCTAGAGGTATAAAAGAAACGAGATTAGTTATAAAACTCTAAAATATACTTTTGTTAATAATTAATTTATAAAATCATGTTCTTTCGTGTATTCATTTGCACTAGGTTATATCAATTTTAATAAATTCACACAACTTTTTCTTGAAAGCATTCATATCAGTTTCACTCTTCACACTATTCGGTAAATTATTGAAGTAATTAATGCCATCGTAGAAGATTGAGCTTTGGGTACTACTTAACCTACATCGCTCCGGTCTGAGGTTGGTTCTATTTCTCAAACTATAAGGTTGAACTGCCGCCACTTCCACTAATCCATCCGATAAATACTCCGGTAACTATAATTTATCAATTTAAAGATAAAAATCATAGCATCAAACATCAATTTCTGTTTCACATTCATCCAACACAAACATTCAAGCAAAACACGGATTGGTGTATACACGTTTAGTCTTAAAATTATCCTCATACTTTTATTTTGTAGTCATTTGCAGTCTTTGTTTGACGTCTGCATTCGAACCAAATAATAATGTCGAACAGTAATTGAAATGCGGCAAAATTATTATTATATTATTAAATTTTTACGGATTCTACTAAAAAAATAAACTTTCTTTGAGATTTTTGCGCATACATGACTGGCATGTTCTTTAAGATTTAGTTTTTTGTTAATGACACAACCTAAATACTTAATACTTTCAACACAAACTAACGGTTCATTATCCATTCTCACATCAATGTTATCATTCATTCCAAACTTCATATACTTCGTCTTATTAACATTCACCTTAAGTTTATTCATTTTCAGCCATATATCAAGTCTTTTCAAGTCTTCATTCAGTTTGGCACACATATCTTCACTATTTTTTACACAAATATAAATCAGACTATCATCTGCAAAGAGTTTCATACTGCAGTATTTTAAACATTTTTTAAAGTCATTAATATACAAAAGAAACAAAACCACTCCCAAAACAGAACCTTGAGGCACTCCCAAATTGTTAACTCTAGCACTCGATGTTTCACCATTTACTCTAGTTCTTTGGCTTCTATTCGAAAGATATGACTCAAACCATTTCCATTCACGATCACACACACTATATAATCGCAATTTTTTCAGTAATATTTCTCTATCAATCGTTTCAAACGCTCTTTTCAAATCAAGAAAAACAGCCACTATCGAAAGTCCACCATCTATCTTCCTTTTCCAATTCCACACAACACAATTAATCGCCGTTTCACATGAATGTCCATTCCTGAATCCAGATTGCTCTTCAATTAACAGACTATTACATTCCAAATAATTAAGAAATTGTTCTGCAACAAATTTTTCCAAAATCTTTTCACACAACGGTAACATATTTACAGGTCTGAAATCTTCACACTTATTCGAATTTCTCACTTTTTCGACAGGGAAAATTAATGATTCCTTCCAACTTTCAGGAAATTTACCCGTTGATAATGACGTATGTATTTATTATTTTCATAAGCACCGGACCGATTATCTCAATTGATTGTAGAATCATTTCTTTGTTTAATCTAAACATATCTTTTTTATTATTTAATTTACTTATCAAAGTGTAGAGAGATCTTTCGCTGCAAAAACTGAAAGCAAAAACAGAATTTACACTAATATCAGGTGACACAAAGGGAATATATGGTATGGAGGCATTTATTTCACAAATTGTATCAATAAAGTATTGATTCGAGATACATAACATCACCAAAATGGATAGACTCAATGTTGTTTTGTTTAGTATTCTTTAACACCATATTTTTCAAAGTTTTCCACATTTCGATTTGATTACCCTCCGTAGCAGATATTTTAGAAATAATGTAGTCACTCTTAGCCATTCGAATTTCTTTTTTATATTTATTCCGAATATTCTTGTACCTCAGCCAATTATCACTTGTTTTGTTTAAACTTGCTATATTATATGCCCTTATTTTTTCATTTTTTAATCTTAGTAGGTCGAAATTAAACCATTTTTTGTCTTCAAATTGAGGAGCAAGTTTTCTTACCGTTAACTTTTCGCAACACTTATTAAGTTTTTTACTAAAAGAATTTGAACTTGTTATTGTCTGTCTACTACGGCGAGAATAACGATCGAAAATCGAAGTTGACACTTTTAAAGTTGCGGTCATCGACTCCGAATTTTGGTAGAAAATTTGTATAAACTGTAGTTGTGTTCGATCGGTTACTTTACCATGATGAAAATGTTGAGTTTTCATAATAAATTGACAACGATAGTTTGATGATTAGTGAAAGAGTGCGTTCACAAATCAAATTCATAGTTGTCAAGTCCCTATTAGAAACCCAGGTACAAATATGTTGGAGCTGTTTTAAGCGGTAATTTTTGGCGATGCGTTGATAGAAATCTGTTTCATACATCATTTTTACTCTCAAAACGCGATTTCACTCTCACAACACTATTGATGTTTTTGGATTTATCAAACAATAGCCATGTTTTTTTTGGGATTGCATTTGCATATATACATATATGTATGTAGTAGAGTGATGAGAAATTGCTAAAAAAAAACATCAGCAGTAGTACGCTTTTTATGGCAAGAGTACGATAACTTAGGCGACAAGATATTATAACGGAATTTTTTAGAACAGTTAAAAATAAGCATTTTTTACTATGGGAGGGGGGGGGTCTATCTCCCCCCGTTTAGGCAGGAGGATCAATTTAAAAAAAATATTACTTAAAATGGAAAAAAATTCTTAAAAAATAACGGTGATACTTACAATTAAGTTGTATACATTTTTTTAAAGCCAACATTCTGTTCTATTAGCCAGTTTTTAAATCAAGTCAAAACTACGCGTAGTTTTTGAAAAATTTAATTTTAAACTCAAAATTTGAGTAAAAAAAGTTAAAAAAAGGTTTAAAGTGTAACTTTTTCAATACTTCAAGATTATCTCCCATTGTTTTTATTTCAGAATTTATTGCTCTTATTTGTTTTTGATCAAAAACTGAAAACTAGATGATTTTATGTCTTTTAGTTTTTGAGAAAATTGAAAATAACCACAACTACTATTTTAATTTAATTCTTTTTTTTTTGCTTGAGTGGTCTTATTTTGATAGTAATATTGGTATTTGCGTATGCGTAATACGTGTTTGGGTGTATGCAACAGTAAGGTGTGCGCGAGTTTGGGTGTATGCAACAGTGGCATCTGTAAGGGGGGGGGGGGGGATGCTGCCCCCCTGCAACCCCCCTGCTTGGGCACACTATAGGATTTGGGATGGGTGCAAGTTGGAGTGTGTGCAAGGTGGGGAGGGTGCAAGATGGGGTGCATGCAAAGTTTTTTTTGCATTTAAATAAGCTGGATTTAAGAAAAATTAATTTACCCTAGGTATATCTTAATCCAGATTCGATTATTACTATCAAAATAAGACTACGTTAATACTTAAGCAAGGAAAAAGTAATTTAATTAAAATATTTATTTTGGTAATTTTCAATTTTCTCAAGAACTAGAAGACATAAAGTCATCTAGTTTTCAGTTTTTGATAAAAAACAAATAAGAGCAATGAATTCTAAAAAAAAAAACAGTAAATAATTTGAAAGTTTTGAAAAATTACACTTTAAACCTTTTTTTTAACTTTTTTTGCACAAATTTTGACTTTAAAACAATTTTTTTTAAAAACTATGCATAGTTTTGACTTGATTTAAAAACAAGCTAATAGACAAAAGTGTTGGCTTTAAAAAAAGGTATAACACTTAATTGAGGGTATTACCGTTATTTTTTAATTATTTTTTTTCCATTTAATGTACATATTTTTTTTAACTGCCCCTACCGCCTAAACGGGAGGAGATAGACCCCCCCTCCCATAGTAAAAAATGCTTGTTTTTAACTGTTCCATACAAATCCGTCATTAAACTTTGTCGCCTAAGTTATCGTACTCTCCCCCTTTTTATATTTGAAAGTGGATACAATTGAACATTTGTTAGAAATTTAAAACAAAATTGTAAACAGTTTAGAGAAATTCATACGACCTTATTTGTACATTAAACACTTTGGAGAGAATATGTTAAAAAAATAACAGTAATAACAATAATTTATAATTATTAACTTCCCATAGGAAGTTATTGTAATGGGTATGATTTGTCAAATTGAAAATTTTGACATTTCTCGACGTTTCAAGGTCCCTAGAGTCGAAATAAAAGATTTTTAGAAAGATGTCTGTGCGTGCGTGTGTACGTACGTCCGTACGTCCGTACGTCCGTATGTCCGTACGTCCGTACGTCCGTACGTCTCCGTACGTTCGCGACGTTTTTTCGTCGTCCATAGCTCAAGAACCAGAAGAGATGTCGACTTCAAATAAATTTTGTTATACAGATAATAAGGCAGAAAGATGCAGAAAGGGCTCTCGAGAAAATTGCGTGGGTGGTTTTTTTACCATAGCAGTTTAAAAAAAAGGTGAAAATTTTGGTTAACCCTAAATATCTCATGAACCAATGACGCTAGAGACTTGAATTAAATTTTATATTATATATTGTAACGTGATACAAAACAATTATATTTTTGGAAAAAAATTCAATTAACGGTTTTTTTTATAAATCAAAAAAACTGAAAAAAAAATTTGTCACTTCGAAAATTTTACGACTAAAATATGATTTCTTCTCCAAAAAAATTTTGTGCAACGAAGAATAATGTTTTTGACATCTGATAAAATTTTGAGAAAAATCGAATTGACAGTTTTTTTACAAAAAATAATAACCTAAAAAAAAAATTAAAAAAAAGTTGGTAAGAATTGAGTTTTGACTCAAATATCTTTTCAAGACTTTGAGATATTGGCTTTAAACTACTTTTATCTTTCAAACAATATTGTTTTCAACATTCAGTAAAATTTTGAAAAAAATAGAATTGACAGTTTTTTTTACAAAAAATTAAAAACCGAAAAAAAAATTTAACGAAAGTTGGTAAAAATTGATTTTCGACCAAAATATCTTTTCAAAAATTTGAGATTATGGCTTCTAACTAATTTTAACTTATAAGAAATATTGTTTTCAACATTAGGAAAAATTTTGAGAAAAATCGAATTGACAGTTTTTTTACAAAAAATAAAAACCTAAACAAAAAAATTAATAAAAGTTGGTAAAAATAGATTTTCGGCTCAAATAGCTTTTCAAAAATTAAAAATATTGGCTTCAAACTTATTTCATTTCACAGAAAATATTGTTTTTTATATTCAATAATTTTTTTATAAAAATCCAACAGTCCGATTTTTCATAAAAAAATAAAATCTACAAAAAATATAGACAAACTTTTAAGCAAGACAAATCGATAGACGGGATGGGAAGTTATCAGTGTGGGTCGCATCCCAGCCTCTTTTTTGTTTTCATGTTTTGCATTTTTTAAATTAAAACTGAATGAAATAAGAACTAAAAGAAAGGGGTTCGTTCGTAGATTATAGTGTAACTATGTGTAGATCTTCGCGTACAACAAATGGTGCTATATTTCTGACACTCATTTTTTGAAAACAACAATCAAATATTACAGATTTAGTCTTTTTCCGTATAATTAAACAACTTAGTCGAATCAGCTTACAAAATCAAAAATATATGTTTATTTAGTTTTTTTTATTGAGTTAATTTATTGACCAATTTGTGTAATTATTGTGATTAGTGGAAATATAGCTTTCCGTCGGCTTTTTTGGTCGCTGTAGTTTTTGCAATGAAACAATTAAGTTACATTAACTTTCCCAACAAGCTTTTTTCAAAGAAACTAAGGACACCTTTTATTATAAAGTTTGATAAAATTGACAAACTACAAAAATCAAGTTCCAGAAGTTGGCTACTAGCAGTTCATATCTAGTAGGTCAATAGACGTCATAGAGTATTGTATGTTGGACACTATAATTTATAATTACAGTAAAATTCGTATAAAGTGACTTCGGTTATAACGACATTTCGGTTATATCTACTTTGTTTGATACAAATTTGAGTCAGTTGTATCTTGTATGTTATTTTTCAATGAGATAAGTTGGTTTAAGGTAAGAAAACGATTTATTCTTTCAGTTTATTCTATAGAATGGAATGTAAAAAAAGAAAAACTTTCACTATTGAGGAAAAGGCTGTCATAATTTGCAGACTTGAAGCAGAGGAATCAAATTTAAATCTCGCAAAAGATTCATTATACTGAAGTGGTTTAAGATTCAGACGAGCGAAAATGTGTCCATTTCAGGACCAATACTGTAAAGAAAAGCAAATGAAATTGGTCATCTTCTTGGAAAGGATTTCCTTCCCTTCACATCCCAGCATTTAAAACCTCTCACCAATCAAACTAACTTTCCTTCCGCCCAATACAACATCAATTTTGCAACCAATGGGCCAGGGTGTTATAAGATGCCTTAAAAGCAATTTTCGCAAAATTTTTGTCCTCAAATTTACTCGCAACGTAGAAGCTAATCAAGAATGTACCATAAGCTTGTTAGACGCAGTTGGTATGGTGGCCTCAGCTTGAGATCGTGTTAGCAGCAGCACAATCGCTAACTATTTTAAGCATGCTGGCTTGCAGACATCAAACAATTCTGGAGATGGAGAACAGTTTGAAGAAGAGGATGATTGGCCCCTTTCTGAATGGATTGCACTGATGAACAATGTGAACATCATCGCATCAGAAACAGCATGGGAGCAGAGTTGCAAAAATTGTCAATGTCAATTCAATGCATTACTCAAAATTTTTTTAATGGATATTGTTCTTGACTGAAATAAAATATATAATGCTAATTGTACATCTATGAATTACCAATTAAAAATGTAATTTATTGTCATCAATATTAAACTAAAAATTAAAAATTATTTTATTGCAAGTTTTATTGAATTAGTAAATAAATGTTATTTTATTGCAAGTTTAATTGAATTAAAATTACAAAATAACTTCTATTCAAAATGAGCTACAATTTCTTAATTCAATGCCTAGTGGGAATTTATTCAATTATTTCCATTTATTTCAGTTAATATTCGAAATCTTGACGTAAAAATGTCCCAGGTTGAAGATTGACTGATACTAACAAATAAATTTTGAAAAAAAATCGTTTTTCGGTCGAACAATAATAATAATAAATTATAATATTTGAATAATTGTTGTTTTTTGTGTTATAATTGCGTGATAACCGTAAGTCATAACATTAATCAGGTAAAAAATTTTGGAAATAAAAACTTAAAGTATTTTAATTAATAATTGCGAAAGTCTGCCAAATAAAATAAAAATAAGTATTTTTATTTTAAAAGTTTTGCATTGGAAAATAATATTTTAATTTACAATAAAAAAATAACATTAAATAATTAATGCCATACGGTAACATTGAAAAATAAAATTTAATAAATAATTTAAAAAAAAAATAGAATTAAAAATTGAAAAATATTTTCTAATTTATTCAAAATGCATTATAAAATTCAATGCATTATTTGCAACTCTGCATGGGAGGAGTATCTCACTGTAGATAACAACATTTTAACATCAGAAGATCCAAATTTAAAAGAAATAGTATAAGGACTGTGGACAATGCATGAAGACTCTGATGACGATGACGGTGCCCTAACCGAAAGAAGTCCTTCAATAGCTGAAGCATTAAGTGCAATAGGTGTTGTTAAGAATTTTTGTTTGTTTTTGGAAAAAAAAACACCAGAAAAAATGTAATTGATATTGAAAAGACATTAGAATTCCTTTATCTTACAAACAAAAAACAGTCTACTATCACAGTTTATTTCAGAACTGAACCTTGAATTATTATTTGAAAAAATTAAATACATTGTACCTTTCTACTTTTATATAATTTCTTTGGTGCAAATTCGTAATGAATGTACTTGAAAAATTTAACTACTTTTATTTAAATGAAATAAAAACCATAAAACATAAAGGACTTTTTTTTCATTCGGATAAAGCGATATCCGCTTTATAACCGAATTCTACTGTAAATTTTTCAAAAGAAATATACCTACATACATAAACATGTGCAAGTCTTTAATATACATAAATCAAGCAATTTATAATTATTCATTATTATTAGTTAATTTTATAACAAAATGTAATAAAAAAACAAAAAAAAACACTTATGATATGAATATACAAATGTGTCGGTCGAATCGTTATGGAGTGGAGGCAACTTCTCTTTGGTCCGTTTGACTGATGTCCCCTTCTGTTTCCTAGTTTTAATTTTGAACCTAGCCTTAAGTCCAAAGTGCAAAATGAATAAGTGCCTGAGTAACTTTACTACCTTAAGTAATTTGCTATCTGACACTAGTACAAAAAGAAACGTGTGTTAGTTCTTCTTTTTCATTAATATAGTATCCTAAGGTAAGCAAGACCAAGTCTAACTCAGTTAAATTTGTACTTTTATTTCTTCTTATTCTTAGTCATAAATTTGTAGTGCCCGTGGCATGATGGTTGCGCAAGGGCAGATCCAGACTTTTAATCATAGGTCACACACTTAGATGAGTTTTTACTCACCACTTAAAAATGTTCTTTAATTTTTTTGTAAAGGAGTATCTTAACCTTACATTTACAGATTTCAATTGCTAAAGTGGCAACTTTAGTTATCAAATTATTTTAGAACACTGTTGTCCAGCAAAGTATGGTCTAACTATTTAATTTGGATCACTCCCTAAATATTAAAGCATTCCAAGATTCCAACAGTTTTCTAAATATGCCATATTTAAGAGCTTAACACAATAGTTTTTGGTGCATTTCACGGAGAAATGTAAGAAATCGTTTTGAGACGTAGCTTTTTTTCGAAAAATAAAATATACTTTTGTTGTTTCCATTTCTATTAATGCGAAGAACGCTACAAAACTTCAAGAGAGACGATCTGATATGAAGAACTGTCGGGCTTTTTTTGGCGTAATTTTTTTGGACTCTGTTTTCGGAATCTATTATTACTATCGCTATCAGTCTGCTTACTCGTATTTTGACCTTAAAGGAATCAACAAAACTTAAAAATTGTAGAGAGAAAAATGCTTGGTTCTTGAATTTGAGGATATATGTAGGTGCATTTAAGTACATAATTTCTCTACAAAATTAAATTAAAACAAATTAAGGTAAACAAATAAATTGGGAAGCCTCAAGAGATTCAAAGATTTTATATCAAAAAATATGAAACGTTTATTATGTTTTTCCATTAGCCATTATCCATTAACAAAAGTGTCACTTTTGCTGTTTTTGGGAGATTTATATTATTGAATTTCGTGTTTAAACCTCAGTTCTAGAGCATCTAAAGCAAATTTACTTCAAAAGCAGATTTATTTAATTTTTTAAGATCTTTTGTATTCCACAGAAAATCAATTTTGAAAGAAATAAAATGCACGACTGGGTCACTAGAAATTGATAATGTCTTACAAAAAGTCTGTTTAAAAATATTTATACTAATCTATACTTAATATTATAAATGTGAAAGTAACTCTGTCTGTCTGTCTGTTACTCAATCACGCCTAAACTACCGAACCAATTTGCATGAAATTTGGTATGGACATATTTTGATACCCGAGAAAGGACATAGGCTACTTTTTACCCCAGGAAAATGACGCATTCCAATGGGAAAATTCAGGTGGGCCGATCGCTTTTACGCCTAAACTACTGAACAGATTTAAATGAAATTTGGTAGGGAGATAGTTTGAGACTTAAGAAAGGACATGAGTTACTTTGAACCTCGGGAAACAACGCATTCCCATGGGAAAAATTACTTTCCGGGGAATCTGATCGCTTTCACTCATAAATTAAAAAATATTTGAATAATATATGTAGGAATGAATGAACGAACAACTTTACCAAATGTACAGATATTTTAATTAACATAATACTTTTAATATTTTAATTTACATGATAGTTTCAATATTTTCATTAACATAATATTTTCAACTACTTTCCGACCGTCGCCTTCGGGAATCAAAAACAGACTGACTTTGTTCTCTCCTTTTCTTTTAAAACAGATCCCACACCGCCCACCTTTGTAGTAGACGGTACCAGGCCAGCGCCCTGTTGGCCCAGCTCAGCAACCAGGCGCCTCCGATTACTGCTCCCATCAGCAGTAGTACCTTAGCTATGTTTCTCGGCATCGCTTGTTGTTTATTGTTTTAGTCATGACCATGACTGGGTATTTAAATGCCTTTAAATAGGTCATGTTTCTGTCATGTACAATCGTATCACATTGTATTCGTCATCGTCGTCGCAGCGCGGCGGTTGCTGTGTCATCGTGTCGTCGCGGCGGTTGCTGTCGCCGCGGTGGATCTTATTCCATTCTCATCGACGTCTGGGAATGTGCTGATGTTTGGTTTATTATTGTGGGCGACGGTCTGAAAGTAGTATCTGTTTAGGTTTTTTTATTTATATTTATTAACAAAGAAATACTTAGCTTAGCTTATCTTATATGGATCCCACATTCGGCCATCCTGAGAGAAATCGACTGTCCTCAGTCGGTGTCGTCTTCATCTTCAGAGTCATCTTCGTCCGCTACCCAGGGCTTCATATAGTCGGCGGACGTGCTGGTTATGTTGGGTCCCTCATGTTGTCCCACTTTCCTCACCTCATATCTTTCATTTCTTTTGGGTCTGATTACTTCGTAAGGTCCTAAAAAACTGGCGTGAAGCTTCAGCCCAGTTCCAAATTGTGTTCTTTTTATTGCAACCAGATCATTGACCTTATACTCATGTGCTGTCTTCCTTTTCTTGTTGTACGTTTTTTGATTTTCCAATTGAACTTTGCTTATTTCCTCCTTTGCCGTCCTTCTCATTTCGTCTCGATTCGATTCGAAGTCGTCAAGGATTACATCTTCTACTAGTTTTCTAATCTCCAGATCTGCCACTCGACGCATCGTTGCCCCGAACATCAGTTGGAATGGGCTCCTTTTCGTTGATCGTGATACCGTTGAGTTTATAGCTCGTTGAACCTGTCCCACGTGTTGATACCATTTCGTTGGGTCAGTTACTGCTATCTTGGACAACACTTCAATTACTATTTTGTTTATCCTTTCTACTTGTCCATTTCCCCTTGGCACTCCGGTTGTAGTTTGTATGTGATTAATTCCTCTCTTTTCGCAGTATTCCTTGAACGCGTTTGCCGTAAACGCGGCGCCTTTATCCGAAATCAGACGGTTTGGGTTCCCGAATATCTCGCTCTGCTGGTCTAAACGTTTAATCGCCTCTTCACACTTCGTGGTCTTCACTGGATAAATCCACGTGAGTTTCGTGAATGCATCGACCACCACGAATAAGTAGTTATAAAACTTGTTTGTTGTCGGAAGCGGTCCTACGTGGTCGATATGTAGGGTGTGTTAGGGTATGTCACTCTTCTCAATTGGGTGTAGAAAATCTTGTGCCTTTCCACTTTTCTTCGCCGCCAATATACACGCCACGCAGTTCGCTAACACGCTTTCTATGCATTTCATAAGTTTTGGTATATGGTAATCTTGCTTTACTACGGCTTTCACTCTTCTCGCACTTATATGCCCTTGCACGTGCACGTTACGTATGATTTCCTTCTGAAGTGACTTGGGAACCACTAACAAGTGAACCCCTCCTTCGAACTTGTACAATAGTCCGCTTCTCATTTCGTAATCCTTATATGCACCGGCAGCTGTAATTATATCAATGATTAATTGGCAAAATTCGTCTTTATCTTGTGCTGATTTTATCCGGTGTACTAGGCCATCTTCTATTCTCATGGCCACAGGGTATCTGCTGAGTGCATCTACGTGTCTCATTGCCGTTCCCGCACGGTGTAAGACTTTCATAGAATACTCTTGGAGCATGATTGCCCATCTTGCCACTCGCGGACATAGGTCCCTCTTCTTCATTGTAGCCTCGAATGCTTTGCAGTCCGTAATTATTGTAAAGTCCATCCCTAGCAGGTATACTCTTAATTTGGCTAGACATTTCATGATCGCTAGCACCTCCAGTTCGTAACTTGTGAATTTCCTCTCAGATCGACTCGTCTTGAAACTCAGGAAGAAAGTTGGGTGGAAGTTTCCATCATCATGTTTCTGCATCAGCACCCCTCCATATCCTTCTATACTGGCATCCGTATGTAGCTCTGTGGGCAGACTTGGATTAAATAGTTTCAAAACTGGCTCACTGCAAAGACAAGATTTAAGTTCATTAAATGCAGACATTTCTTTTTCACCCATCACAAATTTATTTTCTTTTCTTAAGAGATCTGATAAAGGTTTCGCTATCTTGGAGTAATTCAACACGAATTTCCTAAAGAACCCAGTCAGACCTAGAAAACTTTGTATCTGCTTCACGTTGCTCGGTACTGGAAACCTCTGCACTGCTCTTACTTTTTCCTCTGATGATTTTATACTTCCGTTACCTATAACGTGACCTAGAAACTCTACTGATCGTGACAGGAAATTACACTTTTCCCATTTTATTTTCAATCCGTATTCCTCCGCTACTGTTAACACCACCTTCAGTTTCTCCAACGCCTCGTCTTCACTCTTCGCAAATATAATTATATCATCTACATATATTACTAGATATTTCTGTAGCACTAGCTCCCGAAAAATTTGGTTGATGAACCTCTGGAATGCAGCTGGCGAGTTACATAGCCCAAAAGGTACCTTGAGGAATTCATACTGCCCATCTGGTGTTACGAATGCTGTATATCTTCTGCTGCTCTTTTCAACGTCTACATGGAAAAATCCATCCTTTAGATCTAGCGTAATAAATACATTTGCATCGTGAAGAGGTTCGAACACCTCTTCCATGACCGTCGTGGGAAACCTGTCTTTTATCATTTTCTTGTTTAGTTCTCTGTAATCAATACATAGTCTATACTTCCCGTCCTTCTTTTTCACCAGAACTATAGGGCTGGCATATTCTGACCGACTTGGTACCACGACTCCTTCATCTAACCACTCTTTTACTTGCCTATTCACTGCGTCTCTTTCTGGAATTGCCAGTCTGCGTGCCTTGCGAAAAACTGGGATATCATCTGTTAATACTATATTCATCTCAATGCATGACTTGGCTAGCCTATTTGGTCTATAAGCATCTACGATTTCATTTACTGCCTTTCGGTACTCTTCATTTCCTACTTTCCACTTTGCCTCACTGTCTTTTTCCGGGCACCATTCAATTTGAAAGATGTCGTTCTCCTCACGATTGCATTCTTTCTTCGCACTCTTTTCCTCTTCTATATTATTGACAATCTTGATTTTTCCACCACTGATAACCAATTCCACATTTCTTAGAAAATCTCTTCCAAGCAGGATCTCGTCTGGAATCCACCGATCTGGTACAACTTGGAAGCGACTCAGATATTTCTCTGTTCCAATCTGTACCTCAAAAACGCATGAGCCCAGTGTTTTTCGAGGGCTATCTCCAAACCCTTTCAACATCATTCCTGGTGGTTGAGGTTCTGCTTCTCTTATCTTCTCTTGGAACGACTTGTGGATTATCGAAACATCACTTCCGTTGTCTACGAACGCATAATATGTCCTACCTTTCACGTTTATTGGAATGTGACGCTCATCTGATTCGATGCGATTTACATGGCTAATCCCTCTTGAGGTCGACGGTGTTTCATTCTTCACTTGACAATCTGGTGATATATGTCCAAACTGGTTACACTTGAAGCAGCGTGTTCCTTTTCCTTTATCTGGACAACTAACAGCTATATGCGACTTCGACCCACAGTTGTGACACCGTTTTCCTTGTCCTGCCTGTCCTGTTTGTCCTCCTTTTGGTGAAGGCATTGATGATCTACCTGTGCTGCCACTGCCGCTCTTGCTGAGCACCTGTTGCGTTGGTATAAACCTCTTCATTTACCGGTAAGACTCCATCTTCCTTTTAAGGTCTTCTAGGGTTGAAGCTTCGTACAGGATCATCTTGTTATGTACGGAATCTGGAATTCCGTTGCGGATATACTCTACTAGCGACTCCTCATCGACTTTCCCATCACTTGCCAATTGCTGCATGGAGTAGAGATACTCCAGGAGACTCTCTGTTGTCTTCTTCTTTCGCGCTTCCAGCGCTCTATGTACCTCGACGGTGGTCTTTGATTTTTGAAACTCTGTCACCAATACATCCTTCAGTGCTGTGTAGCTTGCTAACCCTGTCTTGGCCTCGACCGCGAGTCTGGCTGCCCCTCTTAACAGCCGCTTTGTGTAGAGGAATTTTTGGATATCGTTCCACTTACATACGGTAGCAATGTCCTCAAAGTCTTTCAACCATACCGTTAAGCTCTTTCCGGCTTCCCCTGAAAAATGCTCCAGAGAGTCCTCGACATCCCTGAACACAAAATTGTTGGTTCCCTCGTTAGCCATCTTATCTTCGTCTTCACTTTCTTCTTCTTTTCCTTCTTCTTCTTCTGCTTCTTCTTCTTGGTCTGTTTTTTCTTTTCCCTCTTCGCCTTCTTCTGATTCGATATCCTCACCTCTTCTTATCTCGTTTCTTATCTCGCTAATAGTTATATTTTCGAACGTTCACTTAATCCTATCCACAAGGTCAACTTTAAGGCGATATCGGTATGACAAATTCTTTAGCCTTAAGAACTTTTGAAGCTCGCGTGTGGTGAATGCTTCGGTTAGTTCATCCATCCATTCCCTAAGAAAGTTTAAGAAAAATTAAATTTTTGTTAGATGTTACCTCTTTTCACATCAAATCTTGTCTCAGTTTTCTTTTTTTAAAAAAATGATAGCACCGTTTCCCTTTTCGCTCTTTTCTGTCGTGGCTTTCAACTTTTCGACTTTTCACTCTTAGCACATCTTAACATTCATCTTTACTCTTAGCAGGTCTTAACTTTCAACTTTTCAATCTTAGCACATCTTATTATCCATCTTTACTCTTAGCAGTTCCTAACTTTCAACTTTTTAATGTTATTTTTTTTTTGTAATTCCCAACTTTTCACTCTTAGCATATCTAAACTTTCAACTTTTCAATCTTAGCTTTTTTTAAAATTCTCAACTTTCCACTCTTAGCATATCTTAACTTTCAACTTTTCAATCTTAGCTTTTTTAAATTTTCAACTTTTCACAATTCTTTCTCTTAGCGAATCTTATACTCAATTGATTTATAGGTTATCCCGGTTGAGCCCCCAAATGTAGGAATGAATGAACGAACAACTTTACCAAATGTACAGATATTTTAATTAACATAATACTTTTAATATTTTAATTTACATGATAGTTTCAATATTTTCATTAACATAATATTTTCAACTACTTTCCGACCGTCGCCTTCGGGAATCAAAAACAGACTGACTTTGTTCTCTCCTTTTCTTTTAAAACAGATCCCACACCGCCCACCTTTGTAGTAGACGGTACCAGGCCAGCGCCCTGTTGGCCCAGCTCAGCAACCAGGCGCCTCCGATTACTGCTCCCATCAGCAGTAGTACCTTAGCTATGTTTCTCGGCATCGCTTGTTGTTTATTGTTTTAGTCATGACCATGACTGGGTATTTAAATGCCTTTAAATAGGTCATGTTTCTGTCATGTACAATCGTATCACATTGTATTCGTCATCGTCGTCGCAGCGCGGCGGTTGCTGTGTCATCGTGTCGTCGCGGCGCGGCGGTTGCTGTCGCCGCGGTGGATCTTATTCCATTCTCATCGACGTCTGGGAATGTGCTGATGTTTGGTTTATTATTGTGGGCGACGGTCTGAAAGTAGTATCTGTTTAGGTTTTTTTATTTATATTTATTAACAAAGAAATACTTAGCTTAGCTTATCTTATATGGATCCCACATATATGGATAAAATTGGTATTACGGGAAAACAACGCATTCCCAACCCTTATGAAATAAGTTGTCGAACATGTTAAACTTATCAACCAGCATTTGCAATAACAATAAATAAAGCTCAGGGCCAAACGCAGAAAGTTGCAGGTGTAAATTTGAAAAAAAAACTGTTTTTCCCATGGACAATTATATGTAGCATGCTCACGAGTCTCAAACACACAAAATCTTTACGTTCTTGCCAAGGAAGGAAAAACAAAAAACCTATCTTCTTCTTAATGTATTAACCTAACCTAACCTATGACAATCACACTTAGTATGGCCTCATCCCATCTCGGCACAATTCAAATCAAACATAAGTACAAAAAAGAACAGCTCAGGTTTTTTCATACTACTATCCAAAACAACTATCTGATGCGGACGAAGTCGCGGGTAAAAGCTAGTTTCCTATATTTTAAGATTTAAAAATGTAACTTTTTTTCGAAAATCATTTTAAATTTTAAGTTTTGTCTTAAAAATATTTTTGGTAAGCACTAAATAAAGTGAAGTGCTTATAGATATACATTTTACATTTAAATTTCGTTATCGAGTTTTGTAAATAAAATAAAATTTTTTTTTTTAAAATAAAAAAAAATGACATTTTTGATCATCAATTTAATCATTTGATCATCGACAAGAGCTTGCACAGAAAAAGAAGATTATTGAAATCGGTGTATTAGTTTTTGAGAACGCAAAAAAAATGAAGGTTTTATGAGGGGTACCCTTCTGGAGCAATACCAAAATATATTTTTTCTTGTAGAAAGAAGCCAAATTAAGAATACAAAATTTAGAGAAAGTATTAAAAAAATCACATATTTTTAAATTGACGATTTCTCATTCAAGGTTTCTTCTTAAGAATCTGAATATTTGCTATATTTGATTATCTCCCAGAGGGATAATGTACCCTACCCCCCCTGGATCCGCCATTGGTCATGCGAGAGGTATTGGGCAGAGAGAAAAAACTAAATGAGAGAACCAAATTTCCTCGTCTCCGTCTCTTCGAAACCTCTTACTCTCATGTTTATAGCCTGTTGAATTCGTATCGGTGTATACATGTTTTCACCTCGGAGAAGAGTACACAAAAAACATCATTTCCGGGAAATGCGACATTTTTCATTTTTGTTTATTGATAGCCAAGAAGGCTATGTTTTTTAAAGTCTCATTATAATATTTGTAATTCTCATGAATTTTTTTTTTTAATTTTGCTAACATCTTGTCGTTTTTATATCTACAAAAATACTCCTATAATTCAAATTAATTCTAGCAAAACATTTTTTTTTGTCAATAAATAACGGAAGAAGTTATACCGGTAGTTCGTGGTGAATTTGTTTTTCCCTTCTTTTTCTCTAAGTTACAGATAGATGGCAGTAAAAACCAAAACAAGAAAGGATGTGTGCAGAAAGTGTTTAACAAGGTTAAGGCTTTTTAGATTAGACTTTACTTGTATATATGAACGAGTACATGTTTTTTATAAATGAATGTTATGTTTATTTCAATAGTAATACCTTAACTATTAACTTAACTACTGTATTATCTAAAATATACTGCATTGAATTATTTTACATTGAATTATAAAAGGCGGAAATAATAAAGTTCTATAGTTTACCGGGAATATTTATATAAAATATCCATATCTTCTGCAATTGCGGCATCAATCGATATTTTCTGGAACTTAGTGTTAACGTAACATTTATTTGTCATGAATTACTTTTTCAACTTTTTTATACACCATAAAAATCAATTATAAAATTTGGCTGTGATAATAATTACTTGAACACAGCATTTTCTATGTTTATAGTTATTAAGGTTTAGCCCTTAACTTTGATTTGCATTTATTTATGAATAGCCTAAAAAGTTTAGCAAACATCTATGAATAAGCCACAATGCACTTTCAGAAAAACTGTAGTTAGAACTTTCCCTGACAGATTTTTCCTTGTCGCTATATAACTGAAAGATAAGATATAAATAGTTAGAACTGGAAAACTTATAAAAATGATGCATGAGACTTAAATTTTGGTAGAAGAACAATTTTGTATATTCTTTTCACAAAACCACTGAACTAGCGAGAATACAAATATTTTTACTTTTGTACAAAAGTTCTTTTCGGCTTATGTAGTTAAGCCTTTAAAAGCAACACACTACCTTAGGGGAAAGCAGTAAGAATAGCTTATCACCTATTCACAAATCTTATGCAATGAAAATTGGTAACAGAAGTAACAAGTTGACGGTCTTTTTATTTAGTGTCTACTTAAATCACTTATTTTCAGCATTTTGGAAATGTCGTGAGTAATGTAAAGGAAATAAACAACGAGTACACACAAATAAAATAGGAATGGAAAAAAGAGATGAGTATATAAAAATCTTTTCAATGTTTCATGTTTACATTCTGTAACTCTCGTTTTCAATGTTCCTGCAACTCTCGCATCGACAAAATTAAGTCGATAAACTCTGAAAATTGAAACAAATCTCAGTTTTTTTTGCATCTTTCAATGGTCTGAGCGAAAATTAAATGCATAAACGCAGCTAATAATACAAATAATAGTTGTAGTGCTTTCAGAGTTTTATGTTTCTAGGTCCTAATTCTCATTGGACTGTTGCACCACATAATTTATTTTACTTACTTAATGATTAAAACTGGCTTCAAACAACTAACTAATATTTATCTAAATGCGTAATTTAGAATTGTTTCTAAATCTTCATTGTTCTGGCACCTAACAAGAGTAATTAATTTCACTTTGTAACAAACACGTATAAAGTGGCAGCCCTGGCGCTACTTCTTGCAGACATCGCACTCAAAACAGACACACACACACACTCACAATCAACATGATACAACGTGCAGGCTGCAGATGCAAATCCAACCAATGACAACCACGCACACGCAACAAAAAGAACTCAACCTCAACTGAGTAGGCCGAGATGTCAACTGACAGGGTATAAAAGGCGATGCTCCAGCGTTACGAGATCGCTCAGTATTCAACATTCTCAGCACGAGCACCTCTGGTCTTGTCTGATATATTTATGTAAAATTGTATGACAGAATTATTTCCAGAAATAAAAGAATTGATTTTTATATTTTAAGAAAAAATCAGCTATCGAGTTTTTATTTTCTTATAACTGACGCCCAACATAAGGCCCGAACTAGAATTCGAGTCAATTAGTATTAAAAAAGAAAAAATATATAATTCGATATTTTGCACCAATATTGGTCGAAATAATAATATATTAAAATAAACTTTCGCACCTTGACTGGTCGAAGTTTACAAATTGCACCTTAAAGGTCAATTTGCATAATAAATATAAAAGTTTTGCACCTCGACTGGTCAAAATTTTATAATTCGAAAAAAAAAGATCGCGGTTCCAATTCTGCGAACAACGGCCTTACGAAAAAGCGCTCGTTTGCAGAGGGGAAACAAAATGAGCATCGTACAGATGTCTGACGAACAACTGCGTGCACTGTTAGAACGGTCCGCAACGGTTTCGTCCGCAAATGGAAATTTTGCAAACTGCACCACACGCTTCAACGGCGAAAGGTCAAAGGTAGTAGTAGACACGTTCATCTCCAGCGCTACTATTTACAAAGATGTAACAAACATGAGTGAGAAAAATGCACTTACTGGTCTTCCTCTTCTCCTCGAAGGCATCGCATCCACTTGGTGGCAGGGTGTTAAATCCCAGCCAAAAACATGGGACGAGGCAATGACAATGCTGAGAAATTCATTTGCTACCCCGAGGCCACGCTACCAGGTCTACGTGGATATTTTTGATGTAAGGCAAAGCGACAGAACACCTACAGACGTCTTCATTTGCGAAAAACGCGCTCTACTGTCCGAGCTGGATGAAGGATCCCATGACGAGGCGCAACAAATAGACATGTTGTTTGGATTACTGAACAAAAGAATTCGAAACAGAATTGAACGGGATAACATTAAGACTTTCGAAAACCTTCTATCTCTTGCACGTAAAGTCGAGAGCAGTTTAGATGAAAAAAGAGAAGAAACAAGTCACAAGAAATCAAATGAAAAAAATATAAACAAAAAGCGAATTAAGTGTGCGTATTGCTCCAATTTTGGACATAGCATTGAAGAGTGTAGGAAAAAAGAAAGAGACGGAAAACAAGAAGATAATAAAAGTCGAGAGAACCGAAATACATCTCGTGCTACTCTCAATTGCTACGGTTGTGGGAAACCTGGGTACGTACGCAGCCAATGCCCAAACTGCAACCAAGCAAAAGAAGCAGCAAACATCAATTTTTGTTCTATTGATTCTTTTCCAACAAAAATCTTACCGCCACTCCGTCAACGACCTTCGGTAAAAATCAAAATTGGTGGGCAGAAGGGTATTGCTTTTATCGACACTGGTGCCAGAATGAGTGTAGCTAGCTATCAGCTATATAAACAAATGCTTGACCTAGGTTATCATTTCACAGCATATCGCGCTAAGGTTGTACTAGCTGACGGCATTAAACGAGACCAAGATGTTCTAGTTACAACAGCAATGATCAACTTAGAAGGACGATCCATACCGACCAAACTTATGGTAATTGAAAGTTCCACCGACAACAGAACGCTCCTCGGAATAGATTTTGTCGAAGATGCTAGAATGGTCATGAATTTGCCTCAACGCATATGGTACTTTGCTGACACTCCTTCGAAAAAGTATGATTTTTATCAAACCGAAACAATACCTTCAATGAGCCTAGCACCATCACAATCAACTCCAGATGATTACAAAAAGAACGAAGACTACAACATACCGATCACTCCTCCCGAGTTGCTGGGATTCCGTTCCCCAATCCCAATGGCAATCAGCCCGATAGCAAATACACCTCTTCGTGATATCACAAATCACTCAAATGAAGCTAAAGGAACGCTATTTGCGCGTCAAAGAGATTATTCGCCAAACTCTATTGACAAAATCTTTGAGGATGTAATCCCAAAGCAATCTACGCTGTCTCACCTCGAGTTAGCATTATATGATCCTGATTTCATTTTTTTTGAATCATTTAGTGCTGAAAACATCACTCTCAAAATACACGAAGCTCCGGATCTCGATGAAAATGAAAGGACACAACTGAATACTCTTTTACTTCAGAACAAAGAGTTGTTCCAACTATCTGATAAGCCAGCTGTTACTGTCGAGCATTCAATACCAACGGGTAATCATGAACCAATTGCGGTTCCACCCTACAGACTTTCCGAGCATAAAAAGAAAGTACTACAAGAGGAAGTAAACGAGATGCTTAACACCGGCATAATTGAGGAATGCGAATCTCCCTGGGCCTCACCTGTAGTGATGGTTCCAAAAAAAACCGGTGGTGTCCGAGTCTGTATAGATTACAGAAAACTCAACTCAGTAACCAAACCAGATGTGTATCCACTTCCACGGTTGGATGATATGCTACATGCTGCAAAGAATGCCGAATTCATGTCAACAATTGACCTTCTATCAGGCTACTGGCAAATTAAAATGAAGGAAGAAGACAAAGACAAGACAGCTTTTATAACACCATTTGGTATTTACCGTTTCCTCCGCATGCCCTTCGGGTTACGAAACGCACCTTCCACTTTCCAACGATTGATAGATAGAATAAAAACAAAACTATCTAATGTACGCCTGCTTGCTTTCATTGATGATTTACTAATCCTCTCATCATCATTTGAACAACACTTGCTTGATCTCGATGCAGTTTTTAACATTTTAAACCATTACAATCTGCGCATCAACCGAAAAAAATGCTGTTTCTGTAGAATTGAAGTAAAATTTTTGGGCCACATTTTAACCAAAGAAGGTATAAGCCCCGATCCTGATAAGGTATCAGCAATTAGAGATCGCAGTG
The DNA here is from genome assembly GCA_920104205.1 of Eupeodes latifasciatus. Classification (NCBI taxonomy): domain Eukaryota; kingdom Metazoa; phylum Arthropoda; class Insecta; order Diptera; family Syrphidae; genus Eupeodes; species Eupeodes latifasciatus. The sequence goes on along the minus strand of OV049924.1, from coordinate 102,056,586 downwards.
CCCCAAAAAATTTAAAAGAGATGATCTCATTTCTACAAACGTGCTCATGGTTTCGTAGATTTATCCCTGACTTCGCAAAAATTTCACGTCCTTTGTCAGACCTAACAAAGAAAAACGCAAAATGGGTTTGGGAAGTTTCCCAACAAAATGCTTTTGAGGAACTAAAGAATCGACTGATTACTGCGCCAATCCTTAGACAGGCAGATGAATCAAAGCCATTCACCATACGAACTGATGCCAGTGGTTATGCAGTCGGTGCAGCCTTACTACAAGGGGAGGGATCAGATGAACGACCAGTAGAATACGCCAGCCGACTTTTGACTTCAGCTGAAAGAAATTATAATACAACGGAAAGAGAAGCTTTAGCTGTTGTTTGGGCTATTCGCAAGTTCCAGAGTTACATTGAAGGTAACAAAATTAGTGTTATTACTGATCATCAAGCTTTGAGATGGCTTATGACACTTAAGTCACCAACCGGACGCTTATCAAGATGGTGTTTGGAGCTTCAACCGCACGATATTCATATTCAGTACACTCCAGGAAAAGCTAATGTATTAGCAGATATGCTATCCCGACCTCCTGTAAGTGAAGAAATATCAACTTTAGAAAGCTTTATCATCTCTGTTGACTTTCCTCATCGAAGTATAAAAGAAACACGTGATAATCAACTCAAGGATCCTGATCTAAAAAAAATAATGGACGATCTCGAATCTTTCGTGCCAGAACGTTTCACCTGCTGGACTACACGAGGCTACTTACTTCATGATGGAGTATTATATCGGTATAGCCAAGATGATGACAATGAAGAAGCTCAACTAGTACTGCCAAAAGATGAGCGACAACAAATCATGGTTTCGTATCATAACGAGCCTACAGCCGGACATTACGGGTCCGAACGAACTCTTCAACGGATTTCATCCCGTTATTTTTGGCCATGTATGAGAAGAGACATTGTTAAATATGTCAAGGATTGCACTGAATGCCAACGCTATAAGGTAACGAACTCGAAACCAGCTGGATTGCTTCAAACTCCAGTGCAAAATCAACGTTTCGAAGTTCTTGCAATAGATCTCTTCGGCCCACTTCCTCCGTCAAATAATAACATGAAATGGATTTTCATAGTGGAAGACGTTACTACACGATGGGTAGAACTATTTGCTTTAGAAGAAGCAACAGCATCCGCATGTGGTAAGACGCTTATCACAGAAGTATTCCTAAGATTTGGACTCCCGAGAAGACTGCTCAGTGATAACGGTACGCAGTTTATCAGTGCCGTTATGCAGCATATAACTCACTGCCTGGGAATTACCCAATGCTTTATACCAGTCTACCACCCATAAGCGAACCCTGTGGAAAGAAAGAATCGCGACCTTAAGACTCAACTGGCTATCTTAGTTGGAAATGAGCATTTCAACTGGCCGGAAAAATTACCATTCATCAGATTCGCTATGAATACCGTAAAATGTCAAACTACCGGATACAGCGCAGCTTTCTTAAATTTTGGAAGAGAGCTTCGCGCTCCCGACGATGTGCTACGTGATTTTCGAAGCATAATCCAATCCGAGAATTTCGTACCCAGCATTACACCGTACTTGAGCAAAATGGCAGAAACCCTTAAAAATGCCCGAGAAGTCAATGAGAAAGAACAGGATCGTCAAAAATCTTACGCTGATGTGAAACGTCGTCCGAATCCAACTTACTCACCAGGAGACTATGTTTGGGTTCATACTAAAACACACAGTAAAGCAACCAACCGCTTCACAAACAAATTTGCACCTAGACGAGATGGACCGTATATTATTCTCAATAACAAAGGTTCCAACAGCTACGAAATAGCCAGTCCCGCCAATCCACAAGAAGTTATTGGCATATATCATACATCCGCCTTGACCAGATGTACCAATCCTCAAGATGCAGAAAAACCTCTTGTACCAATAAGACCAAGAGGAAGACCACGAAAACTTGTGGCAAACTAACTTCCTTGTATCTTCACTCCTCTTAATTTTCTTTCAGATACAAAAGGGGAGATTGTAACAAACACGTATAAAGTGGCAGCCCTGGCGCTACTTCTTGCAGACATCGCACTCAAAACAGACACACACACACACTCACAATCAACATGATACAACGTGCAGGCTGCAGATGCAAATCCAACCAATGACAACCACGCACACGCAACAAAAAGAACTCAACCTCAACTGAGTAGGCCGTGATGTCAACTGACAGGGTATAAAAGGCGATGCTCCAGCGTTACGAGATCGCTCAGTATTCAACATTCTCAGCACGAGCACCTCTGGTCTTGTCTGATATATTTATGTAAAATTGTATGACAGAATTATTTCCAGAAATAAAAGAATTGATTTTTATATTTTAAGAAAAAATCAGCTATCGAGTTTTTATTTTCTTATAACTTCATATTCGACCAAAAAGTTGTTCATACACAATTTTGAATTTTCTTTGAACACCTCTGAACAGCTGACTACATCCGCCATTTTTCAAAGGTGGTCGCCATTTTTAAAAGGTGGTGAGTAGAAAGAAAAGAGAGACAAGTTTTTTCTCTCTCGTGGTGAGTTTGTGCACAAACTTGCATAAGTATGTGTTCCCCACATTTTTTTTATATGGAGTTAATACATATGCAAGTTGGTGGCCAAATCGCAGCTTGTAGGCAAAAAGAGAGCAACCGTCGAAGTTGGTTCTCTCTATTAGTTCTTTCTCGATGGTATTGGGTTCGATCCCTTCCTGTCCTGTGCCACCTAAAGTTTTTTTTCACGGGTCCTGCCTCTTGCAAGGAATTGACAAATTCTCCAAAGTAATTCTTGTCATAAATAAGTGCTTTCTCAAATTAGCCGTCCGGATTCGGCATATAAACCGTAGGTTCCCTCCATCCCTGCAATTACTCGCACACAGGAATGCTTGAGAGTTGTAAGTCACTAGGCCCTGGTACTCTAAGGACTGTTGCGCCACCTAATTTATTTTATTTATTTAGTCATAAATTTACAAATGCATTTAATGTAAAAAAAAGGCTCAATAAATATAATTGAATAATAAATTTAATTGTACACTACTCTACAATCACCGTACCCTAAGAAGGTATCAAGTGAAGAACTTCTAAAAATGAAAAACTCAAATCTCTATCCGTACTTCCTCAGAAGGATTTCACTTTACCTATTATCTGCAGTATTTCTACTGCGGATGTTTAATTTGTTATGTACAATTGTACATACATACATTTCTACTGTACTGTGGATGATTTTTCCAAAAAAAAACACACCCAATGTTTGTTCTTGAATGAATTATGAACATTTTTCCAAAAACACTTCTACAATTTTTTGATAATGGTTAGAAAAAGAAGAGAACAAAAATGTTGTGGTCTGCATTAAATTTTACCAATGTAATAAATTTGTAATTTCAATATTTTGGAATTGAAATTATTTTTTTATAACAATTAACAATATTATTATTGATATAACAATTGAAGTTTTAAAATCAGATCAAAAATCAAATGAAATCGAAATCTGAATTGAAGATAGAGTGAATTTGTTTTTAGAGATCTATCATTCGAAGGATTTTATAACTCTGAATAATTTTTGAAATTACATTAAGAGAATTTAAAGCAGTGTTTTTTGTTTGCATTGCGTTCATGCACATGACATCTACCGGAAGGTTTGCGTTCTTTCCAAGTACCGGTTAGGAAAGATTCTGGTGTATAGTAGCATAGTTTTTGAATGTGTCATGCAAGTTTTAAAAAGAACATTGTTAATGTCTCAAAACTTGGAATATAGAAATTTATCAGTGAAAAAATTAGTTAGTTCATTTTGATTTTATGGTAGAACAATTAAGAAAAGTTGAATTCGAATCGGTTTATTTTTTGTTTATATCGACCCATTTTCACCCTGAGTGTCCTAGGCCTATAACCTAGAACTTTTGTAAAGTTATTCACCTCATACTTATTTGACTTATGTAATTTAAACTATGTAAATCTTATTACTTCTCTATACATAAGTAATTATTGTAGATCTTTTTAAGTAGAAGCTTCCTCCTAATTCTTATTACTTAGCATGCTAACATTATGTAGTTACGTCTTATTGAATATAATATTATATGTTTCTTCCAATGGTGCTAAACGGTTGTTCTACCTACCCACTTTTTATTTTTGTTCAGTTTATCTTGTAAAAGACAATAACTTATTTATTATTTTGTTCGTGAATGCAATTATTGTTAGACCGCCTTTTTGCAACAACCTCTCAATCAAAAGTACCTAATAATAGGTTGTGTCTGCTCCCTTCTCATCAGAAAAATGTCAATAGATCTTTCAAATATAAATATAAAAGAATCATGCAAAGATATCTCAAAACATTTCAAGTTCTATCGATTAGCTGAATGTCTTAGCGGGTTATATTTACTTAAGTGAACCAAAGTAAAAATAGCTATAGCAATATAAAATGTCGTGTCTTCTAAAATTTATTTTGAAAATTGGCATTTTTGCATGTTTTGTGGATTATTCGATGGCAGGAGTGAGTGCTAAACAAATATTTTTTTTTAACATTTAAAATCAATGTCCCACACAAGTAAGTCCTGTTTACTTGTTTGCATAAGGCAAAGACAACAGCAAAACACTTTCTACGCTGAAGGGAATTTTTCGTCGTTCCTAAAGCATCATTCACATGAGCGCGACCAACGAACGACGAATGAATTACAAAATGTGAGTTTATATACGTTTGAAGACATATTTCCACACAAATTCTTAACAAAACGATAGCAATATAGTTTCTATTTGATTTATGATGCATACTTTTACTTTTCGATATCATATATTAATAAATTTAAGAAAACAAATTTATTCGTCGCGAAAAAAATTATAGTTGATACAAACTGTCAAACTTTATTCGCGTTCCACATTATCCACACTCGCAACGAATAAAAAAATCGCGCGTACTTAACCTAAAAAAATCGTTCTTGTTTTGGTTTCGGTGGTGAATGTCAAACTTCATTCGCGACGAATTAAAAACTCTCATGTGAAAGAAATGTCAAAATCGACGAATATTCGTTCATTCGTTGGTCGTTGGTCGTGCTCATGTGAATATTGCTTAAGTGCTAAGTGGAATTGCTTTAATATTTTAAATACCAATTATTCCTTAAGCAGGCTTACAAAAAAACTACGATTTAAACAAAGAATTTTATGAGAAACAAGTTTCAGTTGAAACAAAATTTGTAAACCGTGTCCTCGCATCGATTATTATTGACAAGGAAACCGTAAACTTTAATTGAAACCGTCGCGACGGAAGTTAAAGAAATAAAGGAGTTATTTTAAGGCTTAATTCAAGACACTAGCTTCTAAAATAGGCGCCAATAATCCAAATATAATTTAAAATATACATATTTGCATATTTGGACTTGTAATCTATTATTTTATATAAATTTCAATTTATGAAAAAAAATTTACACACGTAAAAAAATCTTCATAATTTTCGATCATTCTCAGGCCACAGAAGATCAAATGATGTCAGCAGGAAAGCTAATGAGAGATGTTTGTTTACCGAAGTTTTCAAAAGTTTCCCCTGGTGAGTAGACATTTTGTATTACTTACATATACAGGGTGTCCCAAAGTCCTCGTAACATAAGAAAACCATGAGATTAGCTTTTCAAAAATCGTTTAAATTCGGCAAAGTGAGTGCTAATTAAATAATAGATACCAAAAACATAAAAAGTGTTTTAACTTGAAAAGGTAGAAAAAGCGACAAAAGTTTTTCTACTTAAATTGGCAAAATTATTCTGGACGAGGATTGTGGGATACCCTGTATATTCCAAATGAACTTTGGATCTCAGCTTGAACGAAGTTCTAAATTCTTTGCTGAAAAACAAAAAAAAAAAAAAACAAATTACGGATACGTTTGCAAATGGAATAAAAAGAGCTGATGGGTTTTTCATTCATTAGGTAAATTTAAATAATGTGTTTTTGAACCAACTATTTTGTTTGTTATTAAACAATATCACAACTTTAATTATGCGTAGTGTTGAATCTAATGAAAATACTGCTTTAAGAATAAAGTTTTCTAATAGAGGATTTAATTTGATATAAAACTAGTATTTTTTTTTAAAGAAATCAAAGGATGGTTATCATTGGGCAGGTTCAACCAACATATATACTCGTATAAGAAACTTCATTTTCAGTCAACTGCATTCTTTGAAGCAAAACAAGACGAAGGCAGCTAGCTAATTTTTCAGATGTCATTGATGGCATAAAGTAGACTTGACTTCATATTATGGGAGATTTTTCTTAACTAACTTTCCATTCAATTTTCCAATAAAGTTGCCTTGATTGGAAGGAAATTTGGCAGCTGGCCAATCAGATACTAGAAACTTGCCTTATTTTCAAGTCCCTTATGCCATCTGAATCTGTCCCTTGCCAACAGGAAATGGGCTGGTTCCGACAACATAAGAGACTTCATTTGCAGTCAACTCCATTCTTTGAACGTACATTTTGACCAAGCAACTAGTTAGTTTATCGAGTGTCATAATCTTTATATCTTCACTAACCTCTATCTTCAATTGATCGTTCAAAAACTATCAAAAACATAATTGTCTACAAAACACTATACTCAGGCAAGCTACAAGTTCATCTCGACTTGTAATTTGTATTTTAAAGAAATATTGGTCGCATTCACAAAGCTAGTGGGTACGTAGTCAAGGGATTCTGATTAGCTAAATCTAACTACAAAAGTAGTTGAAATTTCCCCTCCGACGTAGTGTACAAATTTCGGCTACAAAGTTAAGTGCACACTGGTTTTGACGTTTCACAATCAGCTGCTCGGTAAGGACACAAGAATTCAAATTAATCTTTCGGTATTTAAATACAAATATAAATAAATCATATTATCTCTTCTATTTGCTTTTATTGAATTAAAAAAAAAAAAACTATTTAAAGTTCTGAAAACACAAATGTTTCTTATACTACGTTTCCACCGGGCACTAAACCGAGATTTAGCTAGATTTGTCACAAATCTCCTTGAAATCTCGAAGATTTACCATACAAATTTTAATCTCCTCAAATGAAGATTTCAAATAAAACTCATTGAAATCTACTTGGAAACATTAGTTTGTCAAATCAAACAAACTTTTTTTTCGGAGAATAATTGTTGAACCGACCCATTTAAACGCCAATTTCGTTTATTGACAGATGGAAATGTCAACAAAAACTATCTGTCTCACTTCCATATGACTCAAATTCAAAACAATAAACAACTTTCAAGAAATCACAGACGAAATAAAATGTAAGTATACAAAAATAATAAATATTTACAAGAATATAATAAAACTAATTACTTACAGATGATGAGTGAACAAATACATATTTTTTTTTTTCTTTTCGAAAGGAGAATAATTTGAAGTTTGGTTGTTATGACATTAACCAAACGTCAAATTAATCTCCTTTTCTTTGGTGGAAACACCTCATGATTTATTTTAAATCACTTGCCTTAAATCTCGGATTATTTGTTGGTGGAAACGTACTATTATTTTATGTATATATTTCTATTTGTCATTAATATGACAGTTCCGGATTGACTAGCTTTGTAGTGCAATTTTGCATTCACAAAGCTAGTTGAATTTTGACTACGTAGTCACTAGCTTTATGAATGCGCCCATTGCTTAATCCTTTTTCAATTTGACAAGGAACTCTTTCACATAAAACAATAAATGGAATTGTGCAGAAAATAATTTAACCACAGAGTAATAAAGTTCAGCTTTCTGTTAAATGAAAAATTATGATTAGCCGTCATTTTGACATAAGTGGAATTGACTTGATAGTTAGTGAGATTTTTCTAGAAACTTCCAATTGCCTTAATCTGGATTTGAAGCTAGCGACTCAGATACTAGAAACTCGCTTTACTTTCAAGTCCCTTATGTTGTCTGGACCTGCCCAATGTGTGCAGTTATTAATTGAAAATGATATGAGCCAATTGGCCGCCATGTCACTATATATAGCATCTTCAAAAGCGTCAACTACCTTCTTCTTTAGAAAAAATTGATATTATTTTAGTTTGTTGTATTCCGATAAAAAAACAGTCCGAATTCTTAATTTCTCTTCTTGAATCAAATTTCTATTTCTATGGCATTTTTGAGATTAGGTAACTTTGCAAGTGGTTATAACTTATAACATAAGTGCAGTTCAAATAATAATAATCCTATATACATATATACATATGTACATACATGTACAACTTATTTTTAAGTTCTACAAAATAATGTGTAAATGAACATTTTGTATTTTTATTCGAATTTTCAGAAGTAGCTGACAACATTGGAAAAGGAATAATTCCTGATGAGAAGGATGTCAAATGCTATATAAATTGCATTTTAGAAATGATGCAAACGGTAATAATTATACATATAAATGTATTAATATCATTTTTAAAAATACAATTTTTATGAAAACTATAATGATGATAAATTAATAATGGGGAATGTAAAATTTAGTCTTGAAAAATAACTACAGTATTTAGTTCGTATTATGTTTTTTTTTCCATCTAAATATGTGATTTTATAAATTTTGTTTGACTACATAGATCATTATTATAACATTATAATGTTTTTGTTATTCTATTTTAGTTGTGGAGCAAGCGATATAAAAATCAAAATATTTACCTTCATACCTTAAATAGGTTTTCAATAAGGACTTGACAACTTTTTTTTTTTAAATAACACGCAAACCATTTCAGATAATTCAAAACCTATATAGCAGTCGATTCTTTGAATCTAATTTTCGTTTAATGTTGGCTCTGAGCCCTTCTAAAGTCGTTCACTTGTGGGCCTAAATCAATGACCTATGAACATATAACGTAGCTCCAAAGAAAATATTCCATAGGCGTTAAATCACAGGAATTAGCTGGCCGATCGTCTGGTCCATTTTTTGATATACTTAACTCGCTCATCAAACTTACTCATAAATTGATGTAAGGTGCTCTGTGTAACTTGTGGAACCATCTTGTTAAAATCATATATATCACCCAAGTCCATATCGTCCATATATTTCCATTAACGTGACGATCGTTATAGTCCAAGAAAAGATATTGTCCATTAACGCCGCCGCCGGCATGCAAACCAAACAATTATTTTTTGTGGATGAAGTTGTGGTTCATGAAGTAAATGTGGATTTTCACCGGAACAATAAATCATATTTTGAATATTGACGATCTGTGTACATATGTATGTATATGTATCACTTAAAAAACGCTCTTAAAGTTACGGTCACCGACTTTTAAATTTGCAGACGTTGGTCATTCGTGTACTTTACCGTGATACAAATTTTGGGTTTACCGAATAAATTGACAGTGACAATTTGAATATTGTGGAAGGGTCCGTTCACAAATTAAATTCTAAGTTGTCAAATCCCTATTGGAAAGCTCGATGTTTTGAAAAAATACTTTGAAAAAACTTATTACCCATTTAAAATAAAGATTCCTGAGGATATTAGGTAAGGGAACTAAAAAAATTAGTTTATAGTATAATAAAATTTTATGGTTCGATTTAGATGACGATTGGCGTTTAAATCCATTGTTTTCTTCCGTCCGTAGTCCGTAGAGAACTATATCTTAGTGACTTACATCTCTCAACCATTCCCGTGTGCGAGAAATGTGTGGAGGGGACCTACAGTTTTAAGCCGAATCCGAACTGCTAATTTGAAAAAGCACTTTTCGTGACAAGAATTACTTTTGAAGGAAAAACGTTAGATGGCACAGAAAGGGATTGACAATCCTACGCTTTTTTTTAAAATCATTTTTTATTAATTCATTCTTAAAACTACGAGTATCTTAAAGCTATATAGACAAAAATTCATAAAACTAGCCTAATTAACCATAACTTACAACTAACTGACTGGTCACATACGGACACTCTAAGTTTAACAATAATACTTAGGCGCCATTTATAGCTATCATTGGTTTTCATAATTGAAAACAAACATTGAAATTTTTTTGGCAGGTCGTTTATAGCTTTCATTAAAAATTTCTGTGATTAAAAAAAATTTCCTGATTGAAAGCCACCGACAAATTTATACTGACAGAAATCTGTCATTGGAATTGTGTGAAATTGGAACACAAATCAGTGGAACAATTCGTTTCACATTTGAACATAAAAGTATCAGCTGTTCAGGAAAATGAATTTCCATCCGGAAAATACAAAAATACATTTTTAGAGAAAAATAAATGCGTAATTACACTTTTTTCTCAAAAAAAAAATTCTTTGTGTGATTTCCGATCGATCAGTATATAATTTTCATTTCTATTCAAAGGGTGCCGTACGGACACAGCCCTACTGAACCGAAGGAGCTCTGCTCCGCCTTGTGCCATGACGTCCCGATTGTACAGGAGTCGCCTGACGTGGTAGATTAGCGGAACTGTCAATCTATTTGTATCAGACCGCATTTATCTAAAAAGAGGAATGCCTCTGGTGGAATGAAGCCGCTCAAGCGTACACTCTCAAAATACTCGTCGTTCGTATAGAACGCCCCGAAAATTAAATTGTTGGTCGAAGACATAGTTCTTGCAATGTGACCTCGAACGAGTTTTACCACGAAATTGTTAATTCTGTTGATTCGAGCCCTGTTGTATGGGACCTCGTTGGAATAGTAATGCACGAAAGTAGATTCGGCTGTTCGATATACAGCGTCTTAAACACTGCCGCTCGAACACCCGAAACTTCTCCATCTGGTAAGGGGCAAAGTTGAACCACACAGGACAATCATAAACGATCATCGGCCGTATGAGGACCATGTACCAAATTACCTTCACTCTGGGGTCAAGCCGACTGCTGTAAAACAGCCGTTTCGTCAGAGCGAAGGCTTCTCTGGCCCTGGTCAGAGCAGAATTTATATGTCTGTCGAAATATAAATATTGATCTAACCACATACCGAGGTAATTCACTACACTTTTGCTCGTTAATCGCTGCCCGTGAAGATCAACGAGGACTTGCGCCAATTCTTGCACGTAATCCTACGCCCTAGCTATCACGCCACGGACCACGTGGTATGTTAGAAATTGTAAATACTTGATACTTCAACCATGAGCTTAGAAAACGATGTGATGACTTCAAATTGTTACAATAGTTAGAAAAACAACAGACTTCAGGAATATTAAAAAAAAAACTCTAAATTCTGCTTATCCTCCGGAAGTCTTTAGCTCCTCCTTCATTTCGATCTTTATCCATTCTTCTTAACTTTTATGAATAGCGGTTGCGGAAGAGAATACATTGGTTGCTGAACTGTGTACCATACATATATCGAGTTTTTGATGCAGTAATCAAAAAAACACAAGTTTAAAAATAGAGCGTTTCAATCAAAATAGTTCTCACTGATCCTTCCGATATTCCAACAAGATCAGTAAGATCTCGGCTCTCGACTGTCAACCGAAAACCTTCGATTTTCTGGACGTCTAGCTCATCAGTCTTTAATACTTTTTTTTACCTTCTTTCAACAATTCGTACCACTCTACCAATAGTTTTCTGCTTGATTAGATTTTGTTTAAATTTAATTTTACCTATTTTTGTATAGTTGAACTATACTATGCAGGCGTAGACTTTAACATTAATTGTGCCTTACTGAATTGATTTTGGTTTTGCAATGATCTGTTTAAAATATTTACAAATATGAATAGTCAATAATATCTTTCTTATAATTCACAGATAAAGAAGGGTAAATTTCTATATGAGTCATCCCTTAAACAAGTCGACATTCTAATGCCTGATCATTACAAAGAAGAGTATTTTAACGGTTTAGCACAATGCAAAGACGCTGGTAAACACATTTCTTCTTTACTAATTTTGTAATATTGTAAAATTATAATTTTTTTTTATTCTAGCAAATGGAATCAAAAATAATTGTGATTCAGCGTACACATTGTTAAAGTGTTTGCATGCAGCAATCCCTAGATTTATGTTTCCTTAATACAAAATGTGAAATATTATACATTATCCATCTTACTTAAGTATGGGCAAAGCAATTGAAATTAATTGTTGTGTAATATAAAAAGGAAATAAACAATTTTAGATTTCAACAAAAATCGAAATAATCACTTAATATTCTTAATAGAAGAACTTATTGTCAACAAATTGCACTTTTTGAATCTTTGATATGTGTCATTATATTATTTCTTAATGATATAATCAAATAGCTTAAGGGAAGCACGTCAAGAATTAAAGTAGTAATGAAATGTTTAGTTATTAAAGGGGGAGTGCCCAATATGCATTGCATGCATTTATTGATGTTGATAGTTCATTAAATGGATGGGAGTTGGTAAAAAATTTTAGCGATTTTACTCTGAGCTTGTTTAAAAATAATAAATATAAGCACATGCATTTCTATCATTAAATACGAATAACCAGGTCCTTAAACGCTGATTTTTAACTTAAAAAATATACAAGAACTATTGTTAAATTCAAGTCTATGATTGGATTCGGTACTATATTTGGATTGCCTTATCAGATCCACTAAAGTTCAAAACATTCATCGCCAAAGGCATAATAAAAAGTATATTGTTTATAACCATGCAACTTATTAAAATGTTTACGAATTGTACTACTGACTGAAAATTTAAATAAAAAAGTCAGTCAAATGTTTATCAACGTTGTTATAATTTTTGATAAAATGCAAAGAGTGTTTATTCATTGTGACATTCAAACTTAGGCAGTGTATCTATTTTTATTTTTCTGACGAACTTATCATAACTTAATCATCTCGAAATAACAATTGCACTTGTTCTTGTTAATCGCATGTAACTTGTTTTTATTTGCGTGCATAAAGTCTGGATGGACAATTAATTTACACTCGGGAAATGGGGTACTGTGTCAACTATTGTTAATTTTTTTATATTATAGATTTTTATCAAAATGGATAATTGAATATTATTAAATATAAAATGCAATTGAGTAGGTTTGTAGGTATAAATAGAAAGTGTTTCACTGTTTAGTTGACTAGTTGATTAAAAAGTGTTTTAATTATGAAGAAGATATTTTTTTCACTATTAATTGCTACTGCAAGTTGGCAGGTTATTGAGGTGAGGGTTTATTTTGACTGTATAAATTGCTCGAAGAAGTTTTTCTCAAATGTGCTTTTAGGGGATGACAGAAAGTGATGCTATCGGTGCACTGGAAAGTTTTGGTGATAAATGTGACCCCAAGCCAAATGAAGGTAATCTAACTTGCTCAGTTACTATTCTATTTTATTCAATTCAATAATTTTTCTAGACAACATACAGATATGGACATTAAAATAAAAACACCAAACAGAGTTTTGAAAATTCAATTTTTTATTGAATTAAAAAGATATTTTTTTCAAGTTTGGTCTTCATTTTCTTATTTTTTTTCTTTCAAACTACAGTAAAATTATAACTGAAAATATTTTAAATACACAAAAAAAAAATAAAAGCCAAGCCATTCTGGATTTAAAAATGGGCAGGTTCAGACAACATAAGGGACTTCATTTGCAGTCAACTTCATTCTTTGAACGTAAATTTTGACCAAGGCAACTAGTTAGTTTTTCAAGTGTCATGAATTTATAATTCAGAACTTTACTTCACAAACCTCTACTTCAAGTTCATAGTACAAAAATTACCAAAATCATTATTTTCTACAAAACACTCCTCAGGCAAGCTACATGTCCATCACGATTTGTATTTTGTATTTTAAAGAAATATTACTTATTTCTTTTCCAAATTTACAAGGAACCTTTTTACAGAAAGCATTAAATGAAGTTGTGCAGAAAATAAATAAATCATTGAGTAATAAAGTTCAGCTTTTAGTTGAATTAAAAAATATGATCAGTTGTCATTTTGACATAAGTTGACTTGACTTGATAGTAAGGGAGATTTTTCTTGCCTAACTTTCCAGTCAACTTTCCAATAAAGTTGCCTTAATTATAAGGCAATTTTTTGGCAGCTGGCCAATCAGATGCAAGAAGCTTGCCTTACTTTCAAGTCCCTTATGTCGGCTGAACCTGCCCAATATCTGTTGGACATTGAGTCAAATAATCGGCAGCATCTGTCAATTGAAATATTGTACCGCTCCTGTTGATCTATCCTCCACAGTTCGGCTTTATTTTTTGTTAAATGTTTCCCAACCTCGCATTTTAAATCTCCCCCAACATTTTCTATGGGATTTAAGTCAGGCGATTGGGATAGGCACTCCAAAACGCTGATTTTTTGGTCTTTAAAATACTTTTGAGCAGAGTGTGTGTGCTTAGGGTCGTTGTCCTGCTGTAGAACACATTTGAGAGGCATGTTCTCGTCGGCATAAGGCAGCATCGTATCCTTCATGATATTCACCTTCATGTTTTGATCCATTTTACCCTCAATCAAATGTATTGGTCCAACACCATACCAAGAAATTTAAGCCCAAAGTTTGATACTGCCTCCACCATTCTTGCCTGTTTTCTGGATGTATTTGGGATTTAGTTCTTTCAAAAGAAGCCTTCCAACGGTTTGTCGGCCATCACTTCCGAACAAATTTATCTTTGTTTTGTCCATCCAAAAAACATATTTGCCTCCTTTTGACCCACTCCAATCAAAATGATCATGGGCGAATTTAAACCGCGTTGTTATATTTTTTTCCTTAGAAAGGGCACTATTCTTGCGATCCTTCTGAGCAAGTTAGCTTCAACAAGTCTTCTACGAACAATTCTGGAAGTTATTGGAAGCTGTAGTTTGTTTTACAAACTTACAAAAGAATTGTAATGATCTTTTTTTTGAGGCACAAATGATCTTTTAGTGTTCTCTTAGGGTTGTTTTGCTTGGTTTTCCCAGCTGTTTTTTTTGGCTCACAGCAGCGGTCAAATTGCTTTTGTAATCAACTTGAGAATTTTGCTCATTATTCTGGCTATTTCTCTCAAAGATTTTCCCTAACTTCGTAGAACTAAAATGACAGCTTTCTCTTCTAGGGAACAATGCTTACCGCGACCCATGTTTTCCTTAGGATTAATTTAAATATTATTAAAATAATTTAAATTTACTTCCTACAGTGAACTTATTGTTTTATAAAAGTAAAAAAAAAATATTAAAAACTAATATTTTTGATATTAGTTAATTAAGGTCTGTGTTTCAATGTGTTTCTATTTTAATGTCCACCAAAAACACAGTCTTACCTAAGAAACGTTTCATTTTCAAACAACAAGCAAACAAAAAATAAAACCCATGTTATTTTGCATAAGAGAGTCTAACTTTTTTTTGTATAACGGTTAAAACTACTTCTAATGCATGTTGTTGTTTTAATTTTTTTTTTACTCTTAGCAACTGTCTCTGTGTATATTTTAATATCCATATCTGTATATATTAGTTAATCGATATTATATCCCATAAGACCCTGGCATGATGGTTAATAGGTAGGACTGTCATACCAGAGGTCTTGAGTTCAATCCTTCCTCTTGCGAGGAATTGATAAATGTTGCAAGATTAATTCTTGTCATGAGAAGTGATGTTTCCATGACAAGATTTGGCATACACTCTATAGGTCCCATTCTCCATTCCTGTCCTGACATTACTTACTCACGGCAATGGTTGAGAGTTTTAAATCACTAAGCCCTGGGTCTCGCGAGATGTTGCGCCGTTTAATTTATTTATTTATTAAATTACCATTTTTCAAGACAATTACATGCATTTCTTAAATAACTATACTTAATTCTTTTCTTCTTTCACAGATGATTATAAAAACATTATACGAAATTCTGATAATGTTCCACAGAGTACAAAATGCTTCCGACACTGTCTTATGGACCAAATGAATATGGTAAAGTTTTACAGCTTTTACAACTTATATTCAACATTAGCAACTATTTTATTCTTTTTCAACTTAAATGTGTACCAGCTTCAAGATGATTGTAAATTAGATGCTGAAAAACTTGCCGATCTTACATCAATGGCTTTTGATGGAAAGGAGGAAGAAACTATTGAAATAGCAAATCTATGCAATGGTAAAGTGGTATGCAAAGAAAAGTAAGTAATTAAAAACTAAATGTTTTAAAATAAAATAATAAATATTTAACAATAATATAAATTTTCATATATTTAAGATGTGAAGCTGCCCATGATTATGCTATGTGTATAATTAGTGAACTTAAAACTCGAGGATGGCCTTTGCCTGAGTTAGATAAAGAAGAATAAAAAGGACTTAAGTATATGAACAACATCCAAACGCAAGATCACTGGCATATTTTCTGACTACCCTTACAATTTACTGTTTTATTTATAAAGCATTTTATATAAACATATTTATTTATATTTTTGTAAATGACCTTTGTGCAAAATAAATGGATCATCAAGTTCCTCAAACAATTTAATTTTATTGAAAAAACTAAGAATAAACATCATAAGAACGCAATAAAATTATTACGATCAAGGCTCATCATAAGTGCACGTGTTAGTTGTTAGTAAGCAAAATAATACAATAATTATAGCACTACCTATATAACACAAACACAAAATTAAAAAAAAAAGCAACGATAGAATAATTCAAACTAAAATCAACGCCTTATTACGAAAAGCTACTGGAGCGTTACCTTCTACTCCCATTGATGCATTACTGGCTGAAACGTACTCTGCTTCTTTTGTAGACATGAAGGCAAAATTGCAAACAAACATCATCACAAAAAGCCTCACAGACAGGAAACATCCTTTACATGAAATATGCAGATCTGGTGTGACAGCATCAAAAAAATCCAAGATTAAAAGCGCAATCTACAACTCCATTCGGTACATAGCTGTTGTCAATATAGCAGTGCTCAACGCACCAACTTATGACATTGACACAACTCCTTGGACCTTCCCAAAGAGCATTATCAACACCTCCTTAAACCAAACAAATAAAGAAAACACACTTCCCAACATTTACAGGAAAAACTTTGCCGAATTAATTGCCAAAGATAATTTTGATAGCATACTGTACACAGATGCCTCCACAGCTGATGAAATAACAAGTTTTTGCGTCTATAGACTCGATAATCACCAAAACAAGGTTATTACACAACAACTTACTACACCCAACCAGAGCCCGTTTATTGGTGAAGTTATGGCTTTGATCGAAGCATTCAAATATGCCACCAATATAACCGAGAAAACAGCTATCTGCAGTGACTCTTTGAGCGCAATACGTAGTATACGCAACAATAAAAACAACACTCCAATCTTTATATTCCTGCGATCAATATTACGAAGAAACTTCCCAAGACTTCACTTAATATGGTCTCCAGGCCATGTGGGAATCCCAGGGAACGAAAAAGCAGATTCCACTGCTCGAGAAACCATTCAAATGCCACTAGTTTTCACCATTCCACCTTTCGAATCTTCAATGTCCCATTCAATAACAAGACATATACTTAAAAAAGCCGAAACGCGCTGGAATAGCTCAAATACTTTCCTAAGACAACATATAACATCTCTAGTAACATACAATGAATCTCTCAACCGCCTTCAAGCAGTGCCACTCTTCCGGACAAGACTGGGTCATTCACTTTTCAATAAACTTCATCTGTACAAAAATGATCCTCCTCCGATTTGCAACTCCTGCCTGGAAAATCTCACGATGGAACATATGTTACAAACATGTTCAATTACAAAACAACACTTTTCTAACAACGTACCATCACTGGAAATGCTTCTAGACACAACAGTCCACCCAGACAAATCCTTATTATTTCCACTACTCAGAAGACACAAAATTAACCAAATTTAGCCTATAATTTATAGCTTTAAGTTATACTTATTATTTTAAAAAAAAAGAACCTAAAATACATTATATTTTGTAATTCAAACTAAGTACGCAGCTGTATGGGCAAAGTTCCCCGGCTATTTTGTATTCCGGACGATACAAATTTATTTGTATTGTGACCTGTGATAATAAAATAAAATAAAATAATTATTATGAAAACATGAACTAATAAAATAAAATAATAAATATATACAAAAGAAGTTTACGATAGTGGAACCAGGGTTGTAAAAGAATGTAATCTTTTTTGAATGTAATCATTAATGACTTTAATAATGAGGTTGCATTTACTTTGAACTTTAAGTTATGCAATCTCCATTCACTTTTAGCAAAAAGATTGCAATCATTTCTTCATCCCATTCATTTTACATCTTAGAGAATTCATACAGTCTTTGTATTCTTTTGCATTATCTGGATTCTTTTTTCATACTTTGCATTCTTTTGCGTTTTTTTGCATTCCTTTTGAATTCTTTTGTAAACTGTGCTCTGCAATTTACCTCCTTAAACCCTTTTTTCTCTGGCCCCATCGACCTTTAACCCCAGTAAAATAAAATAGCTTCATTCCTTCCATACTAACTTTTATTATAGAAGTCAATATGTAGAAACCAAAATGTGTGCACGTAATGAGCTCCGCCTCGGTAATTTAAGTGTATACGAGATAATAAGTAAGGTGGATTAATTCCACCATTAATAAGTTGCTAAAGAAGTATTATATCATTATTACCAGCCATTTGGTGCAGATATTGCATTTGAAGAAGTTGAATACGATGTTCATAGGTAGGCAGATCATAAGGATCCTCCGAAGAAAGACCCTTAAGGGCAAAAAAATAAAACCGCGTTGAATTTTTATGAATTTCGTAAAAAGCAATCCATACTTGTGAAGCATATCCAAGATGACGACGAACATGGCAATAGTAAAAAGAAAGAGGGATCATTAAATTCTTTTGCCCAGCGTGTTAAAAAACCAAGCATAGAACTAACTTACTTTATTGACAATAAAATTGATGTGATGTGTAAATTCTAAGTTGGAACAGAAAAGTAAAGACGTGACAGAGTTTTGCTGCGAAATACAATATAGAAATACATTTACGATTCTTAAATGTATCTTCTGGCATTTTTAACTTCCCATAGGAAGTTATTGTAATGGGTCCGATTTGTCAAATTGAAAATTTTGACATTTCTCGACGTTTCAAGATCCCTAGAGTCGAAATAAAATATTTTTAGAAAGATGTCTGTGCGTGCGTGTGTACGTACGTTCGTACGTTCGCGACGTTTTTTCGTTGTCCATAGCTCAAGAACCATAAGAGATATCGACTTCCAATAAATTTTGTTATACAGATAATAAGGCAGAAAGATACAGAAAGGGCTCTCAAGAAAATTGCGTGTGTGGTGTTTTTTACCATAACATTTTTAAAAAAAGGTAACGTGATACAAAACAAGTACTTTTGTGGAAAAAAAATCCAATTAACGGTTTTTTTATAAATCAATAAAACTGAAAAAAATTGGTCACCTCAAAAATTGTACGACTAAAATATGATTTCATCTCCAAAACAATTTTGTGCAACGAAGAATGATGTTTTTGTCGTTTGATAAAATTTTGAGAAAAATCTAATTGAGTTTTTTTTATAAAAAAATAAAAACCTAAAAAAAACATTACTCAAAGTTGGTAAAAATTGACTTTCGACACAAATATCTTTTCAAAACTCTGAGATATTGGCTTTAAACTACTTTTATCTTTCAAAAAATATTGTTGTCAACATTCAGTAAAACTTTGAAAAGAATCGAATTGAAAGTTTAAAAAAAAAAAAAAATAAAAAACCTAAAAAGAAATTTAACAAAAGTTGGTAAAAATTCATTTTCGACTCAAATATCTTTTTTTAAAAATTTGAGATTATGGTTTCCAACTAATTTTAACTTATAAGAAATATTGTTTTCAGCATTAGGACAAATTTTGAGAAAAATCGAATTGACAGTTTTTTTACAAAAAAATAAAAACCTATAAAAAAATTAATAAAACTTGGTAAAAATTGACTTTCGACACAAATATCTTTTCAAAACTTTGAGACATTGGCTTTAAACTACTTTTATCTTTCAAAAAATATTGTTTTCAACATTCAGTAAAACTTTGAAAAGAATCGAATTGGCAGTTTTTTTTACAAAAAATTAAAAACCTAAAAAAAGAAAAACAATACTAAAACTTGGTAAAAATTTACTTTCGACTCACCGAAATTGACCATAAATTATGTATCGATAATCTCCGCAAAGTATCCAATCCACATCTGGATCCAGAAATATATACAACAACTTGAATCATCAATTAGTGTCAGATATAAATTATTTTCGCACTGAGTTTCCAGTCGAAGTTATTGGTTTAATTTTTAGATCTAGAGTTGAAATCATAAATTTAAATTGTATGCCAAATCGGAGACAAAAGGGAAATTGAGGATATTTAAAACTTCTTGGATGTTTGTCCAATACTTCAGGAAATCCGCTGGTAATATTTCTAAGAAAGTTTTCTCTCTTTACAACGCAACGTTCTAATAAAATTTTGAATGGAGCTGCAGGATAATTGACTCTTTATAAATAGTGTCAACATTGACTTAATTTTTGAAACAGTTTCGAATAAAGTAAATCAATAACTTAGTATGATGTTACAGTTTAATTATTTTTGTTTTAAATCATTATAAAATTGTTAGCTATATTAAAACCATAAGATTCAAAGCATTTATTTTTAAGATGAATTTGAAAGAATGTACATATTTTTGTTTCGTTTTATTAGTTGTTCAGTAAAATAAGGGTTTCAACTCAGAATTAGAAATGAACTGGAAATTTGTTTATAACTTATTTTTGGTAGAAAGTCTTATAAAATCTCATGTCCGCGTCGTGAGTTATACTCTCTCTGTTTCTGTAGCTCAAATTTTGTTAACACCTTTAGCAAAATTTTACATCATAAAAATAAAAAAATATTCTTGTTTTCGTGGCAAAAATGAAAATGATCTACAATTTGCGAACGGTGTACTTTTTCATCTAGATTCAATATGAGAATTTTGATCATTTGTTTTTCTCTCTTGGAATTTTTGAATATTCTTGAAACAGCCCCAGGAGAGCGTTCAAGTACAGTACAATAAACGTGAATTAAACACGTATTCTTTTACATTATTTTGTTTAAAATAATTTATGGAGTAAAACTACTTTTACTTTTATTCAAAAGTATAAGAATTATAAATTTATTTATAACAAATTCTATAATTTATTGAGTACAACTACTTCCTACCATTACCTTGTTGTTGTAGTTTTCTTTTTAAACTCTTTACCAGCAAACTGTTCTCTATCAATTTTTTGGGCCGTTTCGATTGCGTTTCGTCCTCGACGATAGCGGCGGCGTTCTTTTTGTCTTCATTTCCATGTCTCCTCTTCAATTTTTCGTGAATAATTTGTTCCATACCTTTTGTCTTCTTAAAGTGCGAATCAGTTGGATCAATATTAAAGTGATGAGAAGAGAAAATAGCCTTGAAACGATCATCTTCTACATTGACTTCGAAATTATCATCCACTTCTTTTTTGGCTGAATTAATTTCACCCTTTGACTTCTTCAATTGTTTTCTTCGTTTTTTCTTAGATTTAGTTTCATTCTCGGTTTCGATTATTTTCTCTAAGCTAAAGTGTTGTTTCTTATCATCCTCATCATCATCATCCATAAGCAATTCCAATTCCTTAGCTTGACGTTCTTCTTCCTCGTCAACGGAATCCGTTTGTTTGGGTTTTTTCTTATTTTTGTCCTTCTTCTTTGATTTCGGTGGTTCAAAGTCTCCATTGGCAAACTCCTCAGCAAAGTAGGGATCATTCATATCAATGTCATCGGGATGGTCATCAGATTCGTTACTATCGAGAGCAGCATCATCACCATCGCTTCCATTCATTTGCTTCTTTTTCTTCTTGCGCTCCTCCTTGCGTCGTTTATTCTTTTCACTTCGCTTCTGAAGGACTTTTTCGATTACCGTCAATGGTTTGGTTTTTTCTTCGGATTTCTCTGTAGACTTTTCTTCTGCTGCAACATCCCAGGAAAATTCCATTTCAAACTTACTTTTCTTAGCTTTTTCTTCTTTTTCAGTTATTTCTTGAAGGAGTGCTTTGTATTTCGAAATTGGGTCCTCTTTCTTTGTCTTCTTTTTTTTGTCGGTTGTTGGTTGAGCCTGTTCTTTTTTTGAAGATTTTTCTTCCTTTTGATCAACTTTTTCAATGTTCTCATTAGCATTATCGTCATCATCCTCCTCCTCCTCTTCCTCCTCTTCACTGCTGTAGGCTACAAATTTTCTCAGTTCAGCGTCACTGACTTCACTCATCTTGCCTGACAGCAGCTTGTCTCCAACTTCCCTCCTTTCCAAGCTGGTCTCGTCCCAGGTTAGATCAACGGTTGCCTGTTGCAATGCAGTTGTTGTGAAGTTACGAGGTTTATATTGGCCTACTTCGGGTAATTCTGTACAAACATCGTGAGGCTCATCGTCATCGAAAGATGTATCATCAGGTATGAAGCGGAGATCCACTTTTGTGGCGGAACTCTCATACTCAATACCATCGCACTCCTGATAAATCTTGTCTGCTGTTTCGACACTGTCACAAACAATAACCGCGTAATAGTACTTCAGTCTATTCAATTGGTATTGCCGAAGCTTTTCCATGTGATAGTCGTCACCTTCCTCAGCATCACTGTCCTGTTCTTTGACCAATTCCTCATCAGTATCAGAGTTAGAGTTATCCTCATCGTTATTCTTCTTTGTCAATTCTGGAGGTCCGTGCTTTTCTTCTTCGGCCATTCGTTGTTTTCCAAACTCAGAAGGGTAAATGGTCACACTCAGGATACTCCCACCCGGGGGTAAGAATGAGCTACACACCACCATTATGTCCGATGCTCGAATTCTGTCCCAATCCATGTTGCAAACAGCCAGGCGCTTGGTTGATTCTTCTGTTGTTTCAGCGTCATGATCTAACTCACCCCAGACATGCTCGATGAATAGCTCATCGTCTTCGCCTTCTGACGATTCATCGTCAGACGAACTGTCCGATATGAGGCGACCTTCTCCTCGCGCATAATCGATATTTGGATCTAGCAAACGCTCCTTCAGTGTGGTCGGAACAACTTCTCCATCACTTTCTAAGGCATCGTTCTCGTCAACATCCAGTTCGTTATCATCTTTTATGATTTGTTTCTCTTCCTCCTGCTTTTCTTTTGCTTCTTCTTCCTCGTCGTCCGACGAACCGATGTCGTAGTATTTTTTCAAATCCTCTGATGATGATTTATTGACCTTCCTTCCGTATTTATCTACCGTATATTTTACTTTAAACTTTTTATCATTGAACATCGACTCGAAACGTTTGTCGATCTTGACTTTGCGCTCCGATTTTGGAAGGTTTTTAAACCTTGGGTCACTGACAAGATGAGAAAATCTTGGATCGGACCAGATTTCGTTTTTTTCTTCCTGTTCGGAAGGATTTTCTTTTGGTTTCCCCATTTTTAGATACTTTAATTCAAAGCACAAAAATAAACTTTATGAAAACAATTTTGCAAATGCAATTTGTTTTTCCGAGTTATGTCTTAAGTGACAGAAGTCGGTGTGACACACGTGCATGGGTGGAAATTGTAATAGAATAATTATAATTGGTGAACTAGTACATTTGTTGTTAGGTTACGACTGCAATGAGAGGGTCTGTTAAGGTCGAAAACTATTGTTGATTTCGACGCAATATTTAACAAGTCAGAAAAACTAAGGTTATTCCGTGATCCTCAGACAAAATGGTCAAGTCGCACCTCTGAAGCGGTAAATTGACATCATCAAGATGTCTGATAACATGATTTGGGAATTCGGTGCCCGAAAGATCGATGTAGGATGGCATCATGCGTCATTCTGCATGAAGAAGAGTTCGTCAAAACGCAGACATGGGTTTCGAGCACATTTCCAACATTCGTGTAACATGATTCTAACGCTCCATGACTAATGGTCCATGACTCAAAAAACTGTCACTATCTGTAGATGCATTGGCTTTTAGATAACAACGTGCAGGTTTTTCGAGCCTGAGATACGTTTGTTTCTCAATGGAGCCACCAAGACAAAAATGCACCTCGTCAAGATGAGTTTTTCACCCGAGTTAGCTGTTCATTTGAAGTTGCTCTAAGACCCGAACTGCGAATAGCTTAGGGCATGGTCGTGTGCCTTCAATTGTTGACTTTATTTTACCTAGAAAGCACATAATTCGAGATGATTGCACAGAAGTTTCTTCAGGTTCACCTTACAAAGATGGTGACCATGAGTGTAATCTACTAGCATACAGGAGGCAAGGTGAATGCTTCATTTTGGCCAAAACTTCTTTTCAAAAAACGTACTGTTTGAAAATAAGTTTTCAATCTTTCTTAACGTTATTCGAGAGTAAAACAGCTTAATTCGTTTGATGGAAGTATGATAACTGACTTTCTACAAGATTTCAAGCGGAAAACTGTTGTCAATGTCAAAGTAACCTTTGATTTAAATAGAAACCATCTGATGACCTCCTGTTCATAGTTAGCACTTCTTTAATATTGTTCTTGTGCTGTTAAAAAATTGGTAAACATTTGTTTTGAAAACAAGAAGTAATCTCACTTAAGAAGAGGTGTGCTTTTAAATCTGACAATACTTTTTTTTGAGTTGGCCTTTTTGACAATTGTCACTTGATTAAAGCTTGATTTAGTTTTGACAATTGTACAAATTTATTACCAAAATAATGGTTCGGTTCACGTGACGCATCGTGAGCTGAACCCAGTGTTCAGCCGACATAATCGCCCAGCAAATTTGGTAATTCGTTCAACCATGAACCCGTTTGCCCAATCACATTATGGAAGATTTTGCGTAAGGATTTTGGTTCACGGGGCTAAACAATTCTACTCATTTAAGAATTTAAGCAAGTTCGGTGAATGGGTCCAAAACAAGCTGGCCCCGATCCCGATTTTCACAAGAAAATTTTGTTCACCGATGAAGCTTGTCCGCTGAAGCAAATGGCTTGAATTCCGAGATCTTCAAAGCAGCTGGAGATAATTTGGTTAGGAGTATGCACGAACTTATCTGTAAAATATGAGTGGAAGGAAGCATGCCCGATTAATGGAACCTCAATATTGTTTGCCCGACACTGAAAAATGGAGACCCTCTAAACTGCACCAATTATAGAGGCATCTTAAGCCCATCGCCATGTGGTTTTGGACCAGCAAATTCCACAGTCCATCAAATATTCACATTTCGGCAAATCCTTGACAGCATCTACAAAGACGAGCTGCATAGAGCCATGTTTATATTTGGCATCCCTGCCAAACTCGTCCGTTTGTGCAGGATGGCCATCCAGAATTCGCGCTGTTCCATAAAGGTTGGAAACAACTTGATAAAACCTTCCGATGTGAAAAAAGGCTTTTGAATAAGGTAATGCGCTGTCATTCGATTTCTTTAACATCGTCCTTGAAAGAATAGTACAAAGTTCAACACTACAGGCACTATCTTTCAAAAGCATGTCCAATTACTAGCATATTCTTATGACATTAACTTAATCGGAAGAACTCAGTGTGATGTCAATGAGGCTTTTGTGAGTATTGAGGCCGAGGCGGCAAACGGTTAATGAGGACAAAACAAAGCAAATTCTGTCATCAAGAAAGGACCTACGACACCGACGTCTTGAACAAAACGTCACCATCGACAGACGTAACTTAAAGGTAGTAGTTGCGGCCGGGAAAGTCTTCGAATGCACACCCACAGGAAAGTGCAGTAGAGGAAGACCGCGGATCAAGTGACGCGTACAAGTGGAAAATGACCTCAACCAACTTGGAGTGTGCAACTGAAGAGATCTAGCTAGGGACCGAGCTAGACGGAGAAGTTTGTTGAGTGAGCCCCTCGTTCATTGAGGACTGTAGCGCCTCCTTAAGTGAGTACGTGGATAAGCAAAATTGTCGTGTTTGGGTAAATCTTCTATTATAGTCATTGTTGAAACATCGTGCTGCTGCTATATCCTTAAAAATTACCTGTTTCGTGTGCTACTGTGCTCTATGGGCAGAGGAAACATTGGTCCATATTTCTTTAAAAAAAAAAGCCGGCCATACTGTTAGAGTCAATGTTGAACGCTATAGAGCCATGATTATGGACTTTTTCGTGCCTGAATTGGATATGTTGTAGTGGATAACCTTTGGCTCCAACAAGACCGCACTACATGTCATACAGCCAACGAAACAATCAATTTATTGAAAGAAACTTTTGGTGAGCGCATTATTTCGTTTCGTGTTCACCGAGATCATGCGATTTAACATCGCTGAACTATTTTTTATTGTGCAAAACCTTTGTATTTCAGATACAAATTTTACGTAGACTTTTCTAATTCACATTTGCGGCTTAAAAATAATATGAGAACTCCTGTTAAAAAACCTCAGGGACTCTATTAAAGTAAAACAAAAGGCTAGTGACGATACCTTTAATGAAATGCGTTGGGGTTTTTCAAACACAATAATTGAAATGAAAACTTTCAAATCAAAGAAATAACCAATCAACAACGCCATTATTCGAATTTATTCAATGCAGACCATAGAGGAAATATATTACCTAGAGTCCCGACTTAATGGGTTTGCTCTCTTTCGGCCTACAAGCTAAATTGAGAGGATTTTGTCCATAAGGATAAGCATGTGTTAGTTGTCCCGTGCATTTCTTATGGGAAAAAGCCATTGTGAATGTAGTTGTTATGGAATTTGTGCCCATATTGCTCAACAGCGGGGAAAAAAACTATGAGGTGAACTCAGCCGTTCAAAAAAGAGATCCGTTGAATTCAAAAACTGAAAAATTAATGCAATATTTAAAGAAAAATTAATTTTGCAACTTCTTTTCAGTGAAAACTGTGCTAAAAATAATATTTGACTGCTTTTGGCAAACAAATTCTATGATTTTTATGAAAAGTTTCGCTAAAAACAAAAAAAATCATGCAGAAAGTATAGGCGCACCATAGAACTGCAATGCGAAAGTGGCCTAATTTGAGTTTAACCCAGTTTTGACAGATTAACAGCGAGGTGAGTATTTTGACAATTCTACGAAAATGAAAACAAAACAAAATCCATTCCCAGTAATGCAAAATAATGAAGGTAAAACAATTTAAATACAAAATATTAATTTATTGAAATAAAAATAGATAATGAATTTGCACCTAATTTAATCCTCAGAAAAAGAAGAAACCAAGGAGAATGTTGCAACAGGAAAAGTGGAATCTCCCGAGAAGGAAGCCAGCTATAAGTTCACTCTTGGAAGTCGGCGTCGATGGAATTGAAGTCAATTCGTTGGTAGTGAATGGTAAGCAAGCAATTATTTTAAATATTTTGTGTGTTTTAAGCTTCTTTTATAATTTTATAGTGAGTTCGGCTCCAAAGAATGTTGAGTGGTTAAGTTCGTGTATAAAAGGCCATGCTCAAATGTACATTCATAAACATCTGGATGCGTCAAAAACAGTCCAATCTATTAACGACAACACAAAACTTCATCAAAACGATTATATTCTAACGTTAATTGGAAAAGCTCTACTACAATGGGCACCATGCTCAGGCGCAGCAGTATCTAGAAACAGCACACATGATAAGTCCATATAGCACAAAGCATATTATGCCATTTGCCGTGGTCTATGAGAGGAATAATAATCTAGCAGAATTGAAAAAGCTGGCTAGCCAGCAATCGTATATCAATGAATTTAGTTCGGAAAATTGGTTTGTCATGGCTGAGAGTCTATCGGCAAATGGAAAATACGAACAGGCAAGTTGATGTTATTTTGTCTTTTTAATTTCCTAGAACCAAAAATTCCACAAGCCAAACAATTTCTAACCAACACCAAGGTCCCGATAATAACAAAAAAACAACACGAAGAAGAAGCCAATGATCTCTCGCCGATTCGGAATGCGGTTGTGAAAAAACCACCACTGCCAGTTCAGCAGATCCCGAGTAAATTGGTCACCAGTACACCCATACAACGTGCACCTTTAATGTGAGTATAACTTAGTCATCCATTTGATTTAAGCATTAAATATATCTTTAACTCCCCAATAGTAGTCGTCGTGCCAAGTGAACCATTCCCAATGCAAATGGAGAAACAGAAGATGTCGCCAAACGTTTTAATCCCCGGAGAAAAATGCACGAGTACTTAGTCAAGTGGGAATCGTGTTCGCATGAGCACAATACTTGGGAACCGCAGGTTCACTTAGAAAATGTTTCAGAAATCTTGGAAACCTTCGAAAAACAACTTGCCCGTCAGAAAGAGCAAAGAGCCGCACAACGAGCGAAGCAACAGGCAGCCAGCCTCGCTGCCGCCATCAAAGTGGTGGACTTGAAGAAAGATGTCATAAAGGATCCGAATAAAATAGAAGAGACGACCAAAATGAATTTATCATCGCCCGGATTTGATTCAAGTCGGTTGTCGAGAACGTCCAAAAACAAGGCTATCGATCAAGTCAAACAGTGGTGTGCGGATGAACCAGTCGAAAATAATGCCCCAGCAAGTGGTGTAGCAAATGTACAGACAAACACCCCACTGCCCATGCAAGCGGCACATCCCGTCTTACAAACAAGTAATTTCGGTCCTGGAAGCATTCCTGCTTTGAAGAGGAAGCTGGAAGATAGTGATTTCAATGACTCGGCGATGATTGGTGACGAAGACTTGGAGGAGGACCTCATTCCGTCGCACACGGTGAAAAGAATGAAAAACGGCGACACTGTCTCGGTGAGGGTTGAGACGAAAAATGAGCGTGATGTTGAGGTTAGTTCTTAGAGCATTTTATTTCAAGGGTTTTTGTTCTAATTGATTTCCTTGCAGTCGAAAATAATCAAAGTCAATGAAAGCATGAAGAACACAAGCGCAACGGAACCGTTTTCAGCTGATGTGATAATCACTCAAGACACCAACACTTCTGGAGTTGCCAAAAAGGCTGGCTTCAATGGGACAACATCAACGAATGTAAGTAACATTAAACTTTAATTTTTTGATGGTTTCATCAAACTTAAAGCATATTTTTTCTTTCTTAAGGCTTCACCAAAAACTGAAGCTCACATTCGCGTTGTTTCGAAGGGAGAAACAAATAGCGGAATTGTCCGAATGGGTAGCGAAGTTGCTGCATCCTTGACTTCAAACGCCAACGAGAATGGCCCCGTTCAACACAACATTCAAATCCCCACGCAAACTTCGAATACAATTATGACTCCAATTCATCGTCCTCAAGTTAATAAAACCTTAAGTTCTAATCCCCTGTCAAATATTGGAAACATTCAAATAACGCAGGTCCAACAATCGAACATGGCTAGAAGTTCGAGTCCACGACTTATCAATAATCAAACCACAATAGCACGTACGGCCCCATCGGCAACGTATCATCAACAGCAACAGCAGCAACAGACCAGAATTCAAGCGGGAACCCCCAAAACAGTGCAGACAAATACTCGTGTCCTCCAAAGTCAACCACGAACGGCGACCATTGCTCAAAGAAAATCCCAATCGCCAGGCATTCAACAGACATCGCCAACGTCTGAAAAAATGATTATTCCTCGAGGCAAGGTAGCACCTGGTGGAAACATACAACAACACCAGCAACAGCAACAACAACAACAACAACAATCAGCAGTTGCACGAACTCAAACTCCAGAGCAAAAGATTCTGCAACTTTTGAAATCTGGTGACTTGAAAGTGACAAAGAAAGTTATGTCGAAGGAAACTACTTCAAAACAACAACAAGTCCTTGCCCGGCACCAATCACAGGTTCAGATACAGAAAGTCCAACAAATTGCGCCACCCATGCGACATGTCGGGACGCCGAAACAGAAGCAGTCTCATGTGAAGACGGCGGTGATGGATGTTTCGTCATTTAACCATGAGGAACACCAGCAACAAGCCTTGTGCCCTATCACTGGTAAGGGTGTAAAAAAAATGTCCAAAAATATTTATTCAATGTTTTTTCTTTTTTTAAGGTAAAATACTTGGACAGGTACAAGAAACAGAAATCCACGAAGAGCAACACCATCAAGTCGCAACAATGCAATCGGGCGTCCTGCAAACGCAGCTGCTCCCGACCGCCGATCAGCAACATGAACAGGGTGACTTCCAGGAAATGGAGCAATCTGGCAATCTTTTACAGCTGGCTGATCAGCAACTCATGACCAACGAAGATGGCTCACCATTGCCAGTGTTATCAGACGCAACGGAATTTAAACTTCGCACTCTGAGGCAAAATTAAAAGAACGAATTTCTGACCAATGCTGTTGACCACATGAAATCACAAAGGAATACATACGAACGTGATGAACCAAAACATAAGAAAAATAGGATTAAAAATACTAAGTTTTTAATTTTGTTAAATTGAACATGTGTCAATAAAAAAAATAAAACCTACCTAAAACAGCTTATTTTTTTTATTATCATTTGAAAGACTCAATAAAGATAAATGCAAGAAAAAATATTATCATTTGCTAAAAACGAAATAAAAAATAAAAAAGGTATAATCCACTATAATAATTGACCTGAGCAGATCAAATTTGGGAAAACCAAAAAGAAGTGTTTTTCTTGGAAAAAGTACATTTAATATTTTTTTATTTACTCAAAAACTAAGAAGTTACAT
This sequence comes from Eupeodes latifasciatus, assembly GCA_920104205.1. NCBI lineage: Eukaryota > Metazoa > Arthropoda > Insecta > Diptera > Syrphidae > Eupeodes > Eupeodes latifasciatus. Next base: position 102,026,207 of record OV049924.1, on the reverse strand, counting down.
TTTAAAATCCTTTTTTTGTCTTTTAAATGAAAATACATTAATAGCTTTAAATCTAAAACAAAATTATACTAAATTACACACAATTTTGAAAAAAAAAACAACTTTATTTAAAAACTAGCTGCGCCTCGAACTTTGACTATTAATGGATGAGATTTAAAGAGTCCAATCGACTTCGAATCATCTTGATTGCAGGATTTGTTGCAATACCGCTCCGTTTTGATTTGTTGCTGAAAAAAAAAACAATTAGTGCTTTCAAAGTTTGTGGTTTATGTTACTTACTTTGAAGTGGTCTTGGCATTTATGAGTTTTCTGGCCAATGAACGTGCAATGAAATTGTAGCAAATTGATTGGTTTTGAATTGTACCATTCCCGGAATAGTGCTCGTAAGTCGATCCTTTGATTAAAAATTTGTGGCAAGTCGTTTGTGACATTCTTATGCGAGGCAAATTCCAAAATCCTAATCGGACCATGTCACAAGTGCACAATTTCCGATTGTATTATTTTTGGACATCTTCGGCAGGTGAAGGTTGCGGGTTCCCAATTCTTGGAACATCATTAGAGTAGTTTGTAGGGGTATTCCCGTGTCGACGGTCTTCTATGTGAGTCCAGTTAGTTGTGTTCAGAATTCACTTAGTGTTATATATAAATTATCATATCTTTGAACAATGCACATGTCTAAATCTAAATCTGAATATTTATTATCTGTCTCTCTCTATGTCTTTTCCTATTTCACAATTCATTCCTTTCTTTCTACGTTGCAATCAACCAAGTACAGACGTACAATAAGTTATAGAGTAACTAATAGCAAGTTGTTTTATTTAGTTTTTAGACACAACACTTAGTTTTGGTGATTCAATAGGCATTATGTATTCATGGAATTCAGATTTTATTTTTGCAGTCTATAAGTTTACCACCATTTCTGGAAATTTTAAAATAGTACATACGAAAATGATGAGATTTTCAATATTCAGAGGACTTACTTCCGACTTCCGATTCCGGTCATTTAGAAGGTGTTCTCACAGCAGGTTGCTTCTAAGTCGACTTTCAGTTCCTCATTTACTTGGTATGTGTCGGCGTAAGCGGCCGCAGTAGCCGCTGTCTCGGTCAGTTCAGCGTCCCCGCTATCATTTTGTGAGACAGTTGCACTCTATGAAACCAGAAAATGTTGCTTTAATTGCAGCTGCTTGTCGTTTTTTTTTGGTCGGCTTGCAGCATCATATTTCTTGGCGGCTGATGAATAGGCGGAGGACGTTTTGGAAATACTAAAAATACTAAAGAACAATAGAATTTAAAATATCCATTACATTACTCGTAAGTAAATGAATTAATTAACCTGATTTGCCTGCATAGGTACTCAGCCGTTGCTGTTGCTGCTGTTTAGTCGTTCCAAAACTAGGCGGTTGACTATTAATGTCGAAGCTTTCACTTATAAAATTGACTTGAATCTCACAAAGTAACACAAAGTCGAGGGCATAGCTGAGGATGTTCGCTAATTTGGAATTGAATTCGTAGCTTTGGTGGGGTTGTTGCTGCTGGTGTTGTTGCATTACAAGCATCTGACTATTTGCAGCGACGGTGACACCTCCGCCGTCAACACCTGCGGCAGCTATGGCCGTTGAGATGTACACACAAATACAATGGGCAGCGTCTATCGTCAAAAACATTGATATTATTTTGTTAAGAGAAATATAATATAAAAAACTTACCTGTAAATAAGTATACTTTGTCTTCCAGATTTCTTGATGGAAGTTGCTTCCTGCATTATGGTATGTAATGGGCAGCATCTAAAATAGAAACGAGTATAAAATAAATCGATTATTGTTGCACCTCCTTCGCTGCAATTTGACTTACTTTTTATTCAATGAAGTGAACTTGTATATACTCTTTTCATTATAAAGGTTTTTGGTCTGAAAAATATCAAATTATATTAAATATCAAAGCAATTAACAAAAACTTACTCTTAAAATCCGAAACCCATTGTTTTGTTTTGCAAAATTGATTGTCATTTTTGACAGGTCACAAAAATTCCATAAGTTTCTATTTTAGCCCAATCTTTCATTTTGTTTTTTTTTCCCCACTCACATGTATTCACCGATAGCGAATTTGAGAGAGTTCACCTCGAATTTGAGAGAGTTCACCTCGAATAAAATTTGAGGGTGTTTTAGGTAGGACGGGTACCAGTCGGGACTCTAGATAATATATTTCCTCTATGATGCAGACTAAGCTTAAATGTTAAGGTGGTTTATTACAATTTCTGAAACAGCTGGTTTTTGACATCTAACCCAAATAATAAAAAAAAAATATGTCGTAACCTCAAATCTATGATATGAGGGGGAAAACATTCGGAACGGAATTAAATTTGTAAATAAATTTGCAACAAAACGAGAGTAATTATGAACAACTTCCTGCGGCAAGGATTTCAAAATGTTGCCCTTAACTATTTAAATAATATCACACTTCGCACTGGCAGCCTCACTCGGCGAATGTCACTTGGAAGTATACATTTGCAGCAACAGAAAGGTACATATTACTTATAGACTCACAATTGGCATCGTTATGTTTTGCTAACAACCTTTCATTCGCCTAGAAAAAGTTTTAACTTTTGATCAATTTGTCAATGGAAAACGTTCCCAGGCTGCACGTAGTATTGTTGTTCAAGTTAGTTCAGACAAATCCTTCCCAGAACTCTACACGTACTGTTCGGATTTTGGTACCATAGTCGATGCACAACATTACCGAATGTACCATGAAGAAGTGCATTACATCTTGATAGAGTTCGCAAATGAACAAGAAGCGATGCATGCCATCGATGCGTCAGCATATAACGAAGATTTGTCTGGTGTTCCGGTGCGGTCACCATTTCTCTGGTTTAAGGCATCTTCGAGGAAGAACAAAACTCAACAGTGTGACAGACCATTAGTTGTTGTGGAAGGGACGAAACAATTTCAAAATCAGGAACTAAGTGATCTCCTGCGCGTGGCCGATAGCTTAGACGATCAAATTGAGATCTTACATCAAGCAACAAAGCTAAATGACTTGGGTGTTCGTTTGAGATTTTTGGCAGCACTACAAATTGAGTCGTCGATATCTGGCATGTTTCCAGCAGCGAATGCTCAACCATTCGGATCGACAGTTAATGGGTTCGGAAAGACGGGTTGCGATTTGGATTTGATTTTAAGATTGGACTTCGATGAGCGAGGAAAAAATAAAGATTCGCGACTGGTTTATCATACCAAAGAGAACTTAACAAACGGACGATCACAAATACAAAGGCAGATGGAAAGTATTGGCGATATGATGCATCTCTTCTTGCCGGGAGTATGTCACGTGAGGAAGATTCTACAAGCTAGGGTGCCCATATTGAAATATCACCATGAACACTTGAATTTGGAAGTAGATTTGTCCATGAATAATCTGTGAGTATAATATTTTAATATTATTTAGAGGGTTAGTCAAGTAGAAGCACATACAAAAAAGTGTTTTTATAGTTTCGTTTTTAAGATTCTCAGTTCATAAAACTAAAACTGTATACTGCTGCTAACGATAAAAGAAGGCATATTGAAATGTAAGACCGTAATAGTCGGTTAACCGATTTGTGTTTATTGTTGCACCGAGGTTTTAATTTTCTCAATACTATTCAAAAGCCCCTATAAAAGAATTTATCATTGCATTCATTATTTTATTAATACTGTAGGTGATTTTGAGCAGACCATTTTAATAGATGATATAATAAGATTGTAATTTAATTTGGAGAAAACTAGGGAATTGTAATAATTTAATACATACACAATATCACTTTTGAATATCATAAATTGAAGTAAAAGATCCGCCTTGAAAAACAAGCTCATGACTTGAAAAATTAATTTCAATTACAATTGTCTGGTTCCTGACAACCAAAAATTAAGCTTTCCAATTTGAGATTGAGGAATTGAATAAGAGCTTGATAGTTTATTGAATTTAAACCCTCACTTAAGTCTATGTGGATGAAAAATACTTAAGGTTTGATGCAGCAGACCGCCCTAAAACAAAACCATGTTAAAATTTCGATATGCTTACGAGCTTACGAAATCAACTATTAGTTCTTGAAATTTTCAAAACAGGTCTTTGATTCTAATCTAAAGATCGAAAATAAAAATTTTGTCTCAATCAAAAAAAATCATAACAGAAAATTCATTAAAAATACAGTAGCTAAAACGACTAATCGCTTAAAAAAGTGCAAATTTTTGCAATGCAATTTCTCAAAGAAAATGTCATTAATTTTATAGTTTAAACTCAAATAAATTATAAATCTCAAGTTATTAATTAGAAAAAATTGTGAAATGGAGCATTTTATACAGTCCTTTTACATAGTTTCGCGATTTAAAAACAAAAATAGGATTCACAATGTGAGAAGAAAAATAAAAAAGCTGAAGATGTCAGCTAATTGTTAGAAAAATCAACTAAAAATCCCTTCTTATCGTCGGAATCTAAAGATTTTTTTGAAGGGGCCACTAGTAAATAATGACTTGGAAATAATGACCGAAATGGCCGTTTAAAAAGCCATTCAGCAGTAAAAAAAAGAAGAAAGAAAGACATAAGTTTGCTAATGAACATACAACACAGGATATGTGTTCTTGGAATAAGGTAGATCTACATAGTTTTGCATTGCTATTTAACCATTAGACATGGCAATATTTTATATTTTGTTCACGGATGACAGCAAGTTAAATCTTAAAGATTCAGATGGAAGAATGTATATATGGCGGGAAGCAAATGAAGAAATCTCTTATAAAGCATACAGGAAATAGGAGCTTCTGGGGATTTGTTCCATTTTCTGGAAACACAATGTTTTAACTACTTATTGGCTTTCTCAATGAGCTGTCTAGCTTTCATACATTTTATCTAGTATTCAAGAATAATGAAATCAGTTTCTCGTTTTTGACCATGTTGTATTCATGGCTCTGAGTTTGATCCTACAAACAAAAACTTTACTTAATAGATTTAAGACAACACCCTTTTCCTACCCTAATTATGCTTCTTAAATATACAAAAATCTAGTAGAACTCGTTGTTTTCAATTCTTTCCAAGAAAATAAACACAGTTTTATATTTAGTTTCTTAAATTGATTAAGAATTGATTACAGTGAACCAAAAAAAAGTTGTACAGTCGATTTTCTTTTGTTAAAATGCAATTATCTTTGGCGTTAATTGCAATAAAAAAAAAACAAAATACTTACCAAAAATAGGGAGTTTTTAACCTTCAGATTAAGTAAAACACATTTTTTTAAATAAATTATTTAAAAAAAAAAAAAAACAAATTCAATGAATAAAGTCCGTTTTATGAAACCAAAAAAAAACTTGTACACTTTGTAGTTCACTTGATATGAAGAAACTTATTGTTAAGTTGTGGGACGAAAATAAAAGTCTAAGGAAAATCGCTGATATTGTGAAAAAGCCACATTCCACAGTTCAGTACGTTATTAATTCTTACTAGAAAAACGGATTTTTAACAAGACCAAAAGTGGGAGACCGAGAAAAATTGATACTAAACAAACTAAGAGGCGTATAGTAAGGATTGTACAAAGTAACCCCAAATTTTCGGCAGTGGAAATAGCGGAAGAACTCAATAGAAACAAAATTGTCCAAGTTCATCCACAGACGGTAAGACATTGTTTACATTCGGAAGAGTTTAGAAGTTTTACGCCTCGAAACAAACCACTGTTATCCGCCATAAATGTAAAGAAGCGCCTACAAGAGTAATGGTATAATTCCGTTATTTATACCAACGAATCCAAATTCAACATTTTTGGATCCGATGGGCGACGTTCTGTTTGGAGAAAAAGGGGTACAGCGTTAGATTCGAAGAATGTAAATTGCACAGTAAAACATGGCGGTGGCAGCGTTATGGTGTGGGGTGCGATGGGAGCAAATGGAGTTGGAAATTTTCAATTCGTGGAAGGGACAATGAATAAGTTTGATTACCTGAACATCTTGAAAAATATTTTAAGAAGTACTGCATCAAAATTGGACCTTGGAGATAATTTTAGTTTTGTTCATGACAATGACCCAAAAAGGAATGGTTGGTTTATAACGTGAAAAAAGTACTCCCTCATCCACCTCAAAGTCCGGATTTAAATCCAATTGTACATCTTTGGGCTCATGTTGAAAAAAAGTTTAGGGAAAGGAAAGTAAAAAATAAAGAACAGTTAAAAGATGCAATACAGAGAATATGGATTGAAATTACGCCAGATGTTACAAAAAAATTGGCCCTTTCAATGCCAAAGAGGTTGCAAATGGTCTTAGATGCAAAAGGACATTATACAAAATATTAAACCATTTGGGTTTTCGAAATGTTGCTGTTTTTTTTTTATTGAATTTTTCAAATGTATAAGTTTTTTTTTTGTTTTATAAAATAGACTTTCTTTGTTTAATTTGGTTTCTTGTATCAAAATAATTTATTAAAAAAAATGTATTTGACTTAATCTGGAGGTTAAAAAAATCCCAATTTTTGTAAGTATTTTGTTTTTTTTATTGCAATTAACTCCAAAGATAATTGCATTTTAACGAAAGAAAATCGACTGTACAACTTTTTTTTTTGGTTCACAATCATCCATTGCGTTTTCTTTTATATATTATTTTTGAAAATTATTTGTGTCCACTAGTTCAGAATAAATTCAGAATATTGAATTGTTTTCAAAAATAAAATTGATTTTTTGTATCAACATACTTTTTTAAGAAATTGTCTCTTCCATATGAAAAGGCGGATATAGAAACCTCAATCCTTTTTTTTCTTTTGCCCAATCTAAATACTCAATTTATATTTTACACTTAATGCTAAGCTCTCTGTTTTTTTTATTTTTCTGTAGATTACATATGTATATGTAACAGACACAATCTTAGGCTCAAAACACTTAAAAACTTAAATTGTAAAACGAATCCCTCAGGGTGGGGTTATTTAACCATCAACTTAATGATGAATTCTCACTTGGGCTTGATGGTCTCCCTGCCATATTTCTTAAAAAGTTATGCTTCCCTATCTTCTCCCTTCTCTAGTTTTTAATTTATTTTTAACTCAAAAGGGTATTTCCAAGTGTGTGAAAAACCTTTTTCGTAACCCCAGCTCACACAAAAGGACCAAAAGAATAGTATTACAAACTATCGCTAAATTGCCAAAATCATCTTATACGATATTTTAAGTTTTCACTGCAAATCTTTTATTTAACCTAGACAACATGGTTTCCAGAAATTTAAGTCTATAACTACCAAACTTGTGAAATTTGTGTTTTTTACGGTCTCGGCGTTTGAAAAAAGAAACGAAGTTAACGTAATCGAAACGGACTTTAGCGAAGCCTTAGGGGCCGGTTATAGCTATCAGTAAAATCCATCAGTAAAATTTTTGTTTTTAGTTTTTGAACATGTTACAGATTTATTTCTAGCAAAAGATTGATGCAATAAGATGAATCGTTTATTCAAGTATTTTTTTCAAAAAGAAACAATGCATTTAAAGTTTTATTTAATTTATAAATCCATTTTAATTTTTTTAATGATAAAATTTCATTTTACTGAACAGCTGACCGTCAGAAGCTAAAAAAAATTCCATTTCGTTTTACTGTTGGTGTTTCAATTTTTTACTATTCCGAACACATCATTAAAAATTTTACTGATGAAAGCAACAGTAAAAAAATTGTCTGAGGAGCGAAGCCTCAAAGTGACATTTAATTTAATTACGTACATTTACTGATTGCTATAAACGCTCATCAGTAAAACATTTCAGATTCTCCTGTTTCAAATTTTACTGATGGATTTTACTGATAGCTATAACCGGCCCCTTAGGCAATATATCTATCCTACAGACTTATACTCTTTAAGCTTTCTACTCTTGGCTTTAAACCGATTTTGTTCCAATGCATTTCTTCTTACCTAGAAAACCGCGTATACAATGTTCGTTTCATATGAACTTTCTCCTACCCTTTTCTTGTTGAATCTGGTTTACCACAAAGTAGTTGCTTAGGTCCTCTCCTTTTTATTCTCACCATTTATGATATGGGGTTAATTTCTAAATATTCTCATATCTCACTTTACGCTGATGATACAAGATTTTTCAATTCCATTACGTCGCTGCATGATTCTTACCTTATTTAAATAGATCTCATCAAATTCTCATTATAAGGCGCCAGTTATAGCTATCATTGGTTTTCATCATTGAAAACAAACATTGGAATTTTTTTGTGAGGTCGTTTATAGCCTTCATTAAAAATTTCTGTCATTGAAATAAATTTCCTGATTGAAAGCCACCGACATATTTTTACTGACAGAAATCTGTCATTGGAATTGTGTGAAATTGGAACTTAAATAAGTGGAACGATTCGTTTCACTTTTGAACATAAAAGTATCAGCTGTTCCGTAAAATGAATTTCCGTCCGGAAAATGGAAAAATAAATTTTTAAAGAAAAATAAATGCTTAATTACACTTTTTTTTCTCAAAAAAAAATTCTTTGTGTGATTTCCGATCGATCAATATATAATTTTCATTTCTAATCAAAGGGAAACACCGTCAAATATCGATTCAAAAATTTTTCCGGATCGATTTAATTGATAGCTATAACTGACGCCTAAAGAACTGATTGGTCGCATTCGGAAAGCTAGTGGCTACGTAGTCAAAATTCAACTAGCTTTGTGAATGCAAAATTGCACTACAAAGCTAGTCAATCAGAAACTGTCATATTAATGACAAATACAAATATATAAAATAAGAAACATTTGTGTTTTCAGAACTTTAAATAGTTTTTTTTTTTTTAAATTCAATAAATACCAAAAAGAAGATACGAGTATAATATGATTGATTTATATTTGTATTTAAATACCGAAAGATTCATTTCATTTTGAATTCTTGTGTCCTTACCGAGCAGCTGATTGTGAAACGTCAAAACCAGTGTGCACTAACTTTGTAGCCGAAAATTTTACACTACGTCGGAGGGGAAATTTCAACTACTTTTGTAGTTGGATTTAGCCAATCAGAATCCCTTGACTACGTAGCCACTAGCTTTCCGAATGCGACCATTACATCTAAATATAAACAAATGTCAGTCAGATACTTTTTCACGAAAACGAGTTTAGACTCTTTGTTTGGGATCATTAAAAGGAAAACAGGCAGGTGGGAACGGCTTTAGTGGAACAATTATGTTCTTAAATGTAAAAACAACATTCATTGAAAACTCAAAAATGAACTAAAAGAAACGTTTTGGGCTAAATAGTGTATTTTCTCGTAAGACAAAATTTACAACTTATCAGCTTCATTTTGACACGAAATAGCTAGTGCACATGGCTCAAATGCAACCATTATTCCCGTGTTAAGGAATGTCAATTTGAATGAAAACATTTTTGGTTTCAATGTAAGCACTTCTTGCTTAAGAAATCGTCTCCAAAACTGTCCCCTTTACCAGTCTCATCCTTAACTATAAATTAGTTAATTTTTTAAGTAGCTTAAATTTATAGCTTAAAGTAAGCCAAATAAATGAGGTCGTTGCCTCAACCATAATTAAATTCAATTAAATTCGCCACTGTAACTGTAAAGTTGAAGATTTTAACATTTCTGGTTTCTAATATTTAGATTTCAAAAATGCATCTTTTCTGGAACAAATTTTTAATTTTCACAGCCTAATTTTGGTTTTCACTGGATTTGGATATCTTTACCAAAATTTGTATTTGATTTTTTAACACGGCACTGTAACAATTCAGAGAAGCATATGTATGTATTTGTAATTGGGTGGCACACTCCCTTTGAATACTTACTGATTATGAGCTTTCTAAAGAACTTACAAATCCGACAAACTAGAATATAATTCTGTCCATTTAATTGTTTTTTTAGTAAAACAAAAATGATAACATTGTAATGGAAACCATTACTTTTTTTTCAAATCCAAAAAAAATTTCATAATTTACAAATTAAAGGCAACATTCATAATAATGTCCATATAATTTTTAAAGTGTAATTATGTTTATGACGAATTGCACTGTTGTATGAAATCACCATTTCCGAAGAAACAAATAAATCAAACTGAGTCATTTATTTTAAGATCTCGCACAAAGAAATATATTTATTTTATTGAAGTATATCTTAAAAAAAAGGGTTATTTTATTTTATAAACAAACAAAAAAAACACTATACGCTATAAATGCTTAGAAAAATTAAAAAATATGTATGTTATGTCCTTATATCTGCATGTTCTGTGTATAAGTTTATGAATTGAAAAAAAAAGTTCTTATCGGAGGAAAGTTGTCGCTTAAGTCGTAAAACTAAGTAAAAGAATTTAAACTATGAAATTAAGCAGCTTAACGGCGATACGCTCTGGCTTCTTCCTCTTCCTTTTTAACTGCTTGAATTAGAATCAAACTCATGACTCCACAGACCACGTTAAGCATTCCCAGAGCCATTGCCAAACCAACTATCCACGAAGATTTGCCTCCAAGGAACCAAGTTAGAGAGTCCACACAACCAGAGAAAAATGCATTTCCTGTAACTGTGTCGCGGCAAGATGATGGCAAAGGCTGTCTTAGGTCTAAATAATCCCATGGCCCATCAGCTCCACAGCACCCAATGTTCTCCTGAATCATTGTTAGCACATACGAAGAATAGGAGTACTCCGAGGTCATAACGAATCGCTTCAAACTCACACGCAGCAGTGGCTGCAAACTAGAATGCATTGTACTGTAGGTAAGCAGGAACGCTGATCCCAATATTGTAAGCAGGAATCCGAAGATTTGCGTCCCAATGAAAACCATCAGCGCAAGGATATTCTCCATGAGGGCACTGAGACATCCTAAGAACGCAACAGCCATCATGACCACACCCAATGCTATTAAGATGTAGATCCCGATGTAGAAATTTTCTGCCTCCAGAATACTCAGCCATTCACTAAATCCAGGTTCGGCCCTGATCCAGATTGTAAGGGCAAACAGTGAAGTCGCAATAAGCCATGCCACAACGTTGAAACAGAATAGAGTGTACTTTACACATCCTATTTGTTTTTCCAATTTATTTTCCTGCCGACCGTATCCCATTTTATATTTTTTATTTCAAGGATTTTTCGTTTTCGTTTCGTTGTTCGTTTAAAATAAAAATATTTTTTCTTTGCCGCGAGGTAAGACTTTTGAAAGTGTAAAAGTAAACCACACCTGTCGTAGAATTTCTCAAATATCATAGCACAAATTTGTTAGATAAGATAAAGAGAGCTCCGCTCGATAACGAGAGCTATAGTCACCTTAATCATGTTGTTATCTTTAGTGTGATATGTTTGTATATGAATGTTTGGGGTTTAATCATTGTTACACTAACTGGGCAAAACAATCAGGTGCGGATCAACAAATAAGATTTGGAGGAGGGGTTATCGATCAAGACTTAGAGTAGGTTAGGTTAGGTTAAAGTGGCTGTTGGTTTGGGACGACCAACACACTTAGACCAAAGTATGGTCCGTTGTGATACCACATGGATCAGTTAATCAGCTTAACTCGTTGAACCAATTGGAGCTTCGAATGAAGCGTAGGAGACAACTAATGTCTGAATTTTTTAGATCGCTGGTATCGTTAAAGTAGTAGTCTCCAAGGTGGATTCTACGTCTTTGTGATAAGGCAGGGCATGTGCACAGAAGATGAGAGATTGTCTCCTCTTCTTCCTCGTCCATGCAACTCCTACAAAAATCATTTGCAGGGGCTCCAAGTCGAATAGCATGCCTTCCTATTAAGCAGTGCCCAGTCAGGACACCTATAACGTAGCTAATGTGCAATCTACTCAGAGAGATTAATTGTTTTGAGCGCTTGGTGCTAAGATTAGGCCAAATTCGTTTAGTCGCTACACAGGTGGTGGTGTTATTCTACCTGAAGTTTGTTTTCTCTATGGTATCTTGCTTTAGCATGAGTTTACATGTAGCTAAGGGGATACCTACGCTAGCATTATGAGCCAGCAGAGGTAAAGTTGTTCCGCTTTTTGCAAGTTCGTCAGCTTTGCAATTTCCTGGAATGTCTCTATGGCCCGGCACCCAGAAAAGGTGAATTTTGAACTGTGTAGCCATCTCCGTAAGAGATGATCGACAATTTAGGGCTGTTAGTGAATTTGTAGAGACAGAGTCTAAGGATTTTAACGCAGCTTGGCTATCCGAGAAGATGCGTATATCATTAGTTGATATAACGTTTTCTCTAAGCCAGGATAGGACTTCTTTTATAGCCAGGATTTCAGCTTGGAACACGCTACAATGATCGGGTAGACGAAAGGAGAGACTTAAGTTAAGTCTATCTGAGTATACGCCACCACCAACCCCATCCTCCGTTTTTGATCCGTCTGTATAAAAGTTTATAGGACCATCGTTCAAAAATGATGTATTCTCCCAAGAAGATCTGGGAGGTATAGTCACCTTGAAGCTATAGTTATTAAACTGAGGATGGGATATGGTGTAGTCAATATTACTACTTATAGTTCTGAACGAGTTCAAAATAGTGGTGTGGCCAATTCCATTATTGATCCACAGAGAGGAGGCTTGAAGCCGTATGGCAGTGTTAGCGGCCGTTTGCTTGCTGAAAAAGTCCAGCGGTATTAGATGGAACAGAACATCTAGTGAAGCGGAGGGGGTGGAGCGAAGTGCTCCTCCCATACACAGGCAGGCTGTTCGTTGGACTTTGCTGAGTTTATCGCGATTTGTCGCTGTATCTAGCGCCGTCCACCATACCGCTACTCCATAAGTAAGGATCGGTCTTATGACCGACGTGTATAGCCAGTGTGTAATGCGGGGCTGTAGGCCCCATTTATTACCAATGGCCTTTTTACAGGAGAACAGGGCTATTGTGGCCTTGTTTATTCTCTCTTGAATATTAGGTTTCCAACTTAATTTCTTGTCTAAAATGAGACCCAAGTATTTTGCTTGATCAGAGAATTTAAGTGGTACACCGTTTATGAGGGGAGGGTCAATGTATGGAACTTTGTATTTCCTTGTGAAGAGGACAAGGTCGGTTTTTTGTGGGTTAACGCCTAGTCCACACCGATTAGCCCATCTGGTGAGCTTATTTAAACCGTTTTGTAAGAGTTCTTTTAGTATATTGGGATGTTTACCCGTTACTGCAATAGCAACATCGTCCGCATAGGCAAACACTCTGTATCCCTCTCTTTCTAGAGTAGTTAGTAATTCATTTATTACTAAGTTCCAGAGGAGAGGGGATAGGACACCACCTTGTGGCGTACCTCTGCTGACACCCCTTTGTGTAGTAAAATCGCCCAGTTTTGAATTGATAATCCTGCTTATCAGCATCTGATTAATCAATTCGCTGATCGACTTATCTACCTTCAGAGATGCCAATACACGTGCAATTGCAGATGTGTCGACATTGTTAAATGCACCTTCTATGTCTAAGAAGGCAACTAAGGTGTACTCTTTATGATGGAGGGAATATTCGATTGTACGTACTATACTGTGTAGAGCCGTTTCAACTGATTTCCCTTTGTGGTAGGCATGTTGAGCCTTTGAAAGGAGGGACTTATCAATACTTGCCCTTAAGTGAATATCGATCAAACGCTCAAAAGTTTTGAGAAGGAATGATGATAAGCTGATAGGTCTTAAGTCTTTAGGGTTTACATGACTGGATTTTCCAGCTTTTGGAATAAAAACAAAACAACAAGACTTAGAGTAATAATTATTAAAACAAATAATAGAAAATAATTGCTTTCAGCTAGTGCAACAATCTGTCAAAAAGTTTCGTTGATAACCAAATAGCCTAGTTAATAGAATTAATCAGCTCTCTCATGAGCTTTGCGGGGAGGGGTACCCCGAATGAGCTCTTCTCTATTATAAAGCGACTTATGACTGGGGTCCTAATGTCACGTCTTACACGGCAGTAGATTATCAGAAGAGTTTGAAGTTCAAAGTGGAGTGGAGATAGGGCTGCATATTGCCACTGATTATTTTCTTATTGGTGATCAGTAATGTGCTGTGGGCAGCCTTGACAGAAGGCGGAGGAATAAGATGGACTCTGACAATATAACTGAAACATCTAGACTACGCAGACGATATATTCTTTTTATCTCATAGGATAACGGATTTCCATCAAATGATATTAAGTGAGAAAGAAACAGAAAACACGGGGCTGAAAATCACGAGAGGAAAAACTAGGATGTTCAGCCTCAGAACCTCCCTCTCTGTTAAACAATTTTCAACAACCAGTAAAAAACAGTAGAGAGTTTCCAGTATCTTCAAAGTATTGTCTCTGCCTGAAGGCGAAACCGAACAAGAACAACCCTCTTAGCTTGAAGACAAAGCAACGACCTCTCAAACGTCGAATCAGTATTGGTTTACGGTCCAGCACCTGGAAAATAACAGCAACGGTTATCAGGAAATTGCAGACCTGCATTAATAGGTGTCTACGAAGCATCTTAAGGGTTTTATGTCTCAATCATAAATCAAATGAAGAACTGGTCAGGAATGGGTCAGGAGCCCATTGGCAATATTATACAAAGGCAAAAGTTGCAGTGGATTGGACACACGCTTCGAAAAGGTAATGACTGCATTCAAAAATACAAGAGTCGGGAGACCGAAAGGCAAGTGAAGAAAAACAGTCGAGGAGGAATCGTAGAGATTAAAGAAGATCTGGATGGAGCTCAGACACATTGAGCGTAAGTGTAGAATAGAGATCACTCACGGTCTTTATATGTCTGAGGACCTAAGTAAGTATAATGAACTTCACCCAGAATAAATGATGATTTTACCTTTATGGGCTTTTATTTCTTTAGAAATTTAATTCTGTTCAAGACTGAAATGTTTGGTTAGTTTTTTTTTTAAATGTTTTCAAAATATCGTCCACTCATAAAAGTTTTAAAAATTCCAGTATAACAAAATGTTTCGGGTGAAACTAATTATTAGGACTGAAAACTAAATGTCATTTCCAACATGTGGAGGGAAGCGGACAATGATTGATGGACTATACTTTGAAAAAAATTTGTACAGCCTTCAGAAAGCCCCCAACTAGTTCCGCGCTTGGACTTTGTAATTTTTAAAAGATAACCAACGATAGTTGTAAGATACATACATTCATAGGGATTGCCAAATTGAATTGTGACTCATGATTACGAGTATGTGTGTTTTGATAAGAGTTCCTTCAGCAAACAAACGCTTGCTTTTTCAAAACTTAAGTTAAGCAAGGTGTTTTTTCTCCGAAAACAGGAATGAGTGTGTTTGTTTTTGTGGCTACAATCATGAGCAAAGCTTTTTCAGAGATTGTTTTTATTTATATGAATATAAGAAGCTTTAACTAAAATTAAACAGTCAAAACCTAGAAAATGCAATTTTGAAATTTTTGAGCATGTATCTGACTTAAAAATGTTAGTTCTAAAAATATGAAACGTTGCCATTTCTTGACTTAATCTCATTGGATTTTGCAATTTTAAACTTTTAATATCTTAATATTATTTGCGAATAAATTTAAATTTGTTTTGTTTTTTTTTATAGGTCCGGTTTCTACATGTCTGAATTATTATACATGTTTGGGGAAATGGATAAACGTGTACGGCCATTGACGTTTTGTATTCGAAAATGGGCGCAATCATGTGGACTAACAAATCCCTCGCCTGGCCGATGGATAAGTAATTTTTCCTTGACCTGCCTTGTAATATTTTTCTTACAACAAATGAAAACCCCACTCCTACCACCTATAAACCTCCTCATTAAATCTGCCAAGCCAGAAGATATACGAGTGACAGAAGACGGCATCAATTGTACGTTCCGACGTGACTGGAGGGACCTTCCCTTTAAGACGAAAAATACCTCGTCGACGAGCGAGTTGCTTCTGCAATTCTTTGAATTTTACTCCCAGTTCGATTTTGCGAATAGAGGGATCTCGCTAAATGAAGGCAAGGCCGTCACCAAACCAGATCATGCGGCATTGTACATAGTCAATCCATTGGAACAATTACTAAATGTAAGTAAGAATGTCAGTCTTGAAGAGTGTGAGCGAATACGAATAGAAGTTCGTAATGCAGCTTGGGCGCTCGAATCCGAAATAGAAAACCAATCACTGCCTGACAATGATCAACTCAAAACAGACTGGGGTATATTGAATTTGTTTAAGACACCAGAACATGCCATAATTAGGCCGAATATGTTCTTCAAACAGAGAATGGTTGAAGTAAGGGAATTATTTAATGATTCCGAAGCACGTACTGCGCCGATGCCAAGTGAAGATTTCAAAAATAGATCCGTAAAACAACAAGTACAAAGTGTGAAGGTTCAGGCAAAAGGTGATATAAAACAAATGCGGTTGAATTTAGATGGTGACAATTCGAAGAGAAGAAGAAGGTGAAAATAGTGACAAGTTTTGTTATTAAGGAAATTGTTTGAAATAAATATTTATTTCGAAGAAAAAAAAAATGCATTTTCTTTAAGTAAAAACAGTTTTTAAGCAGGTGAGAACTAAGCGTGCATGATTTCAATCAAGCTTATGCTACCGCCAGGGATTATTGAGGAGAACAATATTTGTATTTTGTACTTTTACGTAAATTTTCCCATGGTCAATGGAAATTAATAAATGTCGGCCTCCTTAGCTTTTCTTACTTTTAAAATTAATAGACTAAAAAATAAGTCAAAAAGGCAACCGTAAAATCTAGGTGAAAATATAAAATTACACGAGTTAATGCATTTTTGGTAATTTGAGTTACTAAGGATCTTAAAAATTGTGAACTGGATACAAGTTTCTTTATTGCTTCGATCTTTCCAGATTGCTGACATAATATCGGTCCTTCACACTTCCAGAAAAAAGTCTAAAGGGCTCAAATCACAGCTCAATGGTGGGTTATTGACATCGACAAGACGGCTGATAACACGATTTTGGACTTCGTGATAGGATGTATGAACCAGCGGTCGTCTGAATTCATGTCTTGTCTGTGTGTCCTTATTTCTGTACGCCCGAACGTTAGGGATACCCTTTTTATATTTCAAGAACCAGTCGACTGCAAATAATAATGACGTACAAAAATGCAGAAAGGAATTTAAAAGAAATTGTGTCTGTGGTTTTTTAACTATAATAAATAAATTAGTTGGCGCAACAGTCCGTTGAGAAGTAGGACCTAACGACTTACAACTATCAACCATTCATGTGTGCAAGAATTGTTGTCACGGATGGTTTTTAAACTATAGCAATATTTAAAAAAAGTTTACAATTTGGTTCATCCGAAATACGTCCCTGACATCTTGTAAATTTTTATAGAAAAATCGAATAAACAGTTTCTGTATTAATAGTTCCCCTCATATCGTATGCTGAAATAGTGTACAGTGATCTTGATTCACTATCCAAACAAAAACTGCAAGTTGCTTTCAATGATGCTGTCCGTTGCGTCTATGGGTTACGCAGATATGACCATGTTTCGGAATTTTCTAAAAATATATTGGGTTGCACACTGCAGCAATACATAAACGCAAGAAACTGTTTATTTTTACATAAATTAATTCATATTAAGGCTCCGTCTTATCTGTTTACCAAACTCTCATTTAACCGTTCCGCTAGAAGTATCAATATTACCCCTCAACTCCGCAATTATCTGAACTCGTCCAGTTTATTTTTTACACGTGCTGTTAAGCTCTGGAACTCGCTCCCATCTTCAATTAAATTAATTGTTAACTATCTATACAAAATTTAAAACTGCAATATTTCTTCACTTTTCGTCTCTCCCAATTCAACCATAATCCTCTCCCTTTTCCCTTCAATCACAATGAATTGCTTTTAACATTAATAAAATCTCGTTCTCTTTAATTGTATTTAATTAAATGTAAATTTGTAAACATATTATATCTAAGTACTATAAAAGATGTAATCTTACTGTACGTACCATTATAAGTAAAGAACCCATTAAATTGTGGAAATGATTCTCGTGGTTGGCTGTCATGCAAATTAACTGCACTACTTACAAATATGTAGAAATACTCCAAAATGCAATACTGTATGTAGTGGGAAAAGGAGAATTTACCTATAATATGGAGAATTCAACATGATAAATGATTCATGTACACACCACAGGACAATTCAATCACTGCTGTGGATTAGGCTTCATCAAGTTCAGACCTTAATCCCATAGAACATCTCTGGTGCAAATTTAAGCTACTGGAAGAGGCCAAAACATCTCAAATTTGTACGACCTCTGCGCCATGGTTAAAGCGGTATTCCTTCGTGTGGAGAAATGTCCTTATTCGCTCGATACAACGTGTCGTTCTCCAATCGTGTTGAGAAATGTCCTTATTCGCTCGATGCAACGCCACGTCGTACAGAGTGACAACTAGCGAATTAAGCGGCATTTAATTTAAAAAATTGACTTGCACTTTACTTATTGAGAAGTAATGTGTATATAGGAAGTTATAATAAAAATTAATAGTCTTTCAGATAAAATTGGCTTCTGATTGTAGTTTTGGTATTTATTTTTTTAGGAGTGATTGGGACGTTTTTTATTTAAAATTTTCAGTTTCTAACGTTTTCGTTTTTATTTTGTATGGGTGGAATTAAAAATCATTTAATTTTTGAATTCTTACAAAAAAGTTCTAAGTTTTCAGAGTTGTTCAGATATAAGACTATACATATGTATGCATGTAAAAGCCGCATGACATGTCTTCTAAAATTTAACGCTGTAATTTTTTGCGCATAGCTGCGATAACCATACATTTTTTCTTGCTACATTTAGGAACTACAGTGATGGACAATATTATAGAAACGATGGAAAAACTATCCAAAAATTATAGTATATCCGTAACAATTCTTAACTATCATCACCGTTTGTTTGAAATCGAATTTATGTAAAGTTTCTTGATTGTCTGTTTAGAAAAACAAAGACAACATTTGTTCAGATTAGATGGAAAAGTTATGTCAGACGATCAAGGAACTTTAAGTTATGGATTTCGGTGGCAGCACTATGAGTTTTTGCTAGTTTTTTCACACTCTAGGGCTAGACCAATTTTGAATTAAATGAAAAACATGTGCTGTCAACTAAATTCGGACTCTAAGCATCAAAGTGATGCCTTTTGCCGAAGAGGACATACCAATTATGAGGATTTACGCAAGATAATGAACCGAAGCATTCTACATAAAAGTTGTAGAACGAATATAACTTCTATAACACAATTTTCAAGACATGTGTCAAGGTGGTTAATTCTATATTGAAAGATGCGAATATGTTACCTAAAAGAAATGTGCAACGACCATGTATTTAAGGATAAGCAACCATTTTTAACAAATAATAATGCTATTACAAAAATAGAGTACCATTCTTAATTCGTTTCTATTATTTTTTCCAGGGCAAATTATTGGGAAATAATTTGTTATAAATATTTCTTTATGTTTTAAGTTTAACAATTTAATATGATATTTATTCCTTAAAGTATGGAGAGTTCATAGGTATTTTTTAAAATTTGTTTGGACTCTTTCCACTACGCTTTTAATTTCAATATCATTTGCAAGCCAAGATCGTTTCTATTGTTTTGCCCATCACTGTATATGGCATGTATTGCCTTTTTATGACATTACGATGGTAGAGAAGTCGAAAAAAGTGCTACCCCCGATCCCGTCCTTCTATCGGTCTGTCTTCGCCTGAGTTCAATTAAATTAGTGTTTTTAGCAGATTCGCGTTAGCCGTTTTTACATTTTTTTATTTTTTTAGGACTAAAAATAATAGCACTCCCCATACAATTTTTTTTTGTCAAAAATTGAAAATTCGAATTTTCTCGAAAACGACGCAATAGATGTTGGTGTATGTAGATGATTGGTGTTGCTCCAGAAGGGTTCCCCCCATTGAACTTTTTTTTGTTTTTTTTTTTGAGTTTTCTCAAGAACAAATGAACTGATTTCAACATTTTTTTCTGCACAAGCTCTTATATTGTCTTAATAATATATAATCACCCAATTTTTTTATATAACAAATATTTGTAAACTAAAATTGTATACATAAAAAAGGCGTAATATCTCTTTTTCACTTATTTGTGGTTTTAACCGTGAAAGACAAATTTTTTGAAAACAATTATAGTATACGATTTTAAGAACTTATTATTTAAGCTTGAAACCCTTATGAAAATATAATAGTTTCCAAAATACAGACTTACAAAATTTTCAAAAATTTGCTTATTTTGAAATTTGCTTTCGATATAAAGTTAGTCGAATTCGATAACATTGCATGCCAAGACTCGAACGATTCGAAAGTTCACCGAATCAATCTAAACCTAATTTATTTTTGAAAATTAACCAAATCTTAACTTTTGGATGATTCGAATTATGTAAATGTCATTTTTGTGTCGTTCAAATTTATCTGTAGCGTAGATCATGATGCTTTTTTATTTGTAAACAAAATAAATTAATCTTATAAATTTTGTTGGCGTTTTTTTAAAGGTCGCAATCCAATTGTACCAATCGATAACAAAAAGCGGTTCTCATTAAATTAATGGAAGAAATTCTAAAGGTAGGAGTTTGGAGAGATGCATCCATTATCGTTCTCCTATATATCGGTTTCTCGATGCCATCTTCAGTCATAAATAAAACAATGGTCATTTGTTATTCTTAAAGGTTTTTAAAAATTACTTTGAAACAATTAACAAAGATGATACCGGCAAGAGATTTTACATTTTGACAATTCAAAAGTGTGACCAAGTGTATGTGAAGTACTGAGTTTGCGTCTCGGAAAATGTTTTTTATTTATAATAATCCAAAAAACCACCCGTTGACACATAAAAATCTAGTGCTTCCTTACCAACTTTATTTACATAAATATGAAAAAAAGAATGGTCATTGTATTTCAATTATTAAAAAATTAATTCTTTTTGAATTTTTTATTTGAATGAATAGCTAGCTTCATGCTATCGAATTAGCTATTCGTTTGAATCTCAAAATAAGCACAATTGTTTTACAATAAATTCATAAATACAAAGAGTTTGTCATAAAGTGTATTATAACGCTGTATGCTGGTGGGAAAAAATTGACGCTTCGCCGCACCGTGATTACCTTGATTTTAACTACTTCAACTTCAAACTCTCGAAATCTTCCAAAACGATTTATAGTATTGTTAATGTTATATATTAAGCACAATATCACCTTTCATTGGTATCTATATCATAGGTGTACGCGCTGGGCCCTTCTTGACAAAAATATTATATATTTTATGGTTTTCATACTTTCGTATAAAACCTAGTTCACGAACATAAAATGCACTATCGATTTCAACAGCTCAAAATTTAACTCAATACGTGAAGATAACTCTCCAAAAGGTCCAAAAGACTTCGAAGTTTCGGTTTAAAGTAGCTTAAATTTACTGGACAAGGATTTGAGGCGAAAAATCATCTTTTCTGAAAAGAAACAAAAAAAGGCTAGGGTGCGCTCCACACGGATAACTTCCCATTAGTAAGAGCTGAACAAAATATTAAAAAGAGGCTGTGGTGCGACCCATTCTGATAACTTCACACCCGTGTCCATCTGTTGATTTTTTCTTAACCTCTAAAAGAACATTAATAATAATAATATCTTTTGTATGTTTATTAGTTTACGTCGAGTTTCAACAGGGGTAAAGTATGCTGAAGGCCAAATGCGACCAATGACATAATTAGTGTGTCTATAGCCTCACAGATGACGGTCAATAGTATATCCAAGGCTGGTGCAATGATCCACTACTTTAATTAAACGATCACTTAGCCAAATATTAGCTAGAGTAGAGTAGAGATCAAACTTTTTCTTCGAAATTGGAATGACTAGGGTCTTGGAAGGATTTAAGAATAGGCCATTTGCAATGGACCACGCATTAATTTGGTTAAAATCCTCGTTGATGGAGAGGGACAGTTCATTGAGCTGATGAAAAGGCCTGGCAAGATGGAGTTGAACATCGTCAGCATACAGGTGAACCGAAGAGTGCGAACAAAACGCAGGCAGATCATTGATGAACATTCAAAAGAGTATTGGACCAAGAATCGAACCCTGTGGGACTCCTTGCGTAACAGGTCTGAGAGCTGAGCATTTCCCCCCAGAAAAAACCCTTTGTGATCTGTCAGATAGGTAGTCACCAATTAGCGAGCATGCCCGCTCACTGAAGCCGAAGAAGTTTACAAGTTTTTACTTTAGAATACTGTGATTCACTTTGTCAAAGGCCTTTGTAAAGTCGAGTAAGCAAAGGAGATTTATTTGACCCTTATCATAGTCAACCATTACATCTTCAAGAAGATTAACCATTGCAGTAGAGCAGCTATGATTTGCTCTGAAACCTGACTGTTTTTCAAACAGCAAATTGTTAAGAGAAATATGATTTAAGATCTGCTACTCAATTATCTTCTCAAAGACCTTAGAGAGGCAAGGTAGGATGCTTATCGGTCTAAAATCAGTTGGAGAATTAGAGTCACGCTTCTTAACCGTTGGAAGAACTCTTGCAATTTTCCAAGAGCGAGCGAAAGTAGAAGTGACAATGCACCAGTTTATAATATGAGTTAGATGGGTTATAATTAGTGGAAGTATGAGTTTAACGAAACGAATAGGCAATCCATCATCACCAACAGAGTCGGACTTGATCGCTTTCACACATTTTAGAATATCATGTTCACTAACAACATCAAAATCCTCCAGCCTAGGCACATTGTTCAAGGAGTTAAATGTAGTATTTGCTTCAAAATCAACAACAGAAACCGACTCTCCAAGGAAATAATCATTGAGCTCATCCGGGTCCAGAGAACATTGAGCTCCTGTATCTTTGCAGACACCAATCTTACTTAGGTTGCTCCACAGCTTTTTAGGTGCTAAAGAGGTATTGAGTTTGGATGCATAATAGTTGATTTTGGATGATCGGATTATAGTTGTCGCTTGATTACCGGCTACAGTAAATTTAATTTAAACAAACAAAAAGAAGTAACTTTTTTTCTCATTTTATTGTTGTTCAATTGTTTTTTGTTTTTGTGTTCATTTTTGTTTGTTATATTTTACAGAAAATACGCTTACGAATAATGAAATTTTATTTAATTTATGATTTATGTTTTTATTATTTATTAATTTATTTATTTAGGTTTTCTCTCTCCTCTCAACCCGAACACGAACTTATTACAGTAACACAAATAAGAATTAAGAGAACCAAAATGTGAATATATTTTTATAATATTTTGTTTATATAAAAACGAAATTACTCTATTTGCGTATAAATAAAAGTTTTCTTTTGTTTTATTAATATAGTTTATGTATAAATATAATTAATGTATGTGTAGTGTATTCATAATTCAAAAATGATTATGTATTATTTTTAAATCATTTTTGTTAGTTTTTAATTCGCTTTAGATTTGTTTTTCGCATTTTTTTTTCTTAAGTTTTGTTTGCTTGCTTCTTTTGTTTATATAATTTTAGCTTTAATTTTAATTTTATTGTTTTACATATAATTTTATTAAGAAAATTCATTTGGAACTAGAAGACAGAAACAAATTAAAAAAAAAAGAAAAGTTTGCTAATTTACAGAAAAATAATAAAACCATGTACTGGTAAAGATTCACAATCTTTATCCACAACAATCGTACGTATATAAAACTTTGGTAGAGAAGATATACAGAGTTGGAAACTTAAATTATTTAAAATAAAATAAGGTATTTCAGAGGAAAGCATAATAATTATATTAGAAGTCCATTTAACAGTAGAATTGTTTTATTTTTATTACACAAAAAATTATTTACGAATAGTTTTGTTTTTTTTTTTTTCATTTTCTTGTTCAGTTGCATTTTTATTACTCCCAAGTTATAATATTTTATTTATTTTTATTTAAAATATACAAGCAAATTGAAAAATAGCATTTTTAAACCTCCTCTCTCTTTCTCTGCATTTTTTAAAACTTTTTTTTTTTTTAGGGTTGAAACACTTTTGAAACGAGAGATCATTCAGTGTTTTGTTAAGCTTTTGTTATATTTAATGTATTGAACAATTAAAACCAATTGCCATATGTTAAAGAAAGCAACGGACCATGTTTAATTAAGTATTAACTTAAAAAAGAAAAATGTTTGAACACATATCAATAAAATGTTAATATGGGTGATTTTGTTTTATCCTCTCGCCAATTATTAGATTTCCTTCCTTTATTTCCAAACAAAAAATTATGTTTCCTTGTTCATGTATTTATTTATTGCTCGTCTAGGATTTTGAATTTAATGTTTTTATTTTAGACTAAATAAAATCTCATCTGAACCAGAGCTTAAGTCGAAGAGCATCTACACCGTTCAAATAATATCGAAACAGTCTTTTGTCACGGACAAATCCTAGATTTTCGTATAGACGCAGTGCGGGTATGTTGCGCATCTCGGTTTCGAGAACAACCTCATCAGCGTTATCTGCTAACATTGCCTGAAATAAAAGGAAACAAATATGTTTGTCCATACAAAAAAAAACCTTAAGAAAGGCACTATTTACAATATTAAGATGTTTTTGAATGACAAATGAATTAAGAATAATGTTGATGGAAAAGTGTACTGCACATCCTATCAAACTGAAACTGAATATTATGAGTCAAGAATTGCAACCACTTTCAATTTTATCAAAAATTAAATGTAACCCTTTTTTGGAAGGCCTATACAAGATCTTGAAAAGTTAAGCAGAAGCAGTCAAGTCGAAAGCAGATTAAATGTGCTTGAACACTGAAAGTTTAGGATCTTTTTGTGTTCTCGGTCTGACGGAGTCTGGAAGTGATTACAGATTACTTAAAAAGATTCCGTAGAACTACCAGTTTTGACAGCTGCTCTCTAAATCTTTTATTATTGATAAAATTGTCTTACGTCATCTGACTGCTGAACATAAAGAGGCTGATAATATTTCAAAGTATGTGGAGTGTTTGGATAGTAGGTACGCACTAACCCTGCATGTCTTGAAACAGATATAACAGCTTTGAGGTTAAAAATGGGAAATTGGAAATGGGTTTGTTGGTTTAGGACACAATTCATCGTAGGCTGTGAACGACAAATTAAAGAATGTTTGCACTCAAGATGTTATGATGAATACCCTTATAATGATAAAACACAGTGCGAGAAATTGAAAGGGAGGGTAGGATTAGAAATACCGATGCACATTGGTTTTGAATGACTGCACATTGAATTCAGTGGGAAATATTAAGACGGGTAAAGCATTCCATATTCGTGAAGTGCAGCTAAAAAAAAAGAACCATTGTACTTAACAATACGTCCAAAATTGGAATCAAGGTAACTAATGAGCAATCCTAGAAGTACGGGTATTACGGTTGAATTGTTTGAGGGGAGGAATGAATTGTTTATGAAAATGATGACAAAACAATGATAGGCATGATGCATTGCGGCGGCGGTGTTCAAGAGTAGTAAATGTCTCAATAGATGAACAATCACCTATCATTTATAGAGCTCTTTTTTATATTCCATCCGAAAGACTCAAGTACGTTATGAGAATTATACTTGAGTTTTCGACGAATGAAAGCATTGTAAATTGTCGACAGTCAGAAGGGGTAAAAAACTTATGGCATTATCGAAAAACGCTAAACACTTAGCAAATTCACTCAAGGTGTCGCATTGAATCCCCAAAGAAAAGAATCCCCACGGGATAATATCCCCAAACAAATTTAATCCATTTTGATAATATCCCCAGAGACATAAGACAAATGGACAAAATCCCCATTATCCGTGCATATCTTCATTTATGCATGCAGTTTTTAGAAAAACTCTTATGAAATTCTCTTATTGTGATATTTATAAATGATAATGATAAACAGTTTCTAAACAAAAAATCACTATGAAGGCATGCACTTCTCAGTCTGACTTTAGTATTGATAGAGAATCATTGTATTCGTAGTGCTTGTTTAGTGCTGTCTAAGCGTTGTTTTGTAGTGTCGAGTATTTCTTTAATTTTAAAATAAAAATTGAAATGGATGATGTTATTGTTTCCAAATCTTTTGCTTGCATTTTATGCAATATAAATGAAATTTAATATATTCAAAACAATTATGTTAAAGTAGTGAATCATGCGATTAAATTGCGCGCGCGATTCAATCGCATGATTCACTACTTGAACATAATTGTTTTGGGGATATTCACTTGGGCATTTTCGCCCTGGGTATTTTCTCTTTGGGAATTTTGCTGCTGGGGATTTCGTTTTGGGGATTATGGATTTGGGGATTTTCCTTTGGGGATTATATCGTGGGGGATATTATCACCAACCCATTCACTCAACAAGAGATGTTTTGTGATGCACATACCTAGAATTGATGCTACCAAGATCAGAATTTAATGAGCTTATCACACGCTTTGTTGGATGAAAATCTAAAAACTAATATGAAAAGCTGACTGTCATCAGCGAAAAAATTAAGTAGGCTAAGAGTTTCAGAAGAAAAATAATTTATAAAAATAAGGAAGTGTCGAAGACAAAACGGAACCCTAGGGCACACCGTTTATTTTGTGGATTTTAGATTTGAACCCGTCCAATACTACTTGAAAGTACGAAAGGTATTTTCTAACCCAATGAAGAAGAGATTCATCAATACGAAATGCACAAAAAGAGAGCTTGAAGCCAAACTCATCAATTGCATTTGAAACATAAAGTGCAATAATCTAACATTCTCCAAAACAATGTAAAGATTTCAACAACTGTACGGTGAGATAAACCATGAGATCACCAGGGAATCTATTGCTGCGAAAGCCATACTGCCGGTCCTTAGAAGCTTTCGTTCTTTAAGGTATTTCATAAGTTGAAAATTAATCAGTGTTTCCATGACCTTGGAAAGAAGGGAGGTAACTGCAAATGGACAAATCAAAATCAATGAAACGAAGATTATTTTCTTCAAGTTTGCTCTGAATTCCAAAGTTTGAGTTGACTCGAAATTGCGTAAATTATTACATTGCTTTGTAAATGGTTATCCAATAGGAACCTCTATTTAGCTGCGACAAATGGAAAATAGCACCGTGCAATCTTACCTGTTAAGAGGAAAATTTAATTCAATTTTGGGCGAATCTTAAAAGACATATGTAGGAACAATATTTGAATCTTTTCTACTTATGAACTGTTAATAAAATTTAACCGTTTTTGAAATACAAAAACGTATTTACTCAGCTGAAAAATGAAGTTTTGACTTCAAACTGAGAGGTGAACTTGTCCATTTAAAATTTAATGGCATATCGATCTGATCTACTAAAGTTTTGTGAAACCTTCAAAAGGAAAGAGAAGTACCCGTGGCGTGATGGTTAGCGTGAAGGGCTGTCATGCTAGAGGTCTTGGGTTCAATCCATGCCTGTCCCACCAGAAGTCACGGCTGCCGGCGCGGGCTTTGCCTCTCTAACAGTAAGAGGGGAGAAGTCGCCAGTGACAGACAAGAACGTACATAAGGACAAAACTACAGAGACGACAGTAACGAACATTACACAGGAGGAAGAAGACCTTCTTCTCACTCCTTTTTCCAACCTCGGTGTAGAGGATGGAGCTAGCATCGGAACACTAGACGACGACGACACATGTTCAAATGCTAGTTCTACCCTCTCACGATTGTCTACCACTTCAGTTCGGAGTAGAATCTCCAACTGTAAGAAGACAATCAAACGACTTGGGAAAAGGAAATGGGAGGAATTGACGACAAACGAACAGATAAGACTTTTCAACGCTCGTGCTTTCCTAAAGAACGAACCTCTTATGATGGGGGGGCCACATGCCCAAACATCGGGGGAGGCGAATTCCAAAGGAAACACTGACATGGGAGCGCTGATGGGACCGCCCAATCCGCCGATTGATATAATTCAATCCAGGAAAGGAACGACCCCTTCAGTTGCACCCCCGACTAGGGAACAGACGCCGTTGCAACCTTCGAGGCCGTCTACACCCACCAGACCCAGTAAGGGGCCATGTGCAACAACGGGCTTGGAGGATGGTAAAACGGTCTCGAAGGAGAAGAATCTGGAGGTTGCTTGTGAAAGCAGTACAAGGGGCCATGTCCCCGAATGCAGCTCTAGCATAACCCCTTCACCTTCGTCAAGCAGCGGTGTCATGGACGTAACTTCACTAAGTACTAGGACGACAAAAACGGTGATCGAGAAAAAGACTACCAAAACTCTCACCGTAGACAGAATACTACATAGGAGAATACGCAACACTGAACGGACAATTCGACGCCTATCCAACAAAGATCCGGACTCCTTAACGGCAAGGGATAAGATAGTGCTCGAAAACGCTACACGTAACCTTAAGACACTGACAGCAACGAACAAAGACAAAAATATAGGGACTAAGAACCTGATGAAGGAGAAGGAGATGGTGGGCCATGTGCCTCCCCTGGACCCTGATTCAGTGGCAAAAACGTCCAAAAGAACAAGGCAGGATGATACACTTTCGCCCACGAAAAGATCACCCCTGCAGAAAAGAAAAAAGACCTTGGCTACAGAAGAGACGTTAGAGGCGCGCAAATTCGCCATTGCGGATTTCGGCAATCCCTCGAGAAAACTCTCAGAAGACCAATGGCAATTATTGGAAATGAGAATCCTGGATGAGGTTAACGATGCTATCGTTAATAGCAGGCCACCACCACTCTTTGGGAACCTCAAAACCATCCATGGGTTCAAAGTCCTGACGTGCGAGGACGACAATACCCTCGTTTTCCTGCAGGACTTCGTCAAGAGAACGATAGCTCCCTGGCCCAACGCTGATCTCCGCTTGGTCAGTCCGAACGAAATCAGCGACTTCGTCAAACCTAAGGCCAGAATGACGATCAAAGGTCCCGCGATACCCCGAGATCGCGTAGAACGATATCTCCAATCTCTAAATACGGAACAGCTAAGTCAGAGCTGGAAAGTAATAGAGATGGGAGAAAGAACGGAAGAAGGTACAGAAGTGGTGGTGCAACTTAGCCACAAATCTATACCCCTTTTGCGGAAAATAGGATTCAAGGTACGCATCGGCATAAACCGTTGCAAACTGCGGCTAATAACAAACAAACCAAAACAAGTAAGTAACAAAATATGAGCATGAAATTGATTCAAATTAATCTTTATCATAGTAAAGCCGCCAGCTCCAATCTTGTCTACATTTTGGGAAGTAGACAAATTGACATTGCCCTAATTCAAGAACCCTGGTTTTCAGGTGGCAGAATTAGAGGACTACACACATCA
Source organism: Eupeodes latifasciatus (assembly GCA_920104205.1). Lineage (NCBI taxonomy): Eukaryota > Metazoa > Arthropoda > Insecta > Diptera > Syrphidae > Eupeodes > Eupeodes latifasciatus. Next base: position 101,997,115 of record OV049924.1, on the reverse strand, counting down.
GACTTTACACTATACAAAGCCACACAAGTAGCTAATAGTAATATAAGATCTTGTATTTTAGCCAGGAAGAAGTTTAATCTCTTTCTTTTAGCAAATTACAGTGATCCAGACCAATGTGCTGTGAAAATAGAGAGGAAGGGACTCCCACCACTGATCCTGGCATCGTGCTATATGCCGCATGACGGACAAGAAGGGCCTCCCGCTAATATCACAAGCCAGCTTGTAGAGAAAGCTGCCTCTGAGGGATGGGACGTGGTACTAGGCTGTGATACAAACTCACATCATACTCAATGGGGTAGTACCGACATCAACAACAGAGGTGAGTCTCTTTTTGAATTTATACTAGACCATAATCTTTTAGTAGCAAACAGAGGTAACGAACCCACTTTTGTAACTAAAAATAGAAAAGAAGTGCTTGACGCTACCCTAACCAATAACTCAAGCACACTAGTAATAGATCAATGGAATGTTCTTAAAGAGGAATCATTCTCAGACCATAAACTGATAGGGTTCTTGATACACAATGAAGTAGCAACTCCAAAACCCTTTAGGAATTTCAGGAAAACCAACTGGAATATATTCTGCAGGGAAGTAGGACAGGGGATTCAAAACCCGGACACACTTCTAATTCAAGAACCCTCTGACATAGATATTGCGTCAGAAAAACTCAGAGTTGTTCTGAATAGCGCTTTAGAAAAAAGCTGTCCCATTAATCATATGGGAAAAGGTAGGAAAAAACCACCCTGGTGGACCACTGAAATAGGCAACTTAAGAAAAGAAACTAGAAGACTTTTCAACGTCGCCAAAAGAACTAGGAAAGAAGCTGATTGGGAACATTATAAGGCCAGTCAACGTATTTTTAAGGTCGAAACTCAACGGGCAAAACGTAGCTCATGGATGGCCTTCTGCGACGAAATAGAAAGTACAAATGTATCAGCAAGACTCAGGAAAATTCTGACCAAGGATTCAGTCGCTCTAGGATCCCTCAAAAAACCTACAGGCAGCTGGACTGAATCCGGTGGCGAAACGCTTGAGCTCCTTGTGAATACTCACTTTCCTGGCTGCGTAGCTGATATCCGCAGTCCAGAAACAGAGTCTCATACAGAAACCCTAGTACCATAAAATGGGCCATTCACTCCTTTTCCCCGTACAAATCCCCTGGTCTAGACGGAATCTTCCCTATGATGCTCCAGAAATGCATAAACCTTATCATCCCACACCTAGTTAGCATTTTCAATAATAGCCTTAAATGGGGGTATGTTCCCTTATCGTGGCGTGAGGTAAAGGTAGTTTTCATCCCTAAGGCTGGTAAACCTAGCCATACGGAGGCCAAAGACTATAGACCCATTAGTCTAACATCGTTTATTTTGAAAACTTTTGAAAGGCTAATTGATATACACATCCGAAGCACCCTGAAACCGGACTGTTTATCGGAATTTCAACATGCCTACATTAAAGGAAAAAGCGTTGAAACAGCATTGCACAATGCTGTCAGCGTCATAGAAAAATCACTGAATGACAAGGAATACACCCTTGCAACGTTCTTGGATATTGAGGGAGCCTTCAATAACGTGAAGAACGAAACAGTGAAGCAAGCCTTGGACGACCACAAAGTCGAAAAGGTAATAACACAGTGGATAATGAGTATGCTCCGAAAGAGACAAATTAACTCTGAGCTAGCGGAAGAAAGGGTGAGAGTAACCACATCCAGAGGCACCCCACAGGGTGGAGTTCTCTCACCGCTACTTTGGGTTCTTGTCATGAACGGTATATTCTCTAAATTAAAATCAAGTGGAGTAAAGATAATAGCCTACGCTGATGATCTTGCATTGCTAGCGACTGGCAAGTTCCTACCCACTATCAGTGAACAAACCGAATACGCCCTCTCGTTGGTAAGCAAATGGACTAGGAACTGCGGGCTGACAGTTAATCCAGCTAAAACAGAACTAGTGCTATTTACTAACAAGCGTAAAATACCTGATTTTAAAATTCCTTCAATCGAAGGCTGCCCTCTTAAAATCTCCGACCACGCAAAGTACCTCGGTGTGATCTTAGATAAAAAACTAAACTGGGGTCTGAACACTAAAGATAGATTCAAAAAGGCATCGATTGCCTTTTACTCCTGCAATAGAATTTTCGGGAAAACCTGGGGACCAAACCCTAAAATTATCAGATGGATGTATTCGGCAATAATTAGACCAATACTAACCTATGGTAATTTGGTATGGTGGAAAGCTTTAGAAAAGAGCACGAACCTGAAAACTTTGACAAAAGTTCAAAGACTTGCGTGCACTGGCATTACGGGAGCAATGAGATCCACTCCAACTGCGGGACTGGAAGTTATACTCAATTTGATTCCCCTAGACCTCTTTGTTCAAGAATCTGCGGCCAAAAGTGCCCTGAGACTTAGTCAAACTAAAGTCTGGATAAACAGTTCCATAGGACACGCCCAGATCCTTCATAAAATTATGGGTCATAGTAATACAGCAGACTATAAAATACCCGTACTTGATTTTCATAAACCATTCCAAGCTGCCATCCCAAGCAGAGAGGAATGGATAGATAATATACCATACTCCAGTGAGTCGTCAATAGCTATCTATACTGATGGCTCTAAAACGGACACTGGTGTAGGGGCAGGCTTCTATTCTGAATCTCTCAAGTTGACCGCCTCGCTTAGGCTTCCAAACCACAGCAGCGTCTTCCAAGCGGAGGTCCTGGCAGTGACAACAGCTGCTAAAAAGGTATCAATGATGGCGATACCACGAGCTGATATCACCTTTTACATTGATAGCCAAGCGGCAATAAAAGCGATTACTGCAACTGAGGTAAAATCGAAGCTTGTTTCATGCTGCCGCGAAGAGCTTAAGGTTCTTGGCGCACAGCACAACATTAGACTCTGCTGGGTCCCAGGCCACAGCGATATAGTAGGCAACGAGAAAGCCGATGAATTAGCAAGATTAGGGTCAATGCTTGACGTAAGCCAAGCTCAGCTAGTTAGCATCCCTACCTGTTATTTAAAACAGGAAATCTCAAAAAGAATAACAATTAAGGCCGATGAAAGGTGGAACCTTCTTGACACCTGCGGCACTACAAGAAAGATCTGGCCCTGTTTTAACAAACAAAGAACGGAAAGAATTATGCAGCTACAAAAGGGATCACTTCGATCTCTTGTAAGCATAATCACCGGACATAATCTGTTAGGTTATCATATGAAAAAGATGAGAATCAGTTCAGATGATCTATGCAGAGGATGCGGTGACGAGGAGGTGCGTGAAGATACTTCGCACTTTCTGTGTCATTGTCCCGCACTCTCCCATCAAAGGAAGAAACTGCTTGGCAACTATTTCTTCGGGGATTTAAAAGAACTCTCTAGTACGCCAGGTACTAACATTCTGAACTTCGTCAAAGCCTCTAAATGGCTTGACTCACTGAACACATAGGTTTTTTCTTATTAGCTTGAGTATCAATACTCATGGGTATCACAATGGATCTGTGTTGATCTAAGTGTGACAGTAAAGACATCAACTGTCAGCCCCTCAACCTAACCTAACCTATGCCTGTCCCACCTACATTTTTTCACGGGAACTGCATCTTGCGAGGATTTGACATATCTTCCAAGAGTTATTCTTGTCATGAAAAGTGCTTTTTCAATTAAGTTGAGCGGATTCGGCTAAAAACTGTAGTTCCTTCAATCCCTGGCATGATTTGCGCACGGAATTGTTTGAGAGTTGTAAGTCATCTGGCCCTAGTTCTTTACGGATTATTGCACCACCTAATTTATTTTTCATCATGAACAAGAGAAAAGATATCTTTCATTTTCTTGGGGTTTACAAATCTTAAAAAATTTCGACTATAGAAAACATCAATTAGAGAAAGATGAAGCATAAACATTAAAGAGAGAAAAAGGGTGGGATGTCCTATATAATTATATGGTTGCAGCGATTCGTTATTGAATATAAGCATCTTTTTAATTTTTCTTAACTTAGTTGCAGGTCATATGCCAAACCCATTACAACATATAAACGTTGAAGTCGACAGCTTTTGGAGTGATAAAGCGACATTGAGCAAACCCTAGAAAATGCAAAGTTTTAAAATATTAAGCTACAGTCATAGTTAGAGAAAAATCTAATAAATAAGTCTGTAAGTTTTTAACTTTTTTAAGCAAATAATTCAAAAGAAGTTCTTGATTTGTTCTTCTTAATTTAAATGGTTTATAATGTTTAACATTTCGTTGTAATGAATGCAATGAAATGAAATATTTTTATTAAGGCCAAGGACTCTGCGTTGTTTTGAAAGGTCATTCAAATAAATTTACTAAGGGTGCTTCACTTATTAAAGCATGAAAAGTGGTGCTACTCGATGTATTAAAATTGTATGTACTTATTGTGTACAAAATATCTGTATGATATGTGTATATGAATATAGAAACAAAAATAATAAAAAATAATGGAAACTTACCTCAATGGCTTTTTGCACAAGTGTTGTACCGATTTTTAATTTCCTATATTCCCGTCGTACTGCCAACATTGCAATGTATCCCCTTTTTACATTCATGTGCATATCTAGTTTGCAAACAATAGCTCCAACGTATTCATTGCCATGAGCGGCCAAGAAGCACAGCTTCGGCCAATTATATATGAAGTACCGATAAGTGTAAATCGAATAAGGCTCCGACAGTTCAGCTTGAATAAGACGCATTATATCCTGAAATAAAAATATAAATAAAGTGGAAGCATAGTAATTTCATTTCATTTATTTTGAAAGAAAGATTCTTTAACAATAATGAAGATTTAAATCTTTTACAGTATCGATAATTTAAGTTACATAGTTTTTGGAAAAATATATAAAAATAAGTCTTGAAGCCACGATAAGCAACTAATTACACAAATATAATATTATTAATAATAAAAATATATAAATACTAATATTAATAATAAAAAACAATTTTAATTTGAATTTTAAGTTCATTTAACCTTGCTATACAGTCTTCTATCAAATCAAAATGTAAAGGACTACACAAATAAAGTTAGGAATTGGAGGTGAAATGGCCCAAAACGGAGACCTCGGATATCCCCATTTTTTTATTTTTTTTATTTATAATAAGCGCACACTCAAGGGGATAATACTACCCTTATTATGTAGACACAGTGTGAGCATAAGGAAAGGGAGAGAGGGGTTGAAAGGAGGTGTCGGTTTGAATTTCTAAATATTGCAATGGCTGGGAAAGACAGAGTGTGGCAAGGCATTCCACATTCGCGTAGTACGGCTAAAGAACGAATGTCTTTACTTGACAGTTCGACGAAGTTGGGCTCGAAAGTATATTGATGAGCATATCTAGAAGCGCGAGTATTACGGTTAAACTGTTTAAGGTTAAGAATGCAGCTGGCTATTTCTCTAGAGCATAAACCGTTAAAATAACGGTGAAAGAGGGTGAGACAAGATACATTTCGACGATTTTCAAGCGACGTAAATGATCCTATTATGGTATTATCACCAATCAATCTAAATGCTCTACGTTCAATACTGTCAAGGAGGGTTAAGTAAGTTGCAGGAACACCAGCCCAGATATGGGAGTTATACTCAAGCTTTGGACGTATATAAGTTTTGTAGATAACAGCCAGATCAGAGGGGGAGAAAAACTTCTTGCATCGCCTTAGAAAACCCAAACATCTTGCGGTATTTTTGGCGACATCGCTTATGTGATCGTTCCACAAAAGGTGGTTGGTGATACACATACCGAGAATATCGAGATGTTCAGTCTCATCGATGCAAGTGCCATCTATGGATAATGGCAAGGGGGTATTTCTGAGCCTGATGCCAAACCCTATCAAATGCTTTTGAAATATCAAGTGCAATAATCTTACTTTCTCCAAAGCGATGTAAAGATTTCGGTGAGATTAACCATGAGATCAACAGTGGACCTATTGCTATGAAAGCCGTATTTTTGGTCATAAAGAAGCTTTAGATCTTCGAGATATTTCTTGAGCTGATAATTAATCAGCGTTTCCATGACCTTGGAAAGGAGAGACGTGCAATCGGTAGGTAGTTAGAGGGTTAGGAAGATTCGCCTTTTTGGGGGATAGGCTGGACAAATGCGGTTTTCCATCCGCTCGGAACAAGATCTGAGGAGTAAGATCCTAAAATAATTATTGAGACCGTCCCAGTTGGCTTTCTCGTATTGCCAAACGGTTCTCTTAGGAGCTCTTTTTTTAACTGGAGAGTTTTGACACGAGAAATTTGATGATTTGAAACAACGGTCAGATGCACCTAGATGAGATAGAACCATAATAGTGTTCTTACCAGGGTCAGAGGTAAGAAACAAGTCAAGAGTGTTTTCTGCTCGCTATACCACGTCCGATATTCGAGTGGGCTAGTTGACCAGCTGAGTTAGGTGGTTCAACTCAGCGAAGATCTCAGCACACACTCTTTCGGGTGTTATCTGGCCCGAATGTTGAAGCCATGAAGAATTGTGTACATTGAAATCGCCCGTAATAACGATTTGAGTGCGAGGATAGGACGAAATAATTCTTTGGATGGAATCAGTCAAAGCATCTAATTTACGAAAAGTTGAAACTCTGTCTATATTGGGGCTTCGATAAAGAAAGCAATAGTGAATGATTTCCTTATTTACGGAAAACTTAAAATACATGAAATTGAAAAAAGAATTGGTGCAGATACCATATTGCGGCAAAAACTGATAAGCAACATCATTCCTAATGTATATGGCGAGGCCATAGTGGGAAAAGAATAATGTCACCAAGTTATACCTGGAATAAAGAATTCAGTGGGATCAAAATCCTCACTTACTTTTCGTTTCACTTAGTGCCAATACAGCTGGCCTGTTTAAAACAGTATGGGAGTACACCGAAAGAAAATTCGCTCTAAGCCCACGAATATTACAAAAACCAAAACAGACAAAGACAACTAGTGACTACAAACTGTTTTAAATTAAGATGTATGAAAACGTGCTAGATGAATTGAACTTATAATTAATGCTTTACGTAATTGAAAGTAGGATAAATATAAGGTCCAAAAATGGTACAGGAGTGAAACTGTCAAAATAAACCTGTTGTTTTATTACACTAGAACTAAATTCTCATCAGCGTATACTACGTTTATTTATTTGTATTACTGATAAAAAGCTATTTTTAATACCTTATGGACCCAGTCCTTGCGAAGTTAGTCCGCGAAGACTACGAAAGAAGCATGTAACACTTAAATAAATAATTACATGACAATCATTCTGTCGAGTTAAAATCAATAAAAATCGTTAGAACTGCGCTCAAATTAACATCAGTGGTCTTAGAGGTTAGTGACGAATGGGTTGGTACTTTGCTGCTTGCTGGATTATCTGACAATTATCAATCGATGATAATGGGACTTGAGAGCTCAGGTACTCCCAAAACAGCTGGTGCCATCAAGACGAAACTACTCCAGGATGTTAATCCGAGTGAGTCCAAAACAAGCAGTATTCTTTTTTAAGCGAAAGACAATGAAAAAATCCCGTCGACCAAGGTGCTACGAATTTCGGAATTTCGTACATATTTATCAGAACTGCCCAACGAAAAATAAAAGCACCAGTGATTCCAAGCCAAAATCACATTCTAAGATACATATTTTGTTCATCTGCCTTACAGTTTCCTAGAATGCAAAAGTAAATATTTAACTGTTGTTCCATCTCCATTAGAGATGATCGACAGTTATGGACTGTTATAGAGTTTGTAGACACAGAGTCTAGAGTAAGGCAGATGAACTCGGAATGCTACCGTACAACCCATTCTACCACTTTTGGCAAATGTTGGCATACCAATCACTACATGTAAACTATTGCTAATGCAATGAAGAGGGCAAACACGAGGTGGAATAACATCATCACAAAAAAACATCTGGCCTGTACTAGATTTCAAGCGATCAAGGTGCTATGACTTTTGCAGAAGCTACAGATTAGGAAAAAATAATAGAAACAACATACTTTAACTTGTATGAAAAAAAATGTGAAAAATGTATGTGAGAAGGCCAAAAGACAAGAAGTTTAACTCAAAATACACAAAGAAGACAGTGAAGCACGGTGGTGGGAATATAATGATTTGAGGGTACTTTTCAGCATCTGTTGTAGGTCCAATATTTTGGATCAAAGGTGAGATGTGCGATGTGGGTTATATCCACATCTTTGATTCAGTTATGCTAAAATTAACTGAAGAGGGGATGCCAATCAAATGGGAGTTCATGCAGGATAATGACATGAAGCACACCTCAAAATTGGCTAAAAAATACTTACAACAAAACGAAATCAATGTTATGGAATGGCCATCACAATCCCTCGGCCTAAACCCAATTGAACACTTATGGGGAATCCTAAAGCGATAGGTCGGAGATTTTAAAACCAAAAAGAAAGACGAGTTGTGGTCAAAAATTCAAAGGGAGTCGTACTCCATACCCGTAGAGACATGTGCCGAATTAGTGAATTCGATGGGGCGAACAGTGGAGGCAGTTATTAATAATAAGAGTGCCACTACAAAATAATCAAAGAATGTTGACTGAAATCAACTGCTCCTAAATCGTAATATTGATGACATGTGTCTAAATTTTTATAGTATTCTTTTTAACTGTTTTTATGAAACTACGCCATTACGGAAATCTCGCTATAAATCTAAAACTCCACCATGGTTTGACACTCAATTAAAAAACTTAAAAAAAAAGAAATAAGGCATGGCTAAAATATAGTAGAGCAGAAGAAGACTTCAGGATTTACTCCGAACTTAAAAATATTTTCATTGACTACTCTAATATTCTATACTCTGACTATATTATAAAAATTGAAAATGAATTGAAACAGACCCCAAAAAACTTCTGGGATTTCGTAAAAAGCAAAAGAAAAACTGACGGCTACCCAAACTCTATGTCTTTTAATAACACAACAAGTCATGACTCCCAAATAATTTCAAATATGTTTGCTAATTTCTTCAAAGATGCTTTCGACGTGCCTCCTTCTTTTCAAATTCCCGATTCGTTCTTTCCAACCCAAAATTATCCACACCTTAACTCACTTGAATTGACAATGGGCAGGTTCAGCCGACATAAGGGACTTGAAAGTAAGGCAAGTTTTTTGCATCTGATTGGCCAGCTGCCAAAAAATTGCCTTCCAATTAAGGCAACTTTATTGGAAAGTTGAATGGAAAGTTAGGCAAGAAAAATCTCCCTTACTATCAAGTCAAGTCAACTTATGTCAAAATGACAATTGATCATATTTTTTAATTCAACTAAAAGCTGAACTTTATTACTCAATGATTTATTTATTTTCTGCACAACTTCATTTAATGCTTTCTGTAAAAAGGTTTCTTGTAAATTTGAAAAAGAAATAAGTAATATTTCTTTAAAATACAAAATACAAATTATGATGGACTTGTAGCTTGCCTGAGGAGTGTTTTGTAGAAAATAATGATTTTGGTAATTTTTGTACTATAAACTTGAAGTAGAGGTTTGCGAAGTAAAGTTCTGAATTTTTTTTTTTGAAAAACTAACTAGTTGACTTGGTCAAAATTTACGTTCAAAGAATGAAGTTGACTGCAAATGAAGTCCCTTATGTTGTCTGAACCTGCCCAATATGTGCGGATTCAATTGTTCGTTGTGTCTCAGAACTTGATGACTGTTTTCACCCTGGCCCTGATGGAGTACCATCATGTGTTTTAAAAAAATGTGTGCCTCATTTATCGTACCCTCTGTTTGTTTTGTTCCATGAATCTCTTAGAAGCTCAATTTTCCCACCATTATGGAAAAGTGCATTTATAACTCCGATTCATAAAAAAGGGTCTAAGAATGAAATAACGAATTACCGGCCGATTGCCAAACTTTCCGTTATTCCCAAACTATTTGAGTCCATTATCTGCAAGATATTATCCTTTAATTGTAAATCAATTGTATGTGAAAATCAACATGGTTTCGTCCAGAATAAATCAACAATTACAAACCTACTTCATTTCACTTCTTTCTGCCTTGACTCCTTCGAAGATCGTAAGCAAGTAGATTGCGTATTCACAGATTTCAGTAAAGCCTTTGACAAATTGTGTCACAAGACTTTAGTCCATAAACTTAAGGCCTTAGGGTTTAACGACAAATTCTTGACGTGGATCTCGTCTTATCTTAAGAACAGAAGTTATAGCGTTATATTCAGAAATGAACTCTCCGACCAATTTTACGTCAACTCTGGTGTTCCACAGGGTAGCCATTTAGGTCCTTTATTATTTATCTTATATATAAATGACATAACATCCGTTATAAAAAACTCCTCCGTTTTAATATACGCTGATGACATTAAAATGTTTAAATCTATTAGTTCAATTAATGACTGCTCACAGCTTCAAGAAGATCTTCATAGTTTTAGGGAATGGTGCAATACAAACCGACTTTTATTGAATATTGACAAATGTAAAACTATGTGTTTTACACGCAAAAAACAATTACAGATTAAAACTATTTATTAGATTCTTCCTCCCTTTGTAAGCTTTCCGTTTTCTCTGATTTAGGTGTTATTCTTGACAGTAAATTAACATTCTGTGACCATTATAACTTTATAGTTAAAAAAGCTAACAAGATTCTAGGTTTTATTAAAAGTTTTTCTCGTGATTTTCGTGACCCCTACGTATTAAAACTTCTTTATGTATCATTTGTCAGGCCAATACTTGAATACGGCTGTGTTATATGGGCACCATACTATTCAGTCCATATAGACAGACTTGAAAGTATCCAATAAAAATTTATGCGTTTTTGTCTTCGTTTTCTTCCGTTTTCCCAAATATTCACACCACCTCCTTATTCTCAGAGACTTTTGCTAATAAACCTCCCTACACTTTCACAACATAGACATTATCTCCAATTTTGTTTTATTTTAAAATTAATTAATGGTTATATCCGCAACAGCTCTGAATCGTCTAAATTTTAGCTATATTCAAACTAGCATAAGAAGACATATACCTTTATGTCCGATCTTTATCAGAACTAACTATGGTATGAATAGCCCTTTAAATCAATTGATTTCAGTCTTCAATAAATTTTATAATTTAATTTCATCTGTTAATGACAATGTTAAAAGTAAACAATTTAAAGAAAGTTTTTTAATATGTTATAGTATTTATTTATCTCTATGTTAATTAAAATTTTAAATTATGTAAATAGCTATAAGTACCATTCTAATTTTGTTTCTATTATTTTTTCCAGGAAGAAGTAACAAAATAATCAGAAGTCTATTACCTTAACCAAATACCCTTTTCTGTGTTGAAAAGAATGAACACGAAGTTTGTTTCTATTATTTTTTCCAACACTGTATATGGATGAGGAAGAGGATGAAACAGTTCTTCACCTCCTCTGTTAATGCCCTGCTCTAGCTTAAAAATGCAAAAATTGACTATTGAAATTTAGCTGAAAGCGAGGTTAAGAAGAAAATTAAGATTTTGCGCAGCGATAACTGTACCAAGAAAACTGCTGAAAGAAAATGGAATCCAACACCAGGCGAAAGAAACAACTTTTTGGCAATCGAATGATTATCGTTGCATGTTATTTGACCTAAACTCGACGTTAAGTTTTGGGATGAGGCAGTCTCTAGGGCTGTTTTCATAGTCAACAGATATCCTAGCAAATCAACAACTGATGTTATTTCTAAGGAGACTTTTTCTGGACAAACTCGAAATGTTAGTCATTTTCGAGAGTCTAAAAATTGCCGGAAAAAATTGAATTCAAAGTCGAAATACTGCATTTTTCTTATTTTTTTCTTATTTTTACATATTCTCAGATGAGAACGTTTTTATTCATAAGAGGAAGAAGTTTACGAGTGATGTGAGTTACTAGGCATCAGTAATATTGAGATCAACATTGGAAAGGTAAGTTTTCTCCACTCAAAGCAAGGATTTGTTATATTTGTATATTCCTATTCCTAATTTATTTTTCATATGTTGCACACAGACAACTGCTTCATTCACCACTCCAGGTGTTTTATTTCAAGTATTTTAGAAAGATTCATTTGTTAAAAAAGTTCAAGTGAGAAATTAATTAACAGTGCTATTGATTTGTATAACACGAGACACTTCTTATGCAGAAGGTAAGAAGAAGATGGTACGATATTGGGTAAATATTTTTCACGTCTTGACTACCAACACGACTCTTCCGAAAGTTCCTTAACCAAACTGGATAATAATTTAATACTAAAAAGACTTTTTTGACATCAAACGAAATTTTTATCGGACAAAGATGGTATTTTTTTCAAATTGGATGAAAACACTTTTTTCAATGTTGGTATTTCTAATTCGATTTAAAGATTGCGTCTATTGGAAATAAAATACTACTCACATGCATCTGTAACTCGGACTCGTACTCTTTATATTCAATCTGGATATTTTCTAAGTTGATGGCAGGTTGTGCGATGACTGGTGATAGTTGTTGGTCATTTTTCTCCTCGGAATCACCATCATCCTTAGTTGCTTGTTGCTGTGGTGGTGGTGGTGATGGAGTTCTTCTACTGCTAGGATGGGTGCAGCCGTTGGTTAAGCCACTAGTACTGCCTTTTGCCTTTCCCTCTTTCTTCTGCTCTTCTTCTTCCTGACAAACCTTGGCAACTGTAGCCTGATCATTATGAATCTTTACCTGGCCATTGCTAGAGCCATGACAACTATTGCGTTCCTTAGGATTTCTGCTACTTTTACTAATATTGCAATCCCCGTTTAATCTGGGTTCAGCATGGCCATTCTGTGAGGATGGTCCTCCATTGGTTAGGGACTCTTCACGTTCACATTGCTCCTGCTCCTGGTTGTGGTGTCTGTCAGTGCCGTTGTGTTCCTGTTTCGTGTTGTTGCTGACCTTCCCAGGAGAGCTGATATGAAGAGCTTGCTTTAATTTCTCGTTTAGTCTGTCTGTCTGTTGGGTTTGAGATTGGGATTGGGGTGCAGGGCCATTGCCAGTTCCATTCTCTGCGCATTGCTTTCTTTTGTTTTTCGTCTTTTTCTTTGATGGCTTTGTTGAGCAATTCTCTTGAACAGAATTCATGTTTTCTTTTGGCTTTTTTCTTGTGAAATTTGGACTTTTCGCTGCTCACCGATCACCTCAACCTCGTCGTCTGCTTCTTCTTTTGCTGCTTGCTGCTCGTCGTCTTCGTCGTCACACAAAGTTATCGTATCGCTGCTGCTGAATGAAAATGAAAAATTGAAGGAAAGGAAAAGAATTTTTTTTTTTTTCAGCAATATGTCAAAAATTTATGTGCACATACACAAAATTCTGTCTGCATATATATTTTCGTTTTCGTCGTACTTTGTATTTTGGTGAGTACGAGTGTGCTCAAGGAAATCGCTCTGTCGTAAGAGAATTTCTTTGTATTTATTTTTTGCTGTTGGAGTTTTTCACTTTTCTATTTGCAGATGAGTAGTTGAGAGGTTTTAGTTGGAAATATTTGATAATTCATAAATATCGTGAGATAAATTTAGAATTTATTTATTAAAAAATACAAAGGAAAAAGAAATAATTTCCGTCCTCTGTCTCTGCCTCTGTTTCCTTCTACTAATCTGTTTTTTTTTTTTTTATGTTTCGAGCTCGTTTTGTTTGTCAGTGTCAGGTGACAAATGACAGGAGTTGTTTTTGGTGAGTTTTGGCAGCATTGTTGACTTTGTGATGCATGGCCAGAGTTACCAGTTAAGTTGGACAAAGAAATGCAACATTAACAAAAACTTAGGAAAGCGTTGTGATTAAATAATATTTTTTTGGATAAAGGGTGTTTTTTTAGAAATATGTTTTTCAAGAAGAAATAAAATGCATATAATTTGATGCTATGGCCAAGGATTAAGCTTTAGGCTCAACTTTCCATTAGCGCAGCACGAATTTCGACACGCGTTTTTTTTTTTGATAGATATGCGCAAATAAATGATAATTATATATATTTTAGAACGAGGAAACATTTATTTCTATTTTAAATTAATTTTCAAAGCGCATTTTTTCACATATATACAACACACGCAAATATGGTTGATTTTGACATTTCTTCTGTTTTTTGTTCAGTGTTGCCATACTTAATTTCCTTTTGTTGGTGATTTCTTTGATTTTAGTGCTCTAATGCAAAAAGTACTTTGCATATACCCAAACTCGCACCCACCCCAATGCAAGGGGGTTGCAGGTGCAGCATGCCCCTTACATACCTAGCTGTTAGTGCGGTTAAGTCCGAAAAGACACATTTTTTTAAGACTTAACGATGTTTCCTTGCCTTAATATTTAAAATATGTTTTTTTGGGACCCCTACTTAACTGTAATAAAAATCAGAAGGAAATTCGTCCTGCGGTAATGGAAAGTCGCCTCTAGCTTTATTATAGGGATAAGGGTTTGCAAGTGGACGCCGCTGGCTCGAATAAATTTCAGCCTAGAGCTCTTATTTTCGACCACTTTTTTGCAGTTTAATAATATAAAATAACGCACCGAATATGTTCATTTAATTCATCAATCGTCTCGGGCAAGTGAATTCACATAACTCCACAAAAATCGTCAAGCGGTATTAATAGATAATGCGCTCACTAAATGTTTCCTTCAATAAATTGATTGTTTTGTTGGCTGTATGTAACCGAACCGCTATTTTGGTAATTAATTTTACACAATTTGCAAACGTTGTGCAGAAGTAATCTCTATTCATTATGAAATGGCAAACCAAACTTGGCATAAACGTCTGGTTAAACAAAACGCGGCTATGGGACCTGGTCCATAATTTTCCCGGCATACACGACCGAGCCACACAGCCATTTTGACAGATTGTTCTATTTGACGTATCAGAACGCGGAGGGCAGAGGCGCGTTCTGACCACCTCGTCGGACCGCGTTCTGTTTGACCAGTGTTAAACCAAGTGACAGTTGTCAAAAAGACTTAAGGTCTGGTAAAACAGAACCCGGTACGGTGGGACGGGAAAGAATTTTAGCTGCCGACCGACGGTCAAGTTTCATTTTTACAAAGAACGCGTCTATCAAACGTCAAAACAGAAAAAACAATGCATGAATGTCAACTAAAAACTTATAGGTAATTCTTGTTAGAAAAATCAAGAAGCAATTTTAAACTTTATTGATCTGAAAAATAGTTTCGCTATTTGCTTAGAATGTAGTCTACTCTCACAGCTAAGGTAATCCGTTCCTTCTTCTTGTACTGCTGCTGGTGCTAATTTTGTTGCTGCTCACTGTTCTCGAAAAACTAACTCTTGCTTTAAAAAGGACACTGGAGTTGTTGGGATTTGCTTGCTTTATTTTTTATCGCAGTAAATTACAACTGTGACAATAGAACGCCCAAAGCTGACCGCTTTCTGTTTGAAGTAGCAGAACATAGAGTTGCCATACAGTTGCCTTATTTCTGAAAAAAGGAGTGTCAGATTGAAATGCTCAACCTTCGCACGATTTTTTGTTTGATGGATATGTGAATTTAAATAATAACATTTATTTCTTTTTTAAATTATTTTTAAAGTTCACTTTTTCACATAAAACACAAGCAAAAATCGTTAATTTTGACATTTCTTCCTTGTTTTTTTTTTGTTTTAATATTGCCATACTCGTTTTTTTGTGGATTTAATTTAATGTTTTCATAAATTTCATAATTCATTAATTAAAAACAAAATACAGACAAGTACAGTTAAATTCGAAAAAGAAAACTTTTTTTTATTTATTTTAACGGTGTTTCCTTATTTTAAACATGTTCTGTTGAGACCCCGATCTGACTGTTTCGCGTAAGCAGTTGCAATTGGTGAGGTCCATTAAAATAACTTGTTTATTAAGCTGTACGGAATATTAGAGTCATTAGTTTTGTTGTCGTAAGAGACACACGTTGTTGAACGGTTCAAAAGGACAAATATAAAAAAAGCTACCGACATCTGTCATTCAAAAATTTGCTAACGACAGAAATATATACTTTCGCAAAAAAGTATTTTTAATAAACCATTTATTTTTTAAAATATGTTGTTATTTTATTTACTCTTAATTTAACAAAAAAATATTGGTTAAAATTTTGAGTTGATATAAAAACACCAAAACCGTTGAAAATGCCAGTTCTTGGGGCATTATTTGGCAGCCATCTTTTATTTCACCTTTTGTTGTTTCTTTTATGTGGTTTTATAATTGAAAACAAAATTAAAGTACAAAGATGGAAATTGGGAATTGGATTCATTTTATAGTTAAATATTTATGCGCACATTAAGGCGAGGAATAAAAATAAAATTACATAAAATCTAAAAACAATGAAGAAGGAGAAACTTCAAAAACGTGAAGCGAATGGGCAGGTTCAGACATTACAATGGGCTTCATTTGCAGGCAACTGTTTTCTTTGAACGTCAATTTTGACAAGGACAACTAGTTAGTTTTTTTTTTTCAAGTGTCATGCACTTGAAACTCGGAACTTTACTTAACCAACCTCTACCTTCAGTTAATCGTGCAAAAACTACCCAAAAACACAATTGTCTACAAAACACTTCTCAGGCAAGCTACAAGTCCATCTCGACTTGTATTTTGTATTTTTAAGAAATATTACAATTTCCAATTTGAAACCCCACCCTTTTACATGAAACTTAAACAGGAATTGTGGAGAAAAAAAAAATAAATCACGAGTAATAAAGTTCAGTTTCAGTTGAATGAACAATTATGATTAGCCTTCATTTTGACACAAGTATTAGGGCCATTTTTTCTTGGAAGGCAGTTTTTTGTTAGCAGGCCAATCAGATTTTTGTATGCTGCGTGTTTCGCATATTTTCTTTTGAACACTCATCCCGTCAATCTCGGTTGCGTGTTTTTGACACTTCTCTTTCATTTGTTGTTCTCATCCATAAGGTCAAAGTGTGAAAATGATTAAAGAAAACTGCGCTTTTTACTACAGCAATGATTATTGACATCATGAATACGGATAATAATTCCGAATAATGTAAAAATAAGAATTGGATTAAAATCTGGAGAGAATCCTTTATTTTCTTGACAAAAAAACTAAAATCAAATGATAAACCATCGTTTTTAAATTATACAAGGATGAATGAAGAAACTTTTAACCTGCTTTTCATTGAAAACGACATACAAAAATACAATTTTGAGGGCCAGAAAAGTTGGCTATCACTTTGTTTCAACGGGTGAAACATTCCAAAGCTTAAACTACCAAGCTAGACTCTTTCAATCATTCCTTCATTTA
The DNA here is from genome assembly GCA_920104205.1 of Eupeodes latifasciatus. NCBI lineage: Eukaryota > Metazoa > Arthropoda > Insecta > Diptera > Syrphidae > Eupeodes > Eupeodes latifasciatus. The sequence continues at coordinate 101,979,943 of OV049924.1, read as the reverse complement.
ATTTCATTATAAGATCTTTGCTCCACTTGAATTTGTCCGGCGGAATATTTCTTGTTTACTCGGTAACAATAGAAAGCATAATAAAGCAACGCCAAGAAACAAAGAGAGGCAAGAAAGAGAAATGTCAAAAACAATCCAAGAATCCCGAACCCAGAACTCTGCGGGTAGAGACTTTTTAAAGTATTTCTATTTCACCTACTTATTTCAGTCTTTCCAAAAAAGTCTGAGTGTAATAACACACATACCTTAAACTTGCCTAACTTTCAAGTCTCTTTTGTCATCTGAACGTTTTATTCGTACATTCGAAAAATATTTATTTCTGTTTCATTTTTTTTTCTTTCTGTTTCGGACTTCCCTCTTATACTGGACAAAAAAGTTTTTGAAACAGATACCCGAATTTGATCTTATATACAACTTTTCCTTTTAAGATATTTTAAGAACGTTTTATCAGCTTGAAGTACCTACAATCAAAACGTCCATGAGTGGAACTAGACTTCTTTCATTTTCCATCATGGGCACGTTTGCATCAGTAGATTCGTTGGACCCAATTTTCGATGACTCGGCCACACATTTCGCGTTCAATTTTGGCTCTGAGCTCTTCCAACGTCGTTGGATTGTTGGCATAAATCAATGGCTTAAATCATAAGAACGAGGTAGCCAATTGATTGAACCATTTATTGATATTACAAGCTGATCAAACTTACTCTTCAACAAATCGATTGTAAGATGTACTGTGTGGCACCATCCTGTTGAAACCACGAGGTTATATCTTCCAATTCGGGCCAAAAATATTCGGTAATTATGTAACGATAACGCTTGCCATTCCCAGTAACATGACGATCCTTATCTTGGAAAAAAAATCATAAAACAAATGTGGATTTTTACCCGGCCAATAACGCATATTTTAGATATTGATGAACCCATTAAGCCATTGGGATAGAGCGAGAATTATGGCAGAAAATTGGAGATAACGCTCTTAAAGTTGCGGTCACCGACTCCAAATTTCGGTAGATATTTTTCTATAATTTGAAGACTTTGGTCGATCGTTTTCCACAAGGAAAATGTTTAGCTTACTAAACAAATTGACAGTGACAGTTCGATAATTAGTGAAAGGCTGCGTTCACAAACTAAATTCAAAGTTGTCAAGTCCCTATTGCAAAACCCTATGCATAAATATATTATTTCTTATAATTTCACCATTCAACAAATGATACGTTTTTTTTTTGTAGTTAAACTATTGACAAAATGTATTATTTCGATCTTTTTAAGATTAAGTTTATCTTCAAATAAATATTATGTTAAAATAGACATAAATCTCAAGACAGCTTCAGGGCTTCTGCTTCTAATACATTCACTAAAGGTATTAAGTTTCTTTTATTCAATTCTTTTTTTTTTCTCTCTATTACTTTCAATTTCACATCAGGGGTCACATAGAGAGTCATAGGCATTCATTTTACTATGAAGTGCCAATTAAGAATCCCACGAGCTTATTACTTTTTCCATATTTATTCAAAGTCCATTATAATGTTTCATAACATTTCCCATAAAAGGGTCAATTTTGATATAATTTTCACTTGCAACTCTTATTGATTGGATCGAATTATTCAGGGCCGGATTTTAAATATTCCGCAGATTCCACAATTATAAACTGTATTCAATCTATACGTGGATGCAGATATAGCGAAAAATTAAGCTCGGTGAACTCGGTGGGCTGGACACCTAGCTGCGCTTGAGCGAAGAGGAATCAGCCCGATAAGTCCTTTTATGTTACATTTTATGGTAGTCGACATACATACTTACGCGCACTGAAGATATGGCGTAGAGCAGGACGCCCAAAGCCTTGGGTGCGAAACTGAATGGCGACGGCTTGCGATCGGATAAATGGATAGACTTGTTGAATGAGGTGAGGACTAGTTACCGGTTGTTGAGCCGATTATGAAGATGACGATGGACTTGAAATATATTGGCTATTTGAACGGATTGGGAAAGCCTCATATCCACAAGTTATACGCTGAAAAGCAAGCAGTTCTCCGCTGATTTTTGGAAACTGGCTAGGGAGCTGAATGGAAAACGTTTTACTATCCACACAAAACTGTCTTCAAATGTAATGCATTCATTGCATTAATCCTGAAATAACACCGACAAAGTGGCAATTCGCAGCACCCGGATTCGTAGTCGACTCTCTCTACTGTGCATTTACATTTAGCGAGTTGGAAAGAACGCTGGAGACGCTTAAAGATCAAAAAGCAGCCGGTTCGAATGGTATTTCAGCGGATTTTTTTAAGGATATTCAGCAATAGATAACATTTTTATATTCAGGAGCTTGGCAGAGAATTTCTTGAAACAAAGGAAAAAGCTGTATGTATTTTTTATCGATTTTAAAGCAGCTTTTGATACAATCGATCGAGGTACACTATTCTATAAGCTGTATTGTCTTGGGATATCATTGAAGTTTGGTCGCTTTCTTGAGCACCTATGTATATAGAGGAACAAGGGCGGCTGTATGGACAGGTGAAGAACTCTCAGACTGATTTGAAACCTCATCGGGAGTGAGACAAGGCTGTACATTAAGCATTATTTTGTTTGCACTATTCATAGACGACCTTTTAAACTATCTGCCGGGTGGAGTGGATTTTCCAGGGATGCGGATTAAGGCACTTCTGTTCGCAGACGATATAGCCATGTTTGAGCATTCACCGGAAACTTTGCAGGTCATGATTAACAGCTTAAATCGCGAAAACATTGAATGTGTGCGAGACTACAAATCCTTGGCATGACTGTCACAAATAATTTAAATATGGAAAAACACTTGAAGGAGAAATTGGTTAAGACGAAAACTGCTATTAATATAACATGGAAGCAATGCTTCATGAATAAAGTAGTATTCACATGAGCGCGACCAACGAACGACGAATGAATTAAAAAATGTGAGTTTATATACGTTTGAAGACATTTCTCACACAAATTCTTAACAAAACGATAGCAATATAGTTTCTATTTGATTTATGATGCATACTTTTATTTTTCAATATCATATATTAATAAATTTAAGAAAACAAATTTATTCGTCGCGAAAAAAATTATAGTTGATACGAACTGTCAAACTTTATTCGCGTTCCACATTATCCACACTCGCAACGAATAAAAAAATCGCGCGTACTTAACCTAAAAAAATCATTCTTGTTTTGGTTTCGGTGGTGAATGTCGAACTTCATTCGCGACGAATTAAAAACTCTCATGTGAAAGAAATGTCAAAATCGACGAATATTCGTTCATTCGTTGGTCGTGCTCATGTGAATATTGCTTAAGTGTATAGCAGATAGTTCCAAGTTTAAAGTATTTGAAGCAGTAGCTGATAGCATATTTTTATATGGATCGCAGGTATGGGGATGTAAAAAGTACAATTCGATTGAAAAACTCCTAACGCACTTTATGAAAAGAATATCTCATATGCCGAAAAATACGTCAAACTACGTTATAATGCTGAAAACGGGTCTCTCTTCTTTGTTTATAAAAACATTAAAGTTACAAGCGAACTTCTTGCTTAACGTTTTTAAAATACATAAATGATTCTCGGGTCGTGAAAAGAGTGACCATAAAAGCGATACAAGATCAAAATAGTTGGTATCGAGAGTGGTAAGATCTTGCTGAGGAATGTTAAATTAATTTTAGTTTACCCATCGAGGATTTAACAACCGCTAAAAACATCTTGTATGAAGTCATTTTAAAGGTTGATGAAAAATGTAGAGCTGAATATATTGCTGAAGCTTCTAATTCCTTGTACAGAACAACTTACAGCAGGTTAAGTCATAACCTTGCAGATAACAACTATTTTAAGGATCCCAATAATGTCCGTGTGATTTCTATGATGGTCAGACTACGTAGTGATTAGATTTAAATTTCATTCCACACAGACCTGATTTACACCTAGAGTGTAGTGTAATATGTGCAACCTATCAGAAAGAGAGGATACTGTCCACTTCTTGGGAAAATGCCCCATTCTCACAGAAATCAGAAGGAATGTATTCAGAAAAGACTTTTTATCGGAAGATCAAGTGATAAGTCTATTGAATGAAATGAATGTTGTCAAACTACGAATTTTGCAAAACTGCGCTTAGATATTAACTAATTAATTGGGTGGCGCAACAGTCCGTTGAGAACCAGTGCCTAGTGACTTACAACTCTCAACCATTCCTCTGTGCGAGTACTGTTGTCAGGGGTGGAGGGGACCTACAGTTTTAAGCCGAATCCGAACGGCTAATTTGAGAAAGCACTTTTCATGACAAGAATTACTCTTGGAGAATTTGTCAATTCCTCGCAAGAGGCAGTACCCGTGAAAAAAACTTTAGATGGCATAGGCAGGGATCGAATCCAAGACCTCTGGCACGACAGTCCAACGCACTAACCATCATGCCACGGGTACGCTTAGATATAGAACTGCTATAATGAACGGAGATTTCTAATTGTGTTTCTATTCACTTTTTTAAAATTATTTTTAAACTATCATGAACTTTATATTGTTAAAAAATTATAAATACCTTTTTTAATAATGTAAAGTAAAGTAAAGTAAAGTAAAGTAAAGTAAAGTAAAGTAAAGTAAAGTAAAGTAAAGTAAAGTAAATTAAAGTAAAGTAAAGTAAAGTAAAGTAAAGTAAAGTAAAGTAAAGTAAAGTAAAGTAAAGTAAAGTAAAGTAAAGTAAAGTAAAGTAAAGTAAAGTAAAGTAAAGTAAAGTAAAGTAAAGTAAAGTAAAGTAAAGTAAAGTAAAGTAAAGTAAAGTAAAGTAAAGTAAAGTAAAGTAAAGTAAAGTAAAGTAAAGTAAAGTAAAGTAAAGTAAAGTAAAGTAAAGTAAAGTAAAGTAAAGTAAAGTAAAGTAAAGTAAAGTAAAGTAAAGTAAAGTAAAGTAAAGTAAAGTAAAGTAAAGTAAAGTAAAGTAAAGTAAAGTAAAGTAAAGTAAAGTAAAGTAAAGTAAAGTAAAGTAAAGTAAAGTAAAGTAAAGTAAAGTAAAGTAAAGTAAAGTAAAGTAAAGTAAAGTAAAGTAAAGTAAAGTAAAGTAAAGTAAAGTAAAGTAAAGTAAAGTAAAGTAAAGTAAAGTAAAGTAAAGTAAAGTAAAGTAAAGTAAAGTAAAGTAAAGTAAAGTAAAGTAAAGTAAAGTAAAGTAAAGTAAAGTAAAGTAAAGTAAAGTAAAGTAAAGTAAAGTAAAGTAAAGTAAAGTAAAGTAAAGTAAAGTAAAGTAAGTAAAGTAAAGTAAAGTAAAGTAAAGTAAAGTAAAGTAAAGTAAAGTAAAGTAAAGTAAAGTAAAGTAAAGTAAAGTAAAGTAAAGTAAAGTAAAGTAAAGTAAAGTAAAGTAAAGTAAAGTAAAGTAAAGTAAAGTAAAGTAAAGTAAAGTAAAGTAAAGTAAAGTAAAGTAAAGTAAAGTAAAGTAAAGTAAAGTAAAGTAAAGTAAAGTAAAGTAAAGTAAAGTAAAGTAAAGTAAAGTAAAGTAAAGTAAAGTAAAGTAAAGTAAAGTAAAGTAAAGTAAAGTAAAGTAAAGTAAAGTAAAGTAAAGTAAAGTAAAGTAAAGTAAAGTAAAGTAAAGTAAAGTAAAGTAAAGTAAAGTAAAGTAAAGTAAAGTAAAGTAAAGTAAAGTAAAGTAAAGTAAAGTAAAGTAAAGTAAAGTAAAGTAAAGTAAAGTAAAGTAAAGTAAAGTAAAGTAAAGTAAAGTAAAGTAAAGTAAAGTAAAGTAAAGTAAAGTAAAGTAAAGTAAAGTAAAGTAAAGTAAAGTAAAGTAAAGTAAAGTAAAGTAAAGTAAAGTAAAGTAAAGTAAAGTAAAGTAAAGTAAAGTAAAGTAAAGTAAAGTAAAGTAAAGTAAAGTAAAGTAAAGTAAAGTAAAGTAAAGTAAAGTAAAGTAAAGTAAAGTAAAGTAAAGTAAAGTAAAGTAAAGTAAAGTAAAGTAAAGTAAAGTAAAGTAAAGTAAAGTAAAGTAAAGTAAAGTAAAGTAAAGTAAAGTAAAGTAAAGTAAAGTAAAGTAAAGTAAAGTAAAGTAAAGTAAAGTAAAGTAAAGTAAAGTAAAGTAAAGTAAAGTAAAGTAAAGTAAAGTAAAGTAAAGTAAAGTAAAGTAAAGTAAAGTAAAGTAAAGTAAAGTAAAGTAAAGTAAAGTAAAGTAAAGTAAAGTAAAGTAAAGTAAAGTAAAGTAAAGTAAAGTAAAGTAAAGTAAAGTAAAGTAAAGTAAAGTAAAGTAAAGTAAAGTAAAGTAAAGTAAAGTAAAGTAAAGTAAAGTAAAGTAAAGTAAAGTAAAGTAAAGTAAAGTAAAGTAAAGTAAAGTAAAGTAAAGTAAAGTAAAGTAAAGTAAAGTAAAGTAAAGTAAAGTAAAGTAAAGTAAAGTAAAGTAAAGTAAAGTAAAGTAAAGTAAAGTAAAGTAAAGTAAAGTAAAGTAAAGTAAAGTAAAGTAAAGTAAAGTAAAGTAAAGTAAAGTAAAGTAAAGTAAAGTAAAGTAAAGTAAAGTAAAGTAAAGTAAAGTAAAGTAAAGTAAAGTAAAGTAAAGTAAAGTAAAGTAAAGTAAAGTAAAGTAAAGTAAAGTAAAGTAAAGTAAAGTAAAGTAAAGTAAAGTAAAGTAAAGTAAAGTAAAGTAAAGTAAAGTAAAGTAAAGTAAAGTAAAGTAAAGTAAAGTAAAGTAAAGTAAAGTAAAGTAAAGTAAAGTAAAGTAAAGTAAAGTAAAGTAAAGTAAAGTAAAGTAAAGTAAAGTAAAGTAAAGTAAAGTAAAGTAAAGTAAAGTAAAGTAAAGTAAAGTAAAGTAAAGTAAAGTAAAGTAAAGTAAAGTAAAGTAAAGTAAAGTAAAGTAAAGTAAAGTAAAGTAAAGTAAAGTAAAGTAAAGTAAAGTAAAGTAAAGTAAAGTAAAGTAAAGTAAAGTAAAGTAAAGTAAAGTAAAGTAAAGTAAAGTAAAGTAAAGTAAAGTAAAGTAAAGTAAAGTAAAGTAAAGTAAAGTAAAGTAAAGTAAAGTAAAGTAAAGTAAAGTAAAGTAAAGTAAAGTAAAGTAAAGTAAAGTAAAGTAAAGTAAAGTAAAGTAAAGTAAAGTAAAGTAAAGTAAAGTAAAGTAAAGTAAAGTAAAGTAAAGTAAAGTAAAGTAAAGTAAAGTAAAGTAAAGTAAAGTAAAGTAAAGTAAAGTAAAGTAAAGTAAAGTAAAGTAAAGTAAAGTAAAGTAAAGTAAAGTAAAGTAAAGTAAAGTAAAGTAAAGTAAAGTAAAGTAAAGTAAAGTAAAGTAAAGTAAAGTAAAGTAAAGTAAAGTAAAGTAAAGTAAAGTAAAGTAAAGTAAAGTAAAGTAAAGTAAAGTAAAGTAAAGTAAAGTAAAGTAAAGTAAAGTAAAGTAAAGTAAAGTAAAGTAAAGTAAAGTAAAGTAAAGTAAAGTAAAGTAAAGTAAAGTAAAGTAAAGTAAAGTAAAGTAAAGTAAAGTAAAGTAAAGTAAAGTAAAGTAAAGTAAAGTAAAGTAAAGTAAAGTAAAGTAAAGTAAAGTAAAGTAAAGTAAAGTAAAGTAAAGTAAAGTAAAGTAAAGTAAAGTAAAGTAAAGTAAAGTAAAGTAAAGTAAAGTAAAGTAAAGTAAAGTAAAGTAAAGTAAAGTAAAGTAAAGTAAAGTAAAGTAAAGTAAAGTAAAGTAAAGTAAAGTAAAGTAAAGTAAAGTAAAGTAAAGTAAAGTAAAGTAAAGTAAAGTAAAGTAAAGTAAAGTAAAGTAAAGTAAAGTAAAGTAAAGTAAAGTAAAGTAAAGTAAAGTAAAGTAAAGTAAAGTAAAGTAAAGTAAAGTAAAGTAAAGTAAAGTAAAGTAAAGTAAAGTAAAGTAAAGTAAAGTAAAGTAAAGTAAAGTAAAGTAAAGTAAAGTAAAGTAAAGTAAAGTAAAGTAAAGTAAAGTAAAGTAAAGTAAAGTAAAGTAAAGTAAAGTAAAGTAAAGTAAAGTAAAGTAAAGTAAAGTAAAGTAAAGTAAAGTAAAGTAAAGTAAAGTAAAGTAAAGTAAAGTAAAGTAAAGTAAAGTAAAGTAAAGTAAAGTAAAGTAAAGTAAAGTAAAGTAAAGTAAAGTAAAGTAAAGTAAAGTAAAGTAAAGTAAAGTAAAGTAAAGTAAAGTAAAGTAAAGTAAAGTAAAGTAAAGTAAAGTAAAGTAAAGTAAAGTAAAGTAAAGTAAAGTAAAGTAAAGTAAAGTAAAGTAAAGTAAAGTAAAGTAAAGTAAAGTAAAGTAAAGTAAAGTAAAGTAAAGTAAAGTAAAGTAAAGTAAAGTAAAGTAAAGTAAAGTAAAGTAAAGTAAAGTAAAGTAAAGTAAAGTAAAGTAAAGTAAAGTAAAGTAAAGTAAAGTAAAGTAAAGTAAAGTAAAGTAAAGTAAAGTAAAGTAAAGTAAAGTAAAGTAAAGTAAAGTAAAGTAAAGTAAAGTAAAGTAAAGTAAAGTAAAGTAAAGTAAAGTAAAGTAAAGTAAAGTAAAGTAAAGTAAAGTAAAGTAAAGTAAAGTAAAGTAAAGTAAAGTAAAGTAAAGTAAAGTAAAGTAAAGTAAAGTAAAGTAAAGTAAAGTAAAGTAAAGTAAAGTAAAGTAAAGTAAAGTAAAGTAAAGTAAAGTAAAGTAAAGTAAAGTAAAGTAAAGTAAAGTAAAGTAAAGTAAAGTAAAGTAAAGTAAAGTAAAGTAAAGTAAAGTAAAGTAAAGTAAAGTAAAGTAAAGTAAAGTAAAGTAAAGTAAAGTAAAGTAAAGTAAAGTAAAGTAAAGTAAAGTAAAGTAAAGTAAAGTAAAGTAAAGTAAAGTAAAGTAAAGTAAAGTAAAGTAAAGTAAAGTAAAGTAAAGTAAAGTAAAGTAAAGTAAAGTAAAGTAAAGTAAAGTAAAGTAAAGTAAAGTAAAGTAAAGTAAAGTAAAGTAAAGTAAAGTAAAGTAAAGTAAAGTAAAGTAAAGTAAAGTAAAGTAAAGTAAAGTAAAGTAAAGTAAAGTAAAGTAAAGTAAAGTAAAGTAAAGTAAAGTAAAGTAAAGTAAAGTAAAGTAAAGTAAAGTAAAGTAAAGTAAAGTAAAGTAAAGTAAAGTAAAGTAAAGTAAAGTAAAGTAAAGTAAAGTAAAGTAAAGTAAAGTAAAGTAAAGTAAAGTAAAGTAAAGTAAAGTAAAGTAAAGTAAAGTAAAGTAAAGTAAAGTAAAGTAAAGTAAAGTAAAGTAAAGTAAAGTAAAGTAAAGTAAAGTAAAGTAAAGTAAAGTAAAGTAAAGTAAAGTAAAGTAAAGTAAAGTAAAGTAAAGTAAAGTAAAGTAAAGTAAAGTAAAGTAAAGTAAAGTAAAGTAAAGTAAAGTAAAGTAAAGTAAAGTAAAGTAAAGTAAAGTAAAGTAAAGTAAAGTAAAGTAAAGTAAAGTAAAGTAAAGTAAAGTAAAGTAAAGTAAAGTAAAGTAAAGTAAAGTAAAGTAAAGTAAAGTAAAGTAAAGTAAAGTAAAGTAAAGTAAAGTAAAGTAAAGTAAAGTAAAGTAAAGTAAAGTAAAGTAAAGTAAAGTAAAGTAAAGTAAAGTAAAGTAAAGTAAAGTAAAGTAAAGTAAAGTAAAGTAAAGTAAAGTAAAGTAAAGTAAAGTAAAGTAAAGTAAAGTAAAGTAAAGTAAAGTAAAGTAAAGTAAAGTAAAGTAAAGTAAAGTAAAGTAAAGTAAAGTAAAGTAAAGTAAAGTAAAGTAAAGTAAAGTAAAGTAAAGTAAAGTAAAGTAAAGTAAAGTAAAGTAAAGTAAAGTAAAGTAAAGTAAAGTAAAGTAAAGTAAAGTAAAGTAAAGTAAAGTAAAGTAAAGTAAAGTAAAGTAAAGTAAAGTAAAGTAAAGTAAAGTAAAGTAAAGTAAAGTAAAGTAAAGTAAAGTAAAGTAAAGTAAAGTAAAGTAAAGTAAAGTAAAGTAAAGTAAAGTAAAGTAAAGTAAAGTAAAGTAAAGTAAAGTAAAGTAAAGTAAAGTAAAGTAAAGTAAAGTAAAGTAAAGTAAAGTAAAGTAAAGTAAAGTAAAGTAAAGTAAAGTAAAGTAAAGTAAAGTAAAGTAAAGTAAAGTAAAGTAAAGTAAAGTAAAGTAAAGTAAAGTAAAGTAAAGTAAAGTAAAGTAAAGTAAAGTAAAGTAAAGTAAAGTAAAGTAAAGTAAAGTAAAGTAAAGTAAAGTAAAGTAAAGTAAAGTAAAGTAAAGTAAAGTAAAGTAAAGTAAAGTAAAGTAAAGTAAAGTAAAGTAAAGTAAAGTAAAGTAAAGTAAAGTAAAGTAAAGTAAAGTAAAGTAAAGTAAAGTAAAGTAAAGTAAAGTAAAGTAAAGTAAAGTAAAGTAAAGTAAAGTAAAGTAAAGTAAAGTAAAGTAAAGTAAAGTAAAGTAAAGTAAAGTAAAGTAAAGTAAAGTAAAGTAAAGTAAAGTAAAGTAAAGTAAAGTAAAGTAAAGTAAAGTAAAGTAAAGTAAAGTAAAGTAAAGTAAAGTAAAGTAAAGTAAAGTAAAGTAAAGTAAAGTAAAGTAAAGTAAAGTAAAGTAAAGTAAAGTAAAGTAAAGTAAAGTAAAGTAAAGTAAAGTAAAGTAAAGTAAAGTAAAGTAAAGTAAAGTAAAGTAAAGTAAAGTAAAGTAAAGTAAAGTAAAGTAAAGTAAAGTAAAGTAAAGTAAAGTAAAGTAAAGTAAAGTAAAGTAAAGTAAAGTAAAGTAAAGTAAAGTAAAGTAAAGTAAAGTAAAGTAAAGTAAAGTAAAGTAAAGTAAAGTAAAGTAAAGTAAAGTAAAGTAAAGTAAAGTAAAGTAAAGTAAAGTAAAGTAAAGTAAAGTAAAGTAAAGTAAAGTAAAGTAAAGTAAAGTAAAGTAAAGTAAAGTAAAGTAAAGTAAAGTAAAGTAAAGTAAAGTAAAGTAAAGTAAAGTAAAGTAAAGTAAAGTAAAGTAAAGTAAAGTAAAGTAAAGTAAAGTAAAGTAAAGTAAAGTAAAGTAAAGTAAAGTAAAGTAAAGTAAAGTAAAGTAAAGTAAAGTAAAGTAAAGTAAAGTAAAGTAAAGTAAAGTAAAGTAAAGTAAAGTAAAGTAAAGTAAAGTAAAGTAAAGTAAAGTAAAGTAAAGTAAAGTAAAGTAAAGTAAAGTAAAGTAAAGTAAAGTAAAGTAAAGTAAAGTAAAGTAAAGTAAAGTAAAGTAAAGTAAAGTAAAGTAAAGTAAAGTAAAGTAAAGTAAAGTAAAGTAAAGTAAAGTAAAGTAAAGTAAAGTAAAGTAAAGTAAAGTAAAGTAAAGTAAAGTAAAGTAAAGTAAAGTAAAGTAAAGTAAAGTAAAGTAAAGTAAAGTAAAGTAAAGTAAAGTAAAGTAAAGTAAAGTAAAGTAAAGTAAAGTAAAGTAAAGTAAAGTAAAGTAAAGTAAAGTAAAGTAAAGTAAAGTAAAGTAAAGTAAAGTAAAGTAAAGTAAAGTAAAGTAAAGTAAAGTAAAGTAAAGTAAAGTAAAGTAAAGTAAAGTAAAGTAAAGTAATTATATTGAGGGCTTTTTACATTCATTGTGTTTTGTTGTCAGTCTGGCAGACGGCAATCGCCATGCTATAATGATTTTTGTAAACATTTTCGGTGTGTAATATAAATTTTACTTTAATTGAATAAAATCTGTACCTATCTTTATCTAGCTATTGGCTATTTCAAAAAAATAAAACAAAGGATATTTTTAGCTTTTGAATAAGACTATATACTTTTCCAAAGTGTTTTCATTCTCTGAATTCAAAAATCCAATTACCAATATTTTGTTAGATTTTCCCAATTTTGTAAGTTTAGGACTAAAGTTTAAAGTCTCGAGAATCAAATCTTGTATCTGGGCCAGAGATTAACTCTATTGCTCCTACGTTACGGATTCTGATATGCAACGCACTGCAGAAGATAACATGGTTTCGTGATACTTCAGCTTTTTTAATGATTTCATATCTATCACAAACCATCAGCAGCTGTCCGCTCCGCAGCATGACCAGTAACCAATCTTCGTCTTCCGTTTGTAGCTTACCATCTATAAGTATAATGTACATACGTGATTTCCCCAAATCAGTTTCACTTTGGTTTGGGAGCAAGAGAGTTTATAGTTAAGTATTAGATAACCAACAAACATCAGCTTCGTGCGGTTGTCCAGTCCAGTAAAGTAAAGTAAAGTAAAGTAAAGTAAAGTAAAGTAAAGTAAAGTAAAGTAAAGTAAAGTAAAGTAAAGTAAAGTAAAGTAAAGTAAAGTAAAGTAAAGTAAAGTAAAGTAAAGTAAAGTAAAGTAAAGTAAAGTAAAGTAAAGTAAAGTAAAGTAAAGTAAAGTAAAGTAAAGTAAAGTAAAGTAAAGTAAAGTAAAGTAAAGTAAAGTAAAGTAAAGTAAAGTAAAGTAAAGTAAAGTAAAGTAAAGTAAAGTAAAGTAAAGTAAAGTAAAGTAAAGTAAAGTAAAGTAAAGTAAAGTAAAGTAAAGTAAAGTAAAGTAAAGTAAAGTAAAGTAAAGTAAAGTAAAGTAAAGTAAAGTAAAGTAAAGTAAAGTAAAGTAAAGTAAAGTAAAGTAAAGTAAAGTAAAGTAAAGTAAAGTAAAGTAAAGTAAAGTAAAGTAAAGTAAAGTAAAGTAAAGTAAAGTAAAGTAAAGTAAAGTAAAGTAAAGTAAAGTAAAGTAAAGTAAAGTAAAGTAAAGTAAAGTAAAGTAAAGTAAAGTAAAGTAAAGTAAAGTAAAGTAAAGTAAAGTAAAGTAAAGTAAAGTAAAGTAAAGTAAAGTAAAGTAAAGTAAAGTAAAGTAAAGTAAAGTAAAGTAAAGTAAAGTAAAGTAAAGTAAAGTAAAGTAAAGTAAAGTAAAGTAAAGTAAAGTAAAGTAAAGTAAAGTAAAGTAAAGTAAAGTAAAGTAAAGTAAAGTAAAGTAAAGTAAAGTAAAGTAAAGTAAAGTAAAGTAAAGTAAAGTAAAGTAAAGTAAAGTAAAGTAAAGTAAAGTAAAGTAAAGTAAAGTAAAGTAAAGTAAAGTAAAGTAAAGTAAAGTAAAGTAAAGTAAAGTAAAGTAAAGTAAAGTAAAGTAAAGTAAAGTAAAGTAAAGTAAAGTAAAGTAAAGTAAAGTAAAGTAAAGTAAAGTAAAGTAAAGTAAAGTAAAGTAAAGTAAAGTAAAGTAAAGTAAAGTAAAGTAAAGTAAAGTAAAGTAAAGTAAAGTAAAGTAAAGTAAAGTAAAGTAAAGTAAAGTAAAGTAAAGTAAAGTAAAGTAAAGTAAAGTAAAGTAAAGTAAAGTAAAGTAAAGTAAAGTAAAGTAAAGTAAAGTAAAGTAAAGTAAAGTAAAGTAAAGTAAAGTAAAGTAAAGTAAAGTAAAGTAAAGTAAAGTAAAGTAAAGTAAAGTAAAGTAAAGTAAAGTAAAGTAAAGTAAAGTAAAGTAAAGTAAAGTAAAGTAAAGTAAAGTAAAGTAAAGTAAAGTAAAGTAAAGTAAAGTAAAGTAAAGTAAAGTAAAGTAAAGTAAAGTAAAGTAAAGTAAAGTAAAGTAAAGTAAAGTAAAGTAAAGTAAAGTAAAGTAAAGTAAAGTAAAGTAAAGTAAAGTAAAGTAAAGTAAAGTAAAGTAAAGTAAAGTAAAGTAAAGTAAAGTAAAGTAAAGTAAAGTAAAGTAAAGTAAAGTAAAGTAAAGTAAAGTAAAGTAAAGTAAAGTAAAGTAAAGTAAAGTAAAGTAAAGTAAAGTAAAGTAAAGTAAAGTAAAGTAAAGTAAAGTAAAGTAAAGTAAAGTAAAGTAAAGTAAAGTAAAGTAAAGTAAAGTAAAGTAAAGTAAAGTAAAGTAAAGTAAAGTAAAGTAAAGTAAAGTAAAGTAAAGTAAAGTAAAGTAAAGTAAAGTAAAGTAAAGTAAAGTAAAGTAAAGTAAAGTAAAGTAAAGTAAAGTAAAGTAAAGTAAAGTAAAGTAAAGTAAAGTAAAGTAAAGTAAAGTAAAGTAAAGTAAAGTAAAGTAAAGTAAAGTAAAGTAAAGTAAAGTAAAGTAAAGTAAAGTAAAGTAAAGTAAAGTAAAGTAAAGTAAAGTAAAGTAAAGTAAAGTAAAGTAAAGTAAAGTAAAGTAAAGTAAAGTAAAGTAAAGTAAAGTAAAGTAAAGTAAAGTAAAGTAAAGTAAAGTAAAGTAAAGTAAAGTAAAGTAAAGTAAAGTAAAGTAAAGTAAAGTAAAGTAAAGTAAAGTAAAGTAAAGTAAAGTAAAGTAAAGTAAAGTAAAGTAAAGTAAAGTAAAGTAAAGTAAAGTAAAGTAAAGTAAAGTAAAGTAAAGTAAAGTAAAGTAAAGTAAAGTAAAGTAAAGTAAAGTAAAGTAAAGTAAAGTAAAGTAAAGTAAAGTAAAGTAAAGTAAAGTAAAGTAAAGTAAAGTAAAGTAAAGTAAAGTAAAGTAAAGTAAAGTAAAGTAAAGTAAAGTAAAGTAAAGTAAAGTAAAGTAAAGTAAAGTAAAGTAAAGTAAAGTAAAGTAAAGTAAAGTAAAGTAAAGTAAAGTAAAGTAAAGTAAAGTAAAGTAAAGTAAAGTAAAGTAAAGTAAAGTAAAGTAAAGTAAAGTAAAGTAAAGTAAAGTAAAGTAAAGTAAAGTAAAGTAAAGTAAAGTAAAGTAAAGTAAAGTAAAGTAAAGTAAAGTAAAGTAAAGTAAAGTAAAGTAAAGTAAAGTAAAGTAAAGTAAAGTAAAGTAAAGTAAAGTAAAGTAAAGTAAAGTAAAGTAAAGTAAAGTAAAGTAAAGTAAAGTAAAGTAAAGTAAAGTAAAGTAAAGTAAAGTAAAGTAAAGTAAAGTAAAGTAAAGTAAAGTAAAGTAAAGTAAAGTAAAGTAAAGTAAAGTAAAGTAAAGTAAAGTAAAGTAAAGTAAAGTAAAGTAAAGTAAAGTAAAGTAAAGTAAAGTAAAGTAAAGTAAAGTAAAGTAAAGTAAAGTAAAGTAAAGTAAAGTAAAGTAAAGTAAAGTAAAGTAAAGTAAAGTAAAGTAAAGTAAAGTAAAGTAAAGTAAAGTAAAGTAAAGTAAAGTAAAGTAAAGTAAAGTAAAGTAAAGTAAAGTAAAGTAAAGTAAAGTAAAGTAAAGTAAAGTAAAGTAAAGTAAAGTAAAGTAAAGTAAAGTAAAGTAAAGTAAAGTAAAGTAAAGTAAAGTAAAGTAAAGTAAAGTAAAGTAAAGTAAAGTAAAGTAAAGTAAAGTAAAGTAAAGTAAAGTAAAGTAAAGTAAAGTAAAGTAAAGTAAAGTAAAGTAAAGTAAAGTAAAGTAAAGTAAAGTAAAGTAAAGTAAAGTAAAGTAAAGTAAAGTAAAGTAAAGTAAAGTAAAGTAAAGTAAAGTAAAGTAAAGTAAAGTAAAGTAAAGTAAAGTAAAGTAAAGTAAAGTAAAGTAAAGTAAAGTAAAGTAAAGTAAAGTAAAGTAAAGTAAAGTAAAGTAAAGTAAAGTAAAGTAAAGTAAAGTAAAGTAAAGTAAAGTAAAGTAAAGTAAAGTAAAGTAAAGTAAAGTAAAGTAAAGTAAAGTAAAGTAAAGTAAAGTAAAGTAAAGTAAAGTAAAGTAAAGTAAAGTAAAGTAAAGTAAAGTAAAGTAAAGTAAAGTAAAGTAAAGTAAAGTAAAGTAAAGTAAAGTAAAGTAAAGTAAAGTAAAGTAAAGTAAAGTAAAGTAAAGTAAAGTAAAGTAAAGTAAAGTAAAGTAAAGTAAAGTAAAGTAAAGTAAAGTAAAGTAAAGTAAAGTAAAGTAAAGTAAAGTAAAGTAAAGTAAAGTAAAGTAAAGTAAAGTAAAGTAAAGTAAAGTAAAGTAAAGTAAAGTAAAGTAAAGTAAAGTAAAGTAAAGTAAAGTAAAGTAAAGTAAAGTAAAGTAAAGTAAAGTAAAGTAAAGTAAAGTAAAGTAAAGTAAAGTAAAGTAAAGTAAAGTAAAGTAAAGTAAAGTAAAGTAAAGTAAAGTAAAGTAAAGTAAAGTAAAGTAAAGTAAAGTAAAGTAAAGTAAAGTAAAGTAAAGTAAAGTAAAGTAAAGTAAAGTAAAGTAAAGTAAAGTAAAGTAAAGTAAAGTAAAGTAAAGTAAAGTAAAGTAAAGTAAAGTAAAGTAAAGTAAAGTAAAGTAAAGTAAAGTAAAGTAAAGTAAAGTAAAGTAAAGTAAAGTAAAGTAAAGTAAAGTAAAGTAAAGTAAAGTAAAGTAAAGTAAAGTAAAGTAAAGTAAAGTAAAGTAAAGTAAAGTAAAGTAAAGTAAAGTAAAGTAAAGTAAAGTAAAGTAAAGTAAAGTAAAGTAAAGTAAAGTAAAGTAAAGTAAAGTAAAGTAAAGTAAAGTAAAGTAAAGTAAAGTAAAGTAAAGTAAAGTAAAGTAAAGTAAAGTAAAGTAAAGTAAAGTAAAGTAAAGTAAAGTAAAGTAAAGTAAAGTAAAGTAAAGTAAAGTAAAGTAAAGTAAAGTAAAGTAAAGTAAAGTAAAGTAAAGTAAAGTAAAGTAAAGTAAAGTAAAGTAAAGTAAAGTAAAGTAAAGTAAAGTAAAGTAAAGTAAAGTAAAGTAAAGTAAAGTAAAGTAAAGTAAAGTAAAGTAAAGTAAAGTAAAGTAAAGTAAAGTAAAGTAAAGTAAAGTAAAGTAAAGTAAAGTAAAGTAAAGTAAAGTAAAGTAAAGTAAAGTAAAGTAAAGTAAAGTAAAGTAAAGTAAAGTAAAGTAAAGTAAAGTAAAGTAAAGTAAAGTAAAGTAAAGTAAAGTAAAGTAAAGTAAAGTAAAGTAAAGTAAAGTAAAGTAAAGTAAAGTAAAGTAAAGTAAAGTAAAGTAAAGTAAAGTAAAGTAAAGTAAAGTAAAGTAAAGTAAAGTAAAGTAAAGTAAAGTAAAGTAAAGTAAAGTAAAGTAAAGTAAAGTAAAGTAAAGTAAAGTAAAGTAAAGTAAAGTAAAGTAAAGTAAAGTAAAGTAAAGTAAAGTAAAGTAAAGTAAAGTAAAGTAAAGTAAAGTAAAGTAAAGTAAAGTAAAGTAAAGTAAAGTAAAGTAAAGTAAAGTAAAGTAAAGTAAAGTAAAGTAAAGTAAAGTAAAGTAAAGTAAAGTAAAGTAAAGTAAAGTAAAGTAAAGTAAAGTAAAGTAAAGTAAAGTAAAGTAAAGTAAAGTAAAGTAAAGTAAAGTAAAGTAAAGTAAAGTAAAGTAAAGTAAAGTAAAGTAAAGTAAAGTAAAGTAAAGTAAAGTAAAGTAAAGTAAAGTAAAGTAAAGTAAAGTAAAGTAAAGTAAAGTAAAGTAAAGTAAAGTAAAGTAAAGTAAAGTAAAGTAAAGTAAAGTAAAGTAAAGTAAAGTAAAGTAAAGTAAAGTAAAGTAAAGTAAAGTAAAGTAAAGTAAAGTAAAGTAAAGTAAAGTAAAGTAAAGTAAAGTAAAGTAAAGTAAAGTAAAGTAAAGTAAAGTAAAGTAAAGTAAAGTAAAGTAAAGTAAAGTAAAGTAAAGTAAAGTAAAGTAAAGTAAAGTAAAGTAAAGTAAAGTAAAGTAAAGTAAAGTAAAGTAAAGTAAAGTAAAGTAAAGTAAAGTAAAGTAAAGTAAAGTAAAGTAAAGTAAAGTAAAGTAAAGTAAAGTAAAGTAAAGTAAAGTAAAGTAAAGTAAAGTAAAGTAAAGTAAAGTAAAGTAAAGTAAAGTAAAGTAAAGTAAAGTAAAGTAAAGTAAAGTAAAGTAAAGTAAAGTAAAGTAAAGTAAAGTAAAGTAAAGTAAAGTAAAGTAAAGTAAAGTAAAGTAAAGTAAAGTAAAGTAAAGTAAAGTAAAGTAAAGTAAAGTAAAGTAAAGTAAAGTAAAGTAAAGTAAAGTAAAGTAAAGTAAAGTAAAGTAAAGTAAAGTAAAGTAAAGTAAAGTAAAGTAAAGTAAAGTAAAGTAAAGTAAAGTAAAGTAAAGTAAAGTAAAGTAAAGTAAAGTAAAGTAAAGTAAAGTAAAGTAAAGTAAAGTAAAGTAAAGTAAAGTAAAGTAAAGTAAAGTAAAGTAAAGTAAAGTAAAGTAAAGTAAAGTAAAGTAAAGTAAAGTAAAGTAAAGTAAAGTAAAGTAAAGTAAAGTAAAGTAAAGTAAAGTAAAGTAAAGTAAAGTAAAGTAAAGTAAAGTAAAGTAAAGTAAAGTAAAGTAAAGTAAAGTAAAGTAAAGTAAAGTAAAGTAAAGTAAAGTAAAGTAAAGTAAAGTAAAGTAAAGTAAAGTAAAGTAAAGTAAAGTAAAGTAAAGTAAAGTAAAGTAAAGTAAAGTAAAGTAAAGTAAAGTAAAGTAAAGTAAAGTAAAGTAAAGTAAAGTAAAGTAAAGTAAAGTAAAGTAAAGTAAAGTAAAGTAAAGTAAAGTAAAGTAAAGTAAAGTAAAGTAAAGTAAAGTAAAGTAAAGTAAAGTAAAGTAAAGTAAAGTAAAGTAAAGTAAAGTAAAGTAAAGTAAAGTAAAGTAAAGTAAAGTAAAGTAAAGTAAAGTAAAGTAAAGTAAAGTAAAGTAAAGTAAAGTAAAGTAAAGTAAAGTAAAGTAAAGTAAAGTAAAGTAAAGTAAAGTAAAGTAAAGTAAAGTAAAGTAAAGTAAAGTAAAGTAAAGTAAAGTAAAGTAAAGTAAAGTAAAGTAAAGTAAAGTAAAGTAAAGTAAAGTAAAGTAAAGTAAAGTAAAGTAAAGTAAAGTAAAGTAAAGTAAAGTAAAGTAAAGTAAAGTAAAGTAAAGTAAAGTAAAGTAAAGTAAAGTAAAGTAAAGTAAAGTAAAGTAAAGTAAAGTAAAGTAAAGTAAAGTAAAGTAAAGTAAAGTAAAGTAAAGTAAAGTAAAGTAAAGTAAAGTAAAGTAAAGTAAAGTAAAGTAAAGTAAAGTAAAGTAAAGTAAAGTAAAGTAAAGTAAAGTAAAGTAAAGTAAAGTAAAGTAAAGTAAAGTAAAGTAAAGTAAAGTAATTATATTGAGGGCTTTTTACATTCATTGTGTTTTGTTGTCAGTCTGGCAGACGGCAATCGCCATGCTATAATGATTTTTGTAAACATTTTCGGTGTGTAATATAAATTTTACTTTAATTGAATAAAATCTGTACCTATCTTTATCTAGCTATTGGCTATTTCAAAAAAATAAAACAAAGGATATTTTTAGCTTTTGAATAAGACTATATACTTTTCCAAAGTGTTTTCATTCTCTGAATTCAAAAATCCAATTACCAATATTTTGTTAGATTTTCCCAATTTTGTAAGTTTAGGACTAAAGTTTAAAGTCTCGAGAATCAAATCTTGTATCTGGGCCAGAGATTAACTCTATTGCTCCTACGTTACGGATTCTGATATGCAACGCACTGCAGAAGATAACATGGTTTCGTGATACTTCAGCTTTTTTAATGATTTCATATCTATCACAAACCATCAGCAGCTGTCCGCTCCGCAGCATGACCAGTAACCAATCTTCGTCTTCCGTTTGTAGCTTACCATCTATAAGTATAATGTACATACGTGATTTCCCCAAATCAGTTTCACTTTGGTTTGGGAGCAAGAGAGTTTATAGTTAAGTATTAGATAACCAACAAACATCAGCTTCGTGCGGTTGTCCAGTCCATCGATCGTATACAGTCCATACCTTGCAGGAAGGATCGCCATTTATTTCTTTTTGCAAAATGTTTATATATTCAGTGAATCTAAATCAATAGGTTAGTGGTTGCAGTACCATACACCAGTAGTCAGCTGTTTAGTTGTTGCTGTCAAAAGACTTCCGTCATTTTTTCAAGTTATAAAGTATTACATCCTTAATGTGGTTGTTGCTTTTTTTCACGAATTTAAATCACCGGATAAAAACAATTTAATTATGTATATTGAAATTATCCTATACAGCCTATAGAAAATATCGATAAAGCTAACCGAGCGCTACTGCATTGCACAGTATTGGGGTACACACCCGCGCCGCGGCCGCGCGCCACTGCATCAACGCTTCGGCTGACTGCAATTATCAGCCGTTAAGTTCGATGTGCGATTTAATCATTCAAAAAATATGCTATTATTATTATTACAACACAACACACTTTTAATAAAACTCAGTTCACATCAAATTGAAAGCACTCCACTAAAGTCGGTACATTAAAACCATTAGATAACTTTATTTACGGATAAGCTGTTTTCTATTTTCCAAAGAAATTATGATTTTAAAATTTAAGCTATTAGGTGATTATGATGAAGTAAGGGCTTTCGAATTTTTTGTTCATAAAAGGATTAGTAATTCAGGTTAGAGTACTTAGTACGTGAAATACAACTTTCCCTGAAGAAAACCAGAAAAAGAACAACCGCACAACAACTACACCTCACCTTGTCCAGACCTTGAACTCCAACGAGTAAGCTCTCATATACCTCCTATGGATATGGATCATAAACACGATGCCATAGACCAAAAATGAAGATAATATTATGGCGAAGCAACATTTTTACGCACATAACACGCATTGAAAGCGATTCGTGTATTCTTCATCAGCACAACATTATTATTTAATTGATGCGAATACATCAACTTAATCGAGGAAAAAGAAAAGATACAAAATCAGTTTCAGTTTCATTTTCATTTTCTTTGCATTTTATTTTCAAAGTCAAGTCTTTGAAAACGAGTTGGAATTGTTGCAAAATGACGATGATATATGTAGGTATTAAACGTTTTTCATATATTTATATACATACATAGATTAAGCTGTTTATGAGTTGTAAAGAAGATGAACGGTTAATAATTTTGAGTTTATTGAACTTAGGTGCGATATGTTATTGTTAATTTATGAGAGAGTCTTCGTGTAAACAAAGTTACTAACCTAAAAATGTTTCAAAAGTTGTATGTATTTCTGTCAATGAAAAGAATTTGAACCTATCGTTCAGGGATAGGCAGGGATCGAACCCAAGACCTCTGGCATGACAGTCCAACGCACTAACCATCATGCCACGGGTACTACGATCCAAAACAGTTAAGATGTCAAAAAAGAACTCTAAAGGTATCCAAGAATGGGCAGGTTCAGGCGACATAAGGGACTTGAAAGTAAGGCAAGTTTCTAGTATCTGATTGGCCAGCTGCCAAAAATTTGCCTTCCAATTAAGGCAACTTCAATGGAAAGTTGACTGGAAAGTTAGTCAAGAAAAATCTCCCTAACTATCAAGTCAAGTCTACTTCTGTCAAAATGATAATTGATAATGTTTTTTCATTCAATTAAAAGCTGAACTTTGTTACACTATGATTTATTTATTTTCTGCACAGCTTCATTTAATGTTTTGTGTAAAAAGGTTCCTTGTCAATTTGGAAAACAAATAAATAATATTACTTTTCAATACAAAATACACATCGTGATGGACATGCAGCTTGCCTTATGAGTGTTTTTTAGACAATAATGCTTTTGTTAGTTTTTGTGCTATGAACTTAAAGTAGAGGTTTGTGAAGTAAAGTTCTGAATTTGACATTTTAAAAACTAACTAGTTACCTTGGTCAAAATTCACGTTCAAAGAATGAAGTTGACTGCAAATGAAGTCCCTTACGTTGTCTGAACCTGACCAATTTCTGGCATACGAGGATATCTGACGGAACAGCTGATGCAACATATGGTTGAATTTGAAGGAACCCGAGAATTGATTTTAAATTTGTATGTTTTTTGTTGAAAATCCGGTAAATTATTATTGAAATTATCCATTGAACAATAGGTTATCAAAATCTAAATGTTTTGCTCCTTTCTGTGAATTGCTGAAAGTAGTTTATCCAACTCGTTCAATAAGGTATCTAAAAATCCACATAACACAGGATACCCTATCCAACACGAGTTTGAACGCAGCCAATGACTGCATTTATGATTTTTTTGGTGTGACTCATTTTGACATTTAATTATTTTATCTCGCTCCCACTACTTTTTTTTTTTAAATTTAATAATGTGTGCCTCACTTTTCTGTCACATTGTAACTAACAATACAATAAACGTCAAAATAACCATCGATGTTTGACAAAATTGGCAAAAACGTCATTGTATACTATTGTCAAACGAAAATTGAAATTTTCAAATTTCATTGTTTAAGACATCTGACACTTGCTGATAATTTCCTCATTGCCATAAATAGTTTCTATTTCAAAATTGAATGAAATGAACAATATTAAATTATATTATTTATTTTAAGCTTTATGGCCTTATTAAAATAATAAATTAGGTGGTACTTTCGAGAACTAAAGCCTAGTGAATTTCACTCTCAATCATTCCTGTGTGCGAGTAGTGTCAGCGATTGAGTGGACCTACAGTTTTATGCCAAATTCTTACGGTTTATTTTAGGAAGCACTTATCATATTATGGCAAGAATTACTCTTGGATCATTTGTCAATTCTTCGCAAGAGACAGTACAAATGAAAAAACTTTAGGTGGCACAGGCAGTGATTAAACCCAAGACCTTATGCGTGACAGTCCTATGTACACGGTTCCGTGGAATAACTTCTTAAGAAATAAGCCCCCCAAAAAATTACATTGAAATGGGGAATTTTTACAAATAATTGGGATTTTAATGTATGTATGCTTTTTTGGGGATAAATTTCATTTTTAATTTGGGGAGTTATTTCATGATAAAATATTCAACTTTGTAATATATTTATCCCCAAATTTGGGAAGGGCAATTGGGCCAATTTTTAGGAGTTGGTCTTATTTCACTAGGAAAAGTTATACTCCCTTAGTATTATTTCTCTAAATAATTTGGCCTTATCTCACTTTGTCAAAACGCATGCGAAGACCCCTCCCCACTCGGACTGAAAAGCGCTTTGGAGAAAAAATATAATGGCAAGACCGTTCCTGATATTGGGGACTTATTTTAATAATTTTTGGGAACTTATTGCTTTATTTTTGTGGGGACTTATTTCACGATTTTGGAAAGTTATTATTTGCGGTTATTTCGTCGTCCTATGCACTAACTATCACACCACGAATTCTATCATTTGGGGATCAGCCAATGCATCCACAGAGATTGACAGTTTGATGCGGATAGTGGAGTGGTATCATTGGTTTATTTATCATTAGAAATGAGATGAAGGTAAGGAAAACTTTTCACGCCACACAGACCATAATCTATATTCTCTGCACTAAATTCCCAAATCTTGTTATCAGCCTTCTTGGTGATGTCAATCGGAGGCCTCTAAGCTGAATTGGATTTTTTTTTTTGTGGGGAACTGAGAAGTGCCGATGTTATAGTAACATTCCGAAAACAATTCAAGTACTTAAGGCCTATATAATAAAAGTGAACAGCCCTAAGCCACAAGGTCTTGAAAAGCGAGTGAAAATAAACATTTTTTATTAAAAGGTGTTTGGTAAAATGATTCTTTGAGAAGTAATTCATTATTGTTTTTTTATTATAACATAAAAAATAAATGTTTTATATTTCCTATAATTTTGGTTGATCTAACATTTATATTAAAACTTAATCTAAACAAATGGAAATGTGTTTGACTTGGTCGGGTTATTTAACTTTGATGTAGATATACATACATTCATAATATAATGAAATTTCGTTAAAGATACAAATCATAGCTTCAAAATTAGTTTATCATTGAAATTGGAATATCTTTTGCAACTACATACATATATCATTTACAGTTGTTTTATAACTTTGAGCTAATTAAAAAAGTATGTATCTTATCTTGACAACTTGAATATAAGCTTAACTTCCCATGTTTAAATGTTAAAAGTGTCAGTTTGGATTAAAAAGTATCAAATAATAGTTTTATGAGTAAGCTGGATATAAATTTATAGCTTTTTGTGAATAAGTAATAAATTAGACACTGGCGAAAAAAGAAAACAATATTAAAAGATTATATTCAATAGCTAAACAGAAAGTTGCAATAGCTCTTGTATAATATTGATCATAACAATTCTGTAACGGTGTGATAAAAAAACATTCAATACATAATCGATGAAAATACATAATACTAATTTCCAATCAAAAATGACATTAGTTGGAACTTTAAGAATATTCACTGCGGGATCCAAATTGCAGAGTAAACGATAAAAGCTAATTGTTTAAATTTTTGGAAGTAAAACAAAGATTACATTTTCAGATGAGACTTTTAACCGGCATTGACGGAGGTTTTCGAAGCATTTGGGCTAGGTGTATTAAATGGCGTGACGACTTTACTTTTGCTAAGGTTCAGGGTCAACATAAATTCATCACACCCGATTGAGGAGACATGCGGAAGTATACAGAATGTCATTAAAGATAATGCCCTTTTGCTCTCAAGGGCATTCATACATTTGTATCTGGTTGATAATGATTGTGAAAATATCTGCAAGCTCTTAATTGTGTATATAAGGCTTTTTAGATCGACAATCTCGCAATTTTTTTTTAAAACATGTTCCTTAAAGTTAAAAGAGATTATAAAAAGTTATGTCTAGCCCAGAGCAGAGGATAGATTATCTAAAAAATTTGGCCTTAAAATTAGAAAACTGTTTGAATTCTAGATCTTTCTGGAATTTTGTGAGCGAACTTAGTCCTCGTAATCAAGGTTTGAAGTAGCCTTTGGATAAGCTGATTCGCTCGCAGCTCATTTACAAACTCTACCCTTAGGTGACGAAGACTTCCATGCCTTCGATTACCTTGCTTTGAAGTAATGAAGCAACTCTTCCATGGAAGGTATACCAATCGAATTTCAATAAATCTGTTATTTTCGTGATATTTACGTGATATTAAATGCAATTTTGTTTTTAGATGCAATAATAAACATTTTATATGAATGCCGTGCCCGTGAAATGATGGTAAGTGCGTTGGACTGTCATGCTAGAGGTCTTGTCTTGGTTTCGATCCCTGCCTGTGCCATCTAAAGTTTTTTCACGGGTACTGCCTCTGGTGAGGAATTGACAAATTCTCCAAGAGTAATTCTTGTCATGAAAACTGCTTTCTCAAACTAGCCGTTCGGATTCGGATTTAAACTGTAGGTCCCCTCCATTCCTGACAACATTACTGGTACACATGAATGGTTGAGAGTCGTAAGTTACTAGGTCCTAGTTCTTAACGGACTGTTGCGCCACCTATTTTATTTATTTATATGAAAAACTCGCTATATGTATTGATGATAATAGTCGTCTAGGTATTTTTAAGCCAGGTTATCCCCCAGGATTATGAACCATGGACCATATCTTTGGCATTTTAATCATCGATCGGTAGGAAATTTATTGGTAATAAGAATAAGCTTTAAACTTGCTTTGTTAATTTCAAAACAACATTTGACGAAGTCAATAGACATGATTTAATTTACAAGTTATCTTATATGGACTTATCCCGAAAGTTTTTGTTAGCATAATTATAATAATATCGACAAATCGACAAATGCTAGGGTAGAGGATGAGGATCGAACTAGTTCGAAACAACAGCAGTTGTTCCTCAAGGATTATGTATATCTTAAGCGAGATAATCAATAAAATATCCTGAAGAAAAATAATTCGTTAATAACACACGTACAGAGATTTTACACGAATTTAAGTAAAGGGTGATTTGTTAGCAATTATCTTTTTGGTAACATTGCACTGGTTTAAACAGCTGACGCACGTTTCGTGTTTTGTTTCACTGTCAAACATCTTCACTTTGGTCTATAATTTAACCAAGAATCGTCTTTCAAACGAACGACGCTTGCAAATTATTGAATTTTATTATCAAAATGCGTGCTCTGTTAAGAAAGTTCATCGCGCGCTTCTTGTGTTCAGCGACGAAGCTCATTGTTGACTCAATGGGTATACGTAAATAAGCAGAATTGTCGATTTTGGAGTGAATATTAGCCAGAAGCATTGCAGGAGCTACCAATGCATCCACAAAAAGTCACAGTTTGGTGCGGTTTATGGACTGGTGGTATCATTGGACCGTACTTCTTCAAAGATGATGAGAATCGTAACGTAACTGGGAATGGTGAGCGCTATCGTGAGATGATATCCAACTTTTTTTTTGCCCAAATTGCAAGAGCTTGCCTTGCATGACATACATGTGGTTTCAAAAAGACGGTGCAACGGCATGCGCAACAATGGACTTATTGAGAGGCGAGTTTGGCCTCCTAGGTCGTGCGATTTAACGCCTTTAGACTATGTTTTGTGGGGCTATGTTAAAGCTCATGTCTATACAGACAAGCCCGCTTCAATTGACGCATTGGAAGACAACATTGAAGCATTTATTCGTGAGATACCGGCCGAAATGTTGGAAAGAGTATGCCAAAATTGGACTTAGTGGATGGACCATTTGAGGCGCAGTCAAGGTCAACATTTACATGAAATAATCTTCAAACATTAAATTATATGGACCATACTATCGATTCAAATAAAGATTTCATGCATTTTTTTGAAATATGTATATACATATGTTTTTTTTTTTGAAAAATTTTCCTATAGCTTTTAAAAAATCACCCTTTATTTGGGTATTTTACTTACCCACAATTTAAGCTACATATGCTAAGCATTTAAAGGCAAATATTAGTGTAGCTCAAGTTTGTTTACAACCAATATATTGATTTAACGTCGAAATAAAGGGTGTCCCAAAATTAACGCAAGATTTGAATTTGCCGCCATTTGTGCAGTGAAGTGTTGGCAACCCTGAAAAAAAACAATTTGACAGCTAACAGTATAGGGTTATTAAAAATTGAGCGTTACACGAGAGAACAACGTGTCTTCATTATTAAAGAATATTTCAAAAATAGTGAAAGTGAACCATGATTTTTCGAGCAAAATCAACCTAAGTGATGAAGCACATTTTCATCTTGATGGCTTTGTCAATCGCCAAAATTGCCGCATTTGGGGTTCGGAGAACCCACATGTGATTGTCGAAAAACAAATGCATCCACAACGCGTGACTGTATGGTGTGGATTTTGGGCTGGAGGCATAATTGGGCCATATTTTTTTGAAAATGATGCTGGTCAAGTAGTGACTGTTACTGGTGCTCCATATCGCGACATGATTACACAGTTCTTTCTGCCAAAATTGGATGATATTGATGTGTCCAATATGTGGTTTCAACAAGACGGTGCCACATGTCATACAGCCCGTGAAACAATTCAATTACTGCATGAGACATTTCCAGGTCGTGTACTCTCTCGTTTCGGTGATCAAAATTGGCCTCCTAGATCGTGTGATTTAACACCATTAGACTTCTTTTTATGGGGTTATTTGAAATCACAAGTCTATGTCAACAAGCCCACAACCACCCGTGCATTAAAGGAGGAGATTCAACGCTGCATCAACGAAATTCAGCCACATTTATGCAGAATGGTAATGGAAAATTTCAACAAAAGAGTGCGCATTGCATGCAAAGCCGTGGAGACCATTTGTCCGATGTGTTATTCCATACATAACCCTATACTATGTACTTTACGAGTCAATAAAAATATAAATATCAAAAGACTAAAAACGGCGTTTTCTATTTAATTCAAATCTTGCGTTAATTTTGGGACACCCTTTATAAAGTTTTAAACACAACGGTATATTCATGTCTGTCCTATGGTTACAAGTTTTCGATTATAAATATTAACCTCGAGGCTTTCGAAACCGTGGAAAGACATTTCGTTTGCCAAACTCAACAACAAATTATGCCATATATTCAGGGTCAGGTATGACCCCCATTTATTTGAAAAAGTCTGAAAGCTAACGCGGACGGAAAGAAGTTATGGGGCTCTTCACAAGGCCATTTTGAAAAAAAATTGTTCCAATCAAGTGCCTCTCCGTTCAAAGAGTGAAACTAACTCGCGTTATCCAAAAATCTTCTGTAAACATATCTGAAAAGCAGCACCATTTTGCAGATAAAATTCCTAAACTCCATCACACTATGTCAATGTGTGTTGTTAATCTTTCCAGAGCAAATTCGTTCGCATTCAGAAATAAATATTTACAAGATTTTAAATCAGCAATTGATTTCGGATGACAATTATTTTCGCAATTCAGACCCCAATTTTAGTATATTTTTAGAGCAAGATTTGAAATTTTAATTTTACTCCGTACTGAAATGACCTGTCGCAAGTCAAGTGATCATGTAACAGAAGAGAAATAGAAATATATTTACCATTTCTTGGCTGTTTGTCGAATTTTACATGAAATTCGACGTATATATTTTTGAGGATAGCTACTCGTATATTTCAATAGAAAGGCTTTATGAAATCTTAAATGGGACTTTGGGCTAGTTTAATCTATGTACATTTTTTCTGTCAACATGCTTTTAATTTCTGCAACAGTTTCCTCTATAATTAAGTGAATTAACCAATTATTTTAGTTTTAAATTAAAATCATACATGTTAAAACTAAAACTTATTTTAACTGTTGAAACTTATGTTGACAACATATTTTCAATTTTTTAAACCTGAATTATTTGAGATTTAATATTTTAACACTTATGTAGAAAATGTTTATACTTTATTCAATATATTTTTACACTTTTGTATAATTTTATTTTTATTTTAAATCATAGTATGAAATGTCATTTTTAGTAAATACTCGTACTTGAGATCATTTGAAAATAAAAATACCTTCTTAGTTTAACAATAAAGTGTATTCAGTCTAAAGAATGGTTGTTAAACTTCAAAATCCCTAAAATAGTGAACCATCTATTATAATGTGCAATAGTTGAAGATTCACTTGTAAGAAATGAAATATGCAGAATTAACTTCCGCAAAAAGTTACTTCCATTGTATTTTATCTAATATAAAACAAAACATAATGATATTAAACTTCCTCCATAAACGATACCGTAACACACTAATTTGTTAGGTATTCCAAATTCGCAAAGAAAAATGTATTTAATCCAAGAAATATGTAAATCGTCTTTCTTTTTTTAATAGTAGGTATATAATTTATATTTCCTCACCTGTCATAAATATTTTGAATTATATGTCTCTCCTCAGTGTCAAGCACAGTATTGATTAGGTCTAATCGAACATCTATTTAACTTCAACTTCCACTTCCACCACCAACAACTTCTCTTTAATGAGAAGAAGCTAATTTCTTGTTAATCTATCAATAGCATCGCAACAACAGTCTTACCTACCGATCAACGGACGGACGACTTTCTTCCTTTTGTCTTTGGGAAGATCTCATATCACACTCTTAAAAAATGACGACTGCACCATTTATTGCGTCTGTGCCAAAATGACAGATACAATAGATCAATTCAACTCCGCATAGTCATCATCATCACATAATAGCTCAGTGCGCTAGACACTGTTGAATGCGCGTTGCACTTTAAAGTCTCTAAGCCACAGAAAGAGGAATCTCGCTTTGGTTTTTCTTTTCACCTGCAAAATTACCTTGTACTTCATCGATATCTCCTTCTATCTCTTGGATATCTGCCGAAAGCAATACAAGACATCTATTTCTATAGATACATACTCGTATATGTATCTAATATCTTTTTATTTTATTGTTCCACCGGTTTTAAGTCTACGTAACCAAAACTTCAAGAGAAGCACACACCACCAACCGTCTGCGTCTGCGTCTGCGTCCGCGTCCGCCCTCCTATGATGGTCTGGCTTTCATAAAAAAGTAACCGACGACGACACGATGGAAACATGGTATTTATCAGGAGTTAGTCAAACAACCTCATAGTGAGCCAAAAGTGGGGCTAGTTGGTATAAATCGAATCTAGTATCCTAATTCAAATACATTCGGTGGCAAATCGTATTCAAGAGTGCACGAACCGTTCGAGCTCAAGAAGTGCCAGTTTAAAAAAACAAAGAAAAGAGAAATCTCCCGTGACGTCAGGCATAATTATGTTTAAATTAATCGTAAGTCAAGGAAGTGTCTCATTAATCAAATTCGATTTTCTTTTTCTCAAAAATTTAACTCTCATTTTATGGATACATTTATTATTTGCAGCTCCTTTTCTCTGTGATCGGTTTAGCTGTGGGTCTTAAGATTCATGAACACGAATACGAACATCAGGAATATGAACACGCCCATTATAATGAGCCAGCGATTGAGGAAACTGAGCACCATCAAGAGGTCGACCACAAGCACTCGGCGACATCACACCAAAGTGTGAAATTCCATCATTTCCATGCTGTTCCGGTCTACATCAAAAAAGAAGATCAGCATTTGCTGAAGAATCCCATCGAAATCGGAGGTTCGAAGCAAAAATTGAAGATTCTTCATCCAGAAACCGAAAAGAACCACAACCATGGATTAGTTTTGGAAAATCACAGTGAATCACATGTGGAAGAACATGGACATGGACATGAACATGAACCTATTATACATGAGCATGCTGGTCATTACGAAGAAGAGCCACATTTGGAACACTACGAGCACTACAGCCATGAGTAAAATGCTATATTGAGCAGATGAAGGCGGTATACATAGAAGATACAGAAAGCTAAAGTGACAAGGAACCAAATTTTGTATAAGAATTAAGAACCTATAGAATTAAGAGTGTGGCCGAATGCTGTTTTCTCCAACTATAGCAATTAAGTGATTTAAGATTATAATATGTATATTTTTTTTTAAATAAATAAACGATTATTCGTATCGATGAAAATAAAGAATGTTAGTAGTAGCTTTGTGTGAAAAATTGAAGATCATTTCTGTAGAATAAAGGGGATTCAAATAAAGAAATCTCATTTGGTAGACAGAGACAGAAGTTTCAAATGCAGAACATCGATGAACATGTTTGTCATTATTTAAATCTGGACCGTTTTCATCTTGCCCATTGATACACATTTTTATTCGACCAACTACAAGAAAAACCTTAATACCACAAGAAGAAAAAATTACGTTACAATACTTTTTTTAACGGATTAAGATGCCATAAATTCGAATCTTGCCTTTCACATCAGATTTTTAAAATTTTCCTTTAAAAATGCTAAAGACAGCCAAAAAACTGTGTTTTTAAGGCCGGCCAAGTTAAAACACAACAAAGCCCTTAACAATAAATTGTATGATGATTTTGCAAAGTACAATTCCTTGCCTTCGAGTTACAGTTTAAATAATTTTAGTACCTAACTCAGTTTCTGGAAATTCTCATAAATTATGAGTCTTTATTTGACTCTATATGAATTTTGTAGGGAACCATGAATTTATTACTTTCATAGAAAAATACGTTTTGGAGTTAATTTTTGGTGATGATTTCATTTTCGAACTTTGATTCTAACTATCTGCTAAAGTTTAAAAACTAAACCCGTTCTTAACATTATTTTTATATATATTTTTTAATATACATATTCCGAAAAGAAGAAATAGAATTTGATAGAACAAGAATTCTTTTCAATCCGTTTTTTTCTGTTAAAAACCGTTTTAGCACAAATGTTTCAGCATTTCTTTAAGATTATTTTGAGACTCGTGAAATCTAACAACTTGTGAAGATTTTTCAAATATTTTATAAGATACTATAAATATTTCAACTGAATATCGTTATCAAATCATTACGAATTTAATGAAGTCATATTTCAAGAACCTTATGTGCTAGAGTAAATTTTAAGTCGGATTTGAATTAAGGCTATTAAAACCGATTGTAAGATCGCAATTTGATTGCCAGGAACAAAACCTTGTCGACCTTGTTATAATATTCCCGAAAAATAAGGATTTCATCTCAGAATGAGACATATGTACATAGTTAGCTGGAAATTTGTCAACACCTTCCTTTTGATGTTCTGAACATTGTGGAAAATTTCATAAAATCTCTTGTCCACGTGCGTCGTGTCGTAAGTTGTGGACCGCAAAAAGTTCTGATTTTCCTTCATTATCTCCACTTCTACAGGTAAAATGGTGTTATCACCTTTTTCGAAATGTTCTAAAATGTTTGTCTGAGTCATTTATTCATATGAATTGCATTATTTTACTGGATTATTTTGAAGTTTTACGAATTAAGAGTTCAAATAGGTAAACGTTGGGGAAAATTGCTAAACAGTATTTAAAGATAGAGACTGGGATGCGACGATCGCTGATAACTTCTACAACAACATTGATTGCTATCCTTAATAATTTTTGAATGAAATGTTTTTGTAATGAGCCAAATTCGAAGACTATACAGTTAAGAATTGAAGTTAAAGTCGTTTTCTGTTGAGATATTCGAATCGTTAAATCAAGTTAAATTAATTCTTGTATAAGTTTTTATATTTTGCAAACAAACTGTCAATAACAAAAAAACTTTCAATTGGATTTCTCTAAAAATGTTATCGCATTTCCTATGGGCATGGCAACACTAATGAACTGATTCCAGCGGATATATTTGCGACAGACACCGACTACTGCACCCCTGCCTTGAACCTCAGTAAAGATTGGGAAGATGACATGGTTACAAAAGACTTTTATACCACTATCTTTACTGACGGGTCAAAGATGGAGTGTATAGTTGGGTCGAAAATCTTCTCCGAGTCCTTTAATGTCTCCAAGTCTTTTCGGCTACCTGAATCAGAGAAGCTTGCATGCTTTTGATAAGCAAAATAGAAATTCGGCAATCTGCACTGCCGCAGTAAATTGATTTTTTTTAAGTCTTTTTCTGCACATTGTGATGTTTTGAATAATAAAACGATGAATCCAGATTCAAGCATTTCCATTAGAGTGTTTTATGCGCTATTAAGATCAAATTATTCGAAATAAAAAATCTCGAGAGCCTTCAAACGATTTGGGGCCCTACTATGTAGCTCGATTTTACAATAAAAATGATCGAATTCGCAAAATCGCAACTCTAATAAACGAATTCTAATAAACGGAAATCGAACAGCTCTAAACATGCCAATTTTTTTTTTGTTTTATTCGGAAAGTCGGTACTACCTAATTCTAAATTAAATGCCAAAGTCATCCGAATTCGCGAATAATCATTCTATATTAAATTGTCAATGTTAGTAAATGGAAATTATATATTGTTAATATTTAGTTAAATTATTTAATAAACATAGTAATATATGTTTCCTGCTCAGGAATTCATCAAAAACCTCAAACACGAAGGCCACACAGTTCGAAATTCTCGTCCACGATATGACGAAACATCCGGATTTGCCAAAAGGCTACCTGAAAACACCTGAAGCAAGACAAAATTCCAACCATTTATGGACAAATTTATCGAATTATTTGAATGCGGAAGGTCCACCACAACGTGATAGCGTCGGGTGGAAAAAGGTAAATCAAAATTTCAACAAAGCCGAATTTCTTTTATTTGTTTTATCTATGTATGTAGGTTTGGGCCGCCTTCAAAGTGCACACAAAAGCCAAGCTGAGGAAGAACAAAATTAATTTGTCTGAAACTGGTGGTGGTCCGCCAAAATAGCATTCATAAACCTACTAGAAGAGAGGGTCGCTGAACTTTTGGACTTAGGCCAAGCGATTGAGGGAATGACCGGTTCATTAAGTTTTGGAGTGAATAATAATGACAGTATCATTTTGGTAGAACAAAATAACGAAAACCCTTCGCATTTGGATAATGAAGTTACCAGTGATTTCATTGATGAAAATGAAGTAAGAGGTATAGAAATTCTGAGTGGTGAAAAAAAAACATTCAACCCCCGCGAAAAACAAAAAAAAAAACGACAGATTACACTATTAGAAAAACAAGTTCAAAATCAAACATTCTACCAGAACAATTCCTTGGAAGTAATGAAGGAAATAAATGAAAATCTGACAGGAATTTTGAAATATAAAAGAAGAGACTCCGAATTGAAGGAAAAAATATACAAACTTAAAAATAAAAATAACATAATAGGTCCGTTCGCGTACTTTCTGCACTAAAATTCGTAAACAGAAATATTTTAAAGCCACTCTTTAAAATATTTCTGGTAAAATTCTTTCACCAAAAAAAAAAATTACAAAAAAGTAAGCGAACGGGAAAACAACAAATTTTTCACACAATATTACTGTCTTGTTCCTGTTCTTTGAAAATTTGTTTTTAAATTTTATAACTGACAGCAAAAGCGAGCAATTTATTTAATTTTTTTGAATTTCTATCAAATTTGAAATTTTCACAAATCAGCCCAAAGAAATTTCTTGGGCTAAAATTCGTAGAATGGGGAAATATTTGACTCTCTCCTGAGCGCTCTCTTTTACGAAAAACTACGAAATATTTGAGTACGCGAACAGGATTTGGTTAAATTTCGTATTTTTTAGTAAAATTTGACTGTTTTAGGAGGGTACGCAAACGGACCTAATATGTTCTAATTTTAAAAGACTGAAGTAATTTTTTTTGTTTCGTTCTTTTTGTTTATTTTTTAGTCTTAAGAGTTATTTTTTAAAAATAAAAA
Source organism: Eupeodes latifasciatus (assembly GCA_920104205.1). Classification (NCBI taxonomy): domain Eukaryota; kingdom Metazoa; phylum Arthropoda; class Insecta; order Diptera; family Syrphidae; genus Eupeodes; species Eupeodes latifasciatus. The sequence continues at coordinate 101,946,013 of OV049924.1, read as the reverse complement.
CTTTATGAATTTGTTAAATCATCTCTTATTTTATTTCTTATTCTTTTAGTCAATTTGTGTTTTCTTCGTTTTCCAGAGAAATGTTGAAATGTCTTGCATCTTCCAACAATACATCTTGTGTTGATTCAAGCAATTCAACTTTGTACTTTAGACAGATATTATGGAGAGCACAACAAACATTCAAAATCTGAGACATCGGAATCTTGCCTTTAGAACTCCAAAGATTCGTTCTATGATTGATTTGGCAATCGAAAATTTTTCATTAAATTTCGACTCAATAGTTCCTTCAGCTGCTGTTTTATATGATGTCATAATCCACGGCTCTAAAGGATATCCAGAGTCTCCTGCAAAAGGTTTATGATTTTATTTTCAGCTTGAAATGTGTTATCTTATATCTACTTGCCTAAGATCCAGGACGACTTGCCTCCATTTTCGAAACACTGTTTTATGTAAGCACTTTCAGCACTAAGGCCCTAAACATGAGAATCATGTGATGCGCCTCCATATCGACCATTTACTGATCTTATAGTCATTTTGTAGTCACACACATATGTAACTGTTTGAAAAAAAGTATATTTTCATCTCAATATTTATTTTGTAATTTATTCAGACTTACCACCAAAAATACTCCATTTACCAAGATCGGAATCTTTAGTACGTTTCACTCTCCAAACCACGTTTGTTTACATTGTTGTATTTGTAATTTGGACAATTAGTCCATGAATAGATGTGAAAACCAACAACAAAACGATGCGGTGGGCTAGCGGCACTTTGCAAAGCAAAAACAAAATAGGGATGTTAATAAGTTTTTTTTCTCAGATTTTTCTTTTTACTTTTTTCGATGAAAAAGTCAGTTAGTTTTGCAGTCATTTTGTTGACAGCGAACCAATGTACAATTTTTTCTTGAAAAAAGCATGTTCAACATCAGCTTAGAGCCTCCGCAGACTGCAGACTTTTTATCGGCCGATAGTTTGGTCGGCTTCTTAATCAGTATGGAGAGGAATGCATATGCGCACACTACAGCGATTCAGTATCGGCCGATAAAAAAGTTTGATAGGCTACCCGATTACATTCAAACTAATCTGTCGGCCAACTATCGGCCGACTGTTTAATCAGTGTTGGCGCATACACGTCTGCGCATACATGACGATTGTTTAGTCGGCTGATAGTTCAGTTCGCTCTGTGATTTGGCGTCGTGTGCGTGTATTTTGAATATGGCGTCGCCCAAATCACAATTGTTGATTCGAGAATAGTCAGCCGATTGTTGGATAGTCTGCGCCCTGTTCACCAACCAAACTGTTTAGTTGGCTCGGAGTGCGCACTTTCAGCCCAACCCGACCAAACCATCGGCCGATAAAAAGTCTGCAGTCTGCGGGGGCTCTTAATATAATAAATTCACTCATTTACAGCAATCACTACGAAATTCTTTAAATTTCATAATTAACTTCGGATTATTGTATCAAAGATGCGTTCGAAGAACCATCAAGTTAAGGGTGCGAGCGCAATTTATTGAATTCTAATAAATTTTCATTAATGAACGGCCCAAATATTTGTTTTGCTAGTAATTAGAATTTGTATTAATTTAATTAATCCAAGTATATTTATAGTTTGTTTTTAATGATATAAGCTTGCAACTATTTTTCAATTCCATTTTGATTAATAAATATTAAATTTAAAAAAAGAGTTATAATCGAAAAATACCTTATCCATAACATTCTTGATTGATGGAAGCATACATGTATTTGCTATAAAAAAAAAACTATGCATCAAAGGAACACCAATATTTAAAAACAAATAATCAGAACGATTATAGCGAACTTGTTGTATAAATGCAGAGCAAATAAAATGCAAATTTTGGCGTTTATCACAAAATGAAAACGTCAAAAAATCGTTCTGAATAATTCATGCACAACTCATTCAATAGATAATGTAATCGACATGAATGTTTATTGTTGACGTACAGAAGTTTTTTTTAGTGAATTCATACAGTTTAACGCAAAATATAATTTTCATTAATTCCTTAAAAATGTTTAGTTATCAAAATTCAAGTTTACTCATCATTGTTTGAAGGGTATGTTTAGTAAAAATGCTGCTGATAATAAAAAAAAATGAATGAGTTTTACGTATGTATATGTTTTTGTTTTTCTTAATATAATAAATACTACCGTAGATTATATTTTATAAATGCAGAACATAGAAGAAAATATACATAAACAATAGTTTTCAGATATAAAGCAGAGGTTAGTGTAGAAAAATATTTTTGAGAAAGCCAATAATATTTTAGGTATGTTCCGCTTCAGCTAACCTTCATAAACTTTTTAGAAAAAATATTAGCATTAATAGCAGCCAGTTATTTCATAGGTAGCATATTTAATTGTTCACATTGTAAAATGTCTAGAAATTTTCATATGCTACAAAATTCGTAATTTTATGCGTAAACATAGAAGATAACATTATTTAGTCAAGAAGTATGGATTTAGGCGCGTTTACCGTTTTTTTTCTATTGGGTGTTCGGTTTCCCCATACTGGAATAAAAAAAGTTACTTAAATCTATTTATGTTCTAAGCAAACTACGCACGGCTGAAAAAATTGTCTGTTTTGTTGTTTTACAAAGTATTGAGTTACACTTTGTCCATTTCCAATTTTACTTAACCAGTTGCAGCGCATATTGCGTTCGCAAATAATTTAAGTAAACAAAATACAGCACTAATTAATCATTAAATATGTAGGTATTTGGTCAATTTTATTTTATTTAATATACATTTACAATATTTATTTGGATTGAAATTAAAAAGCTATACAAATCTTCCAATTTAAGACCATGTCAGCACTTCAAATTTTGTTGGTTAGGATTGTTTAGTTTTTGAACGAGGCCATGAAACATTCAAAATGAAGCATTTAGATGGGGCTGATTACTATAATGAAGCGTTTTGATGGGTCGAAACACTAAATGTGAGAATGTGTTTGGTTTTTTGCATCATTTCACGCACACTTTCTCACATTTAGTCCTCAGTACCTTGTAGGCAAACCGAAATGTCAGTCTGAGATTCAGATCTTGGTAATGGAGTATTTTTGCTTACCACCATCCCATTAATGCTGTGTTTGAGTTTTCTTAAAATAGTTGCTTACTCGAAGGCGGTCGAATTATTTCGGTATGCTCCCATCCACCAATCCATTTACGCCAGGAATTCTAGATTTTTCCCAAAATTTGCGTTTCGATTTTCCTTTTTCTTCTTCCGTCATTTCCAATTCCAATTTGATTTATTGAGGACAGATTTTTAACTTCCCATAGGAAGTTATTGTAATGGGTCCGATTTGTCAAATTGTGGGTGGTTTTTTTACCATAGCAGTTTAAAAATAATGTGCAAATTTTGGTTAACCCTAAATATCTCATGAACCAATAACGCTAGAGACTTGAATTAAATTTTATGTTGTATATTGTAACGTGATACAAAACATTTTTGGAAAAAAATCCAATTAACGTTTTTTTACAAATCAAAAAAAAAACTAAAAAAAAATGTTGTTACCTCAAAAATTTTACGACTAAAATATGATTTCATCTCCAAAACAATATTGTGCAACGAAGAATAATGTTTTTGTCATCTGATAAAATTTTGAGAAAAATCTAATTGACAGTTTTTTTATAAAAATAAAAACCTAAAAAAAAACATTACTCAAAGTTGGTAAAAATTGCATTTCGACTCAAAAATCTTTTCAAAAACTTAAGATTATGGCTTCACTCTTATTTTATCTTATAAAAAATATTATTTTCAACATTCGGAAAAATTTTGAGAAAAATCAAATTGACAGTTTTTTTTTACAAAAAATAAAAACCTAAAAAAAAATTAATAAAACTTGGTAAAAATTGACTTTCGACACAAATATCTTTTCAAAACTTTGCGATATTGGCCTTAAACTAGTTATATCTTTCAAAAAACATTGTTTTCAACATTCAGTAAAATTTAAAAAAAAATCGAATTGACAGTTTTTTTACAAAAAATTAAAAACCTAAAAAAAAAACAATACTAAAACTTGGTAAAAATTTACTTTCGACTCAAATAGCTTTTCAAAAACTAAAAATATTGGCTTCAAACTTATTTTATTTCACAGAAAATATTATTTTCGATATTCAATGAAATAAAATCTACAAAAAATAGTACCTACGCAAATTTGGTAAAAATTGATACATATAGACAAACTTTTAAGCAAGACAAATCGACAGACGGGATGGGAAGTTATCAGTGTGGGTCGCATCCCAGCCTCTTTTTATTTTTTATTCAATTGACTTATGTCAAAAAATATGCGAGACTCGTTAAAAATTCGGAAATTTTGTAGAAAATAATTGGCATTACTGACATCCGATTCTATTTTCATAAATATTACCAACTGAAAGTAGAGTCGGATTTAAGTTTCTAATAGAATACAAAGTAGAATCGAGTTACATAGTAGGGCCCCTGTCGAATATTTACTTTTCTGGCGGTAAAGCAAATAAAGCTTCTTGTAGAATATAATACCCGGGCCGTGGTTAGATAGTTAGCGCGTAGAACTGTAATGTCAGAGGTCTTGGGTCCAATCTACATACATATGTCTGTGCTCAAGAGTATTTCTTGTTATGAAAAGTGGTTTCTCTAAAAACTGTAGCCCCTCAAATTTTTGACAATCTAATTCACTAGACCCTGGGTTCTCTACAAGCTGTTGCGCCTCTTAAGTTATTAAGTTAAGAATGAATATTCTTGTAAAATAATAATGTTGATAATGCGCCCTTTAAATATGCAATATTTGTTTGCCATAGAGTTTTATACTTTTCATTTTAAATACATACATATGTACATATGCATACATAAAATAGTAAACTTAATTTAACTTCCTTACTGGATAACTGCTTTTCCTGATTTATGTTTTTAAAGAGTGGAATGGAATCCAACAGAAATCACTAGCGCTTCGAAATTTGTATTATTTCAGTTAAAACAACAGAATAATTTGTTGGCATTCAATTTTTGACTGTGAATTCCTTGATTAATTTTTTCGAAACTAATCAATCAGTATAAAAACGAAACTGGTGGTGCGGATGACAGATTGATCTACAGTTATTAACATTCTAAAAATTGACAGCTGTTTGTCAATATGTCTTGTTTTGTATTCTACTGATTATTTCCAGGGTTAGGTTAGGTTAGGTTAAAGTGGCTGTTGGTTGGGAAGTCCAACACACTTAGACCAAAGTATGGTCCGTTGTGATACCACATGGATCAGTTAATCAGCTTAACTCGTTGAACCAATTGAAGCTTCGAATGAAGCGCAGCAGACAAGTAATGTCTGAATTTTTTAGATCGCTGGTATCGTTAAAGTAGTAGTCTCCAAGGTGGATTCTACGTCTTTGTGATAAGGCAGGGCATGTGCACAGAAGATGAGAGATTATTTCCAGGGAGACAGGGAAAATAGTTTAACAAAGTAAATCTGATATTTGGGTTGGTGTTGAATTTAAATTTATTTTCATCAATAACAAATGAAACGTTTATAAATTAATATTATGGCCGATAATTTATCTTTCTAAAGATAGGAGGTTTCGCGGCTGGCTCGAATTAAGTCCAGCCAAAAGGACCACAAAAACCACTTTCTGTAGCAATTGCAGCTGTATGTCAGCAATAACAAGGCGAATATTCACTTCCAAGGCTTCAATTGTCTCGGGGTTATGTGTTGCTAGATAAGCGACTTTCCATAACCCCACACAAAATAGACCAGCGGTGTTAAATCGCGCGATCTTGGAGTCTCTTCAATAAATGGAGTGTTTGGTTGCATTGCCTCGAACAGAACCATAAATTTGGTAATATGTAGATATTACATATTTGCACGATTTGCAAACATTTCTTAGAAGACAGTCTGTTCATTTTAAATTAGCAAATCAAACTAAGCCAAGTGAGCTGTCAAAAAGAGCAATTCCCAAAAAAGTATTGCCAGATTGAAAACCACACGTCTAATAAAACATCCTTTCCAAGCACATTTCTAAAATGAATGTCTAATTGGATAGGTCTACACATTAAAACTCAAAAAATCAATTTTGTCATATGTTTTTGAAAATTGAACAATGACAAAAAATGGTCATGATCATGAAAGACATCTTTGTACGCCTGTTTTCCTAAATAGTTTAAAATAAACCGTATATGGTTAGTTTGAAAAACGAAGGCCGAAAAATATACCGGTAAAGAATTGAAAAAAAAAAATCTCCAGTATTTTGTATGAAATGCTATAAAATCACATCAGAAATCAGCATAGTAGTTTTGGGATCATTAAAACAGTTGTTGTTGTATAAAATAATAAATGTTTTATTTTTTGATAAGATATCCAAACGATATCTACATTACGACCCAAAATGTATTCAAATCTTAAAGAACGTAGCTAAAACTGTTAAGCAAATAAATACAAAAATAAAGTTCCTAATATACAAAAGCTTAAATAACAAATAAATAAATATTGCAAACAAAACTTAGAATAGCACCACAACAATAAGATAAACATTATTTTTGTGTTTGATGATGAGTATTGTAATATTACACCTTTGGTGGTGGTCTAAGAGCTACATTAGCTTCTGGGTCCTTTGTTCCCCGAGAGCCTTTCTTGCCATGGGGATGGGGTCCTCCACGCTTGCCTCGCTTGGTTGGATGACGTCCCTGATATTTGTGGCTTGGACTGTGCTGATGCTGGTAGCCATAACCTTCGGGATTGTTGTTGTATTTTGGCGAATAAGTATCATATTCCAATTGAGGCTTCTGGTTCTGGGGTGCTGTTGAATAAGGCCGATTATGGGAGTTTTCCCAGTTTGATGATTGGGCAACAAGGGAAGGCGATGACGGTTCCTTCTTAAAGACAAACTGATAAGGATTCATTATTGGATAGCCCGAGTCCTCGGAATCGTCTTCGGCTTTTGCTTCAGTGTAGAGTGAATATCCCTTATAATCGGGATGCTCCTTAGTCTTGTGGGGTCGAGTGATGACAAGTTTTTCCGGTTTGTATGGCAACGAGTTGATGTCCTGATAAATGTCAGAGTTGAAGAACAGTTTGGGTTTAGTTGCAACCCGTTCTTCCTGAACAACATGAGACAAGTCGAATTCTTCCATATTCTTGAGAGCCGCTGAATGATCAAACGATTCTACTGGTACTTTGTTCGAATATGGCCTCGAAGTCTGCATAGACTGTAAGGGAGCTCGTGCTTTTATTTTATAAATAAATTCTACATTAGGTGCCAAACTGTCTGAGAGCTCTTGTTGTAGGGAAGAACTTGAATAAGTCTCTTCATTGGATTGACTTTGTTGCTTAGGAGCGGTTTTTTGATTTTGGTTGCGCATAGTTGATGAGTATTGATAATTGGATTGTTTTGGCTTTGGGGTTGCTTGAACGCGTTGAGTGCTTTCGACTTGTTGAATTTTAAAGTAGTTTGTCTTTGGTTCAGAAGGGGGAATAATTTTGCCATCAGCTTCCATTTCCTTCATGTACTTGATGACAGATTTTTCTATTTGCTTTAGAATTTCTTCTTTAGGGATTTCACTTGAAGCTGCCGCCTTAATACGATCCTCTTCGGAATTTGATTGCCCCCTCATTGATGGAGCTACATAGGCGGTTTCAGAATTGCTATTTGGTTGATATCGGTATTTGGTTTCAAACTTTGGTTCATATTGCTGTTCGGACACAGTTTCATAAGTTGAGTAGTCATAAACGTCATAAGACCGAGTTACGGGATCCTTTTCAAAAACAGGCGCCGATGCTTGTATAGGTGCAGGAGTTTGTGTCTCAGGTTCAGGCGCTTCGAAGACATCATACTTGTTTTGTGTTGGTGTATTTTCTGCAGTGATTCTTATGGGTTCCTGGAGACGACTTCCATACATTTGCATGGCCTTGGCAACATACTCTTCGGCTGTTTCAACATCTTCAACCTGACGTTCTTCATTGCCGAAACTGTATTGAGATACGCCAGATGGGTTGGTCGGAAACTGGCTTTCGGGACGAATCAAGTTTAGCTCATATGGATAGTTTTCTAAAAAAAAAAATTGCGATGAAATGAGATTTAAAGATGATTCAGTTTTTAAAGTAAAACCAACCTGTTTCTTGATTAGATGAGGAATAGGATGGTTGCATTCCAAATCTGGAAGATTCAGTTCGACTAGCCATAGCTATTTGATCAGGTCCGGCTGCTTTTTCTGTTACTTCTTCGACTGCTGTTGCCTCAGTCCGAGCACCTGGTCGACGCCTTCCACGAGCATTGTTTGCAGTTACAAGCAATGGCAAGAGCTTTAGAAAAAAATACAACCAAAAAAAATCATTTAGGAAAATTATTGCTACCACAATTATTATAAGGTCACAAATTAAAATTTATTCAACATAACCAGAAATTCATACATGGTTATAGAATACAATTTCTTTCGTTTTTAAAAAATTAACTATCGTTTTTATTTCAAAATCCTAATTTAAGGTTTCAAATTTTTATTTTTCGTAGTTGTCCTCAAAAAAGTATCAAATATTCTGATAATTTGTCGACGGCGCTGACAATATGGTCTTTATAGGCGTTTTATTTTTTGTACCTGAACTGAACTAGCCTTAGTTGTCAAAGTAAAAACTCTGTTTCTGTTAAGTGTATCAGAGCTTAAAAAAAAATAAATCAATTTTTTATTGATTTCGATCTGTCAAATGTTTCCTGCATTCCATGGGGCAAAATAAATTGATTTGCAGATTTGGATTTTACGCCAGATTTGCTCGTCTTTGGGCTCATTGTAATAGAATTTTCGGCTTAACAGATACAAGGCAAAATTGTTATAATTATATAGGCCTGCTGGTATAAAGGTTCATACAGAGATGTTTTAAATTTGTTTCATTTCTGTTTGTCAATTTAAAAAGTGTTTAGCTGGAAATTTGACAGTTAAACCGCACTTGTTAACACTTACATATATGAAATTACGATAATACAATGACACAAAAAATAATGTATATTGTGTTCCTTTCGCCACTAAAAAATCAATTTTTGACAGCAAGCCCCATAAGTAGTCAGAGAGTGATTAACAAAATGTGATTTGAAGGAAAATAATAAGTGATTAACAAGATGTGACTTGAAGAAAAATGAATTCAAATTCTGGAAACATTTATCAATGAAAAATGCAACACCACTGTTACCTGTTCTTAATTTCATAGAGAATTATGAACTTTCAACTCTACTAAAATGTTTTTTTTTTTAATTTTCAACATTTAAAAATGCTTAGGGGCAATTTCTTAATTTAAATGTTTTGACGCATTTCAAAACGAAATCTGAGTATTCCGAAAATATCCAGAGCAGACGTTGTTCTTAGCTCTAAACTAAAAATATCCTTATGTGAGTGTTTTATGTGAATTAAATTGTCACATACAGATGTCGCCTGAAATTCTTTATTTTGTAAATTGTTTGTATTGTTGAACTGAGGAAAATCTTAAAATTTAACATCAAAGTTAATTGTCACTAGATTTTTGAATTCTTAGTTATTTAAAAGAAGTACACTTTGAAAGAATCATTGTTTCGGAAATGTGTTTTCAATTTATCTCCTTAAATCACACTTTGAAGTTTGAATACAACAAAAGTTGGACAATTAGAAGAAACGAAAATGTATGTATATTCCGAAAATTTTAGTGTATCTTAAGAATTGTTCAAATTTGTTTTCAAAATTTAAATCACACTTGTATAAATATCATTAAGAATTTCAAAGGAAGAAAATTCAATCTATCAATTGAAACTCTATTTTTCATCGTTGGAAAAAACACAGTTGGTAATCAATGCACTCTTTTATGCGCCCACGACCGACCGCGACGCCACAAATTTCCATAACTTTAAATTCACTATATTATAATCCTTAGGCTATGTGGTCAGCATTATAAATTATAAGAATGACTTTCACTCTCTCTCGTGTGTGACGAGATCGTTACACTATCACTAGATATTTTTATATACTTTTGCACTTGCACTTGCATTTGTTTTGTTAAATACACAAAATTTCTTTATTTGTTTCGATTTTTAATTTATAATCCACTCGATAACAAAATACAAAAACTTACAATTAATTGTAGAATAAGAAAATATTTGATATTGATGATCATGGCTTAGCAGTATCCAAACATGAATTGTTATCGAATCGTGTCCATGATCAACCTTTTATAAGAAAGTACAAAAAACGACCACCAGGGTGAGAAAATTAACGGATAACACAGCAAACAACAGACAACAGCAGCATGCAATAATTGCATCTCCCTTCTTCTTTCATAGCATTTATGCGAGTACGTGCAGTTATGGTTGTTGCATTGGTGCCAGCAAAATCCAAAAGATAGAAAACCGATGACGATGACGTTGATGAGATACAATGTTAAATGCGAAAATGAGATTTTCCACCTTGATTGTTGTAGTTGTAGTTGTTGTTGTTTTTGTTTTTTGTTGTTGTATAGTGCGGATGATTCCGTTTTGAGTTGTCTTGACGTGTGTCCAGTTTTAAAAGAAGATATAGAAAAGCTTATTTGCAACACAAACAAAAAGAAAGGAAAATTTCCTCTTGAAAAAACGTCGGCATAATACTAAGAAGATTATGTTAAAATGTTTTGAAAACAACAAAAACGATACAATACTGTTTGGCAGTCTTCACAGAGCCATATAGTTTAGTTTGGTTGGATGGTTTGGGGTAATGACTTGAATGCAAGTGCAGTACAAGACCACGAAGACGGTAGATACTAGATGCAATGATGTACCGGCTACTGCATTAAGGAGGCAGAGGAAGAGGCAGATGAAGAGGTATAGTTGAATGGGATAAGCTCTATTAAATAATACTCATAATTCGTGTGACAATAATAAATGGCAAAGTTATTATATCTATATCAGCTATGCATCTTTCGGAGTGGGTCAGTCACACTTGTGAATATTTTCAGATGTTTTTGACGTTTCAAATTTGTTTACACCTTTAAGTTTATTGCTTAAAATTATGCGTCTGTTCATAAATAAGGTACAAAATGTGAGTAGGGATGCTCTGGTTTGTTCGGATTCGGCTTAAAACTGTAGGTCCCCTCCATCCCTGACAACTTTACTCGCACACAGGAATCGTTGAGAGTTGTAAGTCACTAGGCCCTAGTTCTCAACGGACTGTTGCGCCACCCAATTTATTTTTTTATTTTAACGTTTAAAACCAGAATTAGAAGTAAGATTTGACTTTTCTTATCTTTATCTTTTTTGAAAAATTGCCAAGATACGTTTGATTCTGAATGGTAGTGGTACTACAGTTGATACGGAGTCAATGCACAATTTTGTAGAACTATACAAAAATTGGAAACATGCATTTACAAAAAAATTAAATAAAAATTGAATCTTAGCAGACGATTTTTATAGAAAAATACACAGGTAATAAAATTTGCAACATTAGTTTAAATAAGTTGAAATGAAATTCTGTCCAAAAATGTCAGAGTTCATCTTTATTTTTTAAATGATGTCATAGTGTTTTTTATGTTGGATACGATACTTTGCGAACACATCCATGAAGCTTAACTTAAGGATGTATTAAACGTACCAATGTCTAAAAATGACAAAAAAACTCGAAAACTGATTTCGATTAAAATTTATCTGCAGTAATTCTATTGTGGATGTTGTATTTGTTATTTATATAAATTTCTACTGCACTAAGGATGGCTTTTCCAATAAAACACTCCTATTTTTATGTCATTTGACGCTGTTCTTTAAAATACTTCAATTTCGGAATACTGTCTATCGAAATTCTATATAAACACAAAATTAAAATATCAATACTGTACCATAAAATGTCCTTAGTTCAAAATAATTAATCCATTAAACCTTGACGTTGATTCAAAAACTATTCATACAAGTTATTGTAGTAAAGAAAATATTGTCGTGATGTGTATTAGGCTCAAATATATTCTGTTTTTTTTATACATCATGAATACGATATTTTTTAACCTATTTACAGAATTTTGACCATACAGTATTTTGTAGGTACATACAGAATTTTGATACGTAGTATTTTGAAAACAGTATTAGGAACCATACAGTATTTCGACCCTAACCCAAAATTTTGAGCAGTTTTTTAATAAATGTTGTGATTTTTTACACTGAAATACTTTATCGTTAAAAGGCTGTATATATGTATATTAAAATGCATTATAAACATAAAAGAACATCTTATAATACTGCATTTCATTTTTAAATTTTCTTCAGAAAAAAAAATCTGAACTCGAATTAGGGTAATACATTTTTGAAGATCAGAATAAGAATAATAATTTATATGTAGTTTACAAATACAATTTAAAAAAAAGGAGGCTGGGATGCGAGATGCGACCCACACTGATAACTTCCCATTCCGTCTGTCGATTTGTCTTGCTTAAAAGTTTGTAGGTTTTCGTGTTGGGTTAAAAATTTGTTAGTTGAATTATTCTTAAAAAATTTAAAATTACCAACAATATTTGAAATTAATTTGAGAGATATCAAAAACCGAACATCAATTTTTACCAAATTTGCGTAGGTACTATTTTTTGTAGATTTTATTTTTTTTTATGAAAAAACGGATTGTTGGATTTTTATAAAAAAAATACTGAATATCGAAAACAATATTTTCTGTGAAATAAAAAGAGTTTGAAGACAATATTTTTAATTCTTGAAAAGCTATTTGAGTCGTAATAAGTTTTTACCAAGTTTTAGTATTGTTTTTTTGTTAGGTTTTTAATTTTTGTAAAAAACCTGTCAACTAGATTTTTCTCAAAATTTTATTGAATGTTGACAACAATACTTTTTTAAAGATAAAAGTAGTTTAAAGCCAATATCTCAAATTTTTGAAAAGATATTTGAGTCGAAAATCAATTTTTACTAACATTAATTAATTTTCAATTTGACAAATCGGACCCATTACAATAACTTCCTATGGGAAGTAAATAAGTCAACACTTCAAAAAATCTCGTTTCAGATTTCTCATTTAAAATAATTCATATTTCTTAGGATAATTCTAGAGATATTGGACTCGGTAAAATCCCAAAATCCAAAATCTCCCAAAGGAAAAATACACATGTCAAAATTTGCTTTAAAATCACTTGACTTATGTAGTGAATATACTACATACAAATATTTGTAAATTAAGTAAATACGCACTTTACAAAATTACCATTTGACGAATTATCAAAAAAGAATAATCCAACCTTACTTTAGAATGAATCTCCAAAGAATTAATTTTCATTTCGAAAAACCTACACAAAATCTTCAAAACCCCAGTACCTGAGGCATGTGAACTACATTTTTTAACGGTAATATCATATCTATTGGAAGTTATTGTAATTTGTCCGATTTGTCAATTTTAAAATTTCACGATTTTTCCAAGGTCCCCTAGAATATAAATAAAGTCTAAATATATTGAAGACACAAATGTCTTTTAATTTTTGTTTTAGAAAAAAAATGTCAATCAATAGTTTTTTTACAAAATTTGTTCAAAGCAGAAAAAAGCTTGACAGCTCTTAAATGACAGTTTGGCTTGTTAATAAAATATCAGGGGCAAGTTTTTAAGTGCACTCAAATCTTAACATTTTAATGCTTTTTCGTTGGGTAATATGTTTTTGGGGCGGCTTTTCAAACCTTATCACTTTTTCATTTTACTCTTCTCATCATTCATTCGTAAGACTATTTGATTTACTTTAATAAACATAATGGAGCGTATTCATAGAGAATTACTAAAGTCGTGATTTCTTGATCTATAGTTTAAGGCTTGTTGATTAAATAAACACAGCTCTTATTCATAGTCAATTTTCCTGATGTGTTTAGTAAAAGGTTGTATTCTACTACAGGTTGTAGGTTGTATTCTACTACAATTACACTTCAAATGACAGGTCAACGCAAAAAAATACTGTTTCGTTATTTTGTGCTGTCATTCCTCCAATTGGGTGTCGAAAAGTAAGTAAGTAAACCAAAACGTTGTAATAGATAATAAAAAAAAAACAACTAACAACGTTCAATAATATTTTAGATGAACAACAAGAAAAATATAAAACGCGAACGGCAGGAAAGCTTATCGCAGTCAGAGAAAGAACTTTTTAGCGAAAATTGTCAAAAAGAAGAGCTACACCAGCAAGTTTACGTACAATTTATTTGATATGATTTACTTTTTCAGCTTTTCAATTCACAAACAAAAATCAAATATGATATTTGGCTGTGATAATAACTACTTAAACACAGCATTTCCTATGTTTATAGTTAGACCACAGGTTTAGCTCTAATCTTAGGTTTACATTTATTTATAAAAAGTCTAAACTCTGGACTTGCTTAGTAACAACTGAGTAAGAGTTTAGCAAACATCTATAAAATATACCCCAATGAATTTTGAACCTCTTTTCTATACTGAAATGGAAAACCTCATTATATTCCAATTATGTTTTTTTTTTTTTTTTTAAATTTCAGCCAATTTATCATTTTACTGTATTCTATTTTAATTCTGTTTAATGAACCTAATTATCACTTTTAAACGAGCAAAAAATGCGAAAAATAATACTAAAAAAAATACCATAACTACTTTCTTTCGTTTTTAGGGAAATTAATAGAAGCAAATTCACATCAAAAAATAAAAAAAAAATAAAAATATAAATTGGTGGCTTTGTGTTGAATGTTGAATCCATAGAACCGGAGCGACTCACAACCGCAATTTGCACTTCAAGTCTTTGGAGAAAATAGTTTAGTAACAATTGATTTAAAAATACTATTCGAATGATCATTTCTTATGAAGGAGTCTAGGTATTCCAATTTACAACATGGTTTTCGTCGATAAAAGATATTGTCAATGTCAAAATTAGTATTGTTACATGGCAGTAGGTAAATCAAAAAATCAAATGATCATTTTGATCAAATGTTTACAAATGTTTAATGTCTTTTATTCTATCTCATTTAGTCTGTTTTTTCGACATGCACATCAATTAAATGTTGGTCGATGTCCGATGAAATGCAGGAAACGACTTTGTCTGGCTTCTTCCTTCTTCGTGTTATAATAATTATCGGATGACGTACTATTGCAAATGCAGGCCGTTTGAATAAATTATAGGAAATTCCCTATAACTCTTAGGTTCAGTTTAGTATTATGTAACCCAGTTTTTTTCTTTTTTTCATTGCAGTTTAACAACAATAAGGAAACACGAATGTAGTTTGCAGCGATGTTCCTTTATTGGTCGGAATATGTAATTCGGAAGGCGTTTTTTTATTTGTGCATCATCAGGAAGGAAAATTATTAATGTGTAAGTACTTGATTATGACTATGAGTATTTCCATAAAAAATATATTGGATTAATAAAATGCATGCAAATCTATTCATGAACTTTAAATCTAAAGTAGGTTTATCTTAGGGATAATAGGAAACAAAAGAGGGACTTGTGGGATAATCGTTAGGGTGGGCGTATATGCACATAAATAGGTTGGATAATGTTCTTTAAAATTCAAAGCTAAGAGACAACTGGCATGGTCTTTATCAACCTACAATGGTATTTTTTTTTTTCATGAAAAATGAGAGTTTTAAGTCACTTCTTATTAAAGATGACTGATAACTACTTATGCACGCTTAAGTCCGGGACGGACCTGGGACTCAACCAACATGCGTCTCCAGCCAGCTCGGTCTCTAGCTAGCTGTCTCGCACGCCAAGTAGGTTGAGTTTCTCTTCCACCTGCTTTGTACTACGCCGCGCGCCACCGTCCAACGGAATTAAATTCAGAGACTCGGGCGTTGAAGTCCATTTGCTCGTCGGACTTTTGTTCTTTGCACTAGATCAATGTCTTTGTACAGTTCATCGTTGTATTTTCTGCATCTATGCAGATGGAACCAAAAATCAACCGAAGAATTTTTCTTTCAAAGTATCCTAAAACGTTTTCATCTTACCTTGATGAAAATCGGGATGATGAGTGTCATATATAGGGGTCGGCTTAACTGTAGAGACTTTACTACTCAATTGCATTCTAAGTCCAAAGTTTGAATCTGTTTGATTTCAGCACTGGTGTCGTTGTCTGAATTTATAGCAGTGCCTTGCTAGATATTGGACAAAGTTCGCAAATATCTGAAAGTTATAGGTGGCCATGGTGACGTTAACGTCGCCGTTCAATGTCCTTTCCTGATGACATCACATATTTGTCTTGCCCTTATTGACTAACTAAACTAACACTAAACCCATCTTCTCCGCTTCCGGGCTACTGACATCACGCATTGAAATTCCAATTATGTCAATATAATCGGCGTATTCGAGTTTTTGAACAAACGTATGGAAGACTGTACCTTTAGTTTTGACAATTGAGTTCCAGAACGATGTTGAAGAACTCGCATGACAGTGCATCGCCTTGTCTTAAACCTTTTTTGACATCAAATGTATCGGTGAGTTCTTTTCCGACCTTAATAGAGCAGAGTACTTTATCCATCGTCATTTTGCATAATAAACAAGTTTGACAGGGGTGACAAAACTTGACAGTGCTCTGTAAAGTTCTACTCTATAGAAGCATTGTAATACGCGGCCTTGAAATAGGTGATGGGTATCAATTTGAACTTCCTGGAATGTTTTCATCACGCTTGATGCACGTATTTTTGTGGAAGTTTGTGAGACTGGTAATCTAGAAGACACAGCACAAACGAGAAACGAGAGTATAAAACTCAATTCACGAACATCAACTCGTCATTAATCTAAAGAGTTTAACATTAACAATATTCTCTTAGGAACAGTATATAGACCGAATCGAAACTTTGACACAGGCCCACATATAGCGGTGTTAGAGGAACTCTCATACGTTTCGCCACTAGTAATAGTCGCTGGAGACTTCAACAGTAACCTCCTCGTAGATTCGAACCTTGTTGACAGTATGCAAATGCTAAATCTTTACCCAGTTAATACATCAATACCTACTCATTTTACGAAAGATAGTTGTACCCTACTTGATATATTTTTTGTAAGTCATTATATAAAATTGCTACATTTCAGCCAGCTTTCTGCTTCATGCTTTTCTCGCCATGAACTTATCCACATTACTTTCCATTGTGAGCCAATAGTAAAAAGTTTGAACTATAGCTATCGTGATTTCAAGAACATAAATTTAACTCAGCTTGAAGAAGATTTGAGAGTAGTTCAATTGTTCAGAGTGTATGGAATGACCTCAGTAGATGATCAAACTGCTATTATACAAGACAATATAGTTGATCTTTTTAATACTCCTGTCAAAATTAAAACAAAGACTTCACAATCAAAGGGTCAACCTTGGTTTACGAACTACATGCACATTAATAATCAAGAGAAATAAGGCATATAAGGGTTGGAAACGTTTTCGATCAAATGCAATATTAAATGTTTACAAGGTTTTGAGGAATAAGGTTATTTATGAAATAAGAGAATCTAAAAAACGGTTTTATGCTCCACGGCTTGGTCCATCTATTGCCCGACACAAACTTTGGAAAAACCTAAAAGAAATTGGAGTTGGCAAGCAAACAAACTGCATAATTGCAAACATTGACTGCAATGAACTAAACAAGAACTAAATATCAACACCTGATATTCATTCAAACTGTGACAATTCTCATAATGAACTAAGAAATACTCGTATGTATTCCTTGTTCACAAGCAATAAGAGATTTCAACCTTGAAAGAGTAGAAGAGTCTGATGTATTAGAAAGTTTTTTTATCGATTAAATCAAATTCTGTTGGATTCGATAATATACATCCGGTTTTTGTAAAGGCTATTCTTCCTTATGTTCTTAGGTATATAACGCACTTGTTTAATACCATTCTTATGAGTGGTGTTTTTCCTACTGCTTGGAAATATGCAAAAATTGTTCCTGTTCCCAAGAACAAAGATGAATTCAGGCCTATTGCTTTTTTACCCTTCTTATCAAAAGTATTTGAAAAAATTATGAATGGACAGATACGAAAATTTCTTCATACAAATCGATTACTTTGCCTAAACCAGTCTGGCTATCGTCCAAGGCATAGCTGTACAACAGTCCTAATAAATGTAGTAGAAGATATTAGACAATCGGTAGATAGCGACAACATTGCTTTTCTCACATTATTAGATTTTTCTAAAGCATTTGATACTGTGAACCATAGTATATTATGCAAAAAACTTAAAGAGCAGTTTAAGTTCTCATCAATGTCAGAAATGCTGATTAACTCATACCTTCAAGGTAGATCTCAAGCAGTTGCAGTTGGTGATTGTATTTCTGACTGCTTGCCTTTAAGCAGGGGTATCCCACAGGGATTAATTATGGGACCACTACTCTTTGTTATGTACATTAATGAGCTTCCCTCATGTCTTGTTAACTGCTCCATTGATATGTATGCTGATGATGTCCAATTGCGGAAAAGTTGTCCTTTAGGTCTTGTAGAGAATGGAATAAGCGAACTAAATGATAATCTCAATCGAATTTTACACTGGTCAGAAATAAATGGACTCTGCTTAAACCCAAAAAAATCAAAATGTTTAATAATATCCCGTAGGCCTATTGATATATCAGGCTTCTCTCAAATTACTCTCAATGAAAATCCTATTGAAATAGTCGACACGGCAACAAATCTTGGAATTATAATTAACAAGCAGCTTAATTGGGACAATCACATAAAATCAATTCTGGGTAAAACATATGGGGGTCTCCGAATGCTTTACGTCACACAGAAGCTAACACCAGTTAGAACTAGGATGATTCTCGCAAAAACATTACTAATTCCGATATTGCTGTTTGGCTGTGAACTATTTTCGAATTGTAGTTATGAGCAAAAACGAAAACTCAATGTCGCCTATAACTATATAGCACGATATATCAACGGACTGAAAAAAAGAGAACATGATTCATCTTTCGCTAAATCAATATGTGGCCTCACTTTAGAAAATCTTTTCAAGTTTAGGACTTTAATTCTGCTTAATAATATCATGCAAACACATCAACCCTCCTACCTTTACAATAGAATCCGTTTTCCACAGTCTTTCTTTCTTAATATCTGAGCGTCATTTTTTCCATCCGTCAATGGAGTTCCTTACCCCGTTTTGTTAGATTAATAAGCTGCTCAGCCATGTTCAAACTAAGGCTTAAAGAATACCTAGGGACACTTAATTAAGATGGATGTTATATACATATTTTAATTAGTATCTACCTATTAAATTAAATAAAATAATCTTTTGTTTATTTTCCAAATTCTATTCATTTTAAATAACTGTCTTTTTTTTTTAATAACATTTTAGTTACGAGTAATTTTTGAGTTTGGTTTTGAATTACATATGTGTGTATATCATTAAATAATTAACATTTCTTAAATTTTGCTTTGTTAAATCACCCCTAAAGTAGCACACGAATTTGAATTTGTACATTAAGCTTGCGCTATAAAG
Organism: Eupeodes latifasciatus; assembly: GCA_920104205.1. Lineage (NCBI taxonomy): Eukaryota > Metazoa > Arthropoda > Insecta > Diptera > Syrphidae > Eupeodes > Eupeodes latifasciatus. The sequence goes on along the minus strand of OV049924.1, from coordinate 101,926,641 downwards.
AAGATATTGTATCTTACTGTGTCATGCTATTCCTTTTAAATAAATAAAGAACTAAAAAAAAGAACATTTCACCTTCTAACCTAAAGAAATCTCGGATTATTCGCTTACAATTTCCACCAAATTCTAACATCGTTTTATAAGCCAACTTGGCGATGTCAATTGGCTACCTTGCGATATATTATTGTGGGGAACTATGAAGGATCGATGTGATCCAAGCAATCTCGAAACGATGACTTAAAGCCAATTTCAAAAAAGCCATTATTGCGCTACAGACTGAACCATCAACAAAGTCTTGGAAAATAAGAGTGACAGAATGCACTACTGCAAAGCCAGCCGAGAAGTCACTTGAACGACACAGCGAACGTCATGTTCCATAATTATTAGGGTTCTAACTAATCAAGCCAAATAATGAAAAAAATAATTACTTAGTTCAATTTATTACATTTTTATTGCATACATTATATTAGCCCCCCTTTACATTCAAAACATAAAGTTGTGCTTCTTTTTTTTAGATCAGAAAGGAGTTCTGAACAGAGTCCGAGCATATTGAGCATGCTCTGAACATGCTCTGAATAAGGAGTATTCTGTACGCTTACAACAATTCATTTTTTGAAACACGTCTGAACACTTTCATTTTCACCGGTTAAAGGTTTGTGTTCAGCAATCAGCATTAAACTAGGTCTGTTCAGTTGTTTTATTCTGAGATCATATAGCGAGCTCTGAACACGTTCAGAAAAAAGAAACACAAATTAGAAGGTTTTAATGTTCAGAGGTAAGAAAGAAACACAGTTTTTTTGTTTGACAGTTCAGACGCTGCTTTGAATTAAAAAAAAAACGCCCAAATTCGCTCATTAGTCTTCCGTTCAGAAAGAGTAAGAGAAGTGGAAGGGAATTAATAAGAAAAATTCCAACGAGAAAATAAAAGAAGATTAAGTTTGATTTTCGATTAAATTAAGAAAATTAAATTAACTTTATCGATATTCAACACAATTCATAATTATAATTCCGATATTGAAATATGTACATACATACATACATATATGGAAAAAGAAACAGCACTCCTAACCAAATTGAAATTTCATGACAAATGTCAAAGCCCACTCCTTCGAACAGCTGTTCGACAAGCCCACATAAAAGAAAAACAAAAACAAAATCATCTAATTCCACTCACATCGCGTTCGATTCACTTCAAAAATAAATTGCGGCGCTCATTTTAATAATCAAAAGCGATCAATCCAAATCACAAGTATTTTCAATTAATTTTTGGCTCATTTCATACGAAAAATATGTAAAATGTTTTAAATCGAACGCAGCGGTATAATATACAGATCCCGTTAATTGTTTAAATTATTTTTATTGCCAACAATTAACCAACACCCACTCATGAATCCCGATCGTAAACTTTCAGATATCAATCCATTCACTCTGGATGATTTTATTTGAGCGATACCTTGTCATTCGTGCAATTATTTGTTTTCGCGATTAATGCCAAAACCGTAATAATAATTGTCATGGTAAATTGCAGATGGACTTAATGAACTGACAACTGCCAAAGCACATAATGTACGAGTGTATTTTTCAAAACGTAAAGACACCTCCAATTATTGTGGAGCGGAATAAAAATGTGATATGAGTGATTTATGTAAAAATAACAATTTATTTATGAATTGCCAACAAAGTCCCATTTCTGCCAAATTAACGTTAGAAAACAATTTTATTTTAAGTCCCTTATCAACACAATAAAATTCAGTTGCGGATCAAGGATTACATTTTGAAGGCTGAAAATTAATAGAGTCAAAGACACATTAGGTTTGTTCAACAAGAAAAATTTCAATGTAGAGTTGAGCAGTTCAGGTTTATAAAAATAAAAACTGTTAGAGCAAATTTAAAATCTGACGTATGACGTATACGTCAGATGTAAAATAAGAATAAAATAAATTAAATTGGACAGAAGTAAAATTAAAAGAAAAATTAAAAAAACAATTTTAGAAGATTCATATTTAAATATTTTTGTTTTAATCATTTATCTACTTTCTTCCAAATTTAATTTTTTTGTCGAAAGAACACTTAATTACTATAGATTATCCTCCTTGTACACCAAATGTTTGAGGTGATTGATACTTTTTTCAGTTTTCTTCAATCGAAACAAGTTTGGTGTCACGCCACGTGTATTATGTAAAATGTACTTGAAGTCACTAGCGTAATTATTTTTAGAGATATTTGCGGTGAACCAAATATATCCCTATTAAAAAAAAAAGTCCTTTTTGCATCTTTCGATGTTATTATTTGTAAAATAAACAAATTTTGTTTGGGTTTTAAAATATGCCGAACCTACGGAACGCACAACAAATGCTTTTATTTAGATTCTAGGAATCTTGAAGCTTCCAGAAATTTCAACATTTTCAATGCGACAATAGGGAAGTTAAAAATAGATTTTTTTAGAAATAGATAAGATTTAGATAAATAATAACAAGGTTTGAACGTAGCACCACCACTCACTCGCTGCTTCTATTCTTCTAATTCTTCTAACTCCGTAAAACTTCATACAAATAAACTATCAATCAACTATTTTATTATTGCCGGCTAAGGAGATCCTTCAAGAACGACCAAAAAGAGCTTAAGTTTGGTCGACCTGTGATTGCAATATTTTTGCCGTATTTGTAGTGAACTTAAACAATTTGTATGCGTTGTTTTATTTTTTAGTAGTAGTAGTTTTTGAATCTCAGAAGATGACGGCTTCAAGTGACAGCTGCCCAAATAGATGTTTTTTTTTTTTAAATGAAACCCTTTGGAAAACCCTTAACGATGTTAAAATACATCGTGTAGAAGCTCGATGTTATGTTGAGGTTTGAATTAATGAAATAAAAACTAGATTTCGCATGTGGGGAACGGGTCTGAGAGATTCAATTTTTTAATTAAAAGATAACCCTAATTGACTTTTAAAGTTATCAGTGGAGTACACAGTGGTTGCCAAAATAGTAACAGTGAATTAATAAATGTTCTTCAGTTTGTAAATTATATCGTAATAATCTTCCAAAATTTGTTTTAAAAATTGTGCAATTATTTTTGAATTAGCTGTCAAGATTTTCCAGAGTCACTGAAAAAATTCCATAAGTATTTATCAAATCACCGTTATTTCTATTCACGAAACTCATTTTTCAGTGGAAAATTTAATAAGGGTGCACTGTAAGCTTACAATATTTCTGGGAAATTATTTTGTGTTCTTAATTTTTAATATCTTATTAAATCAAATGATAATGTTTAGCTTTAAAATTAAAAAAAATGGGACGCACAAAACATTATTCTGAAGAGGAACGCCGTTTGATTTTGCAACTAAGAGATGAAGGCATCATTATTGCAAAAAACCTCATCGTTCTCCGTGTGCTGTGGTTAACATATTAGGGGACCGATATGAAACCTAAAAACCTGCCGACACAAGAAGACGTCCAAAGAAAACTTCACCTACCCACGACAGGATGTAGAACTATGTATGTATGTTAATCCTAGAAACACCATTTGTGTTTTTCTTATAATTGTTTCATGTATCAAAATTTGATGCGTCAACTTCTACTGATGCTATTATAAAATATGTTGCTGCTAGAATTGGTGTTGCTGAAAATAATGTTGAATGTTTCAAGCTAATAAAAAAAGATGCTAAAAACTTGAAATTTATTAATTTTAAAGTTGGTATTCCAGCCAACTATGCCGAAAAAGCATTATGTGGATCTAACTGGCCCCAGAATACAATAGTAAGACATTTTATTCCAAAAAACGACAAAAAGATGCCTCCGACGACGAAACCGAGTCAGCGAGAAGAGGTGAAAATTTCAATGTAAACAAAATTTGCATTTATTATCAGAATATGGGCGGAATGAGAACTAAATTAAATGGTCTCTCTGTGAATGTGGACTCTTCCGAGTATAATGTTTACGCATTTGTGGAAACATGGCTATTCAATGAAATAAGTAATGAGGAAATACTCAATGCATCAGAGTTTCATCTGTTTCGTCGAGATCGTCATGATGTGGGCAGCAGAAGAGGAGGTGGTGTTCTAATAGCAGCTCGGAAATAACTCATCGCTAATTCTATCGATCTTGGAATGTCATCTGAAGACAACATTGAACAACTATGCGTTTGTATAGAAGGCAACTATGATTGTAAATTATTGATATTTTTGAGTTATATTCCACCTGATTCTCATTTATCTATTTATTTGGCTCATTTGAACAACATTGAAAATACTTTATCTAATTATTCTGAACATAACATTTCTGTTTGTATAGTTGGTGATTTTAACTTGGGTGAAATCAAATGGATGCAAAACGAAAATAGGGTGCTACCAATTGTGCTTTCAAATGAAAAAGAATTCGAGCTTATTGATTCCTTGTTAGCTTTAAATTTAACTCAAGTTTGTTTTATTCACAATTCCTTGCAGAGAATGCTTGATTTAGTATTTATAAACGATAATATTGAAGTTGAAATCTCTGAATGCATCCCTTTGTTTTCAAACTCGATTCACCACGTTGCCATGTCAATATGTATAAAAAATATTAGTTTTAAAAATTATAATGCTTTCCAGTTGGTGAATAATTTTAAATATCACTTTAATTCTTTAAACTTAAATATATTGAATGACAAATTTTCAAATTTTGATTGGCAATTAAATTGTAATAATAGTTTAAAACATAATTTCGAATATTTTATATATATATTTGTAAGAGAATTGGTTGACGCTGTTCCTCGTTCCTACTTTAAAGTAAATTCTCATCCCCCTTGGTCCAATTCAAGGTTACGTAGATTGAAAAATGCCAAAAATAAAGCTTTTAAGAATTTTAAAAGCAATATGAGTAATGAAAGTTTAACTTTATATTCTCGTCTTCGGAAAGAGTATGTTTTTCTATCAAAATTTTGTTTTAGTAATTATGTACATACTACAGAGATTGAATTAAAGCAAAACCCAAAGAAGTTTTGGAAATTCGTAAATGTAAAACGGAAATCCATTGGATTTCCTTCAGTAATGGCTTATAATGACAATGCTTCCAGTGAACCCCAGACTATTGTTGATTGGTTTGCTGAATTTTTCCAAAGTATTTACAGCACTACAGATTTAGTTGTCTGCAATAACTACGATTGTAACTCTATATTGCAAATAACAGATTGTTGTAGTTTTCAGTGTGAAATAGAAGATGTTTCTACCGCCTTACGTGAATTGGTTCCATCTAGATCACCAGATATTCATGGTGTTTTTCCAATTGTGTTAAAACACTGTTATAGTACTCTATGTTTACCCCTTCAGATTATTTTTAACCAATCTCTTTCAAATGGTATTTTTTTAGATGAATGGAAAGTTTCTTATATTAATCCAATTTTTAAGTCAGGAGATAAAAAGTTGGTTACAAATTATCGCCCAATTAGTAAACTTTCAACTATTCCGAAGCTTTTGGACAAAATAGTAAAAAACAAGCTATATGCAATAATCAAATGTCATATCTCTAAATTTCAACATGGTTTCATAAGTGGTCGATCCGCAACTACTAATTTGGCTTGCTTTTCTTATCAGTGTTTTAACGCAGTAGAAAAGCATTCTCAAATGGATGTGGTTTATACCGATTTTGTAAAAGCATTTAGTAGAGTAAATCACCTCATTTTAATTAAAAAATTAAAAAGTTATGGTTTTGATGGCAGCCTACTAAACTGGTTCAACTCCTATCTCACTGGTAGGAAACAAATTGTTAGGATTGGTGACTTGGAGTCTAGCCCGATCTTAGTTTACTCAGGTGTTCCCGAAGGTAGCCATTTGGGACCACCATTATTTGACTTGTTTATTAATGATTTTCCATCAGTTTTATCAACAGCCAACTGCTTAATATTTGCAGATGATATACAAATTTTTAAAGTAACAAATAATTATAATGATTGTGTTACATTTCAGCAAGACATTTTAAAGTTTGAAAATTGGTGTGAACAAAATGATCTTGACCTTAATCTGTCAAAGTGTACTGTGTTAACTTACAGTCACTTAAAAAACCCCATAATTTTTGATTATTTCCTCAAAGGAATCAAACTATTAAGAGTTCACGAGATTAAAGACCTAGGCGTAGTATTTGATGAGAAACTTAACTTTAGTTCACATGTCTCCTATATTGTTTCAAAAGCTAACTCTATGTTAGGTTTCCTTAAACGGAATTCTTTTGATTTTAAGGACCCATACACGCTGAAAGCTATTTTTTGTTCACTTGTTAGACCATTACTGGAGTATTGTTCTGCCATTTGGAATCCTGATACTAAAAAGTTGATAACAAGAATTAAAAATATACAAAAGAATTTTTTGAGATTTGCTTTAAGAAATTTTAGTTTAAATGCTTACTCAAATCTTGATTATAAATCTAGATGCCTTTTGTTAGGGATGCAAACTCTTGAATCAAGGCGTAGAATGTTAAGTGTTATGTTTATTCGTGATATTCTTTCAAATGACATTGATTGCGAGTTTTTGCTTTCTTTGATTAATATTTATGCACCTAGTCGATCTTTAAGAACGAGAAATTTCATATTTGAATATCCTCATTCTACAAATTATGGCCAGCGTGAACCTATTTCACATTGTTGTAAATTTTTTAATATGTACTATAATGAACTAGATATATATCTATCAAGAAATCAATTTAAAAATTCATTATTAACATTATTGCATAATAACTTCTCTTAATTGTTCCTATTTATGTAAATTAATATATTTATTAATATTTAATAATAACAACGAAATTGTATATATTCTTTAAGCAAATCTGTGGATTAAGTATCGTAGATTGAATAAATAAATAAATAAATAAATAATGGAGTAGGCCCTATCTTTTGGATCAAAAATATTATGACCAAATAAACATAAATACCTTCAAATATTGGATACCATTATGTTTCCGTTTGCAGAAGATAATCTGCCATTCCAGCAGGATAATGACCCCAAACACACTGCTAAAGTCGCGACAAGGTAGTTTAAACAAAAGAATGTGCCAGTTTTACAATGGCTAAACCCTACAGAACATTTTTGGAGATTTAAAAAATAGAATATCGTGCAAGGAGACAAAAAATACGGAGGCAATATGGAAAGGAATCCAAGAACAATGGTACACAACACCTGTGGAAACATGTCAAAAATTAATTGGCTCTATGCCAAGAAGGTGTGAAGAGGTTCTCAAGAAAAAAGGCAACCCCACCAAGTACTGACGTCTTGAGGTTACCCACTTAATTATTTTCTTTAAAAAATTGAATTTTAACTGATTGTTTGCCTTATTATCTTTAGGAAAATCTGATTCACTGTTATTTTTTTATGACCAGGAAAAAGTTAGAAGATTTTGCAACATTGTGCTTAATTTTTTGAGCTAATATCTTATAATGATACTTGACATTATGTCAATCCTTTTTTAACCGATATTGAATATAATACGGATATATTGTTTTTATATCCAACGAAGGACACAAAATATGAATTTCTGCTATTAATTTCAATGAAATATTTCGTCAAAACTCCAAAATAATCAAGTTTTTTTTTATACAAAAACGGGGCTACGAATGCTTACATATATAATGTGCAAACAATTATGAAATTGAAGTTAACTGGTTTTAAATATCTACACATTGAAATAATTGCGAAATATCCAGAGTGGTTACACATTCCACATTCGTGCAGTGCAGCTCAAAAGATTAATTTAATTGAAATAAAAGATACAATTTCAATTCCCATTAATAATAAATAACCATTTAATGTCATTTAATGTTATATCAAACAAAAGCTTAAACATCTACAACGTATAATCAAGTCAAGTCCATATAGTTAATAATATTCAAAATCTTCTCGTTTCTCGTAAATCTTTTCCTCATCATGTACTCTACATGATGTGTCTCTGCAACAATGCAGCAATTAAACTAGCCTATCAATTGTTTTTACAGTCTTTATACTTGATGGCATGCAACTCAATCCCAATTCTCAGAATACGTACCATAAGACAGGACGACTATACTGTTGTCTTACAACACTCAATAATACTCAGCAGAGTATAAACCAGATCAACAACCTTAAAGTGGTTTTTCTTATAACCACTGCCATTACCACCATTATTAGACTAAAAACTATTTTTGCAGCTTTATGTACCGCTACAACCTGCTACCGCCACCTTGAGAGAGATGGTTTCAAGAAAAAAAACTCAACAAAGCACTCACATGGAAAATGAAAGTAATTCGATCGCGGGTCGCGGAAAGTATATTATGCCAGTGCCAGCCATAGAGTTTACTTCTGCGTTAGGTTTTTCTTAATGGATACATATGCCTGGCCAGACCAGGTTGGCCGTGTTCACAATGCCTCCTTTGAATTGAAAGTTCTACCATCGGAATTTAGGTTTAAATATAAAAAAGGAGAATTAGGAAAGATCGCAATTGGCCCGTTTTCAAGACTGGTTTTTATTAAGAAATAAAACGCTTGTAATGCAATGGTTTGGTCAAGGCAACGCGCCGAATATTCTCTTCCAAGAGGTTAATTGTGTAGGGCTTATCTGCGTAGAGAAGCGACTTAACATAACCCCTCAATGAATAGCCCAGACGCGAGGTGTTAAATAGTATGATTTTTAAGGCCACGCCATCCACAAGCCCACGACGCGAGATAATGCGCTCACCAAAAGTTTTCTTCAATAAATTCATTGTTGATCGTTGCGCCGGCCGATCAGCATAAATCAAGTGACAGCTGTCAAAACACCCAATTCCGAAAAAATACTAAGAAATTGAAAAGCACTCGCCACATCAAAAACATATTATGGTTTTTAAGTCTGGTTTAAAATTTGTTTATTTAATAATTACTATTTTTAATGTTAAGATAGACAAGAAAGTGAATTTTTCTATGGAAATTTTGCGAACAACATGATTTCAAAGCTTAGATTTTCCATGGGTAAATCCAGATTTCCCCCACAAATTGTTTTTCTTTCGTGGCGCATGGAACACAATTAGATTAAATTTTTTTGTTTGTCATTGTATTTATGTATCTTCGTGTACGCGCTATATGAAGTGCTGTAGAGCTGTCAATTTCCCAGCCAACATTTTTAAAAAATTGTATTATCAGCATAAATGCAAAGAGGGGTAAATCTGCCGAAAAATCCAGATCTGCAGATTTGATCTTAAATAAAAAATAGAGACTGGGATGCGACCCACACTGACAACTTCCCATCCCGTCTGTCGATTTTTCAGTTCAATTATTCTAAAAACTTTTAAAATAAATAACAATATTTTGCATATGATGAAATAGTTTGATTTCAAAATCTATTTTTGTTAACGAGATTTTTAGTCGTTAACCAATTTTTACCAATTTTAGTAGCATTTCTTAAAAGTTTTTATTTCTTATATAAACAAATACAAATTGGATGAATGAAATTAATTTGAGAGATATCGAGAAACGAACATCAATATTTACCAAATGTTCGTACTGTTTTTTTGTAGATTTATTTTTTTTATGAAAAAATTAGCTGTTGGATTTTTATCAAAAGTTTACTGAATGTCGAAAACAATATTTTATGAAGATAAAAAAAGTTTGAAGCCAATATTTTTAATTTTTTTACGAACTTTTAGGAATGCTTTTTTTAGGTTTTTATTTTTTGTTAAAAAACTGTCAGTTCGTTTTTTTTTCCAAAATTTTACTGAATGTTGAAAACAATATTTTTTAAAAGATAAAATTAGTTTTAAGCCAAAATCTCAAAGTTTTGAAAAGATATTTAAGTCGAAAATCAGTTTTTACCAACTTTTGTTTATTTTTTTAGGTTTTTAATTTTTTGTAAAAAAACTGGCAATTCGATTTTTCTCAAAATTTAACCGAATGTTGAAAACAATATTTCTTATAAGATAAAATAAGTTGGAATCCATAATCTCAAATTTTTGAAAGATATTTGAGTCGAAAATCAATTTTTACCAACTTTGAGTAATGTTTTATTTTTTGGTTTTTATTTTTTATAAAAAAAAACTGTCAATTATATTTTTCTCAAAATTTTATCAGATGTCAAAAATATTATTCTTCGTTGCACAAAATTGTTTTGGAGATATCATTTTTTAATCGTAAAACTTTCGAGGTAACACATTTTTTTTTTCAGTTTTTTTAAATTAATAAAACCGTTAATTGGATTTTTTTCAAAAAATATACTTGCTTGGTATAACGTTACAATATGAGCCGTTTATTTTGAAAGGGGCATAAGTCACTTTTTTTTTAAGTCGAGATATTTAAGATATTTGTTATACCGTTTATTACCAATACTTCTCTCGAAGAAATCTCAATAGTTCTCAACTTATTGAGTGCAAATTTTTTATGAAAAGATACCGTTCAATTGTATTTTGTGTTGCCATTAACTCGATTTTTTTGAAAAAGTGACTTATGCCACTTTCAAAATAAACGGCTCATATATAATATAAAATTTAATTCAAGTCTCCAGCGTCATTGGTTCATGAGATATTTAAGGTTAACCAAAATGTTTTTAAACTGCTATGGTGAAAAAAACCACCCACGCAATTTTCTTGAGAGCCCTTTCTGCATCTTTCTGCATTATTATCTGTATAACAAAATTTATTTGAAGTCGATATCTCTACTGGTTCTTGAGCTATGGACGACGAAAAAAACGTCGCGAACGTACGTACACTGGAACGTACTGACATCTCTCTAAAAATCTTTTATTTCGACTCTAGGGACCTTGAAACGTCGAGAAATGTCAAAATTTTCAATTCGACAAAACGGACCCATTACAATAACTTCCTATGGGAAGTTAACAAATCAATTCATTTTGCTCCATGGAATGCAAAAAGAGGGGATATTTGTGTTTTGACAGAAATACATAGATCAAGAGTAAATTGATTTATTTTGCCCTTGGAAAACCCCATTAGTTTCGATAAAAGTAGTACAGTTTTTTTTACTGTTTGTTCATCGTAAAGAACCTACTCGACTGGACATAGTGAAACTAAAAGAAAAATTTGCTATTGGGACAAGTTAGTAATGTGAAAAATTGAAACAGTGTACGTCGCCCAAGAACAACTAGAAATATCGCTTTCGTAAACCGTAAAGTTGACTAAAACCCTGGTTTCTCGATTTCTCGTCAATCTTTGGAATTAGTGGGTTATTGAAGCAATTGCCCAGATATGGCAATTAGGAGCATTTTTGGCGATGTCAATAAGTGGTTTGTGATGCACATACCTAGAACTAAAAGCTGTTCAGTCTCCTCAATGCAAGTACCACCCGTGAATAGTAGCATTAGGGGAGGGTTACGCTTTTGCGACAGTAGACATCATTGAGTCTTCGAAATATTTAATTCTGCACGGTTTTTGATTCCCCATTGAACAATGCTGTCAAGATCAGAATTTAATGAGCTTATCATACGCTGCCGTAAGTAGTCCACATCCGAAGAAAAAGGATGAGAATCTTAAAATGGATATGAAAAGCTGAGGGTACTGTCGTCGGTGAAACAGTGTAATGGATTAAAAGTGGCAGACAAAAGATCAAAAGAACAGCATCGGGGACAAAAGGGAGCCCTGGAACACTGCATTTATTTTGTGGATATCAGATTTTAACCCGTCGAAATTGAACGGTCCGAAAGGTTATTTCTAACCCAACAAAGAAGAGATTCATCAATACCAAAAGCACGCATTTTCGATAAGAGAGCTTGTTGCCAAACTTTATCAAATGCCTTTATCAAGTGCAATAATCTTACTTTCTTCAAATCGATGTAAAGATTTATTCCACTGTTTGTTGAGATAAACCATTAGATCACCAGTGGAAGCTTTCGTTCTTCCAGATCTTTCTTAATCTGAAAATGTCATGACCTTGGAAAGAAGGGACGTACACTTATGTAAGTGCAATTGGACCATAGTTAGAAGGTGAGAAGGATTCGCCTTTTTTAGGGACAAGATGGACAAATACTGTTTTCCATTCACTCGGAAAGAGACTCGAAGAGAGTAGGAAAGATGGAAAAGATTACGAAGTGGTTTTGGCAGCGTTAAAAAACACTTCTTCAGAGCAATAGCAAGGATCGTCCCATATAATCGTTTATGCTTTCAAGTACAGGAGGAGTTATATCACTTGTTGGCATCTTTGTATATTAACAAGCAAACTGTGCTGCAAGCAAATTGGCTTTATCAATCGGGCTTACAAAAGGATTGTCATTGGAAACGAGCTTCGGAACCGACGATGACGTAGACCAGAAATGTTAACTACCTTTGGGACATTCGAAAATTCTGGTCATTCAAAAATTTAATTCGTCAAATATGTCTGTTTCAGGCCTTTCTAGCTTGTATGAACTTTTTCTGGTTTTCCTCAGTGGGGTTCGCTTTGCAATTCCGTAAACTAACATTTCTTATCCTAATAACCTCTTTACAGATCGAATCAAACCATGAGTTGTCTTTGGGTTTGAAAGATTTTAACCTATTTGGGATATAATTTCTCATACTATAAAGAATTAATATTATTATCATATCTGGAATTCAGGTCAATTGGAAGCATATTGACAAATTAACGTTTCTGATGAAGTCATTGAGACCGGCCCAGTTGGCTTTCCCATATTGCCAAACGGTTCTCGTAGGTTTTTTTTTTACTTTAACTTAGCCTTGAAAACATATGTTTTTTCAATTTAAATTGAGACATAAAAACAAAATCTTATTCTCATGTTTTTCCTTTTCTTAAGATCTCAAAAAAAAAGTTAAGGTTTATGCGAGCAAAAAATATTAAATCCTGATTAACTTCAAACTATGTAAGTATAAATTGTATTTGATTTAAGGAACCAAACCAAAATGTTATTTTTCTCCAGTTTTCAAGGTGACTATGTTATCGAAGACGACGTGCAGTTCGGAGCCTCACAGCTGTGTGCTCTAATTGGGATAAGCTTTATAAGAAACGTATTCAAAAAATACAGGCTTGAACCACAGATAAGAAACTATACAGATGTCTCATCCCCATAGAAGAAAATGTCCCATATTTTTTTCACTACTCCTTGGCTATCAACTGACAAAAAGCTTTTTGTCAGTTGATCTTCAAGCACAAAAAGCTGTTTTTGATTGCACATATTGGCTTGCCAGTATGCCTGTTCAAAGCTATGTGTATAACTGTAAAAAATTCTAAAGTTGTTTTTTCTCTCAAGTCAACGTCCATAGAGCCAAAGAAAAAAAGAAACTGTTTTGGTGCCGATGATGTTACCATATTTCAGTTGCTATTGTTCAAGCGATGTAGGTATTTTATGCTATTTATGCTATTTATGCTATTTATTATTGAATATGAAAATAAAAACCATAGTTATTAATTTTTCCATGTTATATTTTACTATATCAAATAAAACAATATACATATAGGTATGTTGAAAATACATTTAAGAAAGGAAGAGAAGATGAGTTAGGTGCAAGACATTTTAAAAATAATTTGTATGGATTCCTATGGTAACACTGATGCAAATGTACGTGCGCCGCTGGTGAGCGTATGAGGCTTAGTTTTGGTTGCCTTCCTTATTTTGATTTTTTTTGATACATATATTGAACGCATGTTGTAGTACCCGTGGCATGATGGTTAGTGCGTTGGACTGTCATGCCAGAGGTTTTGGGTTCGATCCCTACCTATGCCATCTAAAGTATTTTTCACGGGTGCTGCCTTTTGCGAGAAATTGACAAATTCTCCAAGAGTAATTCTTGTCATGAAAAGTGCTTTCTCAAATTTGCCGTTCGGAATCGGCTTAAAACTGTAGGTCCCCTCCATCCCTGACAACAGTACTCGCACACAGGAATGGTTGAGAGTTGTAAGTCACTAGGCCCTAGTTCTCAACGGACTGTTGCGCCACCCAATTTATTTATTTATTATTGAACGCATGTGTGTATGTCATGTACCCATAGATATATGTATATGACAAAAGGGTAAGTTTCAATTTCGGTCTTTTTGTTGTTTGTTGATTGTTTCTTTGTTGTCCTATGCAAAACGTAAGTTGCGTATTTTGTGAACTTAAACAGGTGTAGGTAGGTACTCATGTAAATAATTTCGATACAAAAAAGAGGCTCGGATGTGACCCACACTGATAACTTACTATTGATGCCCACTTAAATTTTTCAAAATTTATTTTTTTTATTTGGAAAAATTGTATTAGTAAGTAAGTATGCAAAAATATACATTTAAGCTGTTTTCTGTGGAAATAGATGTATCGAAAAGTTAAATTAATATATTTTGAAAGAAGTTTGGTTTCTCTCAAATAAACATTGTCTTAAATTGTTACAAAACATTAACAACAATATTTCTATGGGATGAAACAACTTTAAAGTCAATATCTTTCTTTATTCAATCTAATTTATAAATTCAATTAGGTTAATCATTTTTTTATTTTTTTTTGCTTAAGGTTTTTAGTTTTCTGTAAAATAAAAAATTGTTGTTAATAACAACAATTTGTACAATTTCTTTCTTTCTTTTTTCTTTCTCCTTTACCCGATATTTCAGTTTAAGAATCAATTTCACGTTTTTTTAGTACTTTTTTTTAGGTTTAAATTAAAGGAAAAAACTATCGGTTGATTAACTTTTTATTTTAAACTATATTTTAAACATTTTTTGTATTAAATTAAATAAGTTTGAAGTCAATATCTTTCTCTGTTTTCAAGATGCTTTAGTAGAAACTATTTTTACCAGTTTTTAGTAGTTTTCTAAAAAAAATAGTTAATTGGGATGTTAAAATAGGTCTGTTAAGTTTTGTTTAGAAGTTTGTATATGTTTAATACATCACTGTTCTTAGCCTATTTAAGCAAAGGTGGTTTTATAAAAAGTTTAAGTGACAATTTTTGGCCTTGACAATTAAAAATAAAATATCGTAAGTATGTATTTATAATTACTTATTTTATTATTGATCTTTTATAAAATTGCCTTTGCTTAAATAGTTTCCAGGGGTCACGAACGTGGACGTGGCAGAATATCGACTGGTAATGAAATCACGATTGAGGAACTAAACCTAGCTTCAAGGATATTGTCAAGCAGAAGTTTAGATGAAGAGGTTCAATTTGCTTGTACAAATTGTGAGGCTCACGTTAAAAGGCAAACTTTTTATATAAACAAATTGCCAGTCTTAAGAAAATTAATATTGCTCTTAAAATGAAAATAAACAAAAATCGAAGACCGAAAATAAATGTTTGGAAACAAAATAATCGCTTAAGAGAAGAAATTAAAATACTTAAAGCCCGTGCAAAGCTAAATATACAAGAGAAAATTGACGTTTTACCAATGAACCAAAACTCAAAAACGTTTGCAAAACTCATTTTATCGCAAAGTACAACAGAGTACACTGAAGAAAAAAAATGGATTTCGCAGTGTATATTTTTCCGTTCAGCCGCCGGTTATATTTTTTTGAGAAATCAATTACAATTTCACTTGCCTCATCCATCTTCTTTGCATAGATGGATAAGTATTAAAGGCCTTTCTCCAGGCTTAAACAAAAACGTTTTAGAGGAGATAGAAAAAATTACCTCAAAATTGGCAACGAAAGAGAAAGAAGTGGTTCTAATTTTTGATGAAATGAGCCTTCAGACAAGTTTAACCTACAATGAATACAAAGATGTAATTGAAGGTTTTGTAGATTATGGCAAAAACCAAAGATCTGATATATGTGCTAAGTCAGCCTGCGTTTTTATGATACGTAGTTTATGTGGCAACTTTAAACAAGTTTTGTATCATGTCATTTGTCCAAGTAATATCCCTTCACAACAACTTGAGGTAGAAGTGCATAACTGTTTGGATATAGGTATGCGAGAAATTAAAATTAAATGTACGAGCTATTTGCTGCGATCAAGGGCCTACAAATAGAAGTTTGTTTAATAAATTATGTCTAAATGACAAAAGTTGTAACTTTGTTTACAAACAACAAAAAATGTATGGTATGTATGATATTCCTCATCTTTTGAAAAGCATTAGGAATAATTTATTGAAATATAATTTGGCCACGGATAATGGAATTGTAAGTTGGAAAATAATTGAATATATGTACAATTCTGAAAGATTAAATGCAACAAAAATTTTTCCAAAATTAACATCGGCACATATTGACAACAGAATTTCAAAAAATGAATGTAAAGTTGGCGGCACAAGTACTAAGTAGATCTGTAGCTTGTGGAATTGAAGCTTTATTAGGTCTAAATAAATTTCCCATAAATATATCGCATTTTGCAAAACCAACAGCTAATTTTATAAACAAAATAAACCGGCTTTTCGACCTTTTAAATGGAAAACCAGCTATTAAAAAAAATGATCAAAATCTAATATTCATAAGAGAAATGAAAACATATATTCTCAACATTCAGCCTATTAATTCAAGAAACAAAGCGTTTTGTTTCAAAGGTTTTGCCTTAAGTATTGAGAGCATTTTGCAAATACAAAAAGCATTATATATAGACCATAATGATTTATATTATTTAAATATTAACAAATTTAACCAAGATCCCTTAGAAAATTTATTTGGAAAGATAAGAGCAAGAAATGTTAATAAAAGTAATCCGAATGCTGCTGAATTTTGCTCCCTTCTAGCAAAAGTTATAGCTATGAAATTTGTATTCAAATCTAAATGTTCAAACTGTGAAGAAGACGATACAGAATATCTTAAAGTTGATTGGAATGCTATTTTACAAACCAATGCTGAGGAACAAATATCGATTTCGTATGAGCTACCGGAGAGTGAATCATTTGAGAATATAGAAAACGACATGAATATTGATAATAAATTAAATGCTTTACCGCCTGAAGACACGATATTGATAAAGGTGCCGGAAATCGACGATCTTGCTACCAGATACTATGCAGGCTATTGCCTTTTTAAATCGATGAAAAAAATGAATAGTATCTGTGAAAACTGTATTCAACAAATGTCAAAAGATAGGCTTCAATTTGATTTAACGGAAATATTAATTAAATTGAGAGAATACGAAACCTCAAAAGAAAATACGGTTCTTATATGGCCTTCTGAAAATTCACGTAAAAATATTTACAACTTTCTTCAAAAAAACACCTTTTATATCGAGATTAAA
Organism: Eupeodes latifasciatus; assembly: GCA_920104205.1. Taxonomy (NCBI): domain Eukaryota; kingdom Metazoa; phylum Arthropoda; class Insecta; order Diptera; family Syrphidae; genus Eupeodes; species Eupeodes latifasciatus. Next base: position 101,909,598 of record OV049924.1, on the reverse strand, counting down.
AGAAAACATTGTAAGAGAATGTATAAACGCAACAAACAGACAATATCCTAGCTGGTTCGATGATTCCGATGAATGCTATGCACATAAAATTGACATCATACATTTTTTAATAAAAGTCTTACTTTGGTAAAATTTTAAATGGGTAATTGACACATAAGATAAAAGGTATAAAAATCCTAGAACTAAAATAAAAAAATTAATGAATGTTATGAACGCGTAGCTCAAACAAAAACAATAAAAAAAAAACAAATACATAACCAATTTACATATATACATATATATAAATGTACAATTCAGCGGGTGGTAGGTGGGTGGGGGTCGATATTCTACCACGTCCACGTTCGTGACCCCTGGAAACTATTTAAGCAAAGGCAATTTTATAAAAGATCAATAATAAAATAAATACAAACTTCTAAACAAAACTTAACAGACCTATTTTAACATCCCAATTAACTATTTTTTTTAGAAAACTACTAAAAACTGGTAAAAATAGTTTCTACTAAAGCATCTTGAAAACAGAGAAAGATATTGACTTCAAACTTATTTAATTTAATACAAAAAATGTTTAAAATATAGTTTAAAATAAAAAGTTAATCAACCGATAGTTTTTTCCTTTAATTTAAACCTAAAAAAAAGTACTAAAAAAACGTGAAATTGATTCTTAAACTGAAATATCGGGTAAAGGAGAAAGAAAAAAGAAAGAAAGAAATTGTACAAATTGTTGTTATTAACAACAATTTTTTATTTTACAGAAAACTAAAAACCTTAAGCAAAAAAAAATAAAAAAATGATTAACCTAATTGAATTTATAAATTAGATTGAATAAAGAAAGATATTGACTTTAAAGTTGTTTCATCCCATAGAAATATTGTTGTTAATGTTTTGTAACAATTTAAGACAATGTTTATTTGAGAGAAACCAAACTTCTTTCAAAATATATTAATTTAACTTTTCGATACATCTATTTCCACAGAAAACAGCTTAAATGTATATTTTTGCATACTTACTTACTAATACAATTTTTCCAAATAAAAAAAATAAATTTTGAAAAATTTAAGTGGGCATCAATAGTAAGTTATCAGTGTGGGTCACATCCGAGCCTCTTTTTTGTATCGAAATTATTTACATGAGTACCTACCTACACCTGTTTAAGTTCACAAAATACGCAACTTACGTTTTGCATAGGACAACAAAGAAACAATCAACAAACAACAAAAAGACCGAAATTGAAACTTACCCTTTTGTCATATACATACATATATCTATGGGTACATGACATACACACATGCGTTCAATAATAAATAAATAAATTGGGTGGCGCAACAGTCCGTTGAGAACTAGGGCCTAGTGACTTACAACTCTCAACCATTCCTGTGTGCGAGTACTGTTGTCAGGGATGGAGGGGACCTACAGTTTTAAGCCGATTCCGAACGGCAAATTTGAGAAAGCACTTTTCATGACAAGAATTACTCTTGGAGAATTTGTCAATTTCTCGCAAAAGGCAGCACCCGTGAAAAATACTTTAGATGGCATAGGTAGGGATCGAACCCAAAACCTCTGGCATGACAGTCCAACGCACTAACCATCATGCCACGGGTACTACAACATGCGTTCAATATATGTATCAAAAAAAATCAAAATAAGGAAGGCAACCAAAACTAAGCCTCATACGCTCACCAGCGGCGCACGTACATTTGCATCAGTGTTACCATAGGAATCCATACAAATTATTTTTAAAATGTCTTGCACCTAACTCATCTTCTCTTCCTTTCTTAAATGTATTTTCAACATACCTATATGTATATTGTTTTATTTGATATAGTAAAATATAACATGGAAAAATTAATAACTATGGTTTTTATTTTCATATTCAATAATAAATAGCATAAATAGCATAAATAGCATAAAATACCTACATCGCTTGAACAATAGCAACTGAAATATGGTAACATCATCGGCACCAAAACAGTTTCTTTTTTTCTTTGGCTCTATGGACGTTGACTTGAGAGAAAAAACAACTTTAGAATTTTTTATAGTTATACACATAGCTTTGAACAGGCATACTGGCAAGCCAATATGTGCAATCAAAAACAGCTTTTTGTGCTTGAAGATCAACTGACAAAAAGCTTTTTGTCAGTTGATAGCCAAGGAGTAGTGAAAAAAATATGGGACATTTTCTTCTATGGGGATGAGACATCTGTATAGTTTCTTATCTGTGCTTGAACTTTAACCCAAAACTATCAATCGTCTATCAACTGAACTAAAATAAACGAAAGTAAGAAATAAATTGCATACCTTCAGGTACTCAGACAAATTCGTTTAGCAATTGCAGCAACCACCCACAGCGAACCAATCGAATTATCGTCATACTTTATTCGCTGCAAGTTTTGAGCTTTTTTTCGCTGAATATTCAGTTCAATTTCATCGTTCATACGTTTCGGTCGTGTCGTGTTGGTCGCTCGCGGTGTCTCTGTATCGTGGCTCGTGATTGTGTGGTGATAAAAATATTTATTTTAGTATACAAATTTTAATATTAAGTGTAAAATTAGTGCAATTATTAGTTATTAAATAAGTGTAGACAATTTTTTAAGAAGAAAATGTGTTTTTTAGTTCCTTAAAGCTTTGTTGTTTTTTGGTTCTCTATTACCGTTGCGTCTTTCGTTGTTTTCGTTTTGTTTCGTTCGTTTCGTTCGTTCGGCCGTTGAGAAAAAGTGTCGTTAAGTTGAAATTCGAAATTTGAATTTAAATTGGTGCGTTAAAAGTATCTCATCAATCAGTCAGTAAGTTTTAATAAATCTTTGTATGTATGTCTGTCATTTAATTTTTGGTAATTATTTTCTTATTTTTGAAATGTTTGGTCATATAGAAAATAAAATTTGGGGCGTTTATCTTTGTTTTCAGTGCGAATTGGTGTTGAATTGATTTAAGACTTAGCCCGTTTATGTAGGAACCAAATTACTTTTGTTTAAAAGAATAAAAGAAAGAATGTTCTTTATCTTAAAAAAATGTAAAGAAATTTTAATTCACAAGAATATTAATTAAATAAAAACAAAGGTATTTAGGATGAACAGCTTAATTGAGGTCTTTACGGCTTGACGGCTTTGTTAATACTCCCCCAGTTGTTCAGTTGTTATCGCCAAACAGGTTTAGTATCATAAGCATAAGAAGAGAGTAGTGACGTCATACTAGGGACAGTGATGCCACTCAGCCTACATCCGGCCATCCTGCATTTCATCCGCCTCGGATGAATGGTCACTCTCAACATCGAGTCTGCTGTCAATTCGCCAAGGTTTCATGTAGTCGCAACTGGTGGTAGTGTTGTTGGGGCCTTCATGATCTGCGACTTTCTTTACTGTATAACGTCCACCTCTGCCTTTATAGACCACTGAATATGGACCTAGAAAATCAGAAAAGAGTTTGTTACCCGCCTTAAATTGTGTTCTTTTAATAGCTACAATATCCCCCATATTATATTCAACCGCTTCCTTTCTTTTGCGATTAAATGTTTTTCTATTCTCGGCTTGTACCTTCTCAATTTGCTGTCGAACTTCAAAGCGTATTTCTTCTCTGTCATCATCATGCTGCTTAAGTTACTGCAGCCTCACCATCTCTAAGACTTCAACATCAGCCTTCTTTCTCATTGGAACACCGAACAGCACTTCGAATGGTGTGCGTTGAATCGACCGTTGCAGCGTACTGTTGATGGCAATTTGTACTCGCGACACAAACTTGTACCATTTCTCTGGTGAATCAGCTGATAACCTCCTGAGAACTTCAATCACTACGCGGTTCGAGCGTTCAGCTTGCCCATTTCCCCTCGGCACGCCTGTGGTCACAGCAATATGTTCTATATTTTCATCAATGCAAAAATCTTGAAAACTTTTGGAACAAAACGCGCTCCCTTTATCGGTTATGAAGCGCTTTGGGTTTCCAAAATGTTGCTGCAGCTCTCTAATTTTCCGCAAAGTTTCCTCTGCTGACACCGTCTTTGTCGGGAAAATCCACATAAACTTCGAAAATCCATCAGTTATGGTCAGGATATATTTATACTGCTTTGTTGTTAGGTCCATCGGTCCGATGTGGTCGAGATGAAACGTATCGAATGGTTTGTCCCCTTTGTCCAGCTGATTAAGAAAGCCTTCCTGCTTGCCCGCTTTCCTATTTGCCAGTATACACTTGACACAATTATTGATGCGTCTTTGAACTTTTTCCTTCAACTGAGAAATGTAGAACTCTTGCGAAATTAGGTGCATTGTTTTCTTAAGCCCAAAGTGTCCCTTTGCTTTCGTGCTTCATGCTGATGACTTCCGACTCCATATTACGGGGAACTACTAAGAGTGAAAGACCATCAATTTCTTTAAAAAGTAACTCACCTCGCATTCCAAAATCGTCATACTTCTTTTCCTTAAGCACTTCTTTTATTGCCTGTATGAAGCTGTCCGCGTTCTGTGCTCTTTGTATGCGAACCAAAAGCTCCTGCTGTACAGCGAAAACAGCTGGTGAACGGCTCAGCGAATCCACATGGGCCATCCTAGATCCAGCACGGTGTTCAACTTCATAGTCGTAATCTTGCATGTATAAAACCCATCTTTTCACAGCGTTTGGGAGTTCCTTTTTATTCACAGTTTGACGAAACGCAACACAGTCAGTTAAAACTTTGAACTTGGTACCTAACAGGTATATTCTAAATTTTTCTAGCGCCTTGTAGACGGCGTAAGTCTCTAGCACAAAACTATGCCACTTCTGCTCCGATGTGCTGTTCTTCCTGCTGTAGTAAAAAACAGGATGCAGCTGGTTGTCTTCACTACGTTGCAGAAGAATCGCTCCTATGCCTTCCTGACTGGCATCTGTATGTACTTCGCTGTACACACCTTGACGAAAGATGGTAAGTACCGGCTTACTGGTCAAAGCTTGCTTCAATGTTGCCATCACTTGTCGTTGGGGAGCTGCAAAAACAAATTTGGTATTTTTCTTAGTTAGATCAGTTAAGGGTTTCGCCAAAATCGAATAGGAATTAATAAACCGCCTAAAAAAGCCTGTCAGCCCCAGAAACTCTTGCACCTTTTTTAGATTTGTCGGCTCTGGGAATTTAGATACGGCATAGATTTTTTCTTGAGATGGGCTTACCGTACCATTTTGCACAACGTGTCCAAGGAAAGTAACTTTCCGCTGAAGGAACTTACATTTGGCCCAGTTAAAAACTAACCCATTTTCTGCAGCAACCTTTAGAACGGCTTCCAGCTTTTCTAAACATTCCTCACAACTTTTCCCAGATATTATGAGATCATCTATGAATGTTCGTAATATTTTCTGCTTTACTAGATTGCGAAAAACAACTGTGATAAACCTCACAAAAACAGCGGGACCATTTTTCAGACCGAAAGGAACAAAATTGAATTCCCATTCACCATCTTCAGTTGCAAAAGCAGTGAATTTTTTGCTGCCTTCTTCCATGGGAACATGAAAAAACCCGTTCTTTAGGTCCAGCGTTATAAAAATCACGTCGTCTTCCAAATTATCCAAAACGGTCTCAATAAGTGGTATTGGAAATCCATCTCTTATTGTCCTAGCGTTGATTCCCCTGTAGTCGATACATACTCTGAAAGCACCACCCTTCTTTTTAACTACAACAACTCGGCTTGTAAAAGGTGAACATGATGGTCGAATTATTCCTGATTTACTCCACTCATCAACCTGCTTCTTAACAACTTCAGCTTCATTGATTGGAAGACGTCGTGGAGTTGAATAGATAGGAGTCTCATCACTCAACGCAATCGTCATCGTAATCGGACAATGACTTACAGCTTTCGGCGTGTAACTCGAAATGAGCTCCTTGACTCGAGGCTCATATTGAATTGGGACTTCAATATCGTTTTTCTCATCTAAATCGATGTTCATGATGAAATTCCCGTCTTCTTTACCATAAAATGTCGTCTCTCCATCAACCATGACCACCTTAGCTTGTGCCATAACATCACGCCCGATTATTGCATCGACGCGAATGAAGTTGTCTGGAACTACGTGTATAATACCCATCAGCTTAACATTGTCGATCATGATATTAGCTTCAAAACTACCCAGAGTACTATGCTTTCCTGAACCTAGACCAACTAAATTTACCTTCTCTTTACCTAGATCAGTATCAGCCAGCTTTACAAAACTATCTTTTCGAATTAAAGTAATTTCAGCACCAGAATCTATTTATTTATTTATTTATTTTATTTATTTATTTAATCAAATAATTTACAAATAAATTTATAAATTATTTTTTTAATAAGGCATCAGGGCAACAAGACCATAAGTGATGCCGTCTTATAGAAAACTTAAATTTAATTACAGAGTAACTTTAGCAAAGTGATTGTTGAAAGTAATGACTTTAAAGTGAAACATTTATAGTTAAAAACAGAAATATTTACATTAGATTTCATTAAATTTATTGTGAATATCTAAAGCAGTTTTGATTCTTTGTATTGTATTATGATCGGCTGGGCAAAGGATGGTAGATAATTTTTTGAGTATGAGTGTGCTTTCAAGTGAAGGATCGATCTGCCGTGATAAAGGACATTCAACAAATACGTGATGAATTGATAGAACTTCATGACAGGCTTCACACAATTCTGGGAGTTCATTATTGTAAAGGTGTTTGGTCGTAAAAATAGTTTTTCCAACTCTGATTCGGAGTATCTTTATGCAATTTTCCCTTGTTAGTTGCCTATTATATGGAATGCGATGATGATGTGGATTATGCGTACGAAGAAAAGTATTGCAGTTATTCCAATTAACTTCAAGTTCCATCTTTAGTTCCTGGAAATAGATTTGGCGAGTCAATTGATAGAAATTTGGCAAATCAATAACAAGTGGAAATTTGGTAGCATCTCTAGCTGCATCATCCGCCATTTCATTGCCTTTGATACCAGAATGCCCTGGTACCCATGCTAGTACTATGTTTTCCGTCATTGTGCATCTTAATTGTTCCAGAGAAGGGCATCGGTTTGTCTCATTTTTTAGGCCTTTTAGTATCCCAAGGTTATCTGTCATAATAATACTTCGTCCCAAATAAGTTTTCGCAATTGAGATAGCTCTTTGAATTGCTGCTAGTTCAGCAATGTAGCTGCCTGCTTCACTAGGTAGTAGTCCTTGCCAGACCGAAGAGGTTTGGGAATGCTGTTCCCATTTGACTATGGCAAAAGATGAGTTATCATCTTTGTGAGAGCCATCTGTATAAAAGATGTGATCAGGGTTGACCTTTTCGATCATCTCTTGGTGAAGAGCTTGGAACATATCATCCGTAGTATTTTTCTTTTTAAATGCAGCTAATTTTGTATCTATTTGAAGCAGATTTCGTTTCCAAGGGGGCGGACTATATTGTATCGAACCTGGTTCCAACAAGGAATTTGGTTGGACTTTTATTAAGCTAAATACTTTTACAAGTGCAGAAATCGAGTTTTTCCGTTTATTTGTTTCTGAATTAGTAATTGCATTGGCAATATTATACAAGGGATGCTTTGTATCGGCAAGGGCCTTGCTTGCTAAGTTAATAGCTCTTCTTTTGGCAAAGTTATGAAAAGAGTGATACCCAATTTCCAGTCTAAGAGCCTCGATCCTTGTTGATTTTAGTGCTCCTGAGGCTGAACGAAAGCAATTGTTGATCGCGTTGTCGATGTCCTTGCAGTTTTTGATTGTTGTCCACATGTAGGTTGTAAGTCCATGTTGTAAAGTACCTTCAACGAGTGTTTTTGCTATTTTTAAGGCTATTTCAAGATGAGGTCCTTTTTTCTTGGAGCAAATCATTTTTAGGAGGTTACATCGTTTTTTTAATTGAAGGATTACGTTTTTTACCTGAATATTCCATTTTAATTTAGAACTAAATGTAATACCCAAAATTTTTAATTCTTTTGAAGCCGAGACTACAGTATCGCGAATATTCAATGGCAATGGATTACAATTTCTTTTCCTGCATAGGTGCAATAAATCTACTTTTGAAGGAGGGATTATGGCCCCTTTTCTTTCGGACCATGTGTGGATAGCCCTATCTGCATTTTCTAAAATAGATTTCACCTGCATCGGGTCGCCGGATGCTACTACATAAATATTATCAGCATAAACCCCAACAAAGTCAAGTTGAGGTTCAAGCTGCGTGAGTTTAGTTAAAAGCGAATCAACATAGGTGTTGTAAATTGCTACCGAGAGAGGAGAACCTTGAGGTGTTCCATTTTCCAGTTTAAAGAGTGTGGATTTATAACCATCAACATTAACTCGGAAGGTTCTTGAAGACATAAAGGACGCGATAAGTTTGACTATCCGAAAGGGGACTCCCCATTGTGACATTTGTGTAAGGACGGGAATCATGGTGACGCGATCAAAAGCTTTTTGAAGGTCCGATGACATAACTAGACTATGTTTGGTTTTGGAAAGATTTTCAGCGAGTTTGTGCTCGAGCAAGTGAACAAGTGTATGTACTCCTCTGTTCTGTCTAAAAGCGTGTTGTCCTGAATGTGCCTTTTTTTCTGCAAACCAACATATCCGTCTCGCGATAATTTTTTCAAAAATTTTGGAGAGAATGGGAAGCAGTGCGATAGGTCGGTACTCATCGAAGCTGTGGCGATTTTGGGAGTTTTTAGGAATTGGCTTGAACTGAGCCCTTTTCCAGTCGTGTGGAAAAACACCAGTCTTTAAAATGTTGTTGTATAACCAGCATAGTCTGTCTTTTAGTACATCGGAGCATTTTTCAACCATTTTATAGGTAATCTTGTCTTCACCTGGAGTTTTACCTTTCGCAGTTCTAAGAGTCATATCAAGTTCTAGGCGAGAAATCTGTTCACTAAGAATTTCGCATTGATTTTCGTTTGTTTCAAGATTGTTTACATCGAAATTATTTTTTTCTTCGATAATAGATGCAGGATAAGTTGAGTTATCACTGTATTTTTTCCATTTCGTTCCAAATTTGTTAGCAATTGTTTCAGAATCTTTTAGCAATCTATTGTTATCTGAGATCATGTATGGAAATTCGAGCTGTGATCTATAGCAATGAAGGGATCTTATTCTGTTCCACAGTGTTCGACTATCTAATGATGGGTTCATTGTGTTGACGAAGTTTTCCCAAGAAGATCGTTTTGACTGAAGTGATTCTCGTTTTAATTTTGCACAACTTCTTCTGTACGCAATACAGTTTTCAGTTGTTGGAAACCTTCGAGCTTTTTTCCAGGCCTTGTCCTTATCCTTTACTAATTTGGCTATATCTGGTGTAAACCATACTGGATTAGTTTTTGATGAATGTCTCTTTGTTTGTGGGATCGATTTAGCTGCAGCAGTTCTAATTATTTTTTTGATTCTCGACGCCTCTTGGTTGGTGTTTTGGGTTGTAGGATTTGTCATTGTCAATGTTTTAGTGCTCTCTTCAAATAAGGTCCAGTTAGCTAGTTCTTCCTTGAAACGTGCTGTGAATTTGCTAGTTAATTTTTGCTCATGAGAACGAATTAAAATTGGAATATGATCCCTGCTTTCTTGAGGAAGTACCTCCCAACGAAAAAGGGGTGCCAAATCTTGAGTTGCCATTGTAACGTCAATTGCGGAAAAAGTATTTCTCATACTGAAGAAAGTGGGAGAACCGTCATTCATGATTATGAGATTATGGTCGTTGGCAAAGTTTTCAAACAAAGTGCCAACGCTGTTTGTGACATCTGAGCCCCATAAAGAGTTGTGGGCATTTATATCTCCCAGTACAAAATGATGACATCCATCATTAATTCTAGGAATTGAATCTAAAATATTTGAATTTATTTGTATATCATGTTCTTTATAAATGTTCGTAATTTTAATGGGTGTTCTATCTGGAATTTCAATGGTATGATGAAGCAAAGTTGATGAGGACGTAATGTGCGACGTTACTGGAATATTTTCTCTAACGAGAAAACCTATACCTGCCTTACTATAATGATAATCTTTATTGAAATGATAGGATTTGTAGTTTTTCATATTAAATAAATGTAAATTTTTTGAAATAATGTGAGTTTCTTGCAGTGCTATAATGTCTGGCTTATATTTAGCGATAAGTCGCTCAAGAGTGTGTTTGTTGTTGCAATAGCCTTGCATGTTCCATTGGAGGATGCGTAAATTCATAGTGAATCTGGTCATTGTGATGGATTATGGTTTGTGGCTGTAATTAATGTATTTGGAGTGTTTTTGGTTTCGTGATCTAAGAGAGTTCTGTCATATGATTTATTTAAGAGAGTTTGTTTTGATGCAGGAGAGGTTACAGATGACTGAGATGGTATCTCAGAGCCACCAGCTTCCATTTCAGCATCATTTTCGGAGTACGAAATTGGTGAAAGAGACAGATTAATTCTGTCGTTTGACGTTTCGTTGTCATTGCTTAGTACGATTGAAGTTAATGATGATGCAGTTTCTTTGTTTTGTGTTAAATTATATTTTGTAATTAGTTTTGTATTTTTATTTTGTGTGGTAGATGAATAGTTATGGTTATTTTCAGTAGTTTGTTTTGTAATATTGATAATTTTGTCTTGTTCTTTTGTAATATTAAGAGGTTGTTGTTGTGAACATAATAGTTCATTGGTAGAAGGAGATGCAGTTGTATTTTTCAATTTGTTGTTAAGTGCATGTTGTTTAGTTTTTTCTATGCGTGTTTTTATTATGTCTGCCATTGTGGAGCTGCCAAAATTACGATTATTTGGAGCGGGGAGCTGATGTATTGAAGGGTTGTCATTGAATATCTGCCAAGCATCCCGAACGGTACACCGGCGATCAATTTTGATTTTGTTGACAGATTTATATCGGAGAAAGGTAGGACAGGCGGGATCACTTGGAGTGTGGCCTTCTGTGTTGCAATTGAGACAAAAAACACGTGTGCAACTATCGTGCGGTGGTGGAAGACAGCAGTTTTTACACAATGGAGCACCTGTGCACCTATTCTTGGTGTGTCCAAGTTTTTGGCAAGATATGCATCTCATGGGGTTGGGTATATATTCGTCTACTTTGCAATTAACCCATCCAATTTTCACTTCGTTTGGTCGCCGAATCAAGTCGAAAGTCAAGATAGCTGCACCGGTCGCCACCAATGAATCGTCTTGCTTTCTCATCATTTTCTTGACATCAATTACCTTGAATTTTTTCAATTCGGATAATAACTCTTCTTCGCTTATATCTAAAATATGTTTGGAGTATATTCTTCCTTGAATAGAGTTCAGGCTAAGGTGGTTTGTGACTTTTACAGGAATAGAATCCACGAGTTTGGCTTTCAGGAATTTATTAGCAATCTCAACATTAAGCACTTTAAGGAGAAGATCTCCAGATCTCATGGCTTTAACCTCCAAGATATCTTTAGAGATAAATTCAAGGCCTCTATTGATTTGGATGGGGTTATAGGATGAAAGAGGACGAATATTTTCACCTGTTTTTTCCAGACCTGTCACAACTATAAATCTTGGGATGTTATTGTCATTATTTATTTTTTTTTTTTTTTTTTTTTTTTTTTTCGCAGGAAGGTGAGAAATCTTCAGAGACACTATAAGCCCGATGCTTATAGTAGTGTCAGATTTTTACTGACTAAAACTCACCTCCCTTATCTTCTATATTATTACTACAACTAAGTCCAGCTTAACAAGTAGTTTTAGCGTCATTTTGTTCGCGTTTTGTCAGGAAGCTCCCCAACGAGAGGACCTGAAGATTCCACAAAATTCGAGTGGAGAGATTAATTTGTTTGCGCTAGATCAGAAGGTCTTGTTCGGTGCAGACGCCGAAAAACGAACGCCTCGCTAACAGATTGTTGGATTAAGTTATTACTATGATTTCTAAGTCGTGATCTTAGCTCTGTAGCAAATTTTTTAATTTCGTTTTCTACATATTTTATATTTAAATCTCTATGTAAGTCGCTATTTCTTACATACCATGGAGCATTTACTATTATTTTAAGTACTTTGTTTTGGTATGTTTGCAAAATTTGTATATTTCTTTCGTTGGTACAACCCCAAAGTTGTATACCGTACGTCCAAACTGGTTTCAGTACTTGCTTATAAATAAGAAGCTTGTTGTAAACGCTTAGATTGGAATATCTTCCAATAAGCCATGTCAATTCGCGGAGTTTATTTTCGAGTTCATCGCGTTTCTTTTTTACATGAACTTTCCATTTAAGTTTCGCGTCTAGAGTCATGCCTAGATACTTCGCTTCATTAGCGTATGGAATTTGCACAGAATTTATATAAATAGGTAAGTTATATACTTTTTTATACGTAAAATTTGTGTGCGTCGATTTCGTTTCATTAAGAGCAATTCGCCATTTCTTTGTCCAATCTGAAATGCTATTTAATGCCTTTTGAAGCTTAGAGGTTGCCGTTTCTATTGAATCCGATATTGCGAGTACAGCTGTATCATCGGCAAAAGTGCCTAAAGTTGTGCCTTCTGTTTGGGGTATATCTCGGGTATAAAGAACAAACAAAATCGGTCCAAGGACGCTACCCTGGGGAACCCCAGCGTTTATTTCTTTAAACTCCGAATACTCCGTTCCTTGCTTAACTCGAAAGAATCTATTTTCTAGGTACGATTCAAGAATGTTATATATTTGCTCTGGAAAGACTTTTAATTTATATTTTAGCCCGTCATGCCAAACTTTGTCAAAAGCTTGAGAAACGTCAAGAAATGCAGTTGAGCAAATCTTTTTTTCTTCAAATGCTTTTTCAATTTCGTTAGTTATTCGGTAAACCTGATCAATTGTCGAGTGATTATTCCGGAAACCGAATTGGTGGTCGGGAATTAAACGTTTTTCTTCAATAATTGGTAGCATTCGTTTAAGAAGCAATTTTTCAAATATTTTAGATATAATTGGTAAGAGAGAAATTGGTCTATACGATTTTTTCTCATTCGGTGGCTTACCCGGTTTGGGGATCATTATTACTTCGGCGACTTTCCATTGCGTGGGTACGTAAGCAAGTCTTAAAGCAGCGTTAGTGAGCTGTAAGAGCTTAACCATTGCTTTTTTAGGCAACTCTTTGAGGACACGACCGTTAATCAGGTCGTAGCCAGGAGCTTTATTATTTTTCTGCCGTTTTATTTCCTGGACAAGTTCAGTCAAAGTAATATTCCTGATAGAAAAATTGTCCGGCGCTGGTTGGAGCTCTCCGTCATTAGTCAGAAGCTCTTGACCATCGAAAGGTTTGAACGTTTCCTCAAGGTGCTTAGCAAATAAATCCGCCTTTTCCTTATCAGTTTTTGCCCATTCAGAATTATTTTTTCGAATAGGTGCCGACATTATTTGAGGCTTTTTAATACCTTTTATCGTCTTCCAAAGAGAATAATTCGTTTTTTTGTCTGCTGTTAGGCTTTCAAGATAGGCAGAATTCTCGCTGTTTTTAAAATCTCGTAACAAATTTTTAATCTTGTTTGATAAAAAGTTGACGACACTTTTATGCTGAGGAGCACGTGATTGCTGCCATACTTTTCGAGCTTTTCGTTTTTCGCGTATCAATTCTTTTATATCTTCTGGAATTTTTTCTTCGTATTGCCTTGACTTTTTACTACAGATCGGAGTATTATTCCAAGCTGCTTCTTGAACAATATTTATAAATTTTTCTGTTTCATCTTCTAACTCAAACGGAGTTTGCAAAGAGACGTTCAGTATAATTCTATTTTCGCAATCTTCTTTGAATTTATCCCAATTTGTGTTATTATTTGTTAAAATTAGGGGCTTTTCTTTTTCGATTACGTTACTGTTTATTGTTAAGATAACGGCCGAGTGATCCGTAGAAAAATCGAAGTTATCATCTACTGTCATATATTTTCTGTTCATTCCTCTTGCGATGAAAAAGTCAACAAGATCGGGTGTTTTCGCTGTATCGGTTGGCCAATACGTTGGTTTTCCTGACGAGAAAAATTCAACGTTACATTCAATACCCGCTTTGTAGAGTTGTCTACCCTTCGTCGAAATGCAACGTGATCCCCAAAATGAATGTTTCGAATTGAAGTCGCCGCCAATAATAAATTTTGGACCTAAAGCGTTGAAAAGATCTTTAAAATTGTTTTTGTCTATCTTGGACCGAGGAGGACAGTAAATAGACGCAATATTAAATAATACGTGTCTAACTTTTATGCTAACGGAAGTAACTTGCATTGTATCGAGCTCGATATTTATCTCAAACGAATGATTGATATTTTCTCTGATAAATACGGAAGAACCACCCCTTGCTCTTTCGGATGGATGGCATGCGTGGTAAGCCGAATAACCTTTAATACTTGAATTTGAGTCTTTTTTCAAATGAGTTTCAGAGATCAAACAAATATCTATTCTTTCGTTAAGTAGAACCGTTTCTAGTTCTTCGATTTTTGCGGTAAGTCCGTTCGCGTTCCATGTTATTATTTTTAGTTGTTGGGACAACTGATCCATGTTTACGGTAAATTTGGTGTTTTAAGAGCCGCCGACTCAAATTTGTCCAATTTCTCAAGAATAATTGTGTTAATTCTCCCTTGTTCTTCTAATCGTTCAAGTATAAGGGAAAATACATTTTGAACTGGAAGTTCGGGAAAGTCGTCGCTTGGGCGCTTTCGTTTGGTTTTTTTGTTCGAGTTTTGATTCTGGTCAAGGATTACCTCAGGAGGTAGCCCTTTAAACCAGTTTTTTCTAGGGGGATCTGTACCCCCGTCCATGGTTTAGTCCCAGTTGTTTAGTTGTTGTTTTTTTTTTTTTTTTTTTTTTTTTTTTTTTTTTTTTTTTTTTAAGTATAAATGTCACACTTACCACGAAGAGAAAGGTAAATACGTATTAACGTCAAATGAAAGTCTTTAAGTTGACACAGTTGACTTAGATTAATTCTTTAAGCAGTACGTGTATACACGGCGTTTGCCCGCACAGAACTCTATTAATGCTTTAAAAGGAATCTCGTTCACATAGATTTGTTTCAAATTAATTACGGAAAATGCATTAGCCTCTTTAGGTTTCACCGACGGACAGTTATTCGACATGTGGCCTGTCCCGCTACATCGAAAGCACTTAGTTGGAGAACGGCATTCTTTCCTCTGATGTTCAGAAGAACCGCAATTGAAGCAATGCAGAGAACCAGCACCTCGTGACATTTTACCGTAACCTTGCCCGCTATTTTTTGATGACGCTCCCGAACCGTTAACACCACCGCTACTACTGCCTACACTTCTACCACCACCAAAACTCGTTCCAACTTTGGCTTTAAATTTCAGAAAGAGTTCATATTTTTCGAAAAGTTCTAAAAAATTTCTGGCACCGTATAATATAAGTTTATGATCTTCACGTGCACCGATACCATTAATTATGTACGTAATCAACGAAATGTCATCCACGTCAGCTAACTGCCCGATTTCTTTCATTTTATAGACATACTCGCGAAAACTTTCGTCTTTTCCCATTTTTCGATTTTGAAGGCGCATATAAATGTCCGCTTTGCAAAAAGTTTTTTCAAATTCCGCACATAAAATTGTTCTAAATTCGTTAAAGGACCTACAAGTGCACGTTTTCATAAAGCACTGCGCCGAACCTGTTAACTGTTTTCTCGCGAAAATTAAATTTTCTAGCTCTGACCATTTTAACAGCACTGCGACATCTTCAAACTTTGCAAACCATGACCTAATTGACAAACTATCGTCACCACTAAATTTCGAGATTAAGCCTTCCACATCTCTAACAGAAAAGCGAAAAGAATCACCATCAGCACCACGTGGAATATTCATAAGGCTCTGCTGACCGCTATTTGATTGCTGGCCTTTTTTGCTAGCAAAATCTGCGTCCGATTCCTTAAGTCGATCAAATAAGACAGCTTTAACACCATTTGTGTCCAGCCCTCGTTTGAGCAGCTCAGCTTTTAACTGCTCCACAGTCCATAAATCCATTAAAAAAAAATATATATAAAAAAAATTTAAAGCAAATAAATTTTATAGAATTTAAAATTTAATTTATAATGAATTTTATGTTGACTTTTAGGTTGAGCCCCCAAAGATGTAGGAACCAAATTACTTTTGTTTAAAAGAATAAAAGAAAGAATGTTCTTTATCTTAAAAAAATGTAAAGAAATTTTAATTCACAAGAATATTAATTAAATAAAAACAAAGGTATTTAGGATGAACAGCTTAATTGAGGTCTTTACGGCTTGACGGCTTTGTTAATACTCCCCAGTTGTTCAGTTGTTATCGCCAAACAGGTTTAGTATCATAAGCATAAGAAGAGAGTAGTGACGTCATACTAGGGACAGTGATGCCACTCAGCCTACATTTATATTTGTATATTTCTAAGATCTCTAAGTATTCTCAAAAATATACTTGGACAACATTTCTCATACAATTTTCTTACTTTTGGTGTTAGAAATCTGAGAACAGAATAATTGTAATATAATTTCTCAAGAATTCTCTGTATTTCTAAAGTCAAAAAAGACGAAAAGAATTGTAGGGCTGATTTGATAAATAGGTAAGAATAAATATTGAATTGTGTTATTAGTTGATGTGTTCAGGAAATTTGTCCCTTCTTCCTTAAATTTTAATATTAAATTTGTATGTAATAAAAATGTTTGATTTGAGAACAATTAAAGTGGTGATTCTCATCGGCTTTGTTGGTCTTTTTGATGATTAAATGAAAACAGTTTTCATCTGATTTTTCCAAACGTTTCGACGGTGATTGCCGTCTTCTTCAGGGGATGTCTTTGTTCACAAAAATGATAAAAATGTTTATTTAATACATACGAATATTATGTAAAGCGTACAAGTATGACTTACATTGATTTGAATATTACAAAAACATTAAAAAAACAATTTAAACAATTAAAACAAATAAAATTTAAAGCGCTTCCGGACAAAAGTACGATAACTGAATTTTTTAGAACAGTTAAAAATAAGCATTTTTTACTATGGGAGGGGGGGTCTATCTCCCCCCGTTTAGGCAGGAGGGGCAATTTAAAAAAATTATTACTTAAAAAGGAAAAAAACTCTTAAAAAATAACGGTGATACTTACAATTAAGTTGTATACAGTTTTTTAAAGCCAACATTCTGCTCTATTAGCCAGTTTTTAAATCAAGTCAAAACTATGCGTAGTTTTTGAAAAATTTAATTTTAAACTCAAAATTTTAGTAAAAAAGTTAAAAAAAAGGTTTAAAGTGTAACTTTTTCAATACTTCAAAATTATCTACCATTGTTTTTATTTCAGAATTTATTGCTCTTATTTGTTTTTGATCAAAAACTGAAAACTAGATGATTTTATGTTTTTTAGTTTTTGAGAAAATTGAAAATAACCACAACTACTATTTTAATTTAATTCTTTTTTTTTGCTTGAGTGGTCTTATTTTGATAGTAATAATGGTATTTGCGTATGCGTAATGCGTGTTTGGGTGTATGCAACAGTAAAGTGTGCGCGAGTTTGAGTGTATGCAACAGTGGCTTCTGTAAGGGGGGCATGCTGCCCCCCCCCGCAACCCCCCTGCTTGGGCACACTATAGGATTTGGGGTGGGTGCAAGTTGGAGTGCGTGCAAGGAGGGGAGGGGGCAAGGTTCGATGGGTGCAAGATGGGGTGCATGCAAAGTTTCTTTTGCATTTAAATAAACTGGATTTAAGAAAAATTAATTTACACTAGGTAAATCTTAATCCATATTCGATTATTACTATCAAAATAAGACTACGTTAATAATTAAGCAAGGAAAAAGTAATTTAATTAAAATATTTTGTTTTGGTAATTTTCAATTTTCTCAAGAACTAGAAGACATCAAGTCATCTAGTTTTCAGTTTTTGATCAAAAACAAATAAGAGCAATGAATTCTAAAAAAAATAGTAGATAATCTGAAAGTTTTGAAAAATTACACTTTAAACCTTTTTTTTAACTTTTTTTTGCACAAATTTTGACTTTAAAACAATTTTTTTCAAAAACTATGCATAGTTTTGACTTGATTTAAAAACAAGCTAATAGACAAAAGTGTTGGCTTTAAAAAAAGGTATAACACTTAATTAAGGGTATTACCGTTATTTTTTAATTATTTTTTTCCATTTAATGTACATATTTTTTTTAACTGCCCCTACCGCCTAAACGGGAGGAGATAGACCCCCCCCTCCCATAGTAAAAAATGCTTGTTTTTAACTGTTCCATACAAATCCGTCATTAAACTTTGTCGCCTAAGTTATCGTACTCTCCCCTTTGAAAAGATATTTAAGTCGAAAATCAATTTTTACCAACTTTTGTTAAATTTTTTTTTCGGTTTTTAATTTTTTGTAAAAAAACTGTCAATTCTATTTTTTTTTTCAAAATTTTACTGAATGTTGAAAACAACATTTTTTGAAAGATAAAAGTAGTTTAAAGCCAATATCTCAAAGTCTTGAAAAGATATTTGAGTCAAAACTCAATTTTTACCAACTTTTTTTTTATTTTTTTTTAGGTTATTATTTTTTGTAAAAAAACTGTCAATTCGATTTTTCTCAAAATTTTATCAGATGTCAAAAACATTATTCTTCATTGCACAAAATTGTTTTGGAAATGAAATCATATTCTAGTCGTAAAATTTTCCAAGTGACAAATTTTTTTTTTCAGTTTTTTTGATTTATAAAAAAAACCGTTAATTGATTTTTTTTCCAAAAATATAATTGTTTTGTATCACGTTACAATATATAATATAAAATTTAATTCAAGTCTCTAGCGTCATTGGTTCATGAGATATTTAGGTTTAACCAAAATTTTCACCTTTTTTTTAAACTGCTATGGTAAAAAAACCACCCACGCAATTTTCTTGAGAGCCCTTTCTGCATCTTTCTGCCTTATTATCTGTATAACAAAATTTATTTGAAGTCGATATCTCTTCTGGTTCTTGAGCTATGGACGACGAAAAAAACGTCGCGAACGTACGGAGGACGTACGGACGTACGTACACACGCACGCACAGACATCTTTCTAAAAATCTTTTATTTCGACTCTAGGGACCTTGAAACGTCGAGAAATGTCAAAATTTTCAATTTGACAAATCGGACCCATTACAATAACTTTCTATGGGAAGTTAAAAATTTGAAAATTTTGGTTAACCCTAAATATCTCATGAACCAATGACGCTAGAGACTTGAATTAAATTTTATATATATATTGTAGCGTGATACAACATAAGTAAATTTGTGGAAAAAAATCCAATTAACGGTTTTTTTTATAAATCAAAAAACTGAAAAAAAAATTTGTCATCAAGAATAATGTTTTTGACATGATAAAATTTTGAGAAAAATCTAATTGACAGTTTTTTTTTATAAAAAATAAAAACCTAAAAAAACATTACTCAAAGTTGCTAAAAATTGAATTTCGACTCAAATAACTTTTTAAAAACTTGAGATTAAGGCATCAAACTTATTTTATATTATAAGAAATATTGTTTTCGACATTAGGAACAATTTTAAGAAAAATCGAATTGACATTTTATCTACAACAAATAAAAACCTAAAAAAATATTTTTAAAAGTTGGCAAAAATTGATTTTCGCTTCAAATATCTTTTCAAAACTTTGAGATATTGGCTTTAAAAATATTGTTGTCAACATTCAGTAAAATTTTGAAAAAAATCGAATTGATAGTTTTTGTACAAAAAATTTAAAACCTAAAACAAATTTAACAAAAGTTGGTAAAAATTGTTTTTCGACGTAAATATCTTTTCAAAAATTTGAGATTATGGCTTTCAACTAATTTAATCTTATAAGAAATATTGTTTTCAAAAAATAGTACGCAAAATTGGTAAAAATTGATGTTCGGTTCTCGATATCTCGTGAATAATAGAAAACATTGACTTCAAATTAATTTCATTCATCCAATTTGTATTTGTTTACATTAGAAATAAAAACGTTTAATAAATGCTACTAAAATTGGTAAAAATTGATTAACGACTAAAAATCTCGTTAACAAAAATAGATTTAGAAATCAAACTATTTAATCATATGCCAAATATTGTTGGTTATTTTTAAATTTTTTACAATAATTTAACTGGTAACACGAAAACCTACAAACCTTGCTTAAAAGACAAATCGACAGACAGGATGGGAAGTTATCAGTGTGGGTCGCATCCCAGCCTCTTTTTTAATAATAAAATTATCATCGCAGCTGCTAATCGTTGACGTTTTCTCGCCATGACTTCACAATTTTAAGTAAACAACCAGATTTCTTGCGACATTAATTGCTCTCCTGGTGTAAATACATCTGCAATAAATTGCGACAGTGTGATGCGCGAGCTTCTTGCAAGACATTTATTGCAGAAGAAATTGCAAGAATTCACATGACAATGTAAACGCGACTGCAAGAAACTTCTGCAAGACTTCCGCGAGTTGACTTGCAAATGAAAACGCGTCCTAAGGCTAATTTGATTGATAGGTGAGAATAAATAGTGAATATTGTGTTATTGTTAGATGTTTTCATGAAATTTTTCATATCTGCTTTAAATATCAAGACAACATTTTTATGTTTCCATCTTTGAATAAGAACAATTTTACATTCATGAAGAGAAATTCACGTTCAAATATAAAATGCAAATATCTCCGTAAATACGGGTCCTACATTGCCCAAAGTCGGTAGACTTTGCAGCTTAAAGTCTACCTAGAGATCTAAAATTTCAGAACTGTGAACTGTTGGAAACAGTTAGCTAGATAGAGCTGGCTGGAGACGCATGTTGATTGAGGCCCAGGTCCGTCCCGGACTGTAGCGCTACCCACCCCAATTAAGTAAGTAGTAATGCCATATTTTCCTGTTTACAATGATAATTTCTTTAAAAGCAAAAAAACATACTCGTTTTTCAATATCCAAATGAAACCTTTCATTGGTAACCCCTATGTGTTATTCTGTAACAGCACATATATGTTGGTAGACGAAAAGTGCATTTATATATAAAAGCAAAACACAGAAGTGATTTTTATATTTAAAAAATCTTACAGAGTTATTTACATATTGCACTGGTTCATTTCTAAAATAAAATAGAAACATATAAAAACATTTTAAAATAAAGCCTGGGTGTTCTACAAGTATTTAATACAATCATAATTATGTGCTGTTTTAATAGTTTTCCTTAAAAACTAAAGTCTTAAGTCTAAATCAAGGAGTAGTGAGATTTCTATGCAGCTTCTTTTTTGGTTCGTTTTGAAACGTTACTATCAGTATTCTTTTGCCGAGTTATTTGTGCGTGTGTTCTTCTGCGGCTGTGGACAGGTGATCCTGTGGGTGATGAATTGCGCTTGGAATTTTTGCTCCGCATCGAATGAGCATGATAGTTGAAAGGTCTCTGAGTTATGGAGACTACTTGTGATGGTGTAGAGCTGGGTGATGGTTGGTGTTGATAGTACTGTTGGTCCGTTTGTTGTTGTTGGTAGTCGTCACCATCGGCTTGGCCGTCTTCGGCTTGGTAGTTCTCATGGATGGGAATAGCGGTTGGAGGTGGTGCATGGCGTTCGAAAGGTTTTATCGATGGCAAAGGATATTGGGTTGAGTGGTCCCTATTGTCTAATTCGGAGAAATGAACCTTGGTGTGGGTGCTTCTTGGATTATTTTCAGTAATTGGGAGTGGTGTATCATCGTATCCCTGTGGTACAACATATAAATTTTGATGCCCATAGTCTGGCGCTTCCATTGCGTAAAAGTACATTGTTTGATATGCTTGTCCCGCTCCAGGAGCATGAGCTGACTGATGGCCCGGGTCAACTGGCATATAGTAATACTGCTGAGGTTGTTCGCCATGAGCTTCTTCAGTTGCATACTGCTGTTCAACAACTTGGTGGGTCTCTTGCTGTCTGCCCTTAAAGCTTTGATACACATCATCAATGGCTGGGTATTGCTGTTCTGCATACCCATAGCTGGATTGTTCCACCGCTGGTTGCTGTTGTTGTGGTTGTTGTTGGTAGTGGACTTCTTGAGGTTGTTCCTGAACTTGTTCATAAGAATGGTACTGCTGTTCTTGTTGCTGCTGATGTTGCTGTTGATGTTGATGTTGATGTTGCTGTTGCTGTTGCTTTTGATGCTCTGCTTCTTCTAGAATTTTAAGGTATTGGGCAGCTCGTATTTCCAAATATTGCTGGAGAAGACTCTGTAAATGGGTTGCGTATTTGGTGGGCCCAGGAATTCGAAGAACAATAACAGGCTCATTGTACTGATGATAACCATGACCCTGGTCACCACCTTGTATTTGACCAATTGCCTGCTCTTGTCCATGGCCATTAGCTTGAACATCTTCCTGTTGGTGATAATCCTGTGGTCCGAGGTCAGCTTGTGAACCAACAAATGGAGCTTTGGTGTCATAACCCCCATTTCCATTCTGCTTTAATTCATACGAATAAGATGGAATAATAGATATAGTGGATTGTTCTTCTTCTTTGATGTGATATCCTGGGGCCGAAGCTGGAATGTCATGCTGTGAGTATGGATAGAACCTAAACGTAGGTTTAGGGTATT
The DNA here is from genome assembly GCA_920104205.1 of Eupeodes latifasciatus. Classification (NCBI taxonomy): domain Eukaryota; kingdom Metazoa; phylum Arthropoda; class Insecta; order Diptera; family Syrphidae; genus Eupeodes; species Eupeodes latifasciatus. The sequence continues at coordinate 101,887,193 of OV049924.1, read as the reverse complement.
CATAGCCACCACCTGACTCTTGACCATTATAGTATCCATAACTAAAAAAATAAACATTAGTAATAATTAAAACATTTTAAAGAAATTATTTGCCATACCCCAAATCACCTTCTACGGTACGCTTGGAATTCTTTGCAGTTGAATTGTCCCGTTCGACTTTAATTTTGATCTTATCCCCATGCAACTTAAACTGTTTATCTAGTTCTTTGATAAACTCTAAATCATCAACTGGTAGATCCTTGAAAGACTCTATTGGAGATTTGATGATCGGTGATTTTGTTGGTTTCTTCTTCAGTGATGTAACTTTCTTTGGATATATTTTATCGGGAGACTTTTCAAGTAATTTTTCTGAGTCCTTGTCTAATGATTTTAGAGCTCCTGACACTAAACTTATCAGAAGTAAAGTATTTATCTGAAAGTGAAAAAATAAAACGTTTGTAAATGAAGAATAAGTGAAATTAATAAATTTGATTTATTTGTAAAGTTTTGATTTCAATAGCCGGGTGTTTGTTTCACTTTTGAAGCTGTCATCTTTTGACATTTGACAGGTTAAACATAAACTTTTACTAAAAACATTAAAAATTTACTACAAAAGTGGTGCACATTTTGGAGTCACAATTCGTAAACCTGTTGATCACCAGCAACATGTTATCTTCGCTGATTGAGTCTTTGTAAAGAAACCCATTTTCACATTGGAGACTACGTTATAATAAGCATAATTGCCTTATTTATGTACTAAACAGCGTCATACAACGGTACAATTGCAATTTTCCTAGTCGTGTTAGTGTTGATGTAACACCTTCAGATTATTTTTGTTTGAAGCCATGTGAAAGATAAATTTGATGCAAATGCTCCACAGACAATCGATTTAAGACCTTAAAATAAGAATCCGTTTATTCTTAGTTATTACCGAAATTAAACCTCTTATTGCAATCTCGAGCAATTCAAGAATTAATAGTGGACGTATGGGAGCATGGAGAAGAGCCAGAAGATTAGCGGAAAGCTATCATCTGCCCACACACAAGAAAGGAGATATTACAACATGTAGCAACTATAGAGGTATCACGTTGTGGAGTTCCACTTATAAGATACTGTCCTCTATCTTACAAGAAGGGATAGCATTTCATACTTGGGTCTCAATTAACATGCGTCACCAGCCAGCTCGGTCCCTAGCTCCAGTTTCACATGCCAAGTTGGTTGAGGTCCTCTCCCACCTGCGTGCACCACCTGAGTCGCGGTCTTCCTCTACTGCAACGTTCCTCGGGATTGGATTCGGTGACCTTCTAGGATGGATCGTTCGCTCTACATGACTCAGCTATCTAAGTCGTTGGACTTTTATTCTTTTAACCAGGTCAGTGTTGCTGTACAGAAAGTACAGTTCTTTGTTGTATCTTCTGCTCTACTCTCCAACTACCTCAAAGTTAAAGCTCTCCATTGTGACGTTATGTCCAAGACGTCGTCGTTCAGTATCCTTTGTTGATGACAATGCTCAAAAAAAGTACCATTGACATCACGCTTTGATCTTTCAATTATGTCAATATCATCGACGTGTAATTGTCAATCACCGAGTAATTGTATTGACCTTTGGAAGATTGTGCCTCTTGTGTTGACTGTTGAGTTTTGCTCAATTCTTTCCAGAACGGTTTTAAAAAAGTCGCATGACAGTGCATACTGCAACCTGTTTTGACTTCAAATGCATCGGTGAGATATTTTCCCAGCAACATAGTCCAGTGTGCATTCTCCATCGTCATTCTGCATAAACGGATAAGTTTGACAGGGATGCCAAAACTAAGCAATGCTCTATAGCTCTTCCCTATAGATGCTGTCATAGGCGGCTTTAAAATCGATAAAGAGGTGATGGGTATCGATTTGAAATTCCTGGATTTTTTCCAAGAACTGTCGTAATGTGAAAATTTGGTCAATTGTGGACTTTCTTTTTCTTAAGCCAAACAAACATGGACCTATTAGGTTGTCGGCGAACAGCTCCTGATATTCACATGTTACAGAGGGAAGGATCTTATAAGCGATGTTCAGGCGACTGATGCCTCTGTAGTTGGTTCAGTTAAGATGGTTCCCCTTCTTAAGGATATGCTGAGTTGGTGTATACTCCCTACCAAGACATCGCCTGCTGCTTCAAATAATTCGGCAGCGATGTCGTCAGCTCCAGCAGTTTTGTTGGACTTCAGTTTCGATATAGCTTTCTTCATTTCGTCGAGGAAGCCGGTGCTAGTTTCCTCTTAAGCTCGTAGAACTCGCGAAGCACATGTTTGAATGCCTGTTGCTTAGCGTGCGCTTGCCGGCATTCTTCGTCAAACCAAGGGTTTGGCTGTGGGGCCCGTTTAAAACCAAGCAATTCAGAGGCGGCGTCTCTGATGGCTGCAGGACAATGTTGCCACTGGTTTTCAATGCTTAATGCAAGCAGTATAGGACTTCTAAGAGGTTGTTGAAGACTCTATCGAAAATGTCTTTTATGATTTTAGCCGTCTTACTTTGAATCAGGAATTCTCCATGTCCCCTTGTGGATGTTGAGATGTGTGAACAGCGAATTCGATCAGCCTGAATCCGTTGTCGGAGGTGGTGTCGTGCAGGCTGTTTCTCCCGATTGTGCCACCAAAGATGTCTTCTCTTCCTAGCTTGGCGTTAAAATCTTCTAAGACAATTTTAATGTCATAACCAGGGCACTGCTCATATGCCTTGTCCAAGAGCTCGAAGAATATGTCTTTGGTGTCTTCATCTTTCTCCTCTATTGGGACATGCGCGCATATGAGGCTTATGTTGGCAAACTCAACCTTGATGCGGATTGTCGTGATGCGCTCGCTCACACTATTGAAACTCAAGACTTTTTGCCTGAGTCTAGTTCCAACAACAAATCCACGCCCAAATAGTCGCTGCCTCGATAGCAGTCGCCGTAGTATACACCGTAGTCTTTTGATTTATGTTTCATTGCAATTCTTGGATGGTGGTTATATCGGCCTTGCAGCAGTTTTGTGCTTCCGACAACTGTTCGGCTGCACGTGGTCTACTAGGTGACCTAACATTCCACGTACAGGTCCGAAGTTTGTTGTCTATATTTCGTTTGCTTGGTTTTTAATCAGTAAATCTGTCCGTATCGGAGGCTTGTTGGTGCTTTCCAACTAGCATATTTTTACGTGATCGGGAAGTCACCCTGACGGCCCAAAACCACTAACTTACTATAAAACCTATAAAACCTATGGAGGGGGAGAAGGATAACACGCTCCTTATGGGGCTGGACTCCGAATATGGCATAAAAAAACCTGTGGAAGGTTGTGTCATCTTGAATAATGCACATGCCTATCACTTGAACATCGAAGGGATGGCCCCATACGCTAAAAATATCAGTGTGGCTTCAACCCAGGCAAATCAACAACCGATCAGATTATTTCCCTTGGCCAGGCGTTGGAAAAGTGTCCCAAATAAATTGACTCGACTATGTAGGAGTAGGTTAACCATGACCAATATAACAGACTCTAAATATTGCAGAAGGTTTTTTTTTCCAAAAATTGGCTCAAAAATTTAAATTAAGTTATTAAGAATAACCTAAGATCGTTCTTATTGTTTTTGTACCTTGAAAGATATAACGCTTAAAAGAAATCTATAAAACCCATTACACATGTGAAAATAGTATCTGGGCCAATCCAATTATTCTCTCATTTACTAATAAGAATATTAATAGCCAAGTCATGGTTGAAATTACTCGAAGGTACCTTAAAAACTTAAAGGTGTAAAAAACCAAAGCAAAGACAGTTTCACATGACATTCAGAAGCAGAGGTAAATCTTTCTGCAGATGCAAATCCACACCAATAAATCAATGAATCTAATTATGCGACAATGTTTTCCTCAAGACTTGTCATTTTTTATTGAAAACTAAACGATCACTCGATCGTTTATTTTATTTGCTCATAGAGATAGCAGCTTGGTTTCGAGGCTTGAGTAATACAAAAATTCCATCTTCGATTGTGTATAAATGCTGATGTGTTGCTGCATTTTTTCCCACTGCACAGCACACATGATGCAAACAAATGCAACACCACCATGATGGTGACGACGACACGACGCGACTTCGAAACAACGTGGCGTTGTCAGATGCAGATACTAAAATATATGTAAATTTAATATTTCTACTATTTGTTTGTGTTTCCACAATGACAGCAAACAAAACATAACTTAAATTGGAAAGTCTCACAAAAGCTCGATTAGTCTTCTAAAACGGGGGGATGTTGAGATGCAGAGTTGATGCAACTCTTCAAATGCACAAGACAATTATTATTGTAAATCATTTGCTCCATAGATACATTAATTAATTCCAATTTAATTCCAATCTTAATAAGATACAGTCGCTGCGTTGCACGATAGCATTATGGCATACAGGTAATCCATGACACCAAAGATCCAAATGAACTGCACTGATGGACGCCGGACAGACCAAATACAAAAACCATCATCGTTCTAATACAAAACATCGTCCGTCGTCGAACACTCGTATGCAGTGAACATTAACTTTGAAATTTCAAAGTCGCAGTGAGAAAAATTACGAGTAGATACTCCAAAAGACAGTCTCAATTTAGTGTTAGTCTGACATGGCCATACAATTGCCAGGCCAGCTAGCCAGCAATGAAGCTCTGTGAACGTAAAGCTCTTGATGGAAGCCGAAGTCGAAGCCGAGAACAAGTTATTATTTTTTAAAAACAAAAGTTAAATAACCCCTCGTTAGTGTTTTGGTTGCGTCATTATGTAAGAGCCTTGTATAGCATAGAGACACACAAAGACCGTTATAGCTTGTGGGCTTGTAAGCAAGGAATGCTTGCAAACATGTGATTTTTGAGCCTTTTTCTTTAACTTCCTATATTCAATTGAAGTCCGGTTAGTTAGGGTGCTTCTTCGTGGAGCCAGTCGAGTCAAGTCGATTTTGCCTTAAATATGTTAATGGTTTTGAAGGTTTTTTTTTTAATGGTTTCCTCCAGTTATGTGTGATTTTGGTCAAGCCTTCAAATTACAGAGGAAAGATGTTGCTATAGCTAAGTTTTTGAGACTTGTTAATGATTAGCACAGCACTTTTATGCTAGTATTTATTTTATATAGTGTGTGGGTCGTTAAATTTAATAGACAAATAATATTGAATCTGTGTTTTGGAGAAAAAAGTAAAAAAGAAATTAAGCTTTTAATTAAAAGAGTCATTTTTGTTTCCTTAGCTTCGGGATCTTAACCTCTCATTAGTTAAATATATATAGGTCAATTGTGTGTTATTACTTTTTCTAAGAGCCTTACAAGTTATGTAAACAACAAATTTCTCTTGGTTGATTGTGCAGTAGCTTTATTAGTGGTATTTCCATGCGTAGGCAAGGCATACATTTCAACTTGGAGCTATGATTTTTGCAGAAGCTGCATTGATGAAGAAGTTATTTAACAAATTCTGACATTAATTTTCTCAAAGACTTCATTATAAACCAGCATCTTTAAAATTTGCTTTAGTTGATAGAAGTGTAATTATTACGGTGCCTTGAAAAAAAGCCAAGTCAAATAATGCCTACTTTTAAAAATTGTCCTAATTGCACTTTACAATTATGAAATAAGGCTAATTTTCAGCTGTTGGTCTTAACACACTTTACCAACTTAATTTAGGTGGCGCTACTGTCCTGTGTAAACTAAGATCGCACCTAACAAACTTCTTTGTCTAGCTAGATGGCTCCAATTGCGTCCTCCACTAGTGTGCTTCACCTTATCCGCGGCCTTCCTCTTCTTCGCTGACTTGTGAGAGTGAATTCGAAGACTTTCCGCACCGGCACATTAGTTTCCGTGCGTTCTACGTGACCCAGCCCCAGCCTTCTCAGACGTTGTACTTTTATCCTTCTGGCTTAGTTAACGTCGCTGTAAAACAAATACAGCTCGTCGTCCCACCTTCCCATTCACTCACCTTCTATGTCGGGTTCGTTGACCTTTTCTTTCGAACGACCCAAGGTGCTTTCGTCCGCCTTTGTCATAGTCCAAGCCTCTGCACCGTATTTCAGGACGGGGATTATGAGGGTCTTATATAGCGACTCTTTGGTTGCACGAGAGAGGGCTTTGCTACTCAATTGCTTTCTTAGCCCAAATAAACAGCGGTTAGAAAGAGTTATTCTTCGTTTGATCTCAGCGCTGGTGTTGTTTTCCGCATTAATAGCGGACGACAAGGATCTGCCGTATTCTGAACACTGATAAAAGATCCGGGTATTGACAATGGGCTGTAGGCATTAAAATATTACGGCAGAGAAGATTAAACAAGGTGAAAGTCAAATAAGGTAAATTTTTTGACTTTCAAACGTTTCTATTACACTTTGGAAAAATTGCTAGCGGAATTTAAATACAGTGAAGTATTGTAGTACCCGTGAAGTGATGGTTAGTGCGTAGGACTGTCATGCCAGAGGTCAAGGGTTCAATCCCTGCCTGTGCCATCTTGTGAGAAATTGAAAAATACTCTAAGAGTAATTCTTGTCATGAAAAGTGCTTTCTCAAATTAGCCGTTCAGATTCGGCTTAAAATTGTAGGTCCCCTCCATCCCTGACAACATTACTTGATATGTTTCTCTGTAATTATTCCAAAATGATGAATGCTTTACTTTTGGCAAAAAAAGGCCCAGTTGAACTTATTTTACCTTACATCACTTTGTCAAACCCATTTTGACCCACTGCTAAAAATTGGCCTTATTTTACTTGGTAAGTGCTTGATTTTAGGAGTACCTAAGTACATACACAGCTGGTCAAAAAAATAGGTGTGGGAAATTTTTTCATATTCACTGTTGACTTTTGGCTGATTAGCGGTTGTTTTGACTTCAAGCAATGCAACCAAATTTTTTTTTAAAGAAAGAACGGTAATTCTCCTTATTAGAATGTCAAACTTTTTTCAGTTTAGTAATGTCATGCTAAGCAGCTAAATTATTTGTGTTGCAATAAGATTTTGTGTGTTCTAGAAGTTGGCCATAAAAATAGGTGTGCTCCAAATAAAATTCAAGCTTTTTATAATATTCCTTTTTAATGGTATAAACTCTTGAGGTGGGTTGTTTTTAATCATTTTATTAGCTTTAAACAATAGTTTTTTATTCATTATTGTTTGAATATGGGTCGAAAAGTCCACTGCTCGCCAGAAGAAAGGAGATTAGATCGTCGACTTAGAGATGAGGGCAAGACCTACGAATTTATCGCGGAAGCCCTAGGCAGATCTCAAAATTTAATAAAAAATGCTCTCAAGCCAGAGGAGTACGCGAAAATAAAGGCCGGGCGAAAAAAACAGCAGCTACCACTGATTGCCGCATACTTTCTAGCTAAATCTAATCCTTTTATTTCGTCAAGGACTATAGGTGCACAAATTGATAATGCGATCAGTGCATGTTCGATCCGAAGAAGGCTTCAGAACTCGAATCTCCCAGAAAGAATCGCCAGGAAAGTTCCATTCTTTATGGCTAGCAATATAAGGTCCAGAAAAGAATTTGCTTTAAACCATGCTAATTGGAACGGACCAGAGGGCGTACAAAAATGGCGAAATATCCTGTGGAGTGATGAAACAAAAGAAAATTTGCTTTCATCGGATTCCGGGCACAATTTAAGAAGACCAAAAGTTAGGGACTACCACCCCCGCAAACACAGAAAACTATTAAACACACAGGAGGGAATATAATGGCGTAGGGCTGTTTTTGCTGGTACGGCGGTGGTGTAGGTCCTATAAACCGTATTAATATCATCTTAACAAAATGCGGATATAGGAATATTTTGGACCGTTTTCTGAGGAAAACATGCCCCTCCGATGGTACTTTCAGCAAGACAACGATCTGAAACATACCGCAGGTCTTGTGAAAGATTGCGGTTTCGGGAGAAACAAGTAGCCGTTGTCATGGCCAAGTCAATCCCGTGATCTCAATCCTATTGAGAAGTTGTGGAATGAGCTTAAGCGTAAATTAGGGTGTCGATAGTTCACTAAAGGAAACCAATTGTGGGAAGCGGTTCAAAGAGAATAGTATTCCATACCCCAGCAAGCATTCCAAAAGTTAATAGAGTCAATGCCGCGACGACTCCAAAAAGTTTTGGGTAATAATGGAGTATACTCAGGTTATTAGAGTAAGTTAAACAAAAATTGTGATAAGATACAGAAATTAATATTAAAAACGATAATATTAATACTTTAGAAAGATGCACCTATTTTTTGTCCAAGTAAAAAAACCTCCATCTGCAGTTTTGGGGCTATATTATCTATAATAATTGTTATGTATTTGAAAGCCTTTAAGTGTTTTTTATTTAATTAATATGAGAGCTTTAAAAATATCTACGTAAAATTAATATTTAACATAAAAAAGTATTACAAGATGAATTAATTCAAAAATTAATTATAACACCTATTTTTTGACCTGCTGTGTATATGTATGTTAACCTGTCAAAATGTGTGATTTAAGTTTTCCAAAATACAAAAGAGTGATATCACAGACAAGAGAAATATATATTTTTTTTGTCTGTGTTGATATACTGTATGCCAAGCTGCCAGGTTTTAAAATATAAACAAAATTATTCAAGATGAAGACATCATAACTTAAACTTAAGTTAACATAGATCGCATATTATAGTTAAATATATTTCATAAAACAATTGCATTTTTTTAAAGAAAATTTTCTCACGAATTAAAAACGCATGCATATCCGAATATTTTATACAAAATTGTTTTCAAATTTCAATGCAAAGCCATACAAACAATGAAAAATAAATAATATCACGATCACATTCATCTGCAGTATCATCAACAACATCAATCTCAATTCTCTTGTGTGATAAATTAATTCAATGAATTGCAATGCAATGTACTCGTGTGCTGTACTATAGCATAGAAACATAATTTTACTTGTAATTTTGCAAGAAAAATGTGTCTCATTAATTTGAGCTGCTGCATTTTAAATTGGCCAACATTACTTTACCAATTGCAAGAGGTTACCTTACCCTTATGGGCTCCATAAAGGTATTTTAACTATCGATGATCAAAAAAAAGAATTGGTTATATATTCTTACATTTCCTGTGTCGTGTAGTTAAAATATTCATAATTGCCTTCATTTGACCAACAACAAAACAACTACAAATTCTCATATGAATTTAATTTAAAAATAAACGATCTTTGATTTTCTTTTTTGATTAATGAGAAAAATTCTTCTCAGGCTATTTACCTACTTGAAAACATAAGTTAAGTTAGGTTAGGTTAGGTAATAAGGGGCGTGCACAGCATGAAAGCTGTTGCGTACACGGGGGCCTGCGGGTCCATTGTGATCCCCTGTAAAAGTAAAAGTAAGCATCGATGCTCCTCAATCTTGCCGATTAGCGTAGACTGGCTCGTTAACGAACCAGCCTGTGCTATCTATAAATTTCCTCATGTTTGCCATTGAGACCTGTGCTAGATCATCCAGTTCTCCAACAAACCTGTTTCCGAAATGACGGAGTCGGCTGGTTTGGAGGTTCGGACAGTCACAGAGCAGGTGTTTAATGGTTTCTATTTGCTCCTCATCTTGACAGCTCATACAAAAATCGGGTGCAAATGCCCCTATCCTATTAGCCATTACGCCAATGGCGCAATGACCTGTTAGTACACCTATCAAGATTTGAATGTTCTTTTTACTCAGCGATAGAATGTACCGAGTTTCCTTTTCATTTATGTTAGGCCATAAACTTCTAGAGATTACGCAATCGTCTCTGGATTTCCAGGAGTTATTGATTTTCTCTTTTAGTTTAAGGTCTATCTTCCTCTTGAGTATCCCAATCGGGACCAGTGGTCCCCTACCCGAATGGTCGCTACTACTTATGTCTGCTTCTGACCATTTCCTGGCTAGTTCATCTGCTATATCATTCCCTTCTATATCGCTATGTCCAGGAACCCAGCAGAGCTTTACCTGGTTAGTGTGGCAGATTTTATTTAATTCTATCTTACAGTTTAAAACTGCTTTTGATCTTATATTCTCACTGGCTAAGGCTTTGATAGCAGCCTGGCTGTCCACGAAAAAAGTAATCTCCGAAGAGCTTAGCTTTTCGTGATGTGCCAATTCAGCTGCTTTTCCAATGGCAAAGATCTCGGCCTGAAAGACACTACAGTCAGCCGGGAGTGTATATGACGCTCTGATGTTTAGAGATTGGCAAAACACTCCAGCACCTGTTCCTGATTCCATTTTTGAACCGTCAGTGTAGAAAGGGATACCCTGTTTACTTATAAGTGAATTAGGATCCCAACCCTGTCTTTCTGGTATGAAAATAGAATATTTCCTGTCGAAATCTAGTAAAGGGGGGATGTAATCGGTGGTCTCTCTCAGTCCTGGGATCGTGTCATATCTTTGTAAGATTGACCCGTGGCCATAAGTGCTATGCCTCCAAAAACTCAGTTCTCTTAAACGAATTGCAATTTTGGCTGCCGTGCACTTTATGAACTCATCCAGAGCCGGGAGGTCCAAGATCATTTCCAATCCCGCTTGTGGTGTGGATCTTTGAGCCCCTGTAATTCCTATACAGGCTAGTCTCTGTACCTTATTCAGGTTCTTGAGATAGCTTGATTTTTCCACCGCCTTCCACCATACAATAGAGCCATAGGTAAGAATGGGTCTGACAATCGCTGTGTACATCCATTGGATGACTTGCGGTCGCATACCCCAACGTACACCGAAGGTCTTTTTGCATGTGTAGAATGCACATAGTGCTTTTTTCATTCTTTCCTCAGTATTACGCTTCCATGTAAGCTTGGAGTCAAGGATTACTCCTAGAAATTTAGCTTCCTTAGAAGGTTTTAGAGGAATGCCATTTAGTTTGGGAGGGTTGAAGCCCTCCAGTTTCCTTTTCCTCGTGAACAAAACTAGCTCTGTCTTGGTGGGGTTGACCCCGAGACCGTTCTTAGTTGCCCAAGAAGATAAATCCTTTAATGCATTTTCCATAATGTTTTCGATGATGGTAAGAAACTTGCCTGATACCAAAACCACTATGTCATCTGCATATGCTACTATTTTAATGCCCTGATCTTTTAACTTTGTGAGAATTTTGTTAACTACGAGGATCCAGAGCAGGGGTGAGATGACTCCTCCCTGTGGTGTGCCTCTAGTAACTGTTTTCTCGATAGTGCTAACTCCTATTTGAGAGTTGATAATTCTGCCATTTAACATGGTGAAGATCCAATCGACAATGACAGATTCAACCCCAACTTCAACTAAGACAGTCTTGATCGATTCCGTTTTAACGTTATTAAATGCACCCTCGATATCAAGAAATGCTGCCAGGGTATATTCTTTATGTTCAAGACTTTTCTCAATATGTGAAACTACTTCATGCAATGCAGTCTCCACTGATTTACCTTTAAGGTAAGCGTGTTGGTAGTTGCACAAATTGTTTTCGTTGAGAAGTTCTCTAACATGTAGATCAATTATCCTCTCTAGTGTCTTAAGGAGAAACGAAGAGAGACTTATTGGTCTATAATCCTGAGCGGTCGAGTGAGTCGGTTTCCCTGCTTTTGGGATAAAGACTACCTTGACCTTTTTCCAGCTATTAAGGACGTATCTAAGTTTGATACAACTTATGAAGATTACCCTAAGCCACGGAGTTATTACTTTGAGAGCATTTTGAAGAAGAGCTGGAAAAATCTCGTCTGGTCCCGCTGATTTTTAGGGTTTGAACGAGTTTATTGCCCAGATAATCTTCTGCTCAGTAATAACCTGATTTAGTTCTAAATTTGATTCCGTGTGAGTAAAATCCAGCGTGTTCGATTGCAAGCAATCAGAACTTTCTGGGTTTTTACAACCGGGGAAATGAGTTTCCATGAAGAGTTCAAGCGTTTCCAGGCTCAGGGTGTTTTATGTACCCCGGGATCGTGGGATTAAGTGCCAGGGTTCTACGGAGCCTTGCCGCCTCGCTTTTTTTTTTCAATGGATTCACAATGTTTAGCCCACTAATCCTTTTTGGCCTTCCTTAACTCTTTGGTGTAAGTGTTAAGTGCGGCTCTATAAGACTTTAAGTCCTCTTCTAATTTACTCAGTTTAGCTTTATTGAAAAGTTTTCTAACCTCTGTTCTACGTTTAAGTTAAGTAATTAGTTCATAAGTTTTTTTCTTTAAATTTAATATGTGTGATGGTCACGTTTACTCTGCTAAAATTATTTGTATGCTGAAATACACGAGTGTCAAAAATAACTAAATTTCTTTATGGTTCATCTAAGGCAATCGTTCTCATAAAGAATGATTTTTTAAAAGCTATAGGAAAGTTTTTCAACAAAAAAAACACATACAATTCAGAAAAATGCATCAAATCTTTATTTGAATCGATAGTACGGTCCATATTATTTAATGTTTGAAAATTATTTCATGTTAATGTTGACCTTGACTGCGCCTCAAATGGTCCACCCGCTTAGTCCAATTTTGGCATACTCTTTCCAATTGGCCGGTATCTCACCAATAAATGCTTCAATGTTGTCTTTTAATGCGTCAATTGAAACGGGCTTGTATGTTTAGAAATGAGCTTTAACATAGCCCCACAAAACATAGTCTAAAGGCGTTAAATCGCACGATCTAGGTGGCCAATTGACCGGTCCCGAACGTGAAATAAAATGTTCACCGAACTCGCCTCCCAATAAGTCCATTGTTGCGCGTGCTGTGTGGCACCGTCTTGCATTTTGGGCAAAAAAATGTTGAATATCATCTCACGGTATCGCTCACCATTCACAGTTATGTTACAATTCGGATCATCTTTGAAGAAGTACGGTCCAATGATGCCAGCAGCCCATAAACCGCACCAAACTGTGACTTTTTCTGGATGCATTGGTAGCTCTTGCAATGCTTCTGGCTGATATTCACTCCAAAATCGACAATTCTGCTTATTTACGTACCCATTGAGCCAAAAATGAGCTTCGTCGCTCGCTGGAAGAAGCGCGCGATGAACTTTCTTAACAGAGCACGCATTTTGATAATAAATGTCAATAATTTGCAAGCGTTGTTCGTTTATAAGACGATTCATGGTTACCAAAGACCAAACTGAAGATGTTTGACAGTGAAACAAAACACGAAACGTGCGTCAGCTGTTTAAACCAGTGTTGCCAAAAACACAAAAGCTAAAAAATCACCCTTTATAATTTTACCATAAATTGTTTTAATAACGAACAATGCCTTCAAATTATTAAAGTTTACTATCAAAATGCGTACTACGTTAAGAAAGTTCACCGCTAGCTTTTTTCATTTTATGGTCAGTTTAATCGACCTACTGATTTACATTATTGGACATTAAATCACCAACACGCTAACGTAGAATGCGAACTGAGGAACAGTTGGTGCAAGAATCGAAACCGAACGACCAACCTTAACTGCTCAACTGAGAACTTTTGGTGAATGTGTTCTTGAAAAGTTGACCAAAGATCCATTTTTTGTAACGAAAAATTGTGTTCAGTGACGAAGGTCATTTCTAGTTCAATATATACGTGAACAAGGAAACGTCCGTATTTGAAATGAAGAGCAGCTAAAAGAATTGCAAGAGCTACCAATGCATCAAGGAAAATTCACTGTTTGATGCGAATTATGAAGTTTAGGAATCATTGGTATTTCTTTAAAAAGGATGCGAATCCCAACGTAACTGTTAATGCTGAGTGCTATCGTGCCATATTATAAAACATTTTTTTTTTTTTAAATGGAAGAGCATGACATGTGGCTTCAACAAGACAATGCCATATGCAACACAGCACCCGTAACAATGGATCAATTAAGATCCGAATTTGGTGAACTGCTATTTTACTGTTTGGGCCCGGTCAATGGGCTGGCCTTATGTAAAGTCTCCCAAAATCCTCAATTTTGCTTTTTATCCACATTTCAAAAAGGGTGAGTGTAAGGGGAGGTGCAAGTATAATCACATTGGAATATTTATTACTTACTCACTTAAAGTGACACTATAGTCCGGGACGGACCTGATTCTCAACCAACTAACGATCTAGCTATCTTTTCCAGTTTCAATCGCCAAGTTGGTTAAGGTCCTCTACTGCGTCTTCACTCAGGATTCCATTGAAATACTCATCGGTCTAGAGCGTTGATGTTCATTCGCTGTAAGTGACCCTAACATCTAAGTCTTTGAACTTTTATTCTTCTCACCAGATCAGAGTCGCTTTACAACCCACAAAGTTCGTCGTTGTATCTGCTCCTTCACTCTCCATCTATGCAGACGGGACCAAAACTCATTCGAAGAATTTTTCCCTCGAAGCATGCTGAGTCGTTCTCATCTTGCCTTGACAGGATCGTGATGATGAGTTTCTTACAGAAGGTGACTGTATTTGCTCGGGAGAGAACTTTACTATAACTCTCAATTACGTTTTAAGTCCAAGTAAGTAGCGATTTGCAAGAGTTATTCTTCGTTTGATTTCCGCGTTGGTGTCGTTGTCTAGACTAAAAGCAGTGCCTAGCTACATAGATAAAGTCCTCAACTAGCTCAAAGTTATGGCTGTCCATTGTCACGTTTTGTCCATGACGTCGTCGTTCAAAGTCCTTTCTTGATGACAGCATATACTTGGTCTTGTCCTTATTGACCACTACGCCCATATTCTCTGCTTCCTTCGCAATGCTCAAAAACGTACCACGTAAACCACTGACATCTTTGATCCGCTTTGATCCTCCAATTATGTAAATACCATCGGCATATCCGAGTAATTGGACAGACGTTTGGAAGATTATGCCTCAAGTGTTGACGATTAGGTTTTGAACAATTCTTTCCAGAACGATGTTGAAGAAATCGCGTGACATTTTCCATCGTCATTCTGCAGAAACGGTCAAGTTTGATAGGGATGCTAAAATAAGACATTGCTTTGTAAAGTTCTTCCCAATAGATACTGTTTTAAGCGGCGTTCAAATTGATGAATAGATAGTGGGTATGGGTATCGATTTGATGTTCGTGGTCTTTTTCCAAGATCTGCCGTAATGTGAACATTCGTACAATGGTGGACTTTCCTTGTCTAAGGCCACACTGATATGTACTGTACATACCTATCGGGTTGTTGACAAGGGGTTTCAGACGTTCACATATTACGCCAGAAAGGACCGAATAAGTAATGTTGAGGAGACTGGCGCGTTTGTAGTTGGAACAGTTAAAAAGGTCTCTTTTCTTGAATATCTTGGAAGATTTATTCATGTATACCTACGATTTAAGCACGTGACACAATATTTTAGGATAATTTTTAACTTTACGTCTAATAAAACATCACAGTTGGAAAATTCTAAGAAAAGTTATAGTCTTTAATAATGTTTTTTGAATACAGCAGGTTAGCAGAAATATTGTCGAAAGACCTTTAAGTTTATACAATTTGCATGCATCGTCAGTTTGGTCTATAATCGTCTTACAAACGAACAACGCTTGCAAATTATTGAATTTTATTATCAAAATGCGTGCTCTGTTTATTGCATTTTATTGAGCAATAAAAGTATTCCACCCGATGATGGAGAAACATCTCCGAAACGCGTCGTGAAATTAAAATATAATTAAAAAACTTAAGTTGTAAAATTAAAAATTAAAAATAAAATAAAAATAAAAACTAAATAAGATTATTTTTATTTGTTTAGTCTCGTAAATATAAATCACTACTTGGAGACAAATAAACCATATCATGTATTTTATTTCACGTTCGGGACCGGTCAATTGGCCACCTATATCGTGCGATTTAACACCTTTAGACTATTTTTTGTGGGGCTATGTTAAAGCTCATATCTATACAAAAAAGAGGCTGGGATGCGACCCACACTGATAACTTCCCATCCCGTCTGTCGATTTGTCTTGCTTAAAAGTTTGTAGGTTTTCGTGTTGTGTTAAAAAAGTTGCCAGTTTGATTATTCTTAACAATTTTAAAATTACCAACAATATTTTTCATATAAAGAAATAGTTTAGTTTGAAAATCTAGTTTTATTAAATAGATTTTTAGTCGAAAACAAATTTTTACCAATTTAAGTAGCATTTTTTAAATTTTTACAAATTGGATGAATGAAATTAATTTGAGAGATATCAAGAACCGAACATCAATTTTTACCAAATTTGCGTACTATTTTTTGTAGATTTTATTTTTTTATGAAAAAACGGACTGTTGGATTTTTATAAAAAAAACTACTGAATATCGAAAATAATATTCTCTGTGAAATAAAAAGAGTTTGAAGACAATATTTTAAATTTTTGAAAAGCTATTTGAGTCGTAAGTAATTTTTTACCAAGTTTTAGTATGGTTTTTTTGTTAGGTTTTTATTTTTTGTAAAAAAACTGTCAACTATATTTTTGTCAAAATTTTATTGAATGTTGACAACAATATTTTTTAAAAGATAAAAGTAGTTTGAAGCCAATATCTCAAAGTTTTAAAAAGATATTTGAGTCGAAAATCAATTTTTACCAACTTTGAGTAATGTTTTTTTTTAGGTTTTTATTTTTTATAAAAAAAACTGTGAATTAGATTTTTCCCAAAATTTAATCAGATGTCAAAAACATTATTCTTCGTTGCACAAAATTGTTTTGGAGATGAAATCATATTTTAGTCGTAAAATTTTCGAGATGACAAATTTTGTCTTTAGTTTTTTTGATTTATAAAAAAAACTGTTAATTGGATTTTTTTCCAAAAATATACTTGTTTTGTATCACGTTACAATATATAATATAAAATTTAATTCAAGTCTCTAGCGTCATTGGTTCATGAGATATTAAGGGTTAACCAAAATTTTCACCTTTTTTTAAACTGCTATGGTAAAAAAACCACCCACGCAATTTTCTTGAGAGCCCTTTCTGCATCTTTCTGCTTTATTATCTGCATAACAAAATTTATTTGAAGTCGATATCTCTTCTGGTTCTTGAGCTATGGATGACGAAAAAAACGTCGCGAACGTACGGACGTACGGACATACGGACATACGGACATACGGACATACGGACATACGGACATACGGACATACGGACATACGGACATACGGACATACGGACATACGGACATACGGACATACGGACATACGGACATACGGACATACGGACATACGGACATACGGACATACGGACATACGGACGTACGAACGTACGTACACACGCACGCAAAGACAACTTTCTAAAAATCTTTTATTTCGACTCTAGAGACCTTGAAACGTCGAGAAATGTCAAAATTTTCAATTTGACAAATCGGACCCATTACAATAACTTCCTATGGGAAGTTAACAAGCCCGCTTCAATTGACGCATTGGAAGACAACATTGAAGCATTTATTCGTGAGATACCGGCCGAAATGTTGGAAAAAGTATGCCAAAATTGAACTAAGCGGATGGACCATTTGAGGCGCAGTCAAGGTCAACATTTGCATGAAATAATCTTTAAACATTAAATTATATGGAACGTACTATCGATTCAAATAAATATTTCATGCATTTTTCTGAATTGTATGTGTTTTTTTTTTGAAAAACTTTCCTATAGCTTTTAAAAAATCACCCCTTGCTATTATAGAGTAAACTGAAAATGTATGACACAGAACATGGAACGTGCGCTACCTGAACTACAATATTTCAACTAAAAAAAAATATTCCATCTTTGCTTAAATCAAAAACAATACTTAAACCCTGAATCCAAAATTATACTCTGCTAGCTTTTTAATCGATATGAGGTTTGAATGCATCCCAAGATTGACTCTTTAACGAAATTATGTAAATGATGATGTTATAATGTACCTACACTAGAAAGTGCATAACATCATTTTATAAATGTTTCTATTCAAATCAAAGGTGTGTGTAATTTAAATTAACTAAAACAATTTACATGATATTATATAGGTATTCCCATAAATTCCCTTTGCACAATCGCGAAGCTTGCAAAGTCGGTGGCGACAACCGACAACTTCCACCATGACAGAATTGACTATTTTAACTTTATTGATTGCCATTTGAATCTTAGAATTACGAATCACGACCAACAAGACCAGAGATCTCTTTTATCTCATCCGCTTTTATAAGTAGGTAGACCTCCAGCTCCAACTATCACGTTATTTAGGCAAATGTTGTCCATGGATCGTCTGTGGCTATCCGCAAAATGTGTAACAAAACTTTATGTTCGATTGTGTACGAGTATTTTGGTCGCTTTGGTCAGAAATGTTGCAATTAAATGTTATGCTAATAAGTGATATACATTCTATTCATGTGGCTTTCAAAGATCGGCACTGTGATCACTGATCACCTTACACAATGAATTTCAATATACACTCCAAATGGCATGGCATGGCATGGCATAGCAAGAGATAGAGATGACTTACATAATTATGGCTTATAGGAAAATAGCTCCTTTATACGTTTACCCACTGTTTGAATGGGACATGGCTCTTAAATGCTGCTCCAACCACCTGCTTGCATATGCAACCTGCATAGGCATACCCGAGCATAGAGGAGTGGAATTGTATTGTATCTGACAATATGATGATTTTTGTACCCCAAGGCTACTGTTGGGGTCTGATGATGGGGAAGCTAGGAAGTGAAAGGTGGCGTATTGTTCAGGAGTGCTACCATCATAAAAATACAAACAACAACAACAACAAAAAAAACATTATGAATCATGAATAGATGAGAAAATGAGGTAGGTACATTGAACTGGAAACATGTTCGTTAACATGCTGAAAAACAGGTGAGTTGATCTTGTAAGTAAATAAACAAAATGTTGATTCTCCTTGTCTTTGAGTTGCGCTGAAAATTTCTTTTTTGTTTGTTTGTTCAAATTACCTATAATAA
The DNA here is from genome assembly GCA_920104205.1 of Eupeodes latifasciatus. Taxonomy (NCBI): domain Eukaryota; kingdom Metazoa; phylum Arthropoda; class Insecta; order Diptera; family Syrphidae; genus Eupeodes; species Eupeodes latifasciatus. The sequence continues at coordinate 101,868,447 of OV049924.1, read as the reverse complement.
CACTTGAACCAATCTGACTATATTTGGAAAATTCGTGTGAATGGATATTTATAACGGTGATAGTTTCTTGATTGGAAGGTATACATATGTCACATCTTGTTTTGTGAGGCATTGAAATTGAAAACTGTCACATAACCTCTAAAAATGACATTTACATGTGCATGAAGTACAAAAGAAGTCAAGGGTTAATGCACTCACAAAAAAAAAAAAAACGTGAAAATGTAGAAAGAGGATGTTACCTCGTTTAGATAAAAGTTTAGAGAAAGTCTACGTTCAAGACTTGAGGAACATAATATGATTCCTATCTACTTAAGTCTCTTTGAATGTATGCAGACCAGTCAAAAAAGACAAATACTTTTCAAAACATCAGGGTAATTCGCATATCGATGATGATACTGGTACAGACGTTAAGGACAATATTATAAACAAATATCGAAAATTCTCCAAAAACTTAATAAGTTTTTCTGTCGAAAGTTCCCGTTCTTAGATTATAACTTTTCAAAAGTAAATGTTAACTGGTGTGATTTTCAATTTGACAATAACTTCTTTTGACAGCTGTTACTTGGTTTAACTTAATTTTAGTTTGTTAATTTATAATGAGTCTAGACTTATTCCTTATAACTAAATTGATGGTTCGTCGTGAGCCTGTGGCGTGTCCTCCAAGATCGAACGATTTAACACAGATGGACTACTTTGTGTCGAGTTTTGCGAAATCGCTTGTCTCCGAAGATAAGCCCAAGACGGTTGACGTATTGAAAGAGAATATTGGTTATTGCTTACATACCTACAGCCCCAATTCTTCCAAAAATTTGGCCTCTCGGTTTGAATTCATTCGATCCGGCCAAGGCATCCACTTGCCCAAAATAATTTTGAAAACATAATAACGAACCCATATCTTTAAAGTAAAGTTAAGTTAAGTTCTTGGCAATAACATTTTTTATTTTTTCGTGAAAACCACAAGTCTAAAAAAAACATCTGTTTCAAAAATGTTTTCTAGGTATGACTTTGTATACCATTATGTAGCTTTTGTAACTTTTTTTCTACGAGCAAGGGTTCAGAATTTACAGCTGCTAAAAAGAAATGGCAAACACATCGATGTTTCAGATAATTTGTATTAACGGTAATTTGTGTCTTAAAGTACTTCAAGAAATGAAATGAAATAAAACTCGTTCTCCAAAGAGCCAAGGACGGAAAAGCCCCAGGTGAAGATGGGATACCCTACGAATATTTAAAAAATGTATCACCTACTTTTTATAACCATCTAAATACACTTTTTAATAAGATTTTTGATAATGCTGATGTGCCGTCCTCTTTTAAAAAATCGATAATTTTTCCAATCCATAAGAAAGGTGATTTAAATGTAGTTGATAACTTTGGCGCCAAGATATAATAACGGTTTTTGGTAGAGGGGCTTAATACAAGCATTTTTTACTATGGGAGGGGGGGGGGGGGTGGTTCTATCTCCCCCCGTTCAGGCGGTAGGAGCAATTTAAAAAAATTATTATTTAAAATGGAAAAAAATAACGGTGATACTTACAATTAAGTTTTATACATTTTTTTAAAGCCAACATTCTGTTTTATTAGCCAGTTTTTAATTCAAAATTTGAATAAAAAAAAGTTAAAAAAAAGGTTTAAAGTGTAATTTTTCAATACTTCAAGATTATCTACCATTGTTTTTATTTCAGAATTTATTGCTCTTATTTGTTTTTGATCAAAAACTGAAAACTAGATGATTTTATGTCTTTTAGTTTTTGAGAAAATTAAAAATAACCACAACTACTATTTTAATTTAATTCTTTTTTTTTTGCTTGAGTGGTCTTATTTTGATAGTAACAATGGTAGGTGCGAGTTTGGGTGTATGCAACAGTAAGGTGTGTATGAATTTGGGTGCATGCAACAGTGGGGTCTTGAAAGGGGGGCATGCTGCCCCACTGCAACCCCCCTGCTTGGGAACACTATAGGATTTGGGGTGGGTGCAAGTTGGAGTGCGTGCAAGGAGGGGAGGGGGCACGGTTCGGTGGGTGCAAGATGGTGTGCATGCAAAGTTTCTTTTGCATTTAAATAAGCTGGATTTAAGAAAAATTAATTTACCCTAGGTGTATCTTAATCCATATTCGATTATTACTATCAAAATAAGACTACGTTAATACTTAAGCAAGGAAAAAGTAATTTAATTAAAATATTTATTTTGGTAATTTTCAATTTTCTCAAGAACTAGAAGACATAAAGTCATCTAGTTTTCAGTTTTTGATCAAAAACAAATAAGAGCAATGAATTCTAAAAAAAAACAGTAAATAATTTGAAAGTTTTGAAAACTACACTTTAAACCTTTTTTTTAAATTTTGTTTGCATACAATTTTTGTTTAAAACAATTTTTTTCAAAAACTATGCATAGTTTTGACTTGATTTAAAAACAAGCTAATAGACAGAAATGTTGGCTTTAAAAAAAGGTATAATACTTAATTGTAAGTATTACCGTAATTTTTTTATTATTTTTTTTCCATTTAATGCACATATTTTTTTAAATTGCCCCTACCGCCTAAACGGGGGGAGATAGACCCCCCTCCCATAGTAAAAAATGCTTGTTTTTAGCTGTTCTATACAAATCCGTCATTAAACTTTGTCGCCAAAGTTATCGTACTCTCCCCCAGTTGAAAACTACCGAGGCATGAATGTCATTGCGAAGATATTTTGTGGTGTTCTCATTAACAGGCTTGAAAATTGGGTGGATGTAAACAACATTCTTACAGAGGTTCAAGCAGGCTTTAGAAATAATTATTCGACGGTTGACCACATATTTACTTTAACATCAATAGTAAAAGCATTTCAAGCCAGAAACAAAAAAGTATACACATTGTTTGTCGATTTTAAAGCTGCATTTGATTTGGTGAATCGAAATGCTTTATTTTTTAAACTGTCCCAACTTGGAGTGTCAACAAAATTCATCCAAATAATCCGTTGTTTGTACACAGATACTGAAGTTGCAGTCTAAGATGGCAAAACATATTCAAAACCATTTAAATCACTTATACTGGAGTAAAGCAGGGATGTCTACTAAGTGCTCTTCTATTTGCTCTTTTTATTAATGATATAGCTACGCACATTCCAGGAGGTGTACGAATTGCGGGTATCGTAATAAATGTATTACTCTACGCTGATGACCTTCTTTTGTTATCTGAATCAGCAGAAACCTTGCAATTGGTGGTAAATCGTCTTACGGACTATTGTGTCAAGTGGGGTTTAGTCATCAACACAGACAAAACGAAAGTAATGGTCTTTTCGCGTTCTAATCGGAGTGAAGTTAGGAACACCTGGCTACTTAATGGAAGTCGTTTAGAAATATCGAAAGAATACAAGTATTTGGGAGTTTTACTAAATCCAACCCTGGATTATAGGAAGCACCTTGTAGAAAAAGCAAAAACTTCACAAAGCTTAATTAATGTTACTTGGAAGAAGATTTTCTCTAACGATCACATAAACCTTTCAACAAAATATAATATTTTTAATGCAGTCGTGAAGTCTTCGCTTTGTTATGCGGCACAAATATGGGGTACGCAAGAATACGAGGAAATTGAAAAGTTCCAAAGAAATTTCTTAAAGAAAATATCCAATATTCCCTTAACCGCACCAAACTATTCAATCTATTTGGAAACAGGCCTGCCAAAACTTTATACTTTGAGTCTAAAGTTACAGGCTGATTATTTAATTAAAGTGTTTGGTCTACGGGAAAATCGGTTATGTAAGATAATGATGCTCTACGAAATTCGAAATAAGAACTGGTGGATGAGGACATGGGAAAACATTGCTGCTTCCTGTAAAGAAAATGTGCAGATCAATCTCAACAATATTGTTCAGATGAAAACGAAGTTCTACGAAATCATTCAAAAACTTGAAGAGTCTAACCGTAATCAGATGATTGAAAATGCCCGTCAATCGGAGAGCAGATTACTCTATAGCCAGCTTAATTATAACTTGTGTGACAAGAACTACTTCCAAGATTCTTTCGCCTATAAAGATATTTCCCTAATTTTTAAATCAAGGTGCGAACTTCTACATTTAAATGGAAAACCATACAACGGAAGCTTTGACCAATTTTGCCATCTATGTAACTTAAGAGCTAAAGAAGATTGCTTCCATTTCATCAGTGTGTGTCCAATTTTTAACCAACAAAGAAGACTATGCTTTGGCAAACCATCCCTATCAGTACAGGAAACGATTGAAATTTTAAATGGATCAGATTGGACGAACCTTGTCAAATTTGTCAGAGCTAGCTACCACTACAGAATGCTTATAGTAACGGAATATACATAAATCATATAATGCAGATATTTATATTCAAATCATACCTTTTTTTTTTAAATTTTATACCATTATAAAATACATACATATGTACTTGTTCAATTGTATACTTAAATATTTTAAAGTTACCAGTCGAGCTGACGGCTAAGCCAATGCTTAAAAAAAATTCATAAAATCTTTTGTAAAATTTATAATGATTACTTGCAACAAATGAATATTTGAATTGAATTGAATACTTCAAGAAATTATTTGTGAATTTATTTTTCTTTCTTTTATTAGAGGCAAACTAAACCTTAAAATAATTCAACTTTCGCCACCGGAAATGCTCACCAGTATACCCTCGAGTCCAACTTGGGCTTACTTTCAACTTGACGTGATTAAGATATTTGTTCTATAGCGGTACTGAGCGAATGTGGAATGCATTACAACCCTCTGTCTTTTCCTGTCATTGCAAACATTTATTTCGATGCGTGTACTTGAATAAAACACCGCTTTTATTTAATTTATTAGGATCCATCATTTATCGAAAAATTAAAACAGTTTTTACTTTTATGTTAATTTCTCAATACTAATGGGTGATTTTTTTGAGGTTAGGATTTTCATGCATTAGTATTTGACAGATCACGCGGGATTTCAGACATGGTGTCAAAGAGAAAGATGCTCAGTATGCTTTGACATTTCATCATGAATAGACTTACTAACGAGCAACGCTTGCAAATCATTGAATTTTATTACCAAAATCAGTGTTCGGTTCGAAATGTGTTTCCGCTTTTTTATCGACAAATTTTGTTCAGCGATGAGGCTCATTTCTGGTTGAATGGCTACGTAAATAAGCAAAATTGCCGCATTTGGAGTGAAGAGCAACCAGAAGCCGTTCAAGAACTGCCCATGCATCCCGAAAAATGCACTGTTTGGTGTGGTTTGTACGCTGGTGGAATCATTGGACCGTATTTTTTCAAAGATGCTGTTGGACGCAACGTTACGGTGAATGGCGATCGCTATCGTTCAATGCTAACAAACTTTTTGTTGCCAAAAATGGAAGAACTGAACTTGGTTGACATGTGGTTTCAACAAGATGGCGCTACATGCCACACAGCTCGCGATTCTATGGCCATTTTGAGGGAAAACTTCGGAGAACAATTCATCTCAAGGAATGGACCGGTAAGTTGGCCACCAAGATCATGCGATTTGACGCCTTTAGACTATTTTTTGTGGGGCTACGTCAAGTCTAAAGTCTACACAAATAAGCCAGCAACTATTCCAGCTTTGGAAGACAACATTTTCGAAGAAATTCGGGCTATTCCGGCCGAAATGCTCGAAAAAGTTACCCAAAATTGGACTTTCCGAATGGACCACCTAAGACGCAGCCGCGGTCAACATTTAAATGAAATTATCTTCAAAAAGTAAATGTCATGGACCAATCTAACGTTTCAAATAAAGAATCGATGAGATTTTGCAAATTTTATGCGTTTTTTTTTTTTAAAAAAGTTCTCAAGCTCTTAAAAAATCACCCGTTATTTCAAAGTTTTCGAAAATGTATACTTTAATCTTTATAAAATTGAGTATTTAACGCCTCAAATAATTTTAAACTAAAGTATTTGTAGTATAAAACTATTTGGTGCGTTAAATACTCAATCAAAAATACAATATGGTAAAATTAACAAAAAACAAATTGCCTTTTTTAAGCTACCTTTATTCATGAAGTAGTTTTTTTTTCAATTAAATTCCCGTTCATATATTGTTCAAAAAATATTTATAAGTTGTTAGATTTCTTCCTGAACGAACTATGCTAAAAGTGTTTTTAACAGAAAAAGGCAAAACTAACTAATCTGTCGTCTAAATAGTTCTATCATTTTAAGTTTTTGGAATATACATATGTATTAAAAAATAAACAAAACTAAGTTTTAAATTCAATGTTTGGTCAAAACTCACATCAAATTAAGGCTCGTTACCTATGAGAATTTCCAGAAACTAAGAAAGGTACTCAAATGATTTAAACTGTGCCTTAAAGGCCATGGTCTATATTTTAAAAAATCATCATAAAATGTATTGTTGAGCGATATGTTAAGTTTTAACTTAGCCTTAGAAACACCGTTTTTGATTGTTAAGCATTTTTAAAAGGTGACATTTTAAAACCTTAGGGCCAAAATGCCGCATCAGAGGACGAGTGAGTGAGTCTCACTAGAGATCGAATGAACGAGTAACTTGGAGATTATCACGAAAAAGTGGTTTGCGTGACTTTTGACGGTCCTTAACTTACAAGATAAATACACAGGATTTTAAGACTTTTACACATGTTTAGAACACCTAAAGGAAGGTATTAAACAAATTTCCAGGTTACTATCTCGCATTCCGAGGTTGACCCCCTTTTTCGCCTAATTTCATTGGACTAATGTTGTGACTTTAAGCGACATATATCAACAGTAGCTTCTACTCCGTTGCAGTTAGCTTAATTTTGTTTAAATTTGACTGAAGAAGAATATATTCAATACAAATAAATTTAAAATACAAAAATACTTATATTTTTCAAAAGAATTTGTACCTGTTGTACACTATCAGTGAACTGTTAAGCTTATGAGAGAACATCAGTTCGATAGCTGATGAGAAAATGTCAAAAAATTGTACTAGACTGCTCGATAACATACTATCCGTAATTCCAAATTCAAATAATTCAGTCACGTTTGACTCTATGACTGATGCGGTAAGTCCGCCTATCTTTAAGAGATAATTTGCTTATCGCAAAAAAAAAAAAAAATAATGTATTTAGACAGCATTAATGGGTTATCAATTATGACCACATCAAGATATCAGTGTGGACCACATTCCAACATCTTACATAATTTATTTCTGAAATTAAATATAAAAGTACATTTTTACTATTAAAAGAGGTTCAAACCGATTCCCAGTACGTAGGTATTTTGTATTAAGAGAAACCGATATATTCTTAAAAAGTGTTTCCTGTATTAGAGATTTGAATTCAAACAAAAATTTAAGGCATTCTTGCATATCCAAATTTAATTTAGATTTTTCAACAACAATATTGCAAATTTATGTATTCCTTTTATTTATTTTACAAAAGGATGTTAAAAAAAGGATAATTGAACCTTTTGAGCACGGTTCATATTTTACTTTGGCCGCGAGACGTACACTCACACCTAACCAAAATGTGGACTTATATCCTCTTATAAAACTTAAACATGCTCTTTAGGTATTGTTACATAACTCGACTTTTTTTTATTAATTTCCTTTTTTTTTGGTTTTCTGGCACAAATCTAACAAGAAATAAATTACGAAATACATATTTCAAATGGGATGCTCTTTATCATTCGATAGTTAAAGTACAAAAAATATCTTAATGAAACAAAGTCAGGTAAAAAGTAGATTTTAATTTAATAAATGAAACTCATTCATCAAATAATTTATTATAGCCTTGAATGGCCCCACACAACGTTTTTCACATTTTCAATTTATTAACCATCAAAAGCAGCACAATAATTACCCTCAATTTGTAATTTTAAAATTCATTAAAAGAAAAAGATAAAAAAAAACATCAATTCATTCCTTTTTACTACTGGTCAGCGTTTTCGTATGAAAACTAATCAAATCATTACCATCATCATTACACGACTTCTAACAATGCAACTTATTTAACGATCAGGTTTCACTTTGCCATTCAGCAAATGATTGTAATCTTAATCTTCCACACACCAACCGACACACTACTAACGATAATGAATATATCTGCAAAACACAATTCACCTTAACAAGATGTTCATCTCAATCTCATCACCATAAACTCAATTAAATGAAAATAAGAAATAAAAACACAATTAACGCGCAGAAACAAACGCAACTGAACCATAAAGAAGAGGCGTCAAATAAGAAGACATCCAGTTTGCAGTCTTACATTTCCGTCAGTTTTAATAGTTTTTGGTGAAAATTGGATTCACGGAATTTTTGTCAATTATGTAAGTAAAAGTTTTATACAAATTCTGATAGCATCCAAAAAGAAATAATATTTGAAATATTCACGTACCACAAATATCCACTGCTTCATATTGTATCCGCAAAATGTTTCACTTTCTTCTGTTCTTCTTATTTTGTATTTATTCAAATAATGGCTTTATGTCCTTTGCATAAGAGAATGTTATATAAACACTGTGTCCACAAAATCACACACACTCACTTTAAGTTTAGATGCAAGAGGCACGCTATCTGAGATCGCGCGTAAAATAGAAATCACGAATGTGTAAAATGTTAACGGTAACAGGTCTCACGATCAACTATTGGCTCTGCAGAAGTTGTAATTTGCTTTTATATTCCATGCCCCATCCACTTGTGAGTCTTGATTTTGTTTGTAATAAATAGTATCTTTGCAGACAGACGGATTTTTAGCAGACTTTTTGGTGAATCATAATGACATAGGGTAGAGTTGCGTTAGTTTGAAAATAATATTGTAAAACATGTAGTTAAAATTTTCATTTGACTAATAAATTCTTGAAGTATTCTTAACGAAATAAAAATAGTAAAAAACATTTTTAAGAAACAATACTTACTTGGTAGGAGTATATATTTTATGAATATCATTAGGAGCGTTTTTTTTGGAAAGCCATCCGAAGTACAGTAAAAATGTATATGAATAGCAAATACAATATCTGCAGTAAAATCACTGCAGATAAAAGATTAAATGAAATCCTGCTGCGGATAGAGATTTGACCTTTATTTGATTACCTATATATTAATCAATTTTCGAGTTTTTCATTTTTAGACTTTGGAGTTGGTACATTTAATAGCTGTTTTAGATTGGATGGGTGTGTTCGTATAGAGTTATGTTCAACATACAGATCACTATTTCGACAGAATTTCTTTTCAATTTATTTCAACTGATGTTCGCTAATCTAATTACTTGTTTTTTTTTGCAAAGAGCTGACGACTTAACTTTTAATTAATGCATGTTTTGAATTGTCTTATAGTCCTTAAAATTTGTTGGCTATTCCGTATCAACTGTAGTATCTTGGCAAGCCTTCAAATAAAGATGAATATAAGAACATTTAAATTTTACTTCTTATTCTGGGGTGAAATCGGGAAAGGTGATTTTCGGCAAATGACAAGTAAAATGAACGAATTTGATCTAAGTAAGGTGATAGTAGTAGATTGATAGATAAAAAGGTGTTACAACAAAAATGTAATTGTCAAATATGTTGTTCGTGAATAGAGCTAGCAGCCCAGACAAACTATTGGAACTGGAACAAGAAAAGAAAAAAAAAAGAAAAGTACTGATGTTATTAATACACACCCAATTTGATACTTTTATTTAGATATTTTATAGGAAGAACTTTAAAATTTTTCAAAAAAGTGATCAAGTTCTTTGCACGTTTTTGTAGTTTTTTATAATTAGTAATTGTAAAACTAATTCAAAATACGGGTGGATTGATAAGTTTCCGGCCTGACCAAGAAAAACAACGTTTTAAAATTTTTTTTTTTTTATTTCTCAACATAATCTCCTCCAAGGCTGATACATTTCTCATAGCGGTGTTCTAGTCTAGTAATGCCATCTCTATAGACTGATTCATCAAGCTCCTCAAAATACCCATTTACAGCTTCGATTACTTCTTCATTGTCCGCAAATCTCTTACCACCAAGCCATTTTTTGAGGTTAGGAAACAGATAATAGTCACTCGGGGCTAGGTCTGGAGAGTAAGGAGGATGCGGCATCAATTCAAACTTCAGATCGTTGATTTTAGCCATCGCAACGATTGACTTGTGCGCTGGTGCGTTATCGTGATGAAACAAGATTCTTTTCTTCACCAGATGAGGTCATTTAATTTTCACCTCGTGACTCAAACGTTGCAATAAGTCTGTGTAGTATTGACCAGTGATAGTTTTACCCTTTTCAAGGTAATCAATGTATATAATACCTCTTGCATCCCAAAAAACAGTAGCCATAACCTTGTTCGCCGAAAAAATTGTTTTTGCCTTCTTTGGGGTGGGTTGGTTCCCCTGGTCCAATCCACTGTTTAGACTGTTCTTTTGGTTTCAGGAGTGTAGTGGTGGACCCAAGTTTCGTCAACGGTTATGAATCGACGCAAAAATTCGCTTGGATTACGCTTATACAACGTCAAATTGGCGGTAGAAATGCTTTTTCGAATCAATTTTTGGTCGACTGTTAGCAAACGCGGCACCCATCTTGCGCAGAGCTTTTGTATATGCAAATGTTGGTGCAAAATATTTTGCACACGTTCATATGACATCTTACAGGTCTTAGCTATCTCATGCACTTTTAATCTGCGGTCTTCCAGCACTATTTGATGGATTTTTTCGATCATATCTGGAGTTGTGACCTCAACAGGGCGTCCTGAGCGAGTCTCATCAGAGGTGCTCACACGACCCTTTTTAAACTCGGAAACCCACTGCTTAATGGTTGAATATGATGGGCAGGATGTCCCCAGTGTTGAGTCCATCTCTTCTTTGATTTTCTTCGGCTTTAACCCCTTCAAATAGAAGTATTTGATGACAGCACGATTTTCCAACTTTTCTATTTTTAAGAAAAACACAGAGTGTTCAGTGTGCTCTCAAAACTAAACTAACATGGCGATCGGGCTGAAACTATAGCTACAAGCTATCTAAGGATGGTACTATAGAACGCCAACTCAAGGTAGGCCTATTGGCGCCATCTCTTGATCAGACCGGAAACTTATCAATCCACCTATAGTTTTATTTTTGTAAGCTGACTCGACTTAATTGTTTTATTATGCGGAAATAGACATAAGCTGTAATATTTGTTTTTTTTATTTTGCAAAAAAGTTAATGTCAACAAAAAAAGCGCTATCTGTTGCACATGAAGTTCTATACATTATATTAAGACCATAATCTACGAACAAACCCCTTTCCTTCAGTTCTTATTCTATTCAGCTTCAATTTATAAAATCGAAAATATGAACACAAATTAAACATAAATTATTCCTCAACAAATTCTATTTGAAATTGTAAGTTTTATTAAGTTAAAATTTGTTCTGGGCTACATTTTGCTAAATTTTTAATAATTTTGTATTACATTATTGTAACAGATGATGAATAATATAAAAAATAGATTACTGCAGTTCTCACTTTCTTACTGTACTATATATGGAATACCAAAAAAATACATTGTGTTTTGATACAAATTGGATTATTAGATTTCGGGAACTACTCATTGAGTTTTAAGTCTAAATCTGAATTTTCAAAATCTCTTCTGTGTGCCCTGAATAAAATCAGTTTTTTGGTTTTAAGAAACAAAATAAAAAAGTTCTGATCAAAAATCAGATACATTTTAGAATATAATATGTAATACAATTTTATGAAATAAGGACTATGTAAAAAATTTGATTTGGATCATTTTTTAATTTAATTAAAATCAAGATTGTTCTTTTTTGAAGCAATGATTTTACAGAAAAAATGTTTTTTAATTCAAGACATATTTTTTTTTATTTTAGTAAATATTTTTGTTTAAACAAATAATAAATAATTGCAACCTTTCTTTTCCTTCTGCTTTAAAGTTAGATTACTATTCCGAAAGTGTTGGGATCTCAGCTCTTTTGGAATTTTTGTCAAAAAAGGGTAATTGCCCAAATTTAAGTTCAATCTGTTAAGGTTAAAAAAATTAAATTAAAATAATTTTAAAAAATGCTAAATATTTTTGTTTGGCCTTGCTAGTTGTCAAGTCTTAAAGTTTATTTTAAAAATGAAGTAATGTCACATAGCATTTTCCAAAAAGAGGTTTTATTTTGAATAAACCGCTGTTTAAGCAGCTGTCACTTTTGAAACTTTTATATTTCGTTACTAAGACAAGTTAAAATTACGTTATTACTGAAAATGAATGAATGATACTCGATTCAACAAGGCACTGAAATTTTAAAAATTAAATAGAAAAATGGTGATAGCTAATGAATGAAGCACTTTCTCAGTTAGTAATAGTTAAACTGGTTTGAAAATGCCATCTGTAGGGGCAAATTATTGACGTGACAATTATAGGTCATTCAAAAAAAACTGATAATATTTTAGCTGTAACCCGTAATGTTGACAGAAAGCGTCCCCATCCTCAACGTGTCACTATTTCGATCTGTTTTTCAACTAGATATGGCGGTTTCATTGCACTTTGACCTTATTTATTTGAAATTGAGTCCAGTGCAACTGTCACTGTGATTGGATTGCACTACTGAGCTATATAATTATGACGGATTTATATTGACAAAATTACCGATATTAGAGCCATTTGGTCGCGTTCCGAAAGGAAATCAGGTCTTTGATTTTCATCTCGGAAAGTTCATCTATATCTTTAAGGAATGCCCTTCCGAAGCTTAACATTCTAGAACTGGCCAGGCAGGACATTTACAGAGAAAGTAAATCACAGTTTCCCTTTCATGTTGGTCTCCGCAGTGAGTATTGTGAGAGATATCCAGCTTTGCTGCATGCTCTTCTATCGGCTAAAAATCGATAGAACGGTTTTTGTTATAGGTAGGCCATATCTTCCTGTATATGGTACAGTCCGTTAGACTGTTCCACCAATGGTTGGATTCCGTCAGAAAAATTGAGAACATTTTGCCCTTCATAGATCCAAGAGGTATATTTACCCTTTCTGTAAGTGAGCTATGAGGGGCCGATCCTTGCCAGACCACCTCATCAGCCCATTCATTTCCATCAATGCCACTATGACCTGGAACCCAAATAAGAGTGACACGGAGGTTGATGTTGTGGCTGGATAGTTCATCCCGACATTTTTGGACCTGTACAGAGGATGTTGTGGCCGAATTGATAGCCATAACAGCCGCCTGGTTTGAGTTTGATTTGATTATTTTGCATGCTTATCTGATTGCTAGTAATTCAGCTTGAAATGCACTGGCACAATCAGCCAGTTTATTTCAAAAAAGACCTAGAGATATTTAAGGACTCAGAGAAGATTCCCGACCCAACTTCACACCCCATCTTTGACCCGTCAGTAAAGATAGTGGTATCGAAGGTCTTTCGTAACCATGCTTTCCTCCCAATCCTTTCTAGCAGGAAAGATGACTTTAAAATCTTTACTGATGTTCAAGACAGGGGTGCAGTAGTCGGTGGTGTCTGTCGCAAAAATATCGTATTATTTCTGGAGCAAGCCACCGAGATCTTTTGATTTAACACCTACAGACTTTTTTCTTTAGGGCCAAGTGAAAGATAAAGCCACCCATATACACCACACTTTTGTCGGTGTGCAGAAATGTGGGCTGTGTGTGGGCTGGAGCAGACACCGATTTTCGAGCAAAATCGAAAGTTTTACTATTCAGTTGCATCTAAATCAGTGTTAAGCAATTCTGTTAATTTTAAAAAAGTTCTAGCTTTTTTAACTTTCAAAATGAAACCTTTTATTGGAAAACTCTTTACAACTTTCATCTTTGATTATGTAAGTTAGTCTGGCCGTATACAGTGCAGTGCTCCATATAGTAGGTATTTCGGGGTAAGTACCTACTGCCAGTTCAAACCAGTGGATAGTTTTTCGAGAAAATGTTGCTAAAGTAGCTTAACACTCCCAAAACAGTACATTTTTTTGAGTTTATTAATTTTGTTTGTATTTCTTAACTTATATACCTTCATATCAAGTGTTGGTTATAACAACTCAATTTACCAGTTTGACTTTAATAACCTGCTATAAGTCTTTAGCAATAATTTATTTCATATATTTTGTTTACAAATTAATAATTTTTCTCTTATTTTGTGTGTTGTTTTTTTATTGACATAATGATCCATAAATCTGAATTCATCATCTTGTCCTCAACTATAAATTTCCAATAAAATAATATAATTATTTTTCATTGATTTCAAGTGGTGTGCTGGTTGGGTTTGGGTTGATAAAAGCTTAAACTTTAAAGTCCAAAAGAAAAGAAGCTGCAACGAATTTTATTGCATCACCATCAATTCATTGTTATTGGTTTATAGTTGATTCGTCGTTGTCGTCGTCGCTAGCGCATGAGGATTGTCGTCTTGGTCGTATAGGACTATATGTGAAATAAAATATTGTATACAGATTATTTGAAGATGATCTCTCTTCCGGATCGTTTTCTTGGATTCACTTATTGCTTCAAATCGCATCTTCGTCGTCGCTCCTCGGTCGGCAGATGAAATGATATGAGAAAAAAGATACATAGATATATCTGAAGGCAGGGAACCAGTTATCTTTAACTGAAAAGAAAAATGAAGAAAACTTCCTAGTTCGATAATATGGATTTTTATTTCTATTTGATGGTAAACCGAAATATATATAAAAAGAAGAAGACGCAACATGCAAGCTAGGTTTCTGTGCCATTTTTGGGCAAACAAGTTAAACACCAAAGTGTTATCAAATCTACTGTCAACTATACGTACATTCGTGCGATTAATTTCAGGAATTGTGGAGATCAGAAGTTTTTTTTAAAAGCAGTTTTCTTTACTGCTCTTGAAGGATTTTTACAAAACTTTAAGGTGAGACAGTAAGGGATTAAATGACTTTCTTGGAAACTCATATTCTAATTTCTTAACGTAGCTATAAATTTTATGTTGACCCGTATAATAAAGGGTGTCCCAAAATTAACGCAAGATTTGAATTTGCCGCCATTTGTGCAGTGAAGTGTTGGCAATCCTGCAAAAAAAGCAATTTGACAGCTACCAGTATAGGGTTATTAAAAATGGATCGTTACATGATAGAACAACGTGTCTTCATTATTAAAGAATATTTCAAAAATAGTGAAAGCTTGGCGGCTGATTTTTCGAGCAAAATCATCCTAAGCGATGAAGCACATTTTCATCTTGATGGCTTTGTCAATCGCCAAAATTGCCGCATTTGGGGTTCGGAGAACCCACATGTGATTGTCGAAAAACAAATGCATCCACAACGCGTGACTGTATGGTGTGGATTTTGCGCTGGAGGCATAATTGGGCCATATTTTTTTGAAAATGATGCTGGTCAAGCAGTGACTGTTACTGGTGCTCGATATCGCGACATGATTACACAGTTCTTTCTGCCAAAATTGGATGATATTGATGTGTCCAATATGTGGTTTCAACAAGACCGTGCCACATGTCATACAGCCCGTGAAACAATTCAATTACTGCATGAGACATTTCCAGGTCGTGTACTCTCTCGTTTCGGTGATCAAAATTGGCCTCCTAGATCGTGTGATTTAACACCATTAGACTTCTTTTTATGGGGTTATTTTAAATCACAAGTCTATGTCAACAAGCCCACAACCACCCGTGCATTAAAGGAGGAGATTCAACGCTGCATCAACGAAATTCAGCCACATTTATGCAGAATGGTCATGGAAAATTTCAACAAAAGAGTGCGCATGTGCATGCAAAGCCGTGGAGGCCATTTGTCCGATGTGTTATTCCATACATAACCCTATCCTATGTATTTTACGAGTCAATAAAAATATAACTATCAAAAGACTAAAAACGGCGTTTTCTATTTAATTCAAATCTTGCGTTAATTTTGGGACACCCTATTATGGACTGTTGATTTCTATAACGCTTTCGCGACCAATTTCGGAGAGTCATTTGTTAATAGCTCAGAACTACGTAGTTGATGAAGTATATTTTCATAATTAACACTCCTTTTCGCAAACTAGCTGTAGTCATATCCCTGTGTTACAGAGTACGTTCCTTGATCTTCTTACCATGTTGAATGATGACTGTTCAGCCGGTTCTGATAGTATTTAAAAAGTGTATAATTGCTTTAATTGAACCCCTTAAGATCATATTCAAACTTTGAACATTGTAATGATTGGGAAAAATTGAGTCTGGCAAATCGTTCCACATTCGTGTAGAGCAACTAAAGACTGGACTTTACAGTAGATCCCAAATGGGGATCAAGGTTAAACTAATGGGCATATTTAGAAGTATAAGTATTACGGTTGAATTGTTTGAGAGAAGAAATGCAACTGTCTATTTCACTAGAGCAATGTTTATGAAAAAAGCGATAAAATAATGACAGACATGAAACCTTGCGACCGACGCACGGTGCTCAAGAGATACAAAAGTTTCAGTTAGACAACGGTCACCTATTATTTTTAACGTCCTCTTTTGAATTCTTTCCAAGAGACTCAAGTGAGTTATTATAGGGACTCAAGTGGGTTATTGGACCACCTGCCCAGATATGGGAAATGTACCGCAGTTTCGAACGAATAAAACTCTTATAAATTATATTCAGATCAGAATGGGTATACAAACTTCTTGCAACACTTAGCAGCGTTTTTGGCGACTTCAAATATGTGCTCACTCCACAAGAGATGGTTAGTGACGCACATATGTATCTATAACCGAAAGCAGATTAGTGGATATCATATTTGAAACTTTGCTACTTGAAAAGAATCCGAAAAATAATTTCTAACCTAACCAAAAAAAGATTCATCAATACCAAATGCGCTCATTTTCGTAAGAGAGTTTGATGCCAACCTATATCAAATGCCTTTTAAATTGCCATTGCAAAATTTTAATGCATTCCTAAACCCTTTAAACAAGTTGTTTGTGACAGTGTAGCATTTTTTTTTAGTAAAACTCTCATTTGGGAACATCAACACAAATTCGTGACAAATAGATTGAGAAATAGATTAAAAGCTACAGGTCTTCTCACATTTTCAAACAAATGTTCAAACGCTTTATTATTTATGTCTTTATTTCATTAAACAGATCTTATAAATACATATAAATTCCTTACGATTTAATGTTTAACTACCACTTAGGTTAAATAACTATTGTTTTTTAAATGAATCCTTACTATCATAATTAAAAAAGTCTATTTGATTAATAGCAGAATAAGCTTCTCTTAAACATCTTGTAAGAGGCTCATTAAGCCGATAATTAGTTTTATGAAACTGTTCACAAAATAAACTTCTAATATGCAAATCTTTCGAAAAAGTATAGAAATTAATTAGGGATAACTAGAGGGGACAATTTGTATGATAACACAACAAATCTGTAATAAAGATAATAGCAAAGTATTAACGGGCGGCGATCTGATTGCTTAAGTAAGCCATAATAAATAAATAACAGTCCGTTGAGAACTAGGGCCTAGTGACTTACAACTCTTAATCATTCCTGTGTGCTAGTAATGCTGTCAGAGATGGGGGGGGGGACCTATAGTTTAATGCCGAATCCGAACGGTTAGTTTGAGAAAGCACTTTTCATGACAAAAATTACTCTTAGAGGATTTGTCAATTCCTCGCAAGAGGAAGTACCCGTGAAAAAAACTTTAGATGGCATAGGCAGGGATCGAACCCAAGACCTCTGGCATGACAGTCCAACGCACTTTTTTTTTTTTTTTTTTTTTTAAATTCATTTTTATTAATTCATTCTTAAGACTATCTTAAAGCTAGACAAAAATTCATAAAACTAGCCTAATTATCCATAACTTACAACTAACTTACTGGTCCCATACGGACACTCTAAGTTAAACAATAATACTTAATGCTATTGCCTTTCGGCCCTAAGATCTATTTAACTTTAATTCATTTTATTTATTTTTGTATTCATTAGAAAATTTAGAAAAAACTAATGCCAATATCCTTTTTTATTTTTACTTAAAAACTACTTAAAATAAGGTCCTTACTATAAAACTTAAAGCTAACTAAAACTACCTATTCTACCTATAAACTACTTAAAACTAGAACAACCACAGCAGCAAATCTAACTATCTAACGTTTTTTGTTTTTCATATTTTGTCTTTTTTTTTATTTTTTTTTATTTTTTTTATTATTCCATGTTTTTTTTTATTATTTTTTTTTTGTATTTTTTTTGTATTTTTTTGTATTTTTTTGTATTTTTTTTGTATTTTTTTGTATGTTTTTTTTTGTGCCACCATGCCTATTCTACTTAAAACTAAACCCTAAAACTATAAAACAAGTATGTAAGCCGGCCAAGGCTTAAAACCCCATCCCGACTACTCACTATCAAGTGCCGATTGAAGCCACCAAAACTGGCTCTCCTGCTTCACCCTATCAGTTCGGTCCCGTTCGGACACAGCCCTACTGAACCGAAGGAGCAGTCCAACGCACTAACCATCATGCCACGGGTACTACATTACTACGGGTACCATATTACAGAACGATATTCTAAAAGAGACCAGTCTTAGTCTTTTGATAGTTACATTTTTATTGACTCGTAAAGTACATAGGATAGGGTTATGTATGGAATAACACATCGGACAAATGGCCTCCACGGCTTTGCATGCACATGCGCACTCTTTTGTTGAAATTTTCCATGACCATTCTGCATAAATGTGGCTGAATTTCGTTGATGCAGCGTTGAATCTCCTCCTTTAATGCACGGGTGGTTGTGGGCTTGTTGACATAGACTTGTGATTTCAAATAACCCCATAAAAAGAAGTCTAATGGTGTTAAATCACACGATCTAGGAGGCCAATTTTGATCACCGAAACGAGAGAGTACACGACCTGGAAATGTCTCATGCAGTAATTGAATTGTTTCACGGGCTGTATGACATGTGGCACCGTCTTGTTGAAACCACATATTGGACACATCAATATCATCCAATTTTGGCAGAAAGAACTGTGTAATCATGTCGCGATATCGAGCACCAGTAACAGTCACTGCTTGACCAGCACCATTTTCAAAAAAATATGGCCCAATTATGCCTCCAGCGCAAAATCCACACCATACAGTCACGCGTTGTGGATGCATTTGTTTTGCGACAATTACATGTGGGTTCTCCGAACCCCAAATGCGGCAATTTTGGCGATTGACAAAGCCATCAAGATGAAAATGTGCTTCATCGCTTAGGATGATTTTGCTCGAAAAATCAGGGTCCATTTGTTGATGTTCAATAATCCATTCAACAAACTCTCTTCTCTGTCCATGGTCATTAGGCTTCAATTGTTGTGTTAATTAAATTTTGTAAGCATGAAGACACAGATCTTTGGTGAGTATTCCTGTAGAGAGGTTCTTGAAATTTGCAATTCTTGTCCACGACGTCGAATTGAGGTTCCTGAATTGTCAGCAACACTCTCACGCACTGCTTCGACATTAACATTTGAACGGCTTGTTTTTGGACGACCAGTGTGTTTGGCGTCTCCAACGGATCCAGTCTCCATGAATTTTTCAATTAATCTCTTCACAATTGACGAAGTTAAAACACTATTCCGACCATATTTTGTATGAAATTTTCGAACTGCAGCCGCCAAGCTTTCACTATTTTTGAAATATTCTTTAATAATGAAGACACGTTGTTCTATCGTGTAATGCTCCATTTTTAATAACCCTATACTGTTAGCTGTCAAATTGCTTTTTTTTCAGGGTTGCCAACACTTCACTGCACAAATGGCGGCAAATTCAAATCTTGCGTTAATTTTGGGACACCCTTTATTTTTAAAATAATGAAAGATGGTTTTCTTTTACAGGCCGAAATGGACTGTTTAATATTTGGGTGTAAGGAAAATAGCCTTTACCTATACCCTTTAAAACGCCAGACGATAACTTTTACTAAAATAGAGGCTGGGATGCGACCCACACTGATAACTTCCCATCCCGTCTGTCGATTTGTCTTGCTTAAAAGGTTTGCAGGTTTTCGGGTTTTGTTAAAAAAATTAACATTTAAATTATTTTAAAAAATTTAAAAATTACCAACAATATTTTGCATATGATAAAAGAGTTTGATTTTAAAATCTATTTTGGTTAACGAGATTTTTATTCGAAAACCAATTTTTACCAATTTTAGTAGCATTTCTTAAAAATTTGTATTTCTTATATAAACAAATAAATTGGATGAATGAAATTAATTTGAAGTCAATATCTTCTTTGTTCACGAAATATCGAGAACCGAAAATGAATTTTTACCAAATTTGCGTACTATTTTTTGTAGATTTTATTTTTTTATGAAAAAACGGATTGTTGGATTTTTATAAAAAAATTACTGAATGTCGAAAACAATATTTTCTTTGAGATAAAATAAGCTTGAAGCCAATATTTTTAATTTTTAAAAAGATATTTGAATCAAAAGTAAATTTTTACCAAGATTTAGTATTGTTTTTTTAGGTTTTTATTTTTTGTAAGAAAATTGTCAATTTGATCTTGAAACGTCGAGAAATGTTGAAAACAGTATTTCTTATAAGGCAAAATTAGTTTGATAATCTTTAATTTTTGAAAATATATTTGAGTCAAAAATCAATTTTTACCAACTTTTACTAATTTTTTTTAGGTTTTTATTTTTTTATAAAAACACTGTCTATTCGATTTTTCTCAAAATTTTACCAGATGTTGAAAAAGTTATTCTTCAGTGCACAAAATTGTTTTGGAGATAAAATCACTTTTTTTCTTAAAATTTTCGAGGTGACAAATTTTTTTTCAGTTTTTTTGATTTATAAAAAAACCGATAATTGGAATTTATTCTTAAAATTGTATATCCGATAATTGGAATTTATTCAATATATCTGTTTGGTATCACGTTACAATATATTATATACAATTTAATTCAAGTCTATAGTCTTACTGGTTCGTGAGATATTTAGGGTTAATCAAAATTTTCATTTTTTTTTTAAATTGCTATGGTAAAAAACCACCCACTCAATTTTTTGAGAGTCCTTTCTGCATCTTTTTGCATTATTATCTGAATCTGTATAACAAAATTTATTTGAAGTCGATATCTCTACTGGTTCTTGAGCTATGGACGACGAAAAAAACGTCGCTAACGTACGGACGTACAGACGTACGGACGTACAAAGGCACGTTCACACGCACACACAGACATCTCTCTAAAAATCTTTTATTTCGACTCTAGGGACCTTGAAACGTCGAGAAATGTCAAAATTTTCAATTCGACGAATCGGACCAATTACAATAACTTCCTATGGGAAGTTGAAAAAACAATCGTAAATGTATTTGACTATCGTATGTCGCCTCAAAAACTTTCTCGCGTATTTACTTTTAAAGATTTCTATTCCGACTTAAGATTAACACATCACATTAATTTGTATGTCAATAAAGCAAGTTCTAGACATGGTCTTATAAAACGCTGGTCAATGAAATTTAATAATTCCCATGTTACTCTTTCTTTGTACAATTGCCATTTTAGTCCCCATCTTGAATATGCTTCAGAAGTATGAATTCCCTTTTACGAAATTCATAAAAATCGTATTGAATCAATTCAACACAGCTTAATTCGCTTTGCCCTTATGGGTCTTCCTTGGGAGGATCCTTATGATCTGCCTCCCCATAAACATCGTATTCAGCTTCTTCAAATGCATTTTTTCTATCAAAGGCGTATTAATATTGACTTTATATTTCTTTATTAACTCATTAATGGTGAAATCGATGCACCTTATTAAATATCTTGTATTCACTTGAGTTACCAAGGCGGAGCTCACACATCATCTACAAATTGATGAAAAGTCTCTACTAAAAATTACAATATTTTAAAATTTTTTGTTGAGAACAATGCAAAGTTTTCACCTCTAATTCGGACTAATTCGTATCTACTTTGATACGAGTATATCAACTCGTAATATTTTATGACAATTATTAATGTTTATTTATGGAATATTGATTTCCTTTGAATGTAACATGCATATCATATTCATGGCACATTTACACTAAGAGTGTTACCTAATCCTAATTTAGGTTGAAAGTAAACATTTTTTGCAAATAAAACAACCGCATAAACTTCAGAAACAACAGTGTCACTGATTAAGTGGCTTATAAAGATAAAAAAAATAGCAATAAAATCTTTAAGAAAAGCATTCATTATGAAATACGCATTTTTATTTAAATCTAAAATTTTAATCAAAGGCACGATTTTTCTTTTGTTTAATAACTTGATTCATTATGGTATAAATTTTATGTTATGAATAAAAGAGCTAAAGATTATTTGATATTTTTTTATTTCAGACTAATCGTATATGTCATCAAGTCAAATACATTTATTTTTGTTTATGTATGTATATGTATTGTTTATACAAAATATATACATATATATACAACGTAAAATTCAACTAATCGATTTAATATATTGCTCTATAAGGTTGGGGAGTTTGGATTTCGTGTTTTTCTTTACTCAACGTCAAGTCCATCAGCAAAGCAAACTGCTATTTGTTTTAGTCTCTAAGCTTATGTAGATGATGACTTTATATTGATGCATATGCATATATGTATAAGTTTGCAGAAGTCATTGTTGTACCGAAACACGGTAAGCCACCAACAGAAGTTACATCTTATAGACCAAAATCGCTTATAAAAATCATGGCAAAAGTTTTCGAAAGACTACTACTGAAAAGGCTTACTAAAATAAGAATGGTAGAAAAAAGACTAATTCGGAAGAATCAGTTTGGATTTAGAAATGAATATTCCACGATATCGAGTTGCGGGGGGGTAGAAAAGGCTCTTGAAGAAAAACAAGTATACTCGGCTATATTCATAGATGTTGCTCAATCCTTTGACAAGGTTAGGGACTTGAGTACAAACTACATACATCTTTTGTTACGAACTAACTCTTTAGAGCACAGTACGACCAACACTACTCTGAACTAAAGAAAATTGAAGCCGGTGTACCGCAAGGAAGTGTCCTAGGACCAGTAGTTGTAGTAGTAGAAATGGTGGCCACGAGCAGTCTAGCTCGG
This sequence comes from Eupeodes latifasciatus, assembly GCA_920104205.1. Taxonomy (NCBI): domain Eukaryota; kingdom Metazoa; phylum Arthropoda; class Insecta; order Diptera; family Syrphidae; genus Eupeodes; species Eupeodes latifasciatus. The sequence continues at coordinate 101,845,538 of OV049924.1, read as the reverse complement.
TGACACAATTAGCGCTGAGTTGCGCCGTTTTGATACCATAAAATACTCGCTCGACCTATAAAGATAAAAGGGGGATTATAAAGAAAAACTACGCCTTAAATCCACTTTGTTGGGTTTAGAAAGGAGATCAAATCTTTGATCTCCAGTTCTGAGAGCTCATTGAGATCGTTGAAAGAGGACTTTCCCAATGTTTTGGCTCTCGTTCTGGCTAAGGCAGGACACTTGCATAAGAAGTGAAGAACAGTTTCTTTTTCTCGCTGGTCCTCACAACTACGACAGAAAGTATTGTGGGGGATGCCCAGCTTAGATGCGTGTTCTCCAACAGGCCAGTGTCCGGTGCATATGGCAACGACCCTGGCTATGTCTTGCCTGGGTCTGCAAATAAGATTATTAGTACGGGATTTGTTGTAGGTGGGCCATATCCTTCTAGATATGATACAGTTGGTTAGGCTGTTCCACCTGTGGTTTGATTCAGCGAGGAAAATAGAGAAGATCTTGCCCTTCATAGCACCAAGAGGAATGTTGACTCTTTCCGCGAGTGAGCTATGAAGGGCTGATCCTTGCCTAGCCAGCTCGTCAGCTCGTTCATTGCCCTCAAAGCCTCTATGACCCGGAATCCAGATGAGAGTGACCCTGAGTCCAATGTTCATGCCCGCTAACTCACTTCGGCATTGTTGAACCAGTTTGGAGGATGAAGTGGACGAGCCAATCGCTTGAATAGCCGCCTGACTATCCGAAAAAATAGCTGTATTGCGGTTTTGATTTGGATCTAGCTTTAGTACCTTGCATGCTTCCTTGATCGCGAGTAGTTCAGCTTGAAAAACACTAGCAAAGTCAGGAAGTCGCAAAGACCTGGAGACATTTAAAGACTCGGAGAAAATTCCTGCACCTACCCCACACTCCATCTTCGAGCCGTCAGTGAAAATAGTTGTGTCGAAGCCTCTCGTCACTAAGTCATCATCCCATTCATTTCGAGATGGGATGATCATTTTAAAATCCGCACTGAGGTCCTAAGTAGGGGTGCAGTAGTCGGTTTCTGTCGAAAAGATGTCCGCTGGGATGAGATTAGTAATATTACTATGACCAAAGGGCCTAGAATACCAACTATTCGATTCCCTAAGTCTCAAAGCGCTGCAAGATACTAAGTATTTGATATGCAGGTCTATTGGTAAGAGGTAGAGAAAAACGTTTAGGGCGTCCGATGGACATGAGCGCAAAGCTCCCGTGGAGCCAACACTAGCTGTTCTCTGAACCTTTTTTAGTTTAGTTATATTGTAGGCTTTGCTAAGTGCGGGCCACCAAACAATCGAACCATAGGACAAGATTGGACGTACCATGGCTGTATACGTCCACAAGATCATCTTCGATTGCAAACCCCACTTTTTGCCAAAGGTTTTATTGCAGGCATAGAAAGCTATGCTGGCTTTCTTGACCCTTTCTTCGATATTAAGTTTCCAGTTTAACTTTGGGTCATATATTACTCCCAAATATCTAGCGCTGGAAGACAAGGAAAGAGTTTCACCGTTGAGGCGGGGGAGGGTGAAGGCTGGTACTTTTGTTTTCGTAGTAAAGAACATCAGTTCAGTTTTGCTTTTATTGACACCCAGGCCACAGCTTGTAGCCCAGTTGCTTACTTTTAGCAATGCCATCTCCATAATCTCACTAATCACGGAAGTGAACTTTCCTGATACCAGTATCACCAAATCATCTGCGTAAGCAACGGCCTTCACACCACAACTTTCCAGTTTAAAAAGAATTTTGTTCATGACCAGAAGCCAAAGAAGGGGGGACAGAACACCCCCCTGAGGTGTTCCCCTGTTTAGGCACCTGGTCAAGTAAGTGTTACTTAAGGTAGCTTGAATTTTTCTATCACTGAGCATGGAAACAATCCAATTTCTAATGTAGTCCTCTACACCCTGATCAACCAGTGATTCTTGAATAGATTCAGTTAAGACGTTGTTGAAAGCTCCTTCTATGTCTAATGCGGCATATACATTGTTCAAATGCTTGTCAAGCATGTGAGAGACTATTAGTTAAAATGAAACACGTATACAATGTGTGTATGCTTGAAGCAAAATCAAAATGTTTTGATTTTTCTTCAATCAGATAGACATCATTGATATAATGTATATTCGAAATTGATTGCTTGACCAATCTTTTATATTTTTTAAATGAAATGAAACGATCAAATTCGCAAAAAATATTTTTCCCGATAAAACAACCGCAGTCTATTCACCTCAAAATTAAAATAAATATAAATGATTGAAAGCTTATGCATGATGTGTGTATATGACACGTCAAACAAAATTTACTAATACACTCTCACATGCTTGACAAGCATTTGAACAATGTATATGCCGCTTAAGAAGGTAGCGAGAGTAAATTCTTTGTAGTGTATGGTTTTTTCAACTGTACGCACTACCTCATGTAGGGATGTCTCCGTAGACTTGCCCTTAAGATAAGCGTGTTGAGAACTCTCAAGAGGGCATACATCTAAAATGCCTCTGATATGGTAGTCAAGAATGCGCTCCATTGTCTTAAGCACGAAGGAAGTAAGGCTTATTGGTCTAAAATCCTTCGCAGATTTATGTCCTCGCCTGCCGACCTTCGGGATAAAAACTACTCTAACATGTCTCCAAGACTCGGGAACATGATTTAGACAGAGACATCCTTTAAAGATAATCTCCAGCCAGGGAATCGCCAGAAATTGCGTTTTCTGAAGCATGATCGGCATTATGCCGTCCAGGCCTGGAGACTTGTACGGGGAAAATGTGTTGATTGCCCACGCAATATTTTCCTTATTTATCAAGGTATCGATGTGTTCTATATCCGCCGTCGACACGCCATTTGAAATAAGAGTTTGAGGGTTGTTATTCTCACAACCCGGAAAATGCGCAGCCAACAGCAGTTCTAGGGATTCTGCAGGAGAGGCTGCCCAGGAATCGCCAGATTTTTTAAGAAAGGAAGGACAACAATGGTCTTTCCTAGGACCAACTTTGTATCTTTTATTTACAAAGGATATTCCAAGTCAATACCAACGCTAACATGGCCAGCTTTGCTGATGATACTACAATATTATTGAAAGATAGATCCGTTGCAAAAGCTATAAACAGTATAGAAGTATCTTACAATACTGAAAAATTCCTTCGAATGGGTTTGGATGCACATCTTAAATGGAAAGTGCAGATCGAAAAGAAAAGAGAAGGGTTAAACTTAAAGTACAGAAAAATGTACTGGTTAATTTTAAAGAACTCTGAGGTATTTATCCAAAACAAATTAATGTTATATTAGCAAGTAATTTCAAAACGAAGTCCTTAGTGGAATACAAAATTCCCCTTGTTATATAAGAAAAAGCGATCTTTTTTCTGACTTCAAATCGAAATAGTTACAGAAGTGGTTAAAAAACACTCTTTATTACATAATTAGAGCATGCAAAGCCTTACAAACTCCTAAAAGGAGACTGTTTTAAATGTACAAGAGAATGTTTGAAGATTATGAAGTACCAAGCCTTATGAGCTGATGGTCTAAATGCTATGGGAAAGTATTAGAACTATATAATTCTTCTGAAGTGAATTATAAATTAAGAAAGAATCTTGATCCTGATTAACCGGTGGCTTTAGCGCGGTAAAAGTCTCACACGACTCGGGGCAGATTATTACCTAGTGTCTTCCGAAGATTTCAATCGCCTAAAGGAAAAAAATATTTCCCAACGTTAGCCAAGAGTAAAGCCGAGGTATTATTCTGACTTTCTATCAAACCTAACTTATTATTAAAAAAAACTACTAGTTGGTCCACCTTATACATATAATTATCACAAAAGACAATAGAGAAGTCACTTTCTCCAAGAAGCGTTCTTTCCGCCATAGTTTCAAGCGAAATTAATATCATAGAAATAAATCATTTGCATCAAAAAAGACTGTATTTAATCGTATCGTATCGTTACTGACAGCATCCATAAATAATTTAATAGCGATAATTTGGATGCCTGTATGGGACTATCAATTCCATTGATAAAATAAAGCTTGACGGTGATGATGATCATCAAATATCAATAGCTTTAAATGATTACTATCTTGAAAAAAAAAACCTAAACTACAACGGTCTAAAGTGATGAGATTTATAGCTTGATAACATGCCAAGGTTAAGAGTTATGAATAAAAGACAAATGCTTTGAAATCATTAAAACAAACAATATAAGTTTGAACTTGTGAACAAGTTAAACATGTGTGTTTGCTACCAGGTACATATATGGCCTTTTTACTACACATTTTTGGTATCTCCGTCATGATTTTGAAATATAAAAGCATTTTTTAATAGTTTAATAGTAGATCAAAAATTAAAATAGTTATGGTGATAAGAAACTCTAATAGGTACTTAAAATTATGGTATTTTTTCGAAGTGACGCTATCACATTGTACTGATTTATTAATAATTGTATTTTTGGTCGAATGCGAAGTAATGGCAATGTGGCCAAATGGTCCAAATAAAATATTTAAAATTTCGTAAATACTTAAAAGGTTTTAACTAAGAGGCCACCATCCATATGACACCAGAAGTATTTATTTTACATTGTGTATGTGATGTTATAACGCATATCTTCAATTAACATAGAAACTCTTTTTGATATACTGCTTACAACACGATTTTTTCGACATGCACTCAACTAAGCTCCATGCATCCACGGTTGCCTATAGCAGCTTAGGAACACTGTTAATGTTAACAAACAATTTTAAACCACACAGAGCCAGCGTTAAAAAATTAGGAAGAATGTAAGAGGAGTTGCACATTGAATGTTTTTGACATTTAAAGCATTCTACATTCTTGATGTGCGTCTGAGAAAAGAATATATTTTTTTTCATTCTGACTAAAAAACTTAAATTTGTGAAAGAAGTTTGAATGAATATTCAAGTTTTGGAGGAATGCAGGATTTGTGTGCTAGAAATGGATGAAAAGAGAGGGGGAGGGTATAAAAGGTTACTCAGTGGCTTTCCAGCGTTGACGAACATCTCTTTAAAACAATGGGAGTGGGAGATATACTATTTTGTCCAGCAGATTTGTGTATGTTCAAGCCGTTTAGTACGAGTGCGGAAAAGATTCGTCTCATAGAATCACTTGCACTCCCAAATAAAGGAAAAGGTATACCAATCTTTGGTAGCCTAGAATTATCGGCAAACTGAACTTAGTATGACTTGGTGTAACGTACATATGTATATAACAAATGACCAGACATTTAAATAAAAATTAAAAATTACCAACAATATTTTGCATATGATGAAATATTTTGATTTTAAAACCTATTTTTGTAAACGAGATTTTTAGTCGAGAACCAATTTTTACCAATTTTAGTAGCATTTTAAATGTTTTTATTTTTTATATTTATAAACAAATACAAATTGGATGAATGAAATTAATTTGAAGTCAATGTCTTTGGGTTTTTACTTTTTGTAAAAAAAAACTGTCAATTCGATTTTTCTCAAAATTTAACTAAATGTTGAAAACAATATTTTTTTATAACATTAAATTAATTTGAAGACAATCTCCAATTTTTAAAAATATATTTGAGTCGAAAATCAATTTTTACCAACTTTTATAATTTTTTTTAGCTTTTTATTTTTTGCACAAAAATTGTCAATTCGATCAAAATTTTACCAGATGTCAAAAACGTTATTTCTCATCGCAAAGAATTATTTTGGGGATACAATAATTTTTTGTTCGTAAAATATTCAAGGTGACAAATATTTTTTCAGTTTTTTTGATTTATAAAAAAACCGTTAATTGAATTTTTTCCAAGAATATATATGTTTGGTATTACAATATATAATATTAATTCAAGTCTCTGGAGATATTGGATCGTGAGATATTTTGGGGTAACCAAAATTTTGCTATGGTTAAAAAAATACCCACTCAATTTTTTTGAGAGTCTTTTCTTCATCTTTTTGCATTATTATCTGTATAACAAAATTTATTTGAAGTCGATATCTCTACGGAAAAACGGCTTCTATTTTCTTAATTCCGATTAATTTTGGTCGTACCGTTCATGATTGTTTTTCTTCAAGTGCCTTTTCCGACAAATTCAATGTACTTTGTCTATCGTAAAATATTTGTATTTCAAAATTCAAATTGATGATTCGGAATAACTCTTCTTTCTTTTATTATTTTGCTATGCCTTTTCTGAAGCAGTTTTTCGATCCATTTGCCATCTTAAGATTTTACTGGCGTATTCGGTGAATGGGGTCTTTTTATACGCTTTGCTGCTTTCCATTAAGAGTATTCGGTAGAAGCATTTGTCGTCAGACTTTTCAGAAATCTACTTAGTGAATCATTTTTGAATTCACTGATTCTTTTTTTAGTTCGTTGTTTAGACATATGTCATTTGCTTCTCATTTTCTTTGAGAAACAACGTTTCGATCTACGGTGGGCTTTAAAAATCTATTTCGATCGGATTCTTTTTTTTATAGGGAAGCGTGAAAATCCGATGTTATGTCAACAATCCGAAAACGCTTACAGCACTTAAGGCCAATATTGTTCGTCCAATATATGATCTACAGACTGAAACCATCAACAAGGTTTTGAAAATTGGAGTGACAGCGAAGCCAGCTGGGACAGTAACTTGAACCACATTTTATTCCATTATTAATAAGAATATTTGCTCTTTCTAAGAAGGCTGTAATTGTGGCAAAGTTTTAATTATTGCAGTTTTAAAAAGAATATTGTATGTGGCCCACCCTTTTATGGTACACGCGGGATACTTTAGTATTTTAGATGTTTGTATGCACTTTATGTTTTTAGAAAACTTTTAAAACACAAAACATAATATGGCTATATCAACAGTAAAAACATATACCAAAGTTTATAAAGGGTGTTTTTTTTCTAAAAGTGTGGTTTTCAAGAAAAAATAAAACGCATGTAATTTAATGCATGTCCAAGAATTTAGTTTTTTAAAAGAAAATAGTTTGTCATTATGTTTTAAAAATGATTTCGAGCAAGTGTCCGCCGCGACTATCTCAAAATAGAGGCTGGGATGCAACCCACGCTGATAACTTCATATCCCGTCTGTCGATTTGTCTTGCTTAAAAGTTTGTATGTTTTCGTGTTTTGTTAAAAAAGTTGTCAGTTGAATTATTCTTACAAACATTTACTGAATGTCGAAAACAACATTTTCTGTGAGATAAAATAAGTTTGAAGCCAATATTTTTAATTTTTGAAAAGATATTTGAGTCGAAAATCAATTTTTACCAACTTTTGTTAATTTTTTTTTAGATTTTTAATTTTTTGTAAAAAAAAGTCAATTCAATTTTTCTCAAAATTTTACAAATGTTGACACCAATATTTCTTAAAAGATAAAATTAGTTAAAAGCCAATATCTCAAAGTTTTGAAAAGATATTGGAGTCGAAAATCAATTTTTACCAACTTTTTGTAATGTTTTTTTTAGGTTTTTATTTTTTATAAAAAAAACTGTCAATTCGATTTTTCTCAAAATTGTACCAGATGTTAAAAACGTTATTCTTCGTTGCACAGCATTTTTTTTTTGGAGATAAAATAATTTTTTTTTCGTAAGATTTTCGAGGTGACAAATATTTTTTTTTTTCATTTTTTTTGATTTATAAAAAAACCATTAGTTGGAATTTTTGCCAAAAATATACTAGTTTAGTATTACGTCATAATATATAATATAAAATTTAATTCATTTCACTAGCGTTATTGGTTCGTGAGATATTTTGGGTTAACGAACATTTTCACTTTTTTTTTAAATTCCTATGGTAAAAAAACACCCACTCAATTTTGTTGAGAGTCCTTTCTGCATCTTTCTCCATTATAATCTGTATAGCAAAATTTACTTGAAGTCAATATCTCTACTGGTTTTTGGTCTATGGACGACGAAAAAAACGTCGCGAACGTACGGACAAACGGACGTACGAACGTACTTACACACGCACGCACAGGCATCTCTCTAAAAATCTTTTATTTCGACTCGAGGGACCTTGAAACGTCAAAATTTTCAATTCGACAAATCGGACCGATTACAATAACTTTATATGGGAAGTTAATAAATTCCAGCCGAGAGGCCCAATTTTCTACAACTTTTTGCAGCAATCGGAACCGTATGCCAACTTTAACGCGCCGAATATTCTCTTCCTAGGCGTCAATCGTCACGGACTTTCCTGAGTAGACAAGTGATTACACATAATCCTACGAAAAATAGCCCAATTTTGTTAAATCGCGCGATCTTGAAGGTCACGCCAGAGGCCCATGACACGCGAAATAATGTGCTCACCAAATACATTGATTGTTTGTTGCGTCGCGTCGCATGAACCGAATTATTATTTTGGTAATAAATTTGAAGGATTTGCAAACGTTTTTGTTCAGCAGTAAATATATTTATTATGAAATAACAAACCAAAGTAAACATAAATCAAGTCACAGGTGTCAAAAAGGCCAACTCCGAAAAAAGTATTGCCAGATTGAAATCTACACGTCTAAAAAAAACAACCGTTACTTACATACATACCTTTCTTTTAATAAATATGCCTCCAAAATTCATTAGAAAAAAAAAATAAACCTAATGATTAATTCGACGCTAAAATATTATGTATAAAAAAGTATAAACATTTATTTACCTTAAAACTATTTACATGTTAACTTAAAAAATATCAAAACATTAAAATAAAAAAGGAAAAATCAATGTTATCTCTAGCACTGGTGTAGATAAAAAAATAATAAATATTAAACATTTTTGTATAAAATATAACCAAACAGCTTAGTCTTAAAAATTGAACTTGTCAGACACCAAAAGTTAATCCTCAAGAGGATTGTAAACATAATCTCTGCTCCTTATTCCATGGCAGTCATTTCTTCATTCGAAGCTTGAACTTTCTTTTTTTGATGATCCTTTTTCTTTGGGACAGATCGCTTAAAATGGTTACCATTGACATTTTCCTGTGAGGAATATGAAATTGTGTTGTAAGCGTCTTGGGCTTGAGTAGACGGACTTGCTAGACCTTGACGCGTATGTTGTTCTTGCATTCGGGCTACCAACCAGCTTGGAATATATGAATCAAGAAGACTTTTAGCTCTGCGAGTGTGGAAGAAGTCGGGAATAAGTTCATGACTATCAGTGGATTCTGATATTTGTCCAAATGAACGATATTGATTTTTCGGTGAGGGGTTGACATGAATTGGTCGCCAAGGGTTGACATCGTTATTTGCTGAAGAGTCGAAATCTTTTAATGACTTGCCAGTAGCAATAGCAGAAGACTTCTCTGTAGTGAAGCTGACAAACGATGGGGGATAGGGGAAGCTGACTGCAAAAGACTTTCCATACGATCGACCTGCAGATGAAGGTCGTCGAGGGGCATAAATGTCTTGGTTCGATTGGGCTACTGGTCGACGGAATGGAGCATCGGGTGCGCCATATTCAATCTGAGGTTCTTTGCCAACTGTGTCCGGGGGCCCATAGATAATGGCAGGCTTGTTTACGCTATCGGCATGATGAACGGCCTTGATTGCCTTAAGATGATTCAAATAGTACGTTTGGGTTTCGGAGGGGGCTGATGGTGCTGGAAAATCTTGGTAGCCATCGCTTATGGCTGGAATTTTATTCTCTTCAGCTGATGCTTGGTTGTATTTGAATTCGGTTTGTTGCTTTGAAAAATAGGTTTTTGGTTCAGTTGTGCTTTTACTAAGCTGGTCAACCTGATTGTCATATCCGTAGCTTAAAGCGGACTCATGTGCTTTGACTTTTTGACGATATGACGTTTGTGAATTCGAGGAACTTGAATCAAGCTGATGTAAGGGACCACTCTGATAGTCGATAGATTTCATTTGATCAGAATAACTGGTCTCCCCTTGATAGCTTGACTCTGGGGTTGTTCTTGTTTTTGGAGATGTGTCATCTTGAGAAAAATCTCTCTGGGAGTATGGCTCTTTTTTGAAGTACTCCAATGGTGGTGGCCCGTAGTTTTCTGCTGGTTTTGCATACTCAATGTCTTTTTGAGACTGGAAGAGCACATCCGGAGGAAGTCCATACACGTGCTGAGCATTTGGCTCACGAATTCCATTGTTAATTTGGTACTGCGCTGGTTCCTGTTGTTGTTGTTGCTGTTGTTGTAGATGTTGATGATGGTATGATGGATGTGGATGTATTTCTGGTTGAAGAACTCCATCATAAGTCATGTCATGAGAGTATGAAACAGGCTCTACTGGTGCAGCTGTTGACGGAACGATCACTTGTGATGGACCATGGTAAGAGTGTTGGAGTTGATGCTGATGTTGCTGTTGTTGTTGTTGTTCAGCAGACCTGAAATAAAAATACATAATTGAAATTGTTTCGTCTCATCTTCAGTATTAAGTTATTAAGAAGAAATAATCAAATAATGCAAAAATTAAACCAACAAAAAATTCACTGAAACGTGTTTCGCTTTCTAAATGCAAACATCATACCGCATCGAGTATACGAGTGAATCAATTTGATTAGATAACTAAAAATGACTTAACGCTGAATGTGGATGATGAAGCTATATGACAGGCATCTTGGAATGTATATAAAAGTATGTTGCATGATGGATATCAATTGAATGCAATGAAAGAAATAATACGATTGAGTGCAATTATGACTTGATCTCGGAAGTTGCCACCTTTCTTATACCACACGTTCGATTGAGTTAGTCTAATGCAAATTCAATTTGCGGGGTCATGCATGAAGTAAGGTTAATATTTGCTTTGCCCGTTGCCGTTGGGTTTGGATGTTAATGAAAAGGCAGTGAAGATATTTGTTATAATAAATTCCAACATCAAAAGTTTAGAAGGAAGAGGTTTTTCGGGGCTTGAAGTTTTTGTTTTTTGGCAAATATTCACATAAGGTTTTCGGTATAAGATAGCCTAAGTTCATAAAGAGCTAGGAATTTGTCTAGGCATGGTGTGTGCATCATGTCCATATTTAGAAGTTTGTGCATCTTTGAAATACATCGATTATAATTAAACTGATAATGATATTGACTCTTGAATCAGAACACCGGAGTTATGATTGAAACAAAATTAATCTGTTTAATATTTATTTTTAATTTAATTTTGTATCATCTTAACTTTTGGATGCGTTAAAAAAAATCTCTATTTCTGTACTTTCAGATATGGTCATCATTTTTCCAAAAACAATTTTGAACAAATTCCATATTAACGGTAAGTTCCTGACATAAAGTAATCAATTAATTCATTTTTGATCTTAATCAAAATTTCAAAATTTAATAACTACTACATTTTTGGATTTTTTAATGATGTTTTGGTGGTTCAATAATTTGAAAATAGGTGGACCATTTTTTTTAGATTAAGGTTATGGATTTTCAGGACATATAACATATTGGCAGATAAATTCTTACAATATGCATAAGGGTTTTCCCATTTAGACAATTCATTTGGGCTATTTTAGCAGCCGTATTTTTGAAGCTGTCATCTTTTAAAATTAGATAAGTAAAAACTTCACTATTTTAATAGATATATACATAGATAGATTCTTTACTGTACAATAATAATAATTCTTAAGAATAAAAGCATGGACCTACAAAGGGACCTACAGTTTTGAGCCGAATCTGAACGGTTAATTTGAGAAAGCACTTTTCATGACAAAAATTACTCTTGGAGGATTTGTCAAGTCTTTTCAAGAGGCAGTACCCGTGAAAAAACTTTAGGCGGCACAGGCAGAGATTAAACCCAAGACCGCTGGCATGGCAGTCCTACGCACTGACCATCACGCCACAGGCCATCCTAGTGCTCGGTTTAATTTTTCATAAAGCTGATTTGAAAAAACCCGCGGATTTCTTGCAGTATAGGACAATTGGCAATAAAATGGCTTACGTCTTCCTTTTCCCGTCTATTACAAAGATTTGAGGCAAAAACTTCAACACGTGCCTTAAAAATTAAGCTAATAGCTTCCACAGAATATTCGTTGTTGAAATAGGTTTCTGAAGACAACTGGTGACATCTGGAAAACATGCGCTGCCATTCATCAACATTTGACTCCTTAAGTGATAGATGAACTTCGTAGGAATGGGCTATTTCATTGCATTCTTTGAATGGAAAGACGTTTGTTTTGCAAAAGTCTTACCATGATTCTCTTGTGAAGACATACTCCACTTTGTTCATCAATCTTATCAAATAATCATAGTTGGCTTTTAGATTTGTATGTATAAAGGCATCATTCTAGATTTCATATAGATGGCATAGTTTGGCTTTGAATTAGGCTGTCTGGACAAGCGTTTGAAGAAATGTCCTTAAACCGTTTCAAACACCACAAAAAAAAAACACATAATCAAAGACCTGGGCACCATAGCATTTACAATACATGTCTTGATAGTTTCATGAAAAACACGGTATTTTGACGCGAGGTCGATATCCTAGTTAACAAAGAACTTAGGCCAAATTATGGCTAAGGCCAGTTTGGCCTCACAGATTTTTTGTGCGTGCTTTGAAAAATTGTAGTTATGAGTAATTAAAACACCCAGGTACTACAATTCTTGGACAATTTCAAAATTTAAATTATTCAGTGAAAAATATTCTTCGGCCTGCCTTCTCTTTGTACGCTCTTCAAAGATCATCACCTTAGTCTTGTTTGTATTAATGACTAACTTCTATTTCTCGCAAAAGGTATTCAGCGTTCATTTGCAAATGCAAAGTCAAAGGGTTGTCAGCCAGTAATACTAAGTCATCAGCATAAAGTAGAACTTTCACTTGTATCTCGGTAAACGGTATTCCTCCTGGGGCTACATCACAAATTTCATCAATAAATAAAGCAAAAAGTAATGGACTTAAAATGCAGCCCTGGGGAACACCTGTCGATGTTTCAAACTATTCTGAGGAATTCATCCCATCCCATACTGATGCACTCGATTAAACAAGAAATTTAAAGTACATCATCAAGATTCCTAGCGTTGAGAGCTTGTACATCAGAACAATAAACACCACAAAATAGTGGTAAAAAGCAATTTGTTGCAAATTTTCACAACTTTTCAAGTTATCGAACAAGCATTATCTTTCGTTGAGTTCATTTTGACATTTCAGTTATCTTATACTGAAAACGATAGACGAGACGATAGTGACAAAGTTACGTAAAGCAAATTACTGACGATATAGTCTATTTATCTTGTCTTCAATAATATGGAACGATACACGTTTAACAACGCATTGAAATATTTTAAATTCACTGGACAAATATTGAAAACTTTGCAGTTAAGTGATCTGAAAAACGACACATTTTTCATTGTTAAGGTAAGGGCATATCTTAATAAAAGATTGTAATAAATAAAAATTTAAAGGAAACCTGATGTTGTTGAACGAAACCATCAAAAATTAACAACGGAATTTTGATTATTTAAGAAGAAAATCAGTAAAAAAAATCTTTTATTTCGACTCTAGGGACCTTGAAACGTCGAGAAATTTAAAAAATTGCAATTCGACAAATCGGACCCATTACAATAACTTCCTATGGGAAGTTAATAAGGAATGAGATAATCATATTGCGGATTCTAAAAGCTTTTAGTTTCATGATGTTTATTCTCATTTAAACTATAATATTATACACTTTACCTTATTGATAAAAACTCTCGTCACCTTGTGAGCTTAATCTTTAAAGCTAGAGGTGGTTTATTAAATATTATCTGGTATCTGTTCAATATAAAACTTCATTGAAGTAAATTTTAAAGAATAATGCCAAACATTTTTTTTTTGTAAAAAAACGACTCCTAAAGTGGGCGTGACAAAAATTGTATATCCAAGAATAATATGACATTACGTTATCTACAACTTTTTAACTTTTTCAAAGAACGCATCCCTCATTTACATGTACTATGACAGTTAAAAGATCTTTTCTAACTAATTTTTATTTCAATGAATAACTTTTAATCTGAGTTCCAGCATTTTAATTGCATTAATGTTCTATCGTATTAAAAATTATTTTTAATTACATTTAAACAAATACATAAATTAAAATAAAAACAATCACAATAAATATTCTTTGGTATTTAAAACCTAAAATTTATTAACCAATCATCATAATGTGCACACTTAAAATTGTTTTACATTCACATGTATGTAAGTTCATATTAATCTATAATTATTATATATTAACAGAGCATAAAATTATGACACTTACAAAAATAATTACAGTATAACGTGTAACCAAAGTGTGCCAAAAGTACATATACTTAAAAATTATGTAGTATATCATAATATTTTTCATTATACATTAGATGACGGAAGAGTTGCATTGTAATTAAGTAAGTGTGACTGTGGAATTTAGTGCACCTCTCGCACTTAACTATGTATAAGTTATAAACTTGCATTGAATTTCGAGTCTAAAAATGTTGATATTTATTATATGATATTCATTTTAGACAAATCTTTACCCTGTTTTGTAAAAAGTCTGTGTCTGATATAGATTTAATAAATATATGTAAATCCAGTTCTTTTTTTTATCTAAATGTTGAAACCTACTTTAATTTGAATTTATCGATTGGCTAATGCACTGCACATCTCACATCTCACACCACACAAACCAGACTACTTTAAGTTAATTAAAAAATATAAACAGGTCAACCTGAATTTGTCATATCATTTGGTAATTTTCAGGTAGCTAAATATGATACTCAAAAAGCTTGAATATATTATATTCACATCTATATTGAACCTTAATAGAGAGCTTGTTTATAAATCCCAGTGCCTTATCGGCTTTTTTAATAATATAACCATAATGACATGAACAAGTTAATTTTGAGTCAAGAATAATGCCTAGGTCAGCGAAAACAGAGAGTTTAGCCAAGTAAAAGGAGACTTATTCATGATTGAAGTCAAAACACCATGTTTGTTTTCTAAAAGCTTTTTTAAATCACACAAAACTATTAAGATCATCCTGCAGACGTAAGCTGTCGTCATTAGAGTAGGTTAGGGTTAGGTTATAGTGGCTGTCCAAGATGGAAACGGACACACTTAGGCCAGTTTAATGGCCCAATGTGATACCACATGAATCTTGAGGTTTTCTTCCTAAGCTCAATGGAACCAGTTTAAGTCTCTTACGAAACGTGAGAGGCTGATTATGCCGATATGATTTAGATCGTTTAGATCGTTAAAGAAGAATTTTCCTAGGTAATTCTTGCGTTTTCGAGCCAGAGCAGGGCATGTGCACAGAAGATGAAGAACTGTTTCTTCCTCTTCCTCGTCCATACAGCTTCTGCAGAAATCATTTGAGAATACGCCTAATCTCGTGGCGTGCTTTCCTATTAGACAGTGTCCGGTTATGACACCTATTATCGAGCTTATATGCGATCTGCTTAGAGAGAGCAAGATGTTGATATACCGTTTTCTTTAAGCCAGGACAAGACTTCTTTTATCGCCAAAAGTTCCGCCTGGAACACGCTACAGTGATTGGGAAGGCGGAATGAGAGACTTAATTTCAGTCATTATAGTATATACTTTTAAAAATTTGTATGTAATTAGCTTTAATTAAAACGGACGCGTGTTTCATAATCGAAGGTAACTCGTTTGCATGTAAAATAAATAGTAAAGGTCCTAAGTGGCTTCCTTGTGGTACATTGCTAAATATGACGCTATAAGATCGGTTGCATAAGTAAGAAGAAAACCACATGATAAAATTATCGTCAAAATCTAGGGTCTTCAGTTTGGTTTCATTTTTCACACCAATCTAGACAAGAAGCGGTAAATCGAAGAAGGTTGGTTTTGACTTATTTTGAACCAAGCCATGTTGAATGTCACAAATTATGAATTTACAATTAAAAGATAGGACTTTACAAAGTTATGGACTCAAATAGCTTAGGGATAACGAAGAATTTTGTAATGTGACGATAATTTTGTATTTCATTTTCACTATTCTTTTTATGGATTCAAAAAATTGAAGATCTAAGCGATTTATTAAAAAGAAAAGCAAAAGGATAGGATAAATAGAACACGCATTTTTTTGAATATAACAATGTACATTTTCTGGACAAGGGCTACAATAAACTTTAAGCTTTGAAACTTTGTCAACAATTTCATCTCCAGAGACCAAAAGACTGATTGTATTTAAATGTGCACAATTTTCTGTATAGAGCAATAATTCTAACGTTTTGCAGGAGTTCCTTCCTTCGAAAGCATTTTTGACAAATTTGCAAACATATCTGAAATCACATCAAAGCCATGCAAAGTTATTAAAAGATGAAAATTGGATACCCATCAGCTTATTTACAAAAGTTTTTCGGATTCTTTTTTAACTCGTTATAGGTTATTAGTAGTTCGGCTTTTATGTTATTAATTTTTAAAATTCTTGTTCTTGTTCAAGGCCGGTCCAGAGCCGAGACAGAAAACAGAGGCACGGAGGTCATGGATAGATCACGTGCTTGGGGGGTTAGTGTGGGTGTATATGTGTCAGTGGATAAGACGGCGATAATGTTGCTAAAAGGCAAATTATCGCTAAGTCGGGCTCCTACTTTCAGAGTTGGTAATGTTTCCCTGAGGTATTTGATGATAGTTACTCGTACGTACCTGGGGATTACGTTCGGTAAGAGCTTAAAATTTTACCGGATCTACGGATACAGTGCAAGATGGGGCTCGCCTCTTGCCCTGGCGGTAATACGACTTGGTGCACTTAGGGTTCTGGCTCATCATGGGCTTCTTGCTGACAAGGCATGGCTCCTTAAATGCATTTTTGCATAAAAGGACTCTTGCTTGGTCGGCAGGGTGCTCGTGTAGAGACCCGTGTGGCGGTAGGTCATTATTGACTGCCCAAATCACGCCGATTAAGGGACCTCCCTGGTATGGGCGTGGTGCGGATTGGTGATGACTGGGGTGCCAGCACGTAACTTGATACAACCGAGTTTAGTCAATACAATCCAGCATTGGCAGCACACATTTTGGTTCAATCGAGTGTCCTCGATTGTTTCGCCAGATTCGGCAGCACACAAACTTCAAATTGACGTTTGAAACAAAAGTTTTCACTCGACAGAAATTAGTTATCGTCGGCAGTTATTTTTGTAAGAAAAAAATGGAAAAACAAAATAATATGTCAATAAATAAAAAACAGACTGAGATTTTGACCAATTTTATGAGTTCTCACGTTGATTTAGCGAGGGGAATTCTTAAAACTGCCCAAGGGAGGAAAAATAGCAATATGCTGGGGAAAACTGATTGAATCCCTAAACACAGAGGGTCCTCCACAAAAAGATCTTAAAGATTGGAAAAAGTAGGTTGATGTTAAATATTATGTATATATGTATGTATGTACATATTTACAGATAACTCCCACTGGCTAGGAGATTTAATGTTGCACAAATCTGTAGAACTGGTGGAACTGATGTTGTTCTTCTGTCTTCTGGAAGATCTAACGAGCTGAGTATCGTGTGAAAACATTCCTTGTTGACTCTAAACTGCTGCACAAAGCAAAAAAAAATTGTTTTACAAATGTTATACTACATGATCTTTCTTTTCTTTTTGAATAGGTATTTACTCATTTTCACTCAATTCGAATGGGTTGCTATTATCTCTCAAATATCTTCTTTTGATTTTAGCACAAGACACTTCTTCGACTTCACTTTCACTCTCCGAATCAAAGAAAAACATTTCGAAAAAAAACTTAAAATTGAAACTAGAATGAAATAATTTCAAAGAAAACTCATTTGATATTTCATTTTATAGTTCACAATGACTTTTTTAAGTAAAAGTCACAATGTGAGACGAGTGTCTCAAATTACGTGCTGTCAAAAATAATTTGATTCGAGTTGATCGATGATCGACAATCCTCGATTGTATCAAGTTACGTGCTGGCACCCCTGGATTTTCAGTGATATCTTTTTAGTAGGGAAACCGCTGCAAATCTGGCAGTGTTTGCTAACAATGCATTTAACAGGAGCATTTTGTTAGCTCAGGTTTTTAGCTTGTGGTTCGGGATGTATGAGAAGTGTCTGTTGATTTCTGGTCACCTACTTCAACTGGTAGACACTAGGCGCGTTCTCCCTGGTCGGCTTGGCTCAGCCTGTCTAAAAGGTAGGCCTCCTAGAATGAGCATCGTGGAAGCTGTGGTTGCCGTATGTGGAACTAAACGGTGTTCCTAGAGTTCTGTTTTCCACCTATGCCCCTTAGAATACAAGCGGTGCTCCTAAACGAGTCGTGCAGTTCATGCCTTACACATGACTGGCGAAATAATTAGTACTGAGGGCGTTGTCCTAAACGGAAGGTATTTACATTAAGCTTATCAATAATATCTGCTCTTGTACAAAAATAATTTGTTGAATTCAGGAAACAAGCACTCGAATTTGTTCTGGAAAGTTTTTTAAGGTAGATTCGCAATAAAGAACGAGTTTTATCGGCAAGAGTCAAACCATTGCTGAAATTTATAATTATTGCGATATTTTTTTGAAGGTGTCTGATAAAAAAGATAAAGAGAATGCTTTAGAATTAAGAGCACATAGTATTAATGTCACAATTTATAAACAAATTAATACAGTTTACATTACATTAGAGACTAAGAAGTTCATTTAGTCACAATTTTTTAAAATCAAATTCTCCTGAATGTTCGTTTTGTGTTTCTTCATCGTGGAAAATACACCTTTGTTCTCTGAACCATCTGATCTTTAACTTGGGTTTATCAAGGTAATATTTTCTATTCCTTATATGTACATACATACTTACGTGCTTACTAGTGTCTAAAATTTCGTGACAATGAGTTTTAAATCCCCACATTAAATGCTTGGTGTTGTGCACTGTACAGGTACACCACATTCCACGACGTTGACGTGACGTCTCACTACCTAACAAGACATTCCTGATGCTTTCACTTTACAGAAGCTACATAAATGTTTCACCTACCTAGTGCACTCAATTTGTCAAATTTAAAACAAAAACAAAAACTAACAATTTGCATTATAATTGATGCGTAAAATGAATGAAATTTTCATCAACTCGTTTTGTTAAAAATAAAATTGCAGTTAAGAAATCCACAAAAATCGAAAACACTTCCTGATGGGTTAGTTTTAGTTTAAGTCTTAGTTTCTTCATCAGGAGAAAGCCAAGGAAAACTACTGTCGAGATGGTTGTTTAACCACAGACGCTAAGCAAAAAGACAGCTATGTGCTTCCCACTTGTTTAACAACTTTTCAAAGGATTTTTGTTTGTATTTTCCTCCGAAATTGTATTTCTTCTCCTTAGACGCACCCATATCATATCGATTTATTTAAATTTAATATTATTTAGTTTATTTGGATAAACCAGACAAGATTTACCTGTCCCCATTACCTGACTTATTCACAATAGCCTCGAGCTTTGAAAAGCTCTTACATTTCTTCGCAAGTCAATGCACAATCCATTTTGAAATTCATACATTTAGTCAATACACAAACCAGAAGCTTACCCGCCATGTTGTTCAATCGGAATAAACTGTAACTGATATTCGTTTTCGTGTGCATTTCCGCTTCCGGCTGTTGGATGCTGGTGTGGTGGCAAATCGTGACTGTAATAGAAATGTGGTGACGGCTGTTGGAGCTGTTGCTGCTCGACGCTCCCGACGCCTCCGACGTCATATAACTGGTGCGGATTATGAGGTGACTGATGTTGGCCTTCGGCGGGTATATACACAATTTCTTCACCACGGTAAGCCGATGGTAATTGTTGATGTTGGTAGCCTAAACATATGGTAAGATCATATTAACAATCAAGAGTCAGTCACATTATTATCCATAAATTTATTGAATGTAAACAAACCGGCTTCTGATGGAGCTGGTGCTGGCGCAGTCGGTTGATCGGTTAGTGGTTGGACATGGGCAGCATGGTGATGTGCCCTTGTTGAATAGTGATGAACGTTGAAAAGACTTGGTATTGGATATGCTTCGTTGGAAAGGGGCGGATACAGTTGAACTGGCTGACCTTTGGCCGGCTGCTTACTGAGCGGAGGGGGCATTGATTGTGATTGTCTTTCGTTTTTGATATGATCATCTTCGATGTCTTCAAGATTGATCTTTCGAGTTGAAGATTCATCATATTCAGCAATTGTTGCAAAAGGAAGGAGACAAAAGAACAAAACTGACGGTATTCTCTGTAAGGATAGAATAGAAAAAAAAAATTAAGAATAGAACACTAAGTATATAGAAAAGAGCGTAATAAAGAACTTAATATTTCGGCTTTAAGGCCAGTATCTATTTAAAAATACAATTTACTGAACTTGTAAAACAAATGGGTTTTTAGCATAGAAAAAAATAAATTAATTAATGATATAATTTCTCAAGGACTCTTTTGAAATATCAATTCATTGAGAAATTTTTAAAGATCTCCACGTCTCGTGACCGCTATCGTCTAAAATCATTGTTTTTAAAAATGTATCCTAGTGTTCATGTGTACGTTGAATATTTGTATAAGTTTCTGAAACTACTAAAAATTATTTTCCGACTTCAATATCTTAAAAATAAGGAACAATGAAAATGGAATTCAAAATAATTTTATAAACATATTTGTGTTAAACATAATGATGTTGTTAACTGCCAAAATAAATTACCTTCCAGGTGGTGTTGATTTAGCAGGATTTCGTATTAAGGCATTAATGTTTGCTGATGATATAGTAATTTTTGCGTATTCCCCAGAAACACTACAACTTATGATAAATAGAGTATACCACTACTGCTGTCTTTGGAACCTTACAGTCAATACTCAAAAATCTAAGGTGATGATCTTTAAGAAAGGGGGTGGACGAAATGCTTCGAATGAAAAGTGGAATTTCAACGGTGAAGATATAGAATGTGTTAACGAGTACAAATACCTAGGAGTAATTTTTTCAAGAAACCTGAATTTGAAGAAACATTTTAGCGAGAAACTACAAAACGCAAAAACTGCTATTAATATTTCATGGAAAAGATGCTTCATGAACGAAAACATAGCTCACAGTAGTAAATATAAGGTATTTGAAGCAGTTGCAGAAAGTATCCTTTTGTATGGCTCACAAGTATGGGGATGCAAAAAGTTTCACACGGTGAAGAAACTCTTAACACATTATGTGAAGAGAATATTTCGTCTGCCAAAAAATACTCCAAATAACGTGATTATGCTGGAAACCGGACTATCACCTCTATTTATAAAGGGTGCAGGGAATTAACTTCACGGGAACTACCTTTACATGGGAACTAATTTCACCACTAGTGAGAATTAATTTAACCTTTTTTTGGTGAAGTTATTTCCCACTGAAGGTGGGAGATAATTTTTATTTATTCAAAAAAGCTGTTGATATAGGCGCCTGCCTGGCGACTTTACATACCCTAAGCGGAGCAACGGAGTTGCGTAAGCGGGTGTGACCCCGAAAAAGGGAGTTAAAATCCTAAGAACCCGCGAAGCGGGCCACCCACAGGTGCTTTTATTGAAAGAAGTTGTTGATATAGGCGCCTGCCTGGCGACTTTACATACCCTAAGCGGAGCAACGGAGTTGCGTGAGCGGGTGTGACCCCGAAAAAGGGAGTTAAAATCCTGAGAACCCGCGAAGCGGGCCACCCACAGGTGCTTTTATTGAAAGAAGTTGTTGATATAGGCGCCTGCCTGGCGACTTTACATACCCTAAGCGGAGCAACGGAGTTGCGTGAGCGGGTGTGACCCCGAAAAAGGGAGTTAAAATCCTAAGAACCCGCGAAGCGGGCCACCCACAGGTGCTTTTATTGAAAGAAGTTGTTGATATAGGCGCCTGCCTGGCGACTTTACATACCCTAAGCGGAGCAACGGAGTTGCGTGAGCGGGTGTGACCCCGAAAAAGGGAGTTAAAATCCTGAGAACCCGCGAAGCGGGCCACCCACAGGTGCTTTTATTGAAAGAAGTTGTTGATATAGGCGCCTGCCTGGCGACTTTACATACCCTAAGCGGAGCAACGGAGTTGCGTGAGCGGGTGTGCCCCGAAAAATGGAGTTAAAATCCTGAGAACCCGCGAAGCAGGCCACCCACAGGAGCTTTTATTGCTTAAAACTTACATATTTTTGTTTTGATTTACAATTCAACGCTTGATATTTTTTCAGATATTTCAATCGTAGGTGCGAAGTTACTTCACATAATTTTCTGATGAAATTATCTCCCGCCTTCAGTGGGAGATAACTTCACAAAAAAAGTGAAATTAATTCCCACTAGTGGTGAAGTTAGTTCCCATGTGAAGGTAGTTCCCGTGAAGTTAATTCCCTGCACCTTTATAAAGACCCTAAAGATGCAAGCCGATTATCTCTTGCAGGTTTTTAGTATGAACGAATACCGACTTGTTAGAAAACTAGTAATCATTGGTTCAGTGAGTGGTCGAGTCTCGCAGAAGGATGTAATTTAAATTTTAATTTAAATGTGGAAGATGTATCGCACAGTAAAGCTCTTATGTACAAGGTTATAGCAGCGGTAGATGAGAAGTGTAGAGCAGAATATGCAGCGGAAGCAGCTGGGTCCTTGTTCAGAACAACTTACAGTAGGCTCAACCATAATCTCCCAGATGATAATAATGTAAACGTCATTGCTACAATGGTCAAGTTAAGAAGCGAACTACTCAACCTGAACTTCATACCGCACAGACCCGATTTACCACTGGAGTGTACTATTTGTAATTTATCAGAAAGAGAGAACGTTATACATTTCGTCGGAACGTGTCCAACTTTAAGGGAAACTAGAAGAAATATTCTTGGAAGTGGCTTTTTATCAGAGTAACAAGTTCTTAGTATGCTGAATGAGATGGATGTCTCCAAGCTCTATAACTATTGCAAAGTTGCGTTACGTTATAGATCCAGAATTATTAACGAAGACTTCTGACGCTTGAAATTTGCTAGTCATTTGTTTTTTTTCTTTTTTTTTTGTCTCTGTTTTTTTTTTTTTAAATTGGCCTTTTTAAAATGTTTCTTTTATTTTTATTTTTTTTGTTGTTGTTAATTACAGTAATTTAATTTATTAAAGTTGTCAATCTGGCAGACGACGGCAAATGCCATGCTATTCTGATTTTTGTAATATAATATTTATGTAATAATTGTAAAATAATCTTTAAATCAATAAAAATCAATTATCTATCTATCTATCTATCTACTTAACAGTACAACTAATGGTCATTTCTTTAAGCTGTTATAAATAACAGCCAGATCTGAGGGGGATAAGAAATTCTTGCAATGCTTTAGGAAACTTGTCCCATCGACAAATGCCCTTTATATTAAAAACTATCTTGCAGATAAACTTGGTAAATCGTTCATCCTAAATGTGGAAAAATTATTCATCGAAATTACACTAAATATTTATCATTCAAAATACGTGTACCTGACTCAGTTTTGCATGTATTAAATTCTTCATAGTTTTGGCCAAAGGATGTTATAATTCATTAATTTGAGTATAAATCTAACAACAGAGGTACAATTCAAGACCATTTTCGTCAAAATCTGACAACGCTAAATCGAAAGCAGCTTAAACGAATTATAATTTACTATAAAAATGTGAATGGACTTCTTTCATTTCTAATTTTAGCATTCCTGTTAAACTCGTCCGTTTGTGCAGGATCACCATGGAGAATTCACACTGCTGCATAAAGGTTGGAAACAACTTAACAGAACCTTTCGATGTAAAAAAACGTTTTAGACAAGGTGATGCGCTGTCATGCGATTTTTTAACATCGTACTTGAAAGAATAGTGCAGAGCTCCCACGTCAACACTAGAGGCACTACCTTTCAAAAGTCTGTCCAATTATTAGCATATGCTGATGACATTGACATAATCGGAAGAACTCAGCGTGATGTCAATGGGGCTTTTGTGAGCATTGAGGCAGAGGCGGTAAAAATGGGTTTAGTAGTTAATAAAGGCAAAAGGAAGTACATGCTGTCATCAAGAAATGACCTCCAACACCGACGTCTCTGTCAAAACGTCAACATCGATAGACGTTACTTTGAGGTAGTTAAGAACTTTGTCTACCTATGTAGGCTCCAATATGAACGCAGAAAACAACATCAGCGCTGAAACCAAACTAAGAATTACTCTTGCTTACTGCTATTTTTTTTATTTTAAGAAAGCAATTGAGTTGTAAGTGTCGCTATATAAGGCCCTCATATCATCCCCGTCCTGCTTTACGGTGCAGAAGCATAGATTATGACAAAAGCTTGGGTCGTTTCGAGAGAAAAGTTCTTCGCGTGATTTCATAGAAGGTGAGTGGAGGAGAAGATGGAACGACGAGGTGTACATGCAACGATTGAGATGGCTGGGTCATGTAGAGCGCATATAAACCAATGATCCGGCTCGGAAAGTCTTCGAATCCACGCTCACAGGACAGCGCAGTGGTGGATAACCGCGGATCAGGTTGCGGGCACAAGTGGAAAGTGACCTCACTCAATTTGAAGTGCGCAATTGGAGACATCTAGCTAGGGACCGAGATAGATGGAGAAATTTGTTGGGTTAGTCCCTAGTTCACACAGGGCTTTAGCGCCATTTTAAGTAAGTATGTAAGTCCTAATAACATCACTATTGCCAGACCAAAACCAATCCAAAAGACACGTTGAACATTTAAAGGCTTTTCAACAGTCAGTCCGAATTTTCCGAGCTCACATTGTGACAAATCTGCTTATTAATGTAGTCTCCGAAGTTTAGATGATTTTTCGATCAAAATTTTGGATCATTTTCAAAAATTTCAAGAACCCAATCTGCAAGGATATGACATTATTGGCTATCCACTGGCTTGAGTTCTTGTGTTGACTGAACTCTTGAAGCCTAAGTCAAGTCTTAATGCATAAAATGGAGAAATGTCAGCAATGCTACAGCAGCAAACTTCTCAGCTGAATAACGAATCACACAATTTCTATTCTTCACATCAATAATTTGTACCAATAACTGAAGTTATTCCACCAGTTTATTTATTACCGCCCTATTAATTGGTTTACAACCACTAAAAAGTGCTTAAATTCTAAAAGTAATTTAATTTTTTGCTAGGCAACCCTATACAGTTGAAAAGAGAATTAAATTGATCCTTTAATATGACACCAAAACAAATGAAATAACAGATGTATAGGTAACTAATTTACCCTTACCAAAGACTTAACATATTCTCAAATGCCGGCAACCCTTGATTGGGCCAACTTTTGGTAAACAACCTTATTCTATTAAAAGAAGAATATTTGAATGTGCTTTCAATTAAAACAAAAATCGATTAAATATCACATAAGATCAATTTTTTACGCTTACCAAAGACTTAACACTTTAAATGTATATAACTCTGGGTTATGCCAGTATTGTTATTTTTATATCAAAATTACCCCACAATACCCTATTATATTTATTGCCATCTATGCATCACATATGTATGTATAACTTACAGTCAGTATTACCAACTTATGTATTATACCAAATGTAAATACCTATATCTATTATAATGAATACTTAACCTTACTTGTAATAAAGAAGTCTGTGCAGATTACCCAAGGTGTTTTTTCATTAGGTTATGGGCCCAGACCCAATTTCTTTTTTGATTAAATAAAACAATTAAAGTTGAGTTGCACAAGAATGGCTACTAATTACGCATTAAACGTTCCTAAGCTAAAGGGACGATTAGTACCCGTGGCATGATGGTTAGTTAGTGCGTTGGACTGTCATGCGAGAGGTCTTGGGTTCAATCCCTGCCTGGGCAACCTTAATTAAAAAAAAAAAGAGTTTTCATGGGTACTGCCTCTTGCGAGGAATTGACAAATTCTCGAAGAGTAATTCTTGTCATGAAAAAGTGCTTTCTCAAAATTAGCCGTTCGGATTCGGCATATAAATTGTAGGTCCCCTCCATCCCTGACAACATTACTCGCACACAGGAATGGTTGAGAGTTGTAAGTCACTTGGCCCTGGTTCTCTACGGACTGTTGCGCCACCTAAAAAAAAAAAAAAAAAAAAAAAAAAAAAAAAAAAAAAAAAAGCTGGCAGCATCGGGGTAAGAAGATTGGAAAGAACGAATCATTCAGCAATTCAAACATCAAAATAATAAAATGCTATAAGTGCAAGCAAACAGGGCACTTCAAGAGTCAATGTACAAATTCTTCGCAAACGAAAACAGTGCAATGATTTTAGTGCTGTGTTTCTAAATGGAAGATTTAGTAAGCACGATTGGTACGTCGACTCCGGTGCTAGCGTGCACATGACTGCAAATAAAGACTGGATTGAGAATCCCTCTTATCAGAATCACATGCGGGAGATAATTGTTGCGAATGAATCAAAGGTACAAGTGTTGTGTGCTGGAGATGTCCAAATTACCACTATAGGCAATGAATGCTCTTACGATATCACTGTGCGACGTGCGTGACGTTTTGTGTGCTCCATCACTTACAACCAACCTGTTATCAGTTAGTCAGCTGATAAAGAATGGGAACAAAGTTAGTTTTAGATGTGATGCTTGTTATATTTACAACCAGCAAAATGAGCTTGTTGCTTCAGCTAATTTAGCAAATGGTGTGTACAAACTAAATATCAGCTCTTATGATTGCTTACTAACTTCGACTGTGGCTACTGCCGAGACCTGGCATAGAAGATTAGGACATATAAACACAGTAGATATGAATAAGATGAAGAGCGGGGCTGTTGAAGGTATGTATGTCATACTCGAGCAAGGCCAGCATAAGTAAGATGAGATGTGCGGTGTGCTGTGAGGGAAAACAGTCAAGGTTGCCATTTTCTCATGTTGGTACCAGAAGTACTAACGTACTAGATGTAATACATGGAGATGTATGCGGTCCAATGTCCACAAAGTCCATCAGTGGATCGATCTATTTTCTTCTCCTTGTAGATGATTATATTCGCATGGCATTTGTTTACTTCTTAAAATCGAAAAGCGAAGTGTTTAATTGTTTCAAAGAATTCAAGGTTATGGTTGAAAATCAGAATAGCAGATGGATTAAGGTGCTTAGAACAGATAAAGGTGGTGAATTCTGTGGCAAGGAATTCGATGCTTTCTTGAGGAGCACAGGGATTATTCATCAGAAAACCAACCCGTATACGCCAGAACAAAATGGGCTTTATGAAAGGCTCAACCGTACCGTCGTAGAGAAGGCAAGATGTTTGCTCTTTGATGCCAAGCTGGAGAAGAGATTTTGGGCGGAGGCCGTCAACACGTCAGTGTACTTGAGGAACAGGTCAATTTCATCTGGTCTAGAAGATAAGACCCCGTTTGAGCTTTGGACCGGCTGTAAACCAGATGTGAGTAATCTGAGGATTTTTGGTAGCTGTGTGATGGTGCATGTTCCAAAAGAAACGAGACTTAAATGGGCCAAGAAATCCAAAAAGCACATCCTTGTTGGATACTCAGAAAGTGTTAAAGGGTACAGAGTATACAATCCTCAAAACAACAAAGTTACTACAAGCAGAGATGTTATCATAATGGAAGCTGCTGTTGAAGAAACTGCAAACGTATACATTGACGAAAAACAGATCCCGAACAAAGAAAATTCAGTTTCAGTGGGGGACTTAGAACCGAAAAACAACAAATCTGATGTCAAACTTGAAGACGATTCATCACTCATACACGAAGAGCAGGAGGAAGAAGATGCTTATAATTTCAATACGCCACAGCATTCACCGAATGACGCAAGCGATTCAGAGGATTCCTCTGAGATCCCGGAACCTGCAACTACTACAGATGAAACGCGACCAACTAGAATGAGGTGTGAACCTGAACTTTTTGGTTATACAAATATGTGTGTTGCAAATTCTCCAGGCACAGGTGGCTGCATAACGTTGAGTGAAGCTATGAATGGACCAGATAAGGAAAATTGGATGCGAGCGATGAAAGACGAGTTGATGTCTTTCGACGAAAACGATGCTTGGGAACTGGTGGATGTACCTACAGATGCTAAAATTGTGCAGTGTAAATGGGTCTTCAAAAAGAAAGTAGACTGTCAAAACGAGATTCGCTTTAGAGCACGATTGGTGGCGAAGGGATATACCCAAAAACCAGGTATTGATTTTGATGAGACGTTTTCGCCAGTAGTTCGGCATTCAACATTAAGATTACTATGTGCTTTATCAACTAAATTAGATTTTGACATAAGACATTTAGATGTAAAAACTGCCTTCTTAAATGGTGTTCTTGAGGAAGATGTATATATGTATGTATAAGCCGGAAGGTCTTGAAGTTTCAAGTTTTAAAAAGGTTTTAAAATTAAAAAAAGCCATATATGGCCTTAAACAGTCCTCAAGAGCGTGGTATAAAAAGGTAGACGAGAATCTTGAAGCATTAGGTTATAAAAAGTCTAAATTAGAACCATGTTTATTTACAAAAATTTTAAAAAAAATCCTAAAACTATTGTGGCATTATATGTTGATGATTTTTTATTTTCTCAAATAATTCAAGTGAAACAAATAATTTAAAAAATGTTTTGAATACTAAATTTAATATAAAAGACTTAGGTCAAGTGAAACAATGTCTAGGAATGAGAGTTAATATTGATAAAAAACAAGGTCTTATAACATTAGATCAGGAACAGTATGTCCATGAGTTGTTGAATAGATTTAATATGTCTGATTCCAAGATTGCTTTAACTCCAATGGAGACAAAATTAGATATATCTAAAGGAGATAAATGTGAATCTAAATTTCCATACCAACAACTCATTGGCAGCCTAAAGTACTTATCTGTTTTGACCAGGCCAGACATTGCTTTTTCAGTAAGTTATTTAAGTCAATTTAATAATTGTTTTACAGAACTACATTGGATTATGCTAAAAGAATATTAAGATATTTACAAAAAAATAAAAATTTTGGATTAAAATATGTAAACGGAAATGCAGATTTGGAAGGATTTGTAGATGCCGATTGGGCAAGTAACACAGTAGATAGGAAGTCATATACTGGTTATTGTTTTAAGTTAAATAATTCTGCAATTTCGTGGGAAAGTAGAAAGCAAAAAACTGTTGCGTTATCGAGCACTGAAGCCGAATATATGGCTATATCTGAAGCTTCTAAAGAAGCTATATATTTAAGAAATTTACTTATTGAAATAACACAAAAAACATGTATTATAAAACTGTATAATGACAATCAGAGTGCACACAAGTTGTCGGTGAATCCTATCTTTCATAATAGATCTAAACATATAGATGTAAGAGATCATTTTGTAAGAGAAACTGTTGCCAACAAAATAATTGAAATTAGTTATTTGCCTACAGCTGATATGCCCGCTGATTTATTAGCAAAAAGTTTATGCACTCAGAAACATTATGATGTTATTGAAAAATTAGGTATTATTGAATTGTAATCTTGATATAGTGGGGGTGTTATTTTTATTTCAAAATTACCCCACAATACAATTATATTTATTGCCATCTATGCATCAAATATGTATGTATAACTTACAGTCAGTATTACCAACTTATGTATTATACCAAATGTAAATACCTATATCTATTATTATGAATACTTAACCTTACTTGTAATAAAGAAGTCTGTGCAGATTAACCAACGTGTTTTTTCATTAAGTGTTTGGTTAGACAACCGTATATTGTTCGAAAGGGAGTTAAATTACCTTTCATTTGACATCAAAATCAATTAAACAACAGATGAGGGTATATTGGCTTCTCAGATTAATATTTTTGTAAATAAAAGGTGAGGGTAGTTGAACTCCAAAATACACTCTTATTTTGCAATATTTTGCACCTTGGGGCCAGGTTTGTAATTCCAATTATTATCTTTGTTAAAATATTGGTCGTTATGAAATAACAGATGAGAATAGATATTTCTTCTACGTTTCTTAGACTAATAAGGAGTTGATGAGTTTATTCAGTCTTAATTATTAATGCCTTGAATATTAATCAAAATACATTTCGTATGAACATAAATGTAAATATATACATACATTTTAAATTAATGTAGTTTAACATTTTCGAACGTACATAAACATGTCCACCATGTTTACTTTTTTGTATCTAATGTTTAATTAATCTAATCTAATGAATGTTTGTAAGTTTTTATATTGAGCTCAAAACAATTATTATAAAAAGGAATGTTGTGATTACGAATAGCACCTCTTCTGTTTAACTTTTCAAATAACACAAAAAAGAATGTTGATGATAAATTATTTTATATAACACGCTTCAATTTTCAAACTTGCAAAAAACTTATCTCACTCATCATCAGTTATGATGACCATCAGAGTGGATAGCACACCTGCTCTGGTAAAACAAATCAAAAACTTGTTCAACATTATTGACCTTTTTGAGCTATAGGCTAAGCAAAAGCCAACCGCAAGCCAAGTCTTTTTTCAGAGCGCACCCGATCTATTATTGTCCAATGGCTTAAGCTAAGCTTAATTGGATGCCATGTCATTAATCATTCATCTCCATCATTATTACAACTTACTGAACTACTTCAGTTAGACCATAAGTTGTTGGCTTATAGCTTATAGCATATCGCCTATCCTTCCGTCATCTCCAGCATATACGTAAACCTTTAAGGAAAAATGTGTCTATGTCCGATTTGAGTGTTGCACTAAATCGCCCACCGTCTACATCATATATTCATATAGCTATCGCTATCGACTCGTTGTCAAACTCGCTGCAGTTGTAATGTTATTGCTCGCGAATAAACAAAGTGAAAGTTTAATCATAATATCACCTAAAAATATGTATCTTTATGTTCCGCATGTTATGTATCTAGGACCAAACCTAAACCAAAGCTAAAAGCCATCAAGCCGCTCTCGCACCTAATGATTTCAAATGGCTATGCGGATATACATACACGTAATCTTTTCCGAATAGTCCAGTTTTAATTGAAACGCGGGGTGGTAACTTGTTTAACAAATGTTTTCTCTACGCTTGCGACGCACGCGACGCAACTTGAGCGATCTAAAAATCCAATGCGTCATTTATGTCATGCAATAAAATCAAAAATAAAAAACAATTATTTATCTCGCATTACCTAAAATACGACTTTCCATTCCACTGTCAAAGGCGGTGGCTGGCGCGTCGTCGCTCGTCGTCGCTGTGTCGCCGCATCGGCTAGTCATGGCGCGGCGCGGCACATGCACAGGTACCTGTACCTACTTTCAAATGAAAGTGAGAGTCCTCTCTCTTCTCCTTACCATCATCACCTATCACATAGAAATGTTGCGGTCCAGTTTAGGTTTGAGGCGAGGCGGCTTCGAGGTTTCGGTATTGATTTCAGCTTAAAATGAAAGGACTTTCTATAAGAGTTAAGAGTGCGTTGCTCACTTCAATTATTCAGCATATATGTACAACTTCAATGATGCGTTGCATTTCGTTAAGAGGTACATTAGGAAATTGTATTTTATAAACATTGAATTGACCGCTCTCTACTTACGATCTTCGATCAATAAAACTTTGAGAAAGGATAATATTAATTTTTAACGTTATAATAGATAAAGATAATTTCATGGTGTTTACATGTTGACTTCAATTTACAGCGACAGAAAGAGGCATATTTAAATGAATGTTGTAGACGATTATGTTACAGTCGATTCTCTCATAATGATTAATTGTTTACATTCTAGATAGATAACACCGGAAGAATTCATCTGGAGTAAACCCATTTTTATATAGAAGATATGACATAAGTTTCCCTATCCTTTTAAAATTTTGAGTAAACGAACATTTTATTTTTTGAACTTTGCAGTTAAATCTATTTACTTAAAAAAAACACCCTTTGACCTTCAATATGGTTCTTTTGGTTCTTATTTCCATGAATAATCAAACACTTATTCACTTGTTGATTTATTTATTTATTGTATTTATTTATTTATTTATTTATTTATTTATTTATTTATTTATTTATTTATTTATTTATTTATTTATTTATCTATTTATTTATTTATTTATTTATTTTTTAATTTATTTATTAATTTATTTATTTTTATTTATTAATATACTTTTTTTCTGCGATACATAAATGTAAAAAACATCTTAAGAAAGTTTTCTGCTCCCCACTTCTCTCTTCCTATGAAAAAATTTCTAATATCTAATGAAAGTTTTTTTTAGTAAATTTTCCTTCGAAATGTAATGAATCTGTGATATAAATTGAATGCTTGTTATAATATTTTCAGTAGTAAGGTAGAATGTAAGACACCATATCTCTGTAAATTGTGCAATCTAGGTTTAAATGACAAAAAAGATTGTAAGAATTTCAGTTACAGTAAAGATCAAACATTTTCATTTTTGGAAAGAGGTTTCTGATGGTATTTTGTATACTTCAAGACCAATTGAACACAAAAACACCCTTTATCATAATATTTCTACTTGTTTCTTATTAAATGCAATAAATTTCAAGGAATGAATATTCTTCTATAACCCATAGAATAAAAAAATGTTAAGGCTTCTTTAAAAAAAAATTTCACAACTATTTAAGCAAAGAGAGATTTTACTGTAAACCTTGTTTTGGAATCAGCATAGGCATTCATTGCTAAATTAATGGACCACCAGTGTACAAAGGTTAGATTATCACTTTTGTTGTGATTATGTGATATGTTTCTCTGAAATGATTGATGTTATTCATTCACACGAATCCGTTAATGAATTGTTCATCTTTTGATTTAACCACAATGAAGTTGAGTGCGCATATTTGTTGAGGTATTTTGAATTTGTTGTTTACACTTTTAAGCTACGTAAAACTTGTGGTGTGCATAAATTGATAGTTGAATGAAAAAGAATATTTTGTAAGTTGGTTTGTGGTACTCAAATTCATGCGTGTAAAGTAGATAAATGATACCAAGGACTTTCACAGAATTGAAAGAAATATTGAATATATCTGAAGTTTGTTTTAAGAATGAATTATTATCAGACATTAAAGTCAAGAAACAAAGAAGCCTATTCACGAACATGCAGATAATCGAAATGGTATATTTTATTAAGCTGATATTTTTTCAGTAAAACAGTGAAAATCAAAGGGCTTCAAAATTTGGGGATTATTTCCCATACTTGAAGCTTCAGCAAATATTAAGCAAATAGCACACTTCAATAATGGTTAAAATGTGGTTTCAGGTGAAAAGTATTGAAGTTATAAAATAGCCACACTAGTCTTATGATTTGATTTGAAAAACGTGCAGAAACGACGTGATTTGTTGCCCCAATCAATAAAAATTACAATAGTAGTTCAGATCCCATTGCGTTGTATCTTTTGATCAAAGAGTTAATACATAACAAAAGTTTGATCACAAACTATTTAAAATTAAATACATACTCGTATTATTATTACAATATGATTTTCCTTAAAAGTTGCTTTAGTTTTGGACGCACAAAAGACGATATAAGGGACGGACTCGATGTGTATACAAAGGTAAATATGAGTTTATGCACTGAGGAGGCGCAATATCCGCCTACTTCATAATATAGTTTAATTTATGTTAAATACTTCTGATTCTTACAGAATAATATAATTTAGTTGATTGAAAATGGTTAATTTTTATTCAAAGATGGAATCATTAAAAAAATTGAGAATATACCCTCAGGGGCGTGGTATCTACCCACTTTTTATTAATTTGTTATCATTTACAAGTAACACTTCTGATTCTTGTGTAATATGATGGAATTTAGCACAGTAAAAAAGATCAATGCGTAATCAAAGGCAACAAATTATTTAACGTAACAAAGAACACTGGTTTTGAAAGCTTACGCACGTTTTATGTTTTAAGTCCCCTTCAAAGATCTTCAGTTTGTTTTATAATTTAACCATGAATTGTCTCACAAACGATCAACGCTTGTATGTTGAATTTAATTACCAAAATTCGCACTCTGTTAAGAAATTTTATAGCGCGCTTCTTCCATTTTATGGTCACTTGAATCGCCGCCGGCTATTCGGGATATAGTGACTAAATTTCCCACAAATTTACAATGTTGGACATAAAACCACCAACAAGCTTACGTAAAGTGTGAACTTAGGAAAATATCGCATCTGTATAGTAAATATCCGGTGGCGTTCGCAGAAGTTGAGCTTTTGTTACTCCACTAAGTGAAAAAAGAATTTAGGTGTAAAGCCTCTTTCAAAATACAGGTTCTGCAAGAATTGAAGCCGAACGTTGGTCAAAGACTCCCGTGTTTAGAGTAAAGCGAAGCCAGGAGCATAGCAAGGCCTACCAATGTATCTAGAAAAAGCAAAATGAAAAAGCTTTACTTGCTCTTAAAATATCACTCCTTAGGTACCAAAAGAAAAACTAAAAAGGGACTGGGATGCGACCCACACTGATAAATTCCCATCCCATCTACTATCTATCTTTCCCGTCATTGCAATGTTTAGAAATTTAAAATCAATGTACACCGACACCTCCTATCCAACCCTTCCATCTTTTCCTAATGCTCACACTGTGTCTTTGGTATATTAAAGGTATGCAAAACCCTTTTAGTGTTCGCTAATTAAAAAAAAAAAAAAAAGTTTGTAGGTTTTCGTGTTTTGTTAAAAGAGTTGTTAGTTGAATTATTCTTAAAAATTTTAAAATTACCAACAATATTTTGCGTATATAATGAATAGTTTGATTTCGAAATCTATTTTTTTAACGAGATTTTAAGTCGAAAATCAATTTTTACCAATTTTAGTGGCATTTCTTAAAAGTTCTTATTTCCTATATAAACAAATACAAATTGGATGAATGAAATTAATTTGAGAGATATCGAGAACCGAACATCAATTTTTACCAAATTTGCGTACTATTTTTTGTAAATTTTATTTTTTAATGAAAAAACTGTTGGATTCTTATAAAAAAAAATACTGAATGTCGAAAACAATATTTTTTGTGAGATGAAATAAGTTTGGAAGCAATATTTTTAATTTTTGAAAAGATATTGGAGTCGAAAATCAATTTTTACCAAGTTTTAGTTTTTAGGTTTTTATTTTTTGTAAAAAAAACTGTCAGTTCGATTTTTCTCAAAATTTTTCCAAATGTTGAAAGCAATATTTCTAATAAGTTAAAATAAGTTCGAAGCCATAATCTAAAATGTTTGAAAAGACATTTGAGTTGAAAATCAATTTTTACCAATTTTTGTTAATTTTTTGTAGGTTTTTATTTTTTGTAAAAAAAACTGTCAATCCGATTTTTCCCAAATTCTACTGAATGTTGACAACAATATTATTTAAAATACACAAAATTAGATATAAGCCAAATTTTTGAAAAAAATATTTAAGTCGAAAATCAATTTTTACCAACTTTTGTTAATTTTTTTTAGGTTTTTAATTTTTTGTAAAAAAACTATCAATTCGATTTTTCCCAAATTTTACTGAGTGTTGACAACAATATTTTTTTAAAATACACAAAATTAGATTTAAGCCAATATCTCAAATTTTTGAAAAGATATTTAAGTCGAAAATCAATTTTTACCAACTTTTGTTAATTTTTTTGTAGGTTTTTATTTTTTGTAAAAAAAACTGTCAATTCTATTTTTCTCAAAATTTAACTAATTGTTGAAAACAATATTTTTTATAAGTAAGCATTAGTTTAAAGCCATAATCTTAAAGTTTTGAAAAGATATTTAAGTCGAAGATCAATTTTTACCAAATTTTGTTAATTGTTTTTAGGTTTTTAATTTTTTGTAAAAAAACTGTCCATTCGATTTTTTCCAAATTTTACTGAATGTTGACAACAATATTTTTTAAAATAAACAAAATTAGATTCAAGCCAATATTTGAAAGTTTTGAAAATATATTTAAGTCGAAAATCAATTATTATCAACTTTTGTTAATTTTTTTTAGCTTTTTATTTTTTTGTTAAGAAACTGTCAATTCGATTTTTCTCAAAATTTTACCAGATGTTGAAAACTTCATTTTTCGTTGCACAAAATTGTTTTGGACATAAAATCATTTTTTGTTCGTAAAATTTTCAAGGTGACAAATATTTTTTATTTTCAGTTTTTTTTTGATTTATAAAAAACTCGTTAATTGGAATTTTTTCCAAAAATATATATTTGATTGGTATCACCTTAAAATATATAATAAAAAATTGTATTCAAGTCTCTAGCGTTATTGATTCGTGAGATATTTGGGGTTAAGCAAAACTTTCACCTTTTTTTTCAAATTGCAATGGTAAAAAAACACCCACTCAATTTTCTTGAGAGTTCTTTGTGCATTATATCTGTTTAACAAAATTTATTCTAAGTCGATATCTCTACTGGTTCTTGAGCTATGGACGACGAACGTACGAACGTACAAACGTACGAACGTACGAACGTACGTACACACGCACGCACAGACATCTCTCTAAAAATCTCTAGGGACCTTGAAACGTCGAGAAATGTCAAAACTTTCAATTCGACAAATCGGACCGATTACAATAACTTCCTATGGGAAGTTAAAAATAGTTAAAATAAATTCAAAGTTATTCAAAGAAAGGCACCTCCACTTAAATTGTAGTTTATAATTTTGTATCAGGTAAATAAATCTTTGTACATGTCGCGTGATGGTTAGTGCCTGTTCCACCTTAAGTTTTTTTCACCTGTATACAAAAAACCTAAGATAGAAGTCTGCCGCGAAAAGTAATAAGTTCTAAAAATATTCCAATTTCTTAATATACTAAGGTTTAATATCAATTTATTTGTTGGCTATCTTTTTTAAATTTATTGATTTCTAATATTTAAAAAAAAAAATAAAATAAAGGGTCACCAATCAGCACGTAAAAACGAGTTCCTGATGCGTTTAGTATGCATCTAAACACAACTTTTGAAGCTTATGTTTAGAGGAACTTATTATGTGTATTTTTTCAAACATTTTCCCACTAAAACCAAAGACATATAAAATCATAAAAATGTTTTGTGGATTTAAATTTCACATTTCTCTAAATTTTAATTAATTTAAAAGTGAAAAATCAAGATTTACATCACAAAATACAAAATACTTGTGAATGTTTGTTGGCATTTAATAATAAAAATACTAACCTCTTTCTGGAACTATGTATATAGGTACAGTTATAGAAAAAGTCTTTTTTTTTTAAACTCTCACACAAATGCCTATTTAAAGTGATTGATTGATGCCTCGCAAATGCCTTTCTCAAAAACTAAAAATTATAAACAATAAAACAAAAACAACTCCCACTGTACAAAAATAAAAACATAATTTTATTGGATTTAAATCATCCATGTAAATTAGGTCAGCAAAAGAATAGAAACATTAGACGCGCAGTTTATTCAAAAAAACACCACTCACTAAATACATAATATAATATTTGAAAGTTTATTTATTATACCTATAAAGCTATCAAAAGATATCACTTAGCGTGATACCTTCTATTTTTGTAATCATAAATTCGTAGTGGTTAACAATTTACTTAGCACCTTGTTCCGTATTATTTAATATACATATGTATGTTTCCGATTATATCTGCAAAGCTATCTTTTTTCCTCTGCTCATATACCTACTGTATAATATTTATGATCCCTTTTCCCTTGAAGCTTTTATGCTGACCCACATTAAAAAAAAGCGCAAAAAATCAAAGAGGCATAGGTATACTATAATTAAATTATAAATTTTAATAGAAAGGAAAAATTAAACTCTAATTAGCCCCTCAAACCAAAAGCACATATATCATCTCATCATCAACATGAAGACGACAAACTTATTTATGTAGGCAGAGCAGAAGGTACCAAAACCCATGATGCGGATATTTTTAAAAAGAAAATTGTGCGAATATTCATAGACCCTGCCATTGTGTTCCAGTTCCAGAAAGATTGGGTTTCCTCTTGGCTCATAGTCGAAAATGGAAATTTATACAAAAACGAAAATAAAATTCATGAAGAATAAATTTACCATTCTTTTCCATGGAAAGATCATGGAAAATACACCACAAACAAAAAGTGAATGTACGCATCTGCGAGGAATTACCTAGACTTTGGGAACTTCAAAACCAGCCACAGCCACAGCCATAATCAAACCGGCAGGTTGGAAGATTTGCTAATCGAAAAGAAAAAAATATTCCAAATCGCGCGCCAGATTGTAAATTAGTTGAATTTACTTTGACAAGAACGATGGCGACCCGACTATAAATACAGAGGGACAAAATTGTCTTTATACTGACAGCAATTCTAAATTGATAAATTTGGTTAACTAAGAAAATGAAAATTTGGTTTTCCACAAACAATTAGGCATCCATTTCTTGTCTTACAAATTTGATTTGGTTATATAAGCGGATATCATTGGTTTTTCCATTTGATTTTTTTCTAATTACGCTACCTAACCTGTCCCACTGTGAAAGGCTACAGACACATTATACTATTACCTAACCCCTCACTGCGCTTTTACATGAAAATGAAAAGTCAATGGCAGTAGGTACGCGATGGTCAGAAGAAAATCTAAGAAGACAAAAAAATTCGATTAAATCATCGCATCATCATCGGGGGGATAGAGGCTTCGACCGGCTTACTACGGCGGCGGCGGCGGTCAGCGATACAGATGTTGAGATATTAATTATTGCCTTCAGGTGCAAAGCTGCTGTGTGTTTGTTGAGCTTAGAGTATTAGAATGTTATTTTATACTATGGCCTTTTTCTTACATTTAATATTTAGTAACTTGAAGTATAATGATGATGATCATATAGCATTCCAGTTTTCTGTCATAATGTGTTGATTTGGTATAGGAGACTTACATTAAAATACATTATTCGGTATACCGTTATCGAAGTTCTCTTGTTATATACAATTATAAGGTGATAAAGATTTTATTATTTTGGATGATGGGTTTTTATAAAAAGAAGAAGAAGAAGCTTTAATGGTATAATTTGTATATAAGTACATATATGTAGTTTGGCTGATGGTTACTTGCTTACATAGTTGTTAAAAGTGGGCCAAGTGAGAGGCGTCAAAATTAAGTGAAAGAACTATATACTTGGTCTACGAGAAAAGTTTGATTTAATGGAATAATGTATAGTAAATTTTATCATTGAGCTCAGCAATTTAAGGTGAAATACTTTGATGGATAAAATATGTAATTTTCTCATAGCTTAAAAGTCACTGCAAGGATATTGAAAAAGCTTCAAAAGAAAAATAATAATTATTCACGAGTTTCTATTGATACCTAAATAAAAACTGAAAGCAAGGACTCTACAGTACAATAGCTACCGAAATAGCTCTATCTATAATATCTTATAATTATAAGTCTTTCCAAAAAACTAATGAGTTTTGGAAACGTAAGTTCACTAAAATTGAACTATTTATTCTAACGGGTTATCCATCTTGCGGTTTCAAAAGTATAGTGCTGAAAATCGAAACTATCAAACTAAGTTGTTAAACCAATTTTTTTTATTCAGTTGAAAGTCTGACATTTACGCAAATTGATCGTTTAACTTTCGGACAACGCATAAAAGTTGTTAAAACCTACTACAAAAATGGTGATTCTGCCACAGCCATATACAAATCGTGCTTTAAGAGGAGATTATGGTTTATATAATCGTCCAACTACGTATAAGCAATTGCCAAAATTGTGAAGAAATTTTAAGAGATTGGATTGGTTACAGATATTGTAAGGCCTGTGCATCATCGTTTCGCTCGTACCACTGAAAATATCGCTGCTGTAAGTAAAAGTGTTTCCAAAGACCCGAATGTGTCGATTCCTCATCGTTCTCAGGAATTAGGACTGTCTTACGGCACATTATTTGGATCTACACCTACATATATCCATATAAAGTCCATCTCACACAACAACTGAAGCCAGCATATGTGGTCTCAGCAAGACGGTTCCACATGCCACAAAACTAGAGCGAATATGGCTTTATTGCAAGAGACATTACCTGGACGCTTGATTTCTCGTCGTGGGGTTATCAACTGCCAGCTGGCCACCAAGAACACGAAAGACCGTGTCTGCATAAACCTTTAACTCTTGAGCACTTAAAAACCAACATTCGTCAAGTTATGGCTGAGATACAGCCCAATACATATGTGTCAAAAAGTGGTCGAAAATTAATTGTCTGTCTATGTGATTTGTCCAGAAAAGAAGCGCTCCTGGAAATTGTATCAAAAGAAATTACACCTGAAATGTTTTTTGAAATAATCGTCAGTAAAAAAATATCAAAAATGTTGGAAACTGTGCCGAAAAAAATTGTCTGGCCTTTTTGCAATGTCTGTAAGTTTAAAAAAACGCCTGAAAATTTAAAGAAAAAAAAAAACAGAAAAAAAGAAAGTTTGAAAGACAAATTAGTTTTTTTATTTTCCTAGGAAAATGACATAATTTGTTATTAACAATTTTATAGACCAATTTTTATTGATAGAGAATGTAATGGGTGATTTTTTTGAGGTTAGGATTTTCATGCATTAGTATTTGACAGATCACGCGGGATTTCAGACATGGTGTCAAAGAGAAAGATGCTCAGTATGCTTTGACATTTCATCATGAATAGACTTACTAACGAGCAACGCTTGCAAATCATTGAATTTTATTACCAAAATCAGTGTTCGGTTCTAAATGTGTTTCGCGCTTTACGTCCGATTTATGGTCTACATAATCGACCAAGTGAGCAAGTGAATGGCTACGTAAATAAGCACAATTGCCGCATTTGGAGTGAAGAGCAACCAGAAGCCGTTCAAGAACTGCCCATGCATCCCGAAAAATGCACTGTTTGGTGTGGTTTGTACGCTGGTGGAATCATTGGACCGTATTTTTTCAAAGATGATGTTGGACGCAACGTTACGGTGAATGGCGATCGCTATCGTTCAATGCTAACAAACTTTTTGTTGCCAAAAATGGAAGAACTGAACTTGGTTGACATGTGGTTTCAACAAGATGGTGCTACATGCCACACAGCTCGCGATTCTATGGCCATTTTGAGGGAAAACTTCGGAGAACAATTCATCTCAAGGAATGGACCGGTAAGTTGGCCACCAAGATCATGCGATTTGACGCCTTTAGACTATTTTTTGTGGGGCTACGTCAAGTCTAAAGTCTACACAAATAAGCCAGCAACTATTCCAGCTTTGGAAGACAACATTTCCGAAGAAATTCGGGCTATTCCGGCCGAAATGCTCGAAAAAGTTACCCAAAATTGGACTTTCCGAATGGACCACCTAAGACGCAGCCGCGGTCAACATTTAAATGAAATTATCTTCAAAAAGTAAATGTCATGGACCAATCTAACGTTTCAAATAAAGAATCGATGAGATTTTGCAAATGCGTTTTTTTTTAAAAAAAAGTTCTCAAGCTCTTAAAAAATAACCCGATATAATAAATGTAATTTTTTCTATTTCTCCAAAGAGCCTAACTTTGATAGAGAACTATCAATTCTTTTGAAAAATGAAAAATCATTGATGTAGTACTTAACTTTATATTTTTAAAAACAACCATCTTAAATCTATATTCATTTTCTAAAAACGTTTTATAAATATTGAAATATTCAGTGAAGTCGTTAAACCAAAAATTTAAAGTGGTGAAATCTGAATCGTATGCAGTTGTTTTCGTATCTCAAGAATTAATACAAAGAAGTGCATTTAAGGTTTTTGATTTGGTATAACGGCTTTTTTTACTCTTTTGTTTAATACTAACAACTTTAGTCTAGAACAAATGTTAAGTATCGTATTTATTAAGTCTTTAGACAATAAGACAGAAAAGTTTGTATTTGTTTTGATATTAACGCCCTAAGTTCATTGAGTCTGTGTAACCAGTTTCTGAATTAAGCCTGTTTTTTTCTATGGTCAAAGTCTTAATGTGGAAAGTGTGAAGTAAAAAGTAACAACAAATTATTACTTTTTTTTCAATACCTCAAACTCAGTTATTTGCGAACAATATCTTAAAATAATTAGTTGGGCCATTGGAAACTTGTTTTTTAAAAGCATTTCTTTTCGTATTTAAAAACAAGACTTAAACATACATCTCCTGTGTAAAAAAGTAAAGCGACTGAGCCATGCTTTAAATAAAGTAAAAAGTTAGCTCAATTTCTGTCTTTCTAGCTCATTTCTATTCAGTCAAGGAGTCTCTTTTAGAAAGTGTAAATACAGCTTATTTCAATACTTAATATTCAAAAATTGTCTAAACCGTTTATCTTTTTTAAAATGTTAATATTTTTGAAAATATATCAGGTAAACGACTTTTCTAATTGAAAAAATGTAACAGGCGAGGCATAAGCTTCTTCACCTGATTGTTATTTAAAAAGTCTGTAACGACTTTGTTTAAACTAATTTTTGTAAATCTTAAAATGTCTTCATGAAAATGGAAAACCAATTAAGTAAAATCCGTTTTCCTTTCATATATTTTAATAGTTTAAATTAGTTCATCAAAAACGACTTAACTTTTCAGCAAAGATTTTATAAAAGTACTGG
Source organism: Eupeodes latifasciatus (assembly GCA_920104205.1). NCBI lineage: Eukaryota > Metazoa > Arthropoda > Insecta > Diptera > Syrphidae > Eupeodes > Eupeodes latifasciatus. Next base: position 101,803,346 of record OV049924.1, on the reverse strand, counting down.
ATTTGGTGATAAGAAAATATTGGTTTTATTTTTACTAATGTTTAAGTCTAAAGACACTAACTGAAAACTTTTAAATGTTCTTTCTGAATAAAAGATTAAATGCAGATATGTAAAGCTTAACTTTATCATAAATATTAATCTAAATAACTTACCATTCTACTTTGAATATTATTTATATTTTATAATTTAATACATCGAAACTAAAACAAAAGACCTGAGCTACGAACTCGAAAATAAAAATCAAAATATCTTTTACAAAACATACATATGTAATACAAACCATTTTATCAGTATCCAATAATCCTCTTTTTTGTATAATTGTTTATATTTGTATCTTATTTATATAATTCACTGAAGAAAATTTAATAATATACACCAACTAAGAAACTTAAGCCTCTCTTTCACTTTGAAAGAAAGATAAAAGTCAATCACTCGTTTATTACTCGTAGTATATACAAAAACACAATTTACCCGCCACACGATTTTTCAAAACACAATAAATAGAATCCGATTATCCTTGAAAGCAATTACTGTGTCTCTCTTTTTCTAATTTTCTGATTTTGATATTTGAACGGGCCAAATTATCGTTTGAACGTTTCAACTTCAACTGCAACAGGAGAATGGTGGGGCCATTTATTTTATACCCATTTCCAAAGAAGACAGTCAGCTGAGCCAGTTAGCTTAGCTAGAGTTGGAGTAAAAGAAGAACTTCTTTTTACCACTTTGCCTTTTGCCATACAGCCAAACACCAAAGATGCAAACATACTCTGACTATGACTGTGACTGTGACTATGTGAGTTGAGATGCGAGGTGTGTAAATAAGATGCTGTGGTGGGTTGAATGATGAAGTACTCTGCTTTCAATTAGATCGAAATCGAAATCGAATTGATGGACAAGAAAGTTTGCCAAAATTAACACTAAGTGCAAAGTTGTTACGAGTATTATGTATTTTGACTTAAATGTTGTCTTCATTTGCTACAATGAATTTTCACAGTATTTATTTTAATCTTTTTACCAAAAATTTCTATTGTACGATTGATAAGTCGATGTGATGACGAACTCGATGTGTTTGCACACGAGTAGCAATTTGTCATGTAAAATTGTTCCGAGTTCCGACTGCGACGACGACGAGAGTTGTTATCGATTTACTAATTGCTTGGGTAAGTAAAACAGTGGCACTCGATGGTATTCCGTTATTCCGAGCACCTGAAGAATGTGATTCAGAGGGTTTTGAGACGAGATCCATCAGAGTAGATAGCAATGTGGTATTACATGATCATCATGACGATGATGGTATCCACTTATCAGAGCAAGCTATTGTCTTTCAGTATGTCAAGACTCATTACTCCTGTGGTTCGCGATTTGAGAGAATGTTGTATGACAGGCATCAGACTCAGACCAGACCGCATCAAATAAAGAGTTATCTGTGGGAAATATTTGATGGTTGTTTGATGCGAATTTAGATTTCGATGGGAGTAGGCGAGTGGTTCTGTAGTTGATGAAGTTGTTGATTACCATGTATAACATATATAGGTACAATAAACATAAACATAAACATAATTGATGCTGTAAGAGGTGTGATGAGTGATGTAAATAAGGTTGCAAGTTTATTTGCTTTGAGTCAAGTTATAGATGTAATTTCACGTTGCTCATGGTTATTTAGAACGAACATAAATGATTCTGGGTAACAAGTTTAAATGATTTAGCATTATTAAAAAACTTTTTACAATTTTGTTCAAAATCCGTTTAAACGAAAAACTGAATATTTGAAAGACGTTCTGAAGAATTCAAAAGAAAAATACGAGTATGCATATAAATATAACAAATTTTTTAACATTCAAAATTATCAAAATAAAAAACTATTTATTACTTACAGTTCATAAATTTCCTTAAAAACGAAAGTTCATCCATGTTGTACAAAAATTTATTTTCTTATAATTACATCCCACGCTTGAAAATAGCTACACCATTTCTTTGTAAATATGGACTTGCCTTTAAGACCAAGCCTCCTTTTATTGAAGAAAATTGCCCAATTCCAATTTTGATCAATGATAAAACGTTTAGATTGGTGCTTTCTTTTAAGGATTGTCAATCTTACAACGTTAAAAGACAAATACAGGTCACATCATCTATTATATCACAATCTTATTTTTTGAAGGCTTAAGGCATAGTAGCTAATTTGAAAATTTTCATAAAGACAAGGATGAAGATGTGACCTGACGAACGCTCAGCTTTAGTTGTGTTGTTAATAGTTTTCCACTCCTCTATGCAATATGTTATTTCTTTAAATGTTCCTTTAGGCTTATTTCTGAAAATTAATCAACGAAAGTTAAAGGATGTGCAAATGCTTTAAACAATTTATAAAACTATTAAAGAATTGAAACTAAGAGATGGTATAATATGCACATTTTTAAGTAGGTTGTGTCATTAAACAAACATGTAACATATAAATACTTGACTTCATAATATTGAGACTTTAATTTGCTATCTATACATACATATGTAGGTATACAGGAAGGGAAATCAAATCATACATTTTGAACCAGAAGACAAGCTTTTCTGGTTTAACTATTTTCTTTTACTTACTTTAAAACCTAAACTGTGTATAACATATTATTTGTAATATATAAATAAATAAATTAATTAATTCCTGTTAATTAATGTATTTCTGTTTTGGGTATTCCACCCGGAATGGCGACTTTCCACCCAAACGTGACTTTTTGTCTATAAGTTATAAATGTCAATGAGCTTATCATACATTAGTCATTTTTATTATGGTATACTTTAGAAACCCATTTTTAAATTATTCGTTATTCAAAAAGAAGCGAAATCAGATGTAGTTGTTCATCTTTATTATTTCAATTTTTTTAAGACATATTTTTCTTAACTTCTTAATCCCGAAAATCACAAAAATAAATGTTTAGAAACAAATTTTACCTTTTGACTAAAGATTGTGCGGCTAAAGATTGTATTTAACAGCACGTTGGAAATTAAACTCAAAACTAAACTGATGAGCATTCCTAAAAGTACGGTATTACGGTTTAATTCTTTGGCTATTTCACTACAGCATTGTTTATAAAAATAACGATGAAACAATGAAAGGCATATGACGTTATCGCGGTGTTCAACAGAAGAAAATATTTCGGCAAGAGAACGATCTCCTATCATTTTTAGAGCTCTCTTTTTAATTCTATCCAAAGGACTCAAGTACGAGCACCAGGCCAAATATGAGTTTTGGACGAATAAAACCTATATAAATTATAGCCAGATCAGAAGGGGTAAAAAACTTCTTACATCTTCTTCTTTTGTAAAAAAAATAAAAAAAATGTTGTCAATTGAATTTTTCTAAAAGATTAACTAAAAGTTAGCAACAATATTTTCCATATGATAAAATAAGTTTGATTTCAAAATCTGCTTTTGTTAATTAAATTTTTAGTAGAAAACCAATTATTACTTATTTTAGCAGCATTTTTTCAAAGTTTTTAGTTCTTATATAAAAAATACAGATTGGATTAAAATGTGTAGTATTTTTGACGTGACAACGTCTTAAATTAGGTTGCGGCTGGGAGTCACTTATGAAAAAGTTTAACGCCCGGTAACGTTACGATGAGTCACCGAACGAGAGAGAGGCCCGCCGAATGCCTTGCGTCTCTCTCCCACTCAACTATGATCGGTCTGCCGCGCGCGCAGCACTAGAGAATTAGGCGCATTGAATCGGCGCATGCTTGTGTCTCTGTCTTTGTCTTTCTCGAACGTTCTTGGCGTTGGAAAAACAAGAAAGCGTCATAATACAAGTTCACACGTGTGGTTAAAGTATCGTCAGCTGTGTCTGTAGTGAAAATGTGGAGTGCTTAGATTCGTCATTTACAACAACTACAACAATAAAGGTAAATAATTGTACACTGATATTTTATTATCGTAAACTATGATTGATTGATTAGTTGTTAGATTGACACAAAAGTTGAGAAACTGAGTTTATAGGTTATGTCATACTATTGATAAATGTTGATAGTGTTAAGTAAATTATTAGTTTAAAAAATTTGTGCAATTCTTATTTTCATTCAATTCCTTGTTCCTATTGTGCAATTTAATTATATTCATATTAATAAATATTCTACCAGAAAAAGACGTTGTCACGTAAAATCTTCGCCCGTAAAACCGACTTTACAGGCAACCATTTTTTTTTGTAGATTTTAAATTGTATGAAAAATCTGAGTGTTAGTTGTAATGATTTTTTTTTAATTATTTTTTGTTGATTTTTCTTAAAGTTGTTTAAAACGTTATTTTTCGTTGCATAAGGTGACAAAATATTTTCTTTCACACGGACATAACTTTAAAAACTTTTGATTCTAGAGACCTTGAAATTTCGAGAATTGTGAACGAAAATTCGACAAATCGGACCGATTTCAACTTCTAATGTTATGATAAAACCATAAAACCACCATTAAATTGGTGTATGAGCTCGAACTGACTAAACATCTTAAATATCAATATTGTTTGATTGCAAACTTGTCGAAGTTATTTAAATACAAATTTGGAAAAAATCCCGAAATTCAAAATTATATAAAATACAAATTTTGTACTAATTTTAAATATAATATTTTGGACATTTGGTCATTAACATCATTGTTTGATATTAGTTTATAAAAGACATAACTCAATGAATCAATCTAGAGTCAGAATCTTCGTATCTTGGACAAATGTGTGTTTTTTTCTAGCCTTTTCTAAATTATTGCTTGAAGTTTTGGTAAAAATATAACTTTTGTTTGTTTTAAATTATTTCTTAAAAACATTAAATACAAATTCATTATTAAAAATAAAACTGGTGGACAAAATTATTTTGTTTGTTGCACAAACAAAAGAATACTTTTTTAACATATGAAGATGTCGAAACTCGAATCTCATCTTTAAATTTTTCTATCACAACAGGTTTTAAAATATGCTTTAAACCATTAGTATTAGTATCTCACTTAGGTAAGGTTAGGTTAGGTTAGGTTAAAGTGGCTGTGTATACAAAAACCACACACTTAGGCCAGAAGAAAAGGCCCATTGTGATACCACATGAATCTAGAGAATTACTTCCCACTAGTCGAACCATTTTGAGCTTTTTATAAAGCGAAGGAGATATCTGATATCCTTTTTAGCTAGTTCACTGGGATCATCAAAAGAGTTTTCTCCCAGATGAAGTTTGCGTCTTAATGAAAGAGCAGGGCAGGTGCAGAGGAGGTGAGAGATTGTTTCTTCTTCTTCCTCGTCCATACAGCTCCTGCAGAAGTCATTTGAGGCTACACCAAGTCGTATTGCGTGCCTGCCTATAAGACAGTGTCCCGTAAGGAAACCTATTAGGGAGCTAATATGAAGTCTGCTTTGAGATAACAAGTCTTTAGAGCGCTTTAGGTCCAGTGAAGGCCATATTAGTTTTGTGGCTGCGCATGTCGGTAAATTGTACCACCTAGAGTTTGCTATCTCGAAAGCTGTTTCTTTTAGCAGAAGTTTACATGTAGCTATCGGTATACCTATCTTCTCCCTTTCAGGTGAAATAGGTATGACGGTTCCATTTTTAGCGAGTTCATCGGCTCTACAATTTCCTGCGATGTCTCTGTGGCCCGGCACCCAGCATAGGTGAATGTTAAATTGCTGCACCATCTCCATAAGAGACGATCGACAATCGAGGGCCGTTAGAGATTTGGTTGAGACGCCGTCAAGATACTTGATAGCAGCCTGACTGTCAGAGAAGATGCGTATATCAGAAGTTGATATCACGTTTTATCTTAGCCAGGAGAGAACCTCTTTGATCGCTAAAATTTCCGCCTGGAAGACGCTACAATGATTAGGGAGGCGGAATGAGATGCTTAGATTAAGCTTTTCTGAGTACACACCACTACCAACTCCCTCATTTGTCTTGGATTCATCTGTGTAAAAATGTATGCTTTTGTCATCCAGGAGTTTTTTGTCTTCCCATTCATCTCTGGATGGAATGGATACCTGTAAGTTTTTTCCAAATTGGGGTTTTGGGATAGTGTAGTATATGTAATTTGGTATAGAACCAAAGAGGTTCAGAATGATGGAGTGCCCAACATTGTTGTTGATCCATTGAGATGAGGCGTTGAGTCTTATAGCAATACTCGCTGCCACTTGTTTGCTGAGTATGTCGAGGGGTGTCAGATGGAGGAGAGTGTCCAACGCTGCTGAGAGTGTGGTTCTCAAAGCCCCGCTAATGCAGAGACATGCAGTGCGTTGGACTCTGCTGAGTTTGTCGTAGTATGTGACTTTCTCCAGTGCAGTCCACCACACTGCAACCCCGTACATATGTAAGTATTGGTCGGATGACCGATGTGTATAGCCAATAGGTTATGCAAGGTTGAAAACCCCATTTGTTTCCTATGGCTTTCTTACAAAGGAAAAGAGCTGCTGTAGCTTTTTTAACTCTTTCCTGAATATTAAGTTTCCAACTTAATTTTTTGTCCAATATCAGACCAAGATATTTGGCCTCATTGGTAAAAATTAGTGGTACACCTTTTATTGAGGGAGGTACAATTTCTGGGATCTTGTATTTCCGTGTAAAAAGAACAAGAACAAAGAGGATTAATACTAAGTCCGCAGTCATCTGCCCATCTAGTGAGCATATTGAGGGCGTTTTGGAGGAGGTCTCTCAGTGTATTAGGATGTTCTCCTATGACGGCGATAGCAACATCATCGGCATACGCAACCACTCTAGCCTTCTCTCTCACTTAGTTTTCGTATTTTCCCATTAGTTTTTAAAAGGATGGAATGCAATTCCCTTACGTGTTAAAGTTAATTTTTAGTGATGATCCTGAATCCAAACTCAAACATTAACTGCTATATGTGCTTAAACACGGAAATACTCGTTTTCAACATTATTTTTATATTGTTGTCAATATATTCCAAAAACTTGATGTTATAACCGTAAGATTACGAATTCGTAAAAAAATCAAAAATCGCTTTTATACCGTTTTTCTGTTAAGAACCCTTTAAGCAAAAATGCTTCAGCGATGTTTTAATGAGGATTTTTTTGTAAATAAGTAAAGTACTGAACATTGTTAAGCAGAATATTGAAGTAAGGAATTGTATGTTTGGAAAATTATTACAAGCATTATTGAAAAAAAAACTTCATGAATTTGCATATCCTCAAAAAAGCTTACACCAGGATTTCCAAATTATAAAATTTTGTATATCTCTATCTACCTTGTTGACCAGTGTAAATTTTATGAGAATGTTCTTTATTTATTGGCTTATTTTCATCTATCATCTTTGAACACATATTTCACATGTAATATTTTGAGCAAGCAAATAGATTTAAGTCTTATAACCCTTAAGATGAACTAAGAAGCAAATATATACTTTTCTTAGATATTTTTATTTTGTAACCATTTCTTATTGATCTAAAATTAGAACTTTCTATCCGTTATTAGTTATATTAATTTGTATACCTTTAAGAAAAAGAAATATTGTTTTAAAAATGATTCTAAAATTAGTGTACAGTTAAAAGCAAACACTTCTGCACATTATGATTTTACACAGAAATGTATAACTAATAGTCTAGCTAACAACAATCATTAAAACAAAACAAACATTAAGTTAAAAAGAATTTTTAGAATCTAAAGGCAAATTATTTGTTATGAAAAATAAAACAATAAATTAAAAATATAAAATTTAGTCATATAAAACTACAATTAAATTTTAAGTCTATTCTGGCAATACACTGAATTGAAGTCCTCACTTATGGCCTCCCCTTGACTGCTTTTGTCTTTGGGGCATCATTAGGCGAGGGCATATATTCCTGCATGTTGAGAATCATTCCCACTGGCGTAACGTCTCTGTTAAATCTATAGCTGCGATAATTCTGCAAGGTATTAGCATAGGCTTGTAGACCATAAGGTATGTTACTAGCTGCATCTGGTTCGTTTGCCGATCGCCCTGCCACGTAGTCATTGAGTTGATGTGGTGGCGGGATAATTTGAGGAGCGTGATAGGCCTGTTGCGCCATAGGTGACATATATGGACTGATTGGAACAATAAGTGGACGAGTTGAAATCAACTGCAGATACTGCACTCCATCGTTTACTTGAGTCTGTGGCAGGTATTGCATCAGCACCGGAGTCGGAGGACTCTGTTGATGGGCCTGAATGTGCGGCTGTGGCTGTGGCTGTGGCTGTGCCTGTAGCTGTAGCTGTTGATGCTGATGCTGGTGTTGATGATGATGATGCGGATGCTGATGCTGAGGTGCTGGTGGCATTGGTTGGAAATTTGTTTCGAGTGCTGGAGATGACGGGAGATGTTGTGGAATGGCTTGAGGCACTCTAAAACTGGTCTGCGGTTGGTATTGTTGTGGTTGTTGAATTGCGTACGGTTGAGAGTAGAGCTGAGTAGTGAACCCATAGGACTTGCCAGGAACTGAGCTGCTTTCATATTGTTGCGCATACGCATTGATCGAGTTAAGAAGAGGGTCATCGTGCTGGGATACGGACTTTTGATTTGATGACGCCGCCGATAGCTGTGATTTTCCACTTTTTGTTGCAATCTCTGGATTAGATGCGGCATAGACATAAGTGCTCATCATCAGGCATATTACAAACAAACGAATCATCTATAAAAATAAATAAAATGAAATAAAGATGATGGAATGTATCTTCAATACTTATATCAGGGTTCGAAAAAGGAAAATGCATTCTCACAACGAAGAAAGAAATATGTAAATGATGCGTATAAAAGAAGTGCATTAGAGAACCGATTAGTTAAAATGCAAGCCGACAAAAGGACTGCTTGATTGTTTTTATTATTTTTATTATGATTACGTTTTTTTAAATGATTATTTTGCATTTAAATCTTTAAGTTTTGATTATGCTCTATGTCTCATTATATTGTGAAAAAGTATTAAATTTTAAAGTTTTTAAAAATATTTGAAAGGAATAATATGGGGCGATAATATTGAGTTCCGAGTTAGTTTGTTTGTGTTGTTCTTTACATTTAAAATATTGAATATCTTTTAGTATACACATAGAAAGATTTGGATTAAATCAGCAGTACTTCTACTTTCTGCCAAAGTGATATTATTTAATTATTGTAGTATATTCGAAGCTAATAGACTCTCAAATCGCTTAAGCAATTACGACAAAAACAGACATTGATAGTAAAATATTTCACGATTTTAAGAGGTCACTAAAAGCTTTTGTTCTTGAAAAACTAGAAGTTGAGAAGGTCATTTTATATTTTCTTGATGCTTTTTTGTGAACTTTTGTTTTACTTTTATAAGAAACACCACTAACTAAAAATGCCTTGAGGTATCTCTGACTTATTTCAAACTATTGATATTTTGTAAACAAGATTTTAAAAAATTCAACACAGCTACGTTATTGATTTACGAAATGGGTTGTTTCATAGAAGTAATAATAAAATTATTTTAATATGGTTTTTCAAATAAATTACAAGTTACTAAAATATTTTATCAATTTTTTGTGAAACTTAAACCTTTAATTTCAAGCGTTAGAGAATTCCAGATTTATGAAGAGCTTACAAAAAATTGACGTTTAGATGTCGTGCAATTAAATCGCGGACATTAAACGAACGATTAGACTTTAAAATATTGATTTCATAATAAAGGCGGGTTATGAGTATAATATCAGAGAACAACATCTCAAAAAGTTTGCAAAGGTCATATTCAGAGATTCGCAATCTCTGTCTATTAAAAACGATAAAATCCACTAAGCGACAGTTAGGACAACCATCATAGACAAAGAGAGGAACACACAAAGTTTTCAATGAAAAATTCATAACTTTCACTAGAATAATTTGTTGAACAGTTCAAAGCATTCCGAGAACACAGTAAGCTTTTGCAACCGTGTTTATTAGAAGAAAGTATGATATATCGACTTTATTTAAAAAAAAAAGTAATACATTTAGATTTCTTAGAGTTCAAGTGATGATGGTTTTCAATAGACCATTGATCAATCATTTCCAAGTCTTGATTAAAGCATGCTTCCGAAAGTGAAATTAGCCCTAAATACAGCTTAGGCATAACTGAGTGTCCTAGGCATACGTGCGAACCGAACAATGTATAAGAACTAACTGCAGGAAATTCGTTAATGTATACATTGAAAAAGTAAAGGACCAAGGATATACCCTTTTGGTACACCAATATTTACCAACAGAATATCTGACATTTGATTGTTGAACTCAACATTTTGTTCTCTATTTGTTAGGTATGAAGCCAATAGTTTTAGCCTTCAAGATTTAAGAGATTTATCCCCTTTTTCTAAAGCTAAGTTATTTGAAGATCAACAAATGGTGCATGGCTCATATCAGAAAGCAATTTTCAAGTCAGGAATTACTCTTAGAGGATTTGTCAATTCCTTTAAAGAGAAAGCACACGTTTGAAAAACTCAATCTGGGATTGAACTCAAGACCTCTGACTTAACAGTCCTACGCACAAACCATCTCCCCACGGGTTCAAATATGTTGTATTTGAAAACATTAGGTTCGCATACTCTTTTAGTTTTTTGCTTGCACTAAAATTTTCTTATTTATTTGTATTTCCTCAAAATTTACATTTGGAATAATATTCAAAAACGTAACTGCTCGACAAAATTAACAAAAGAAACCTTTTTTCAGAGGACTAATATGTCTTGAATTTTATTCTTGCTTTATCTAATTTTGTTTTTTAAAATATGCCCCTTAAAAATTATGACTTTAAAAAAATACAACCAAAAACGGGGTTTTTATTGTTAAGTTAAAAGAAAACCCAACACATCCCTTAACAATAAATTGTATGACAAACCTTTGCCTTCTAGATGCAATTTGAATCATTTTCAATTCTAACTTAGTTTTCGAAATTTTTCATTAGTTACGAGATTACTTATTTTTCCATTTGACTCTATCTGAAGTTTTGAAAAATCTTGAATGTAACTTCTTCTTCGGGTTTTTGAAGAATTCGTTTCAGAGTTAGTTTTTAGTTCTGATTCCGAATCTAAACTCGGATTTTAGCTAAAAGTATGTTCTGAAACTCAGAAATACCCTTTTTCAACATTATTTTTATATTTTTTTCAATATAGTTCAAAAACTTAAGACTACGAATTCGTAATAAGATTAAAAATTACATTGATACCGTTTTGGGTTTTTTCTGTCTTGAACCGTCTTAGCATAAATGTTTCATCGTTTTTTTTTTTTTAATATTAATGTATGGCAGGCGAAGACTTAGAATTAATTAGGATTTTTTTTTAAAGAAGTTAATACTGAAACTTTTTAAAAGGAAGGAATTATAATATTGATAGCCTCGAAAAGCCTAATATAAGGTTTATTTCGAATTATAAAAGGTTGTATTTCAAAAACCTGACTTGATAGATTGATTTTTAAGTCGGATTCGAACTAAAGCCATAAAAACATTTTTTGAACGGTTTTATTAAGAAATGAACGGCTAGGTCGTACGTTAATAATTGCGTTCGTAGTTCAAGTATTGCTTTTTTTCTGTCGTACTAAATTTGGATGTTATTGTAAGAAATTATTAAAAACAGACAAATTTGGAATTCAAAAGCAATCAAGTTTCACTCTCCTATTTGCATTGCGATATGATATAATTTCCGTCTCGTAAGCCTCAAAGAAAAATATCAAAAATTTGTTTTCCGATCTCGAATTTGATTTTTTGTTTTTGCATGAATTAATTTTCAAATGTTTGTGCGGTTAATTACTTAAAATAAAAACGAAACTAACAACATATCCACCTCTTATTCAATATAATTAAAATCATGTTTATGTTTTTATGTAAAAGGAAAGAACGGAACTACGAGTAAATGTATAAAACACAGGCACAAGTATATATGCTCAAATATAAATGTTACATAAAATTGACAAATTGATTTACATACACTCGAATTTAATTTAAATATTAACCGTTACCTTTATGTATTTGTTTGATTAACTTGATTTAATAGCAAACAAAAATAAACAAAACTAATTCACAATAACACTGTATCTATCTGCAGGAGCTTGATTAAAGTATAACATTGGTTTACCAACTCTTCCGAAACTTATATACTATCTGTCCAAAGATCATTCGCTCGTGTTAACTCCCCGATTCATGCGGTAGCACTTAAACCAGCACTGGTAAAGTGGGGGAAAATGGGAAAATATTTAATCAATAAAAGTTGCAAAGTATGCGGTAATCGTTCAATTGCACCAACAGCATTCAACCAAAACTGCAGCGAGCGATACGAAAAAAAAATGCAGAAAATGAAGGAACAAATTAGCAAAGAAAAACTTGATCATGGTCAAGGTGACACGCTCTACCACCGCGTCGAGTCGACCAAGCCGACGCCGCGCCGTTGTCGTAATCAAAGCTTTGGATAGTGGGTGGGGGAATTTCTTCACAAACTGTTATTGCCACTCCACTTGGACATGTACTATAAAGGTGGGAATCGTACATATGTGCGCGAGATTGTGTAAAAACCAACACTTGTTTTGCCGGTAGTTCAATGACCAATGATTATTAAATGGCTGTTTTAAACCTGTCAAATGACCGGTTAGATGCTGAAGGCAGAGTCCGGAATTGAATTGACAGACGACAACGACTCCGAAATGGTTCATCTGGAAATAAACATCTCGGATAGTCTGTTTTGCACAAAAATTTAACATGGCAAAGCAGGTGAAATTGAGAGTTTTAATAATGTTGTTTTAGCAGAAAGTCTAGTTTTGAAAAGCCACTTTTGGCAAACAAGAAATACTTCAGGTATGATTTGTCCTTTTAGTGTTTCAATTTCCTGTCTGTGTTAAAAAGTTAAGGGATTAGGATAGGACAGACTTTTGTTTTGTTTTAGAAGACAAGAGTATGCAACAATACAATAAGAAAAATTCGATGTGCTCCTAAAAGTATGGTAACCTGAAGTTTATAAAGAAAAGAAAATGCTGTTAAAAGCTTACAAAACAATGAGTTAACTAGCTTGTGCTTTGTTTATTGTTTTAAAAATAAATTCATTCTTATTTTTGTTGATGTGTAAAACGTTTGTTTTTACTTCTGAATTTTGATTTTTAATTTTTTTGAAAATTAATTAAATTATGTACCCAGTCGCAAAAATTGTACTCATTAGTTGTGGACTGGAATGGACGTTTTAATGTTTTAATCTTTTAGTTACCTGTTTAAACTGCACATATTTTATAATATTTTTCTGTATTTATGTACATGCCTGTGCATATTTTATGAAAATCAAAGCGATTTGCACACTTAAGCTATTACTGTCTATTTATGTATTTTACATTACTTTTTGTAAAGGAAAATGTGAAATGTTTTCTTTATTATTAAATTTTTTTTTAAACAAAATATAAAAACCATGACTAGATAGTTTATAGTTATAAACTGCCTCTTTTAGTTTAAGGGAAAATTGGAAAATTGCTTTTGAGTTTTGGGATAAGATTCTGATTATACAAGATTTTCCAATAAGAGGGTTTATTGTAATATTTGAAAAAAGAGGCTGGAATACACACTAATAACTTCTCATTCGTGTCTGTCTGTTAAAATGTTTTAAAAATAACAGTCCATTGTGAACTAGAGCCTAGTGACTTACAACTCTCAACCATTCCTGTGTGCAAATACTGTTGTCAGGGATGGAGGTGACCTACAGTTTTAAGCCGAATCCGAACGGCTAATTTGAGAAAGCACTTTTCATGACAAGAATTACTCTTGGAGGATCTGTTAATTCCTCGCAAGAGGCAGTACCCGTGACAAAAACTTTAGATGGCACAGGCAAGGATTGAACCCAAGACCTCTCTGGCATGACAGTCCAACGCACCGTCATGCCACGGTTACTTGGTATCACGTTACATTGTTTAATATAAAATTTAATTGTAGCCAGTAGCGTTATTAGTGCGAGAAAAGTTTGGGGTCAACTAAATTTTTACACTTTTTTTCAATTAATAAAATTAATTAGGTGGCACAACGGTCCTTAAAGAACCAGCGCCTAGTGACTTACAAATATCAACCATTCCTTGTAAAAGAAAACAATGTAAAAAAACCTTCCCCTTAATTTTTTTTCAAAGTAATTTCGGAATCGTTTGATGTTTTTATCTGCAAAACTAAATTTATTTGAAGTCGATATACACTACTTCTTAAGATATGACCGACGAAAAAAGGTATCCACAACGTACGGAGTAACGAAAAAAGGTATCCACAACGTACGGAGTAACGAACGTTCGAACATACGCACACACAGACATATCTTTTTATTAAGTTTTTAAGGACCTTGAAACTTCAAATGTGTTAACATTTTGCTTATTATTTTTAACCGTTCTCTGTCTTCCGGAATATTTCTGGATGAATGGAAATCATCTTTCTTGATTCCAATTTTTAAATCGGGCTCTAAAAACAACGTTGAAAACTATAGGGGAATTTGTAAGTTATCTGCCATTCCTAAACTTTTTTAAAATAAAACTTGACTTTCTTGTGAAGGAACATGTTAGTAGTGCCCAACATGGATTTATTTCTGGAAGATCGACCGTTACTAATTTAGCTTGTTTTTCTTCTTTCGTGGTTGAATCTATTGAAACCCAAAGCCAAGTTGATGCTATTTTTACAGATTTCAGCAAAGCCTTCGATTCGGTATGTCACAATATTTTGCTTCGTAAGCTTGAAGTATTTGGCATATGTACACTCAAGTCTACTTGAATGGATCGGCTCATTCCTAATTGGTAGAGTGCAAGAAGTGAAAATAGAGGAATATACTTCAAGGCCTATTAGATGTACTTCAGGTGTCCCTCAAGGTAGTCATCTTGGTCCTTTGCTGTTTATAATATTTATTGATGATATTGTCAACCATATTAATTTTAGCCAATGTTTAATATATGCTGATGACCTCAAACTATTTTTGAAAGTAACAAAAGCGACTACGACTGCATTAAACTTCAAATGGATTTAGATAACTTATGCTGTTGGTGTAAGTCAAACAGCCTAAACCTTAACGTAAAAAAATGCTTTGTTATTTCTATCTCCAAGAAACACTTTATTTACGAGTTTCCTTATTCTCTAGGAGCCAGCCACCTTCAAAGAACATTTAAAGTTGAAGATCTAGGGGTTACATTCGATCACAAATTTTCTTTTGTTCCACATGTTGATGCCATTGTCGCCAAAGCTAACTCAATGTTAGGATTTATAAAAAGAAATTCAACTGATTTTTCCGACCCCTACACCTTTGTTGCGCTCTATACTACTTTAGTAAGATCTATTTTGGAATATGCTGATGTCATCTGGAACCCTCACCAACAACTATTCTCCGATAGAATTCAAAAGATCCAAAATCGTTTTACAAGGTATGTTTTTTTATAAAATGCATTGGAATTTCTGTCCAAACTACCTAGCCAGGCAAAGCCTTCTATGTCTGCAGATGCTCAAATCTCGAAGAACTATTCATGATATAATTTTTGTGCGTGATATTATGTGCTACCATAATAAATGCCCTACCTTACTGTCTTTCATTTTAATTTATGCTCCAACAAGACCGTTGAGGGAAAGACACCTTCTTTTTCAACCTAGACATAGAACAAACTACGGAATGAATGAACCAATTTCAAGGTCAGTTAGGGAGTTCAATGAAATAAATGGACATCTTAATCTTTCACTTTCTAGAATAAAATTCAAAAATGATTTATTGTACTTATTTATAAGAATGTAATTTCATTATTGTTTAATGTTAACCTTATTTACCTAAATAATTTTAAAGTAATCTGTGGAGCTTGTTACTCGTAGGTGAAATAAATAAATAAATAAATTTTCAATCAGACAAATCGGACCGATTACAGTTTCTAAAAGAAGTCAATGGGTGCTTATTTTATTGCAAAAGAAATGACATTTTCCATGAACAATTCTCACATTTGTGGTAACTACACGAGTTCCAATTTTTAGCTCGGAAAGGGAATGTGAAGCATTGCCATAAATCTTATCTTTAACATAACTCCAAAGAAACAATTCTAAAGGTGTCATATCATAAGTACTCGATAGCCAATTATGATCACCTCTTGCATTGGTTTTGTTGTACGAAAGGTGGTCTTATTGAAAATAAACGGCGGCCACTTCGGCAATAAAAAATCATTAATCCTTGCATTACCCTACATCCACAGCAACTGTTGAACCAGCCTTAAAAATGAAACGTTGACGATGGAAAGGATTTTCAACAATCATTCAGGGAATGCCCTAATGCCAAATTTGACAATTCTTATTAACCTGTCCTCGGATGCGAAAATTTGTTTCATCAGCTTAAGCCTGTACGGTAATGTAGTTTTTAGAATGCCTAATCCAAAAATCGATGAGGAATTGACAAACCTAAATTTTTGTCAACACTACGGACCAAAACAGCAATATTCTCACTTGTCAATCAGCTATGGACAGTGTTACGATTCTTCATTACATTACTTACTTACTTAAGGTGGCGCTACAGTCCGGGGCGGACCTTGGCCTCAACCAACATGCGTCCCCAGCCAGCTCGGTCCCTAGCTAGCTGTCTCCAGTTTCGCACACCAAGTTGGTTGAGGTGCTCTCCCACCTGCGTTCGCAACCTGAGTCGCGGTCTTCCAAGCTGAAACGTTTATGACCATTCGCTCTACATGACCCAGCGTGCATCCATCTAAGTCGTTGGACTTTAATTGTTTTAACCAGGTCACTGTTGATGTACGGCCCGTACAGTGCGTGGTTCTTTCTTCTCCTCCACTCTCCATCTATGCAGACGGGAACAAAAATCACCTGAAGAATTTTTCTCTCAAAGCATCCTAAGAAACTATCTCATCTTTCTTTGACGGGGATCAGGCCTCAGTGCCATAAATGAGAACCGGGATGATGAGCGTCTTATAGATGGTGATTTTAGATACATGACAGATGACTTTACTACTCAATTGCCTTCTAAGTCCAAAGAAGCAGCGATTTGCAGGAGTTATTCTTCGTTTGATTTCAGCGCTGGTGTCGTTGTCTGAGTTTATAGCGGTGCCTAGGTAGACAAAGTCCTCAACTATACCTCAAATTTATAGCATAACAGCATATACTTGGTCTTGCCCTCATTGACCACTAAGCCCATCTTCTTCGCTTCTGTCGCAATGCTCAAAAATTCTCCACTGACATCACGCTTTGATCTTAGAATTATGTCAATATCATCTACGTATCCGAGTAATTGGATGGACCTTTGGAAGATTGTGCCTCTAGTGTTGACGGTTGAGTTTTGCACAGTTCTTTCCGGAACGATATTGAAGAAGTCGCATGACAGTTCTAAAACCTTTTTTGACATCAAATGCATCGGTGAGATCTTTTCCGACCTTGATAGAGCAGCGTGCATTCTCCATCGTCATTCTGCACAAACGGATAAGTTTGACAGGGATGCCAAAACTAGACATTGCTCTGTAGAGCTCTTCCCTATAGATGCTGTCATACGTGGCTTTAAAACCGATAAAGAGATGGTGGGTATAGATTTGAAGTTCCTGGGTTTTTTCCAAGATCCACCGTAGTGTGAATATTTGGTCTATGGTGGACTTTCCTGGTCTGAAGCCACACTGATAAGGAACTATCAGGTTGTTGACGAACGGCTTCAGACGTTCATATATTACGGTAGAGAGGATCTTATATGCAATGTTAAGGAGGCTGATGCCTCTGTATTTGACGCTATTTAGAGGGTCCCCTTTCTTATGTATCGGGCAAACTATTCTGAGATTCCACTCATCGGGTATGCTTTCTTCCGACCATATTTTGCAGATGAGTTGGTGCATGCTCCCTACCAAGTCATCGCCTGCTGCTTTGAATAGTTCGGCAGCGATGCCACTACGATGTTCCCCTGATCGTCCTTACAGGCTTCGGTTCGTGGTTGGTACCCTTGGGAGGTGTTTTAATACCTTTTGGTAAAATTTACGAACCTTATTCCTGTTGTGACATCTCTCTATCTCCTCGATCGCGCGCTTCTCATGCTCACTTTTTTTCTATCTAAGATGCCGGTGTTTCTCTCTCCTCTTCTGTTCGTAGAGCTCGCGAGCAGATCTGGTCCTTTTGTGCAGCGCCGTTTTGTATGCCTGTTGCTTAGCTGCGTACGCTTGCCGGCATCCGTCGTCAAACCAGGGGTTTCGGTGTGGTGGCCGTGTGAAACCTAGCACTTCAGAGGCGGCATCTCTGATGGCTGCAAGGCAATGTTGACACTGGTTTTCAATACTTAAAGCAGGCAGCATAGGACTTCTTAAGAGGTTATTAGAGACTCGGTCTAAAAAGGAAATGGCAGTCTCTTGCGATTGTAGCTGTCTAATGTCGAATCTTCTCACAGTACTTCCTTGTTTTGGCTTGGTAGTGGTCCGAGTCAATGTTGTCCCCTCGAAATGTTCGGACATCCTGTATACTGGAGAAGTGTCATGGGTCGATCGCAATGTGGCCAATCTGGTTGACGGTTGATTGATCGGGAGATTTTCATGTCCCCTTGTAGATATCAAGATGTGTGAACTGTGTAATAGCTATCAGAACGTCTCGCCCCGCAGCGAAATCGATCAGCCTGAATCCGTTGTCGGAGGTGGTGTCGTGCAGGCTCTAACTCCCAATTGTGCCACCAAAGATGTCTTCTCTTCCTAGCTTGGCGTTAAAATCTCCTAAGAAAATTTTAATGCCATAGCCAGGGCACTGCTCATGTGTCTTGTCCAAGAGCTCGAAGAATATGTCTTTGGTGTCCTCATCTTTCTCCTCTATTGGGGCATGCGCGCATATGAGGCTTATGGTGGCAAACTCAACCTTGATGCGAATTTTTGTGATGCGCTCGCTCACACTGTTGAAACTCCAAGACTTTTTGCCTGAGTCTAGTTCCAACAACAAATCCACTCCCAAATAGACGCTGTCTTTGTTCTCGGTAGCAGTTGCCGTAGTATAAATCGCAGTCTTTTAGTTTGCGTTTGCCCTTCATTACATTACTAACTTAAAAGCTTTAAAATGAAATGCGCTCAAAAAATTAACCGCTTTTTTGTAATCTGTTGCGATCAGACCTTATCCAGGACACATAGCGGCCACACAGGCTAACTCATTACCCCACGATGAAAAACTCAGTTAAAAAAGATATGTGGTTATTTTAAGTCTTTTAGCTGATTTATAATGTTTTGTGGGGACTAGGTTATAACTTTCAAAAAATTATTAAATTTTAAAAATAAATAATAATTCAAAAATGTGTCCTGTTTTTTCTATTTAAATTCACTCTTATTCTTTTATGCTATTCACTTAAACCCTCAGAAATGTAACCAGAATTTTGTCACCTCTAACTCCAAAAACTAAAGAATGTTACGATGAACTTTTCATTAGCACACCTTACGTATTCTATAAACATACGTCTACACTTAAATCACAACAACCAATCTTATTTCTTTCAAACAGTTCAATTCAAATGAACTCATACTTTGATCTTATCCTGAAAAACACGTCCGTATATTAAGTTTATCCGAGTATCGTTGGCATACTAGGCATATGTACATTGTACATAATGAACTCTTTTTCACATTTCAACACAAGAAAACATAATTAATTGCACTTTCCTCAACGCAACCATAAAATACATTTTATGGGTGATCGTATCGTCAATATAATTGATATTCACCAGCAGCATTACTTGCATTGATGTAGATGATGATGATGATCTTCAAATGTTTGACATAAATATGTTGTTAGATTTATTTTTGTTCGACAGAAGTTATTCATTTGGCACCTCACATCAGACTATCGTGATTTGTGTGCTTATTCCATTTGTTTGCCAAATAATAACGAACTATAATTGATTTTACATTGTACGATTAAAGAATAAGTGGTGTTTTTTTTGTACAATTGTTATTCTCGGTTAAAGTATCCCATTTTGATCTACTAGTCTGTCTGAGTCATTGTGTAACAAATAAAAATAGAAAGTGCAAATCCTTTCACTATTAAATTGTATTATAAAATTATTATGTACATTATGTAGTACAATACCACAATCTACAATATTATTCATCATCTCTCCCCGTTGAACGTTACAATGCATCTATGGCCACTATATCGAAAAGATGCAATTAAGTCATCAATTGGCCGAGTAATTGTCTAATTTGTTCAATGACGACGATCACCTACACTTTATGTTTCATTTTCTATCCTTTCGGGCGATCTCCATGCTCCATGGTCTTATTTTGTTAAACTACACTTCTCCTATTGGCGGGCGGCACCCAGGCACGATCTATGACTGAAGATCAAGTTCGATGCTCAGCTCTTTCGTTTTAATTTATTTGTTTCGATTTTAAATAAAACCATTGAAGCATGCAAAGCTTGCTTCCAGTCGTTGCACTCCCTTTTTGAAATTTTCTTTGTTTTGTTATTGTTTTGATCGGCTCCACTCGCTGCTGCTGCTGCGTTGTGCTGTGGTGTATCATCTATGTGGTATGAAGAAAATTATGGAATTTAATATTAAATCTTCAGCTTCCTTATATTCTTGGACAAAGTGCAAGCCAGGCGGTAGCGGTAGTATTCCGGTTTATTTTTATGTTTCAGTGCAGTCTCGGATACAAATGAAAGTAAGTAGCACTTTGGCGGCGCGCGTGCGTCGCGTCGTCGTCGTCGGCGAGGAAAGTATGTTTAAATGTGGTTGCACATAGTCTTACAACTTACATATATGGTTATGATGAATGAGATAATATTTGAATAACACGTGTATTGTCGGTGGTAATAATTAACGATGTAACACTTAGAGTGGAACACTTGAGTTAATGGGGTTAGACAAATGAGTATGAACGCATTCATAACAACTGTTGATGATTCATTTGAATATGATTTATTATTTGGTTAATAGATTAGTAAGCTGAATTGAGTTATGGCCTTCTCATGAAGATTATGTTTATTTTCATAGACACAAAACAAATGTATAATCAAAACAAACATGCATTGTTTTGTGCCAAACCTGGTGTTTTGAACAAATGTTTTGTCTCCTTGAATGTTGATCTTTTTTATTGATAAGTGAAAAATATGTTAAACATGAGCTTGCACCCAGAAGAAATTTGATAGCAATTGTCTGACAAATGGTAAACAATATTGATCAAATGAATTGATGCCTCTTACTTATAATGGGTTTTCCAATAGGAACGGGTTAATTTCTACAACTCGTGGTGGCCAGGTTGTTTCTTTTACTTTCTGTCAAAAACACTTCTTTTAATTAATCACTAAAGACAAATCATCATGGCAAAGTACAGTATCGAGCATCATGTGCAAATGATAAAACGTTAATATTAAAATGGGTGTTGTCTAGTAGTAACGATGCCCGCGTTCCGCCCATTTTTATGGGGTACATGCTCGTCCTTTCAAGTCGACCATTCAAAGTTTGCTAGTCAATTTTGAGTCCACAGTGAATAATCAGCCAACAGCGGTGCGTCAAAGAAACCAAGATCTGCCGGAAACATCACCGCTGTTCCTAAAACTGTGCAGTAGAATCCACGACAGTCAATCCCGCGTAGATCAAAAGAACTTTGGCCTGTCGAAAACCAAAACATGTTGAATTTTGCGTCGTAATTTGAGGCTACGCCCATACAAAATGCAAATGAATCAGGAGTTGAAGCCAAATAACGATTAGCAGCGTCGTGTGTTCGCCAATTGGATTTTAGAGAAGTTCGAAGTTGGACCTAATTTTGGTCGAATTGAAGCCGTTCGACTATCCTTTTCGTCATCGCTTCGCAGTTTGGGCTAAAAAATCACATTTTCTGACAAATCATATTTTCATCACAATGACTAAGTTAACAAACAAAGTTGGTTTACTTCGGGTTCCATCATCTACCACGATGTCTCCCAAACCTTAACCAAAAAACAAAAATTAAAAATGGAAAAATGTTATGTCGAAAAAGAATCTGGAAAGACACAAATCTTGAATGCTAAGATCTAGAGTTTATGAAGAGTGATTTTTTAAAAGCTACATATAGGAAAGTTTAGAAAAAAAAAACACATACAATTCAGAAAAATGCATGAAATTTTTATTTGAATCGATAGTACGGTCCATATAATTTAATGTTTGAAGATTATTTCATGAAAATGTTGACTTTGACTGCGCCTCAAATGGTCCATCCATTTAGTCCAATTTTTGCATACTCTTTCCAATTTTTCGGCCAGTATCACACGAATAAATGATTTAATGTTGTCTTCCAATGCGTCAATTGAAGCGGGCTTGTCTGTATATAGACATGAGCTTTAACATAGCCCCACAAAATATAGTTTAAAGGCGTTAAATTGCAAGATCTAGGCGGCCAATCGACCGGTCCCGAATGTGAAATAAAATGTTCACCGAACTAACCTCTCATTTAGTCCATTGTTGCGCGTGCTGTGTGGCATGTGGCACCGTCTTGTTGAAACCACATTTCATGCAAGTCAAGCTCTTGCATTTTGGGCAAAAAAAGTTGGATATCATCTCACGTTAGCGCTCACCATTCACAGTTACGTTACGATTCGCACCATCTTTGAAGAAGTACGGTCAAATGATCCCACCAACCCATACACCGTACCAAACTGTGACTTTTTCTGGATGCATTGGTAGCTCTTGCAATGCTTCTGGCTCATATTCATTCCAAAATCGACAATTCTGCTTATTTACGTACCCCTTGAGACAAAAATGAGCTTCGTCGCTGAACACAATTTTTCGGTAAAAAAGTGGATCTTCGGCCAACTTTCCAAGAGCCCGTTCACCAAAAATTTTACGTTGCAGTAGGTGGTCGTTCGGTTTAAGTTCTTGGACCAGCTGTATTTTAAAAGGCATCACACCTAAATCCTTCCGCACAATTTTCCACGTTGTTGAGTAACAAAGGCCCAATTGCTGCGACAGGCGACGAATCGATAATTGATGGTCATCATTAACACTGGCCGATACAGTTCGCACTCTACGTAAGCGTGTTGGTGGTTTAATGTCTAACAATGTAAATTTGGTTCGAAATTTAGTCACAATCGCCCGAATAGCCGCTTCAGTGGGTCGATTAAACTGACCATAAAATGGAAGAAGCGCGCGATGAACTTTCTTAACAGAACACGCATTTTGAGAATAAAATTCAATAATTTGCAAGCGTTGTTCGTTTGTAAGACGATTCATGGTTAAATTACAGACCAAACTGAAGATGTTTGACAGTGAAGCAAAACACGAAACGTGCGTCAGCTGTTTAAACCAATGTTGCCAAAAAGATAATAGCTAAAAAATCACCCTTTATAACGTTGTAGTCTGTCAATGTCAATTGGTCAACTCAGAACTGCAATTTAGCCCCTTTGGACTTTTTTTCAATTCAAAGAAATTATTCCTTCAACCAACCAAAAGCGAGTTAATTTTGTACATAGTAACAAAATGATGTCTCACATATTTATTTTGCAAACAATGACCTTACTTTGAAATTCAAATATTTTTATAACAGTTTTTAAAACCAATTAAACACGATATACAATACTTTAAAATAAATTTCAGTCAATTTTACATGGTTATACCTTTAAAAGGTTTACTTCAAACAGTTATGATTAATGATAAAACCATAAAATTTACTTATGGTCATTTTGGCAGCTATATTAGGTATCAGTATGAACGGTTATCCTACCATCATACATTATAATTACAATTTAAGCCTTAACTTAAAAGACTCGACGCCATGATGGCGAATCGACGCGACGCACGGGTCGAAATCGGCGCCTTGAGGAAGAAAGTAAAATATATGTATGTATCTAACTCAAACATTAATTCAAGACGATTTATCAAAATAAAATTATAAATTGATCCCCACATGCAAACTATCGCTCGCATATACTCGTTACTCTTTACAGTAAACGGCAGTAATATTTTTCTTGAATTATATAGTTTCTCAAAAAATATCGATTTGCTGATCATATATGTAGCTCTTAATATTATAAGAAGATAAATTCACATCATTAAGAAAACCATACTTTATAATTTTCTATTAATACTACCAAAATAAACATAAGAAATACTTAATACATATTATATATGTGTGCATGTAAGTATATTGTATAATTCTCAATAACAAGAGATACTTTTGAGTCATCGTTGGTAAATCGCATATGCGGTATATCTGTAGCGACGACCCACCAAAGCGACGCCAACAATTTAAAAAATCCAACAAACCGCAGCTACAACAAACTCAATATAACCACAACCAAATGAAAGTGAATGTCCGACAAATAAATATTGTTTAACTTAAGCTCATAGTGAGCGTTTTACTGTATATAGGAAAGGGTTAAAAGCCTTTTTAAAAACAATACAATCTCAACAGAATCTGCAACGAATAACAACTTGACCCCTAATATCAATAGAAAGTATATTAAAATTTTGACATAATGTACTTACATTAAATGGAGCTCCTTTGGCTAGATATTAAAATAAAAAAATACACATACATAAGTGAAGGAAATTTTTGCAGTTTCATTTAAAATGTTGTTAATAAATTCAGTGACAACATTGAAAGCAAACTCCTAAAGCGAGACAACTAGTGGAGCGAAAAATATAGACCAACCAAACACATAATATAACTGATGATTAATTAGACGAAAATTTGCAACTAAAACAAAATTAGATAAACAATTTTTGCAAAAATTATAAAAACAAACAAAAACCATTTCGCTTATAAATACAAAAGAGTTGAGTAACGAACTTTTTACCCCTCTCATTATACATATATACAAAACGCACATGGGAATCTAATTTAAGATATTCCTATGATAACAATTCAATAATAACTGAATATATCGTCTCCTAAAAAAAGAACACTAATTATTAAAATTTGTTCGTAATATATGAAGTCATAAAACCTTTTGTCAAGTTTTGGCTAAATTGAAGTCAATAGTTTCTAATAAATACTTTAGATATAAATGGTTTCATGGCGCAGCAGTAAACTTTTCATTTAAATGTTTCTTAGAGCTAACGATATTTTGGCGGATAGGGCTCTAGTTTTTCATTCAATTTAAGGAAATTTTTTTGTAGCAATAACACTTATTCCCAATTGGAATTCTTTTCTCACTTTGCTGCCTTTTTCCCATTTACAAAAGGGGCTATATGAAATCTCCTGTTGCAAAATTCGGAATTACAAAAATCATAATACTGTGGTTCCTGTAACAACGGAGTTGCCCCGCACAAAATACCAAAACCTTCAGTGGACCACGATTTGGTGAAGTTACTATTATTTCTATTTTACAAAAAAAAATCATAATTAATTTTTAAATTAATTCCAATCAAAACACATTTCAGTTCGAATTTAATTTGCATTTCATTCACTTTTAATTTAATTATAAAAAACTTTTTCATATAACAGTTTTCGTTTTCATATTAATGCGCTATTAAAGAAAGAAGTCATTAT
Source organism: Eupeodes latifasciatus (assembly GCA_920104205.1). Classification (NCBI taxonomy): domain Eukaryota; kingdom Metazoa; phylum Arthropoda; class Insecta; order Diptera; family Syrphidae; genus Eupeodes; species Eupeodes latifasciatus. Next base: position 101,778,008 of record OV049924.1, on the reverse strand, counting down.
AATGACCCTATGCTGTGTAACCACTTTGTTTCACCGGTTATACAAATTTAATAATAATAATTTAATTTAAACTGTAACAGGTCTATTATCTCACTTTAAGAGCCAAAACAGAATTGGAGTTGTTCATTTAAATTTATAGACCTTTTTTTGACAAATCGTGAGATTTAAATTAAAAACTGTGAAGCTATTAACAATGATGTGAATGCGTGATACCCAAACAAATGTTAAAAAAAAATGATAAACTTAAGTTATTAAAACGCTGAGTTTTCAGAACTAAGCCCGCAAACCCTTGGAATTGTGAATGATAGCAGTATAAGATTTCCGTACTTTTGTCTAGAATTTTTACCCAATTAACAGCACGTATAGAATTGGATTTCCGGTTAATAAATAACACAACACTTTTAAATTCAAGTTTCATAAGAATAAGTTAGATCATCAAAGTTTGTCATTAAAAACATAAAATTCTATTTATTTATAGTAAAGTTAAGGGGTTTAACAGTGCTGTATTCATATAGGGGGATCGAGGCAAAGATCTAAAAAAAATGATATCAAGTAACTATCTTTTCTGTATTCATTTAATGAGCGAAAAATTAAATTTATAATTAAGAAGATATTTCCTTAATCAAGCAAAGATATTGACTCTCGTTTCTAGCTTACAAATTACAGGGCTTTCCAGCAAGAGATTTCAATTGATATTGGATAAAAACGATGAGCTTTTTCGTTGTAAAGAAGAAGGTATGCGATTTTATGAAATTTTTCACTACCAATTCAGACTGTTGTACCGGTGTTGTAGGCATATTATGCCAGAGGCCTTGGGCCCTGCCTGTGCCACCTAAAGTTTTTTCACGTGTACTGCCTCTTGCAAGGACTTGAGAAATTCTTCTGTAAAAAACTGTAGGTCCCCTCCATTCATGAAATAACTCGCACACAAGAATTGTTGAAAGTTGTAAGTAAGTCACCAGGTGCCACCGGTTCTTTACGACTCTTAAAGCGAAACAACTAGTGGAGCAAAAAATAAGACCAACCAAACACGTAATATAACTGATGATTAATTAGACGAATTTGCAACTAAAACAAAATTAGATAAACAATTTTTGCGAAAATTATAGAAAAAAAAACTGTAGGTCCCCTCCATCCATGAAATTACTCGCACACAAGAATTGTTGAGAGTTGTAAGTAAGTCAAGAGGTAAGTAAGTCTTTACGAGTTGTTGCACCACATAATTTATTTATTTAATCCGCATATTCCATAAATTTACGAATATTTTATAGATCTTGGATCGTTTGTGGAGTATAAGTTTAAAAAAGAATAACTGTATAGCTAGTTATGATCACCTCTCGAAAAATAGCACGTTAAAATTGCCTTTACATGAGTATCTTCCAATAAGCTCGCTCAGATATCGCACTCTTTTCACCATAACGGTTGCATTAGCCCCAACCATTCTTAGATTGTCCGAGCATTGCCTAACAATTGAAAATGAGCCACATCTTTGAAAATGATTTTTGCATGAGATGATGCTTCACAAAACCCAAAAGTGCAATATTTTTTTCGAACTCCGACTGTGAAGTTCCACTGTGTCGTTGAAATGTATTTCGTTCCATTTAAGTAATATGACTTAGATTGTACCTGTCAAATGCCTTTACAAAATAAAACCTCTTATTGAGAAAGCGTTTATTGTTTTTCTTTTTATAATTAAACGTACCTGTGCGGGAACTCCCCCAACCAAATTCAGTCTTCCATACCTGCACAAAAATTAATCTTTCTAGTATGCAAACACTGGCCATTTTTAGGCTGTGAAAACCAAAACATTTTTACTCTGGTAGTTTTCCAGCAAATCAATTTGTCCAACCTTCCAAAAAAATGTCCTAAATCATTAAATTAAATTAACTATGCCCAAACCTATCTACATAGTTCTGAGCTAAGACATAATTTTTTTAAGCATCGAACTTTTTTTTTCTGGTTTTTCTAAAATAAAAGATACCCATAGGTAAACTGTAACGCAAAATTCCAAAAATAAATGTGCTACACCTTTAGCCACGCTTGGCGAAACGTTTGAAAATAATTTCAATTAACCCCAAATGGGAAAGGAAAGACACAAAGCTTCGATTACCCGTGTTACATTTTCATTGGGATGAGTTTTTATTTCTGGTACTAGGTGTCCCTGAGGTATGGCCTGAGATGGGATGCGTTTAGGTCACCCCCCAAACAAATTCAACACTTAGACCGCTCATAATGTATGAAAGAACTCATCTCAAAAAAATACAAAACACCGGAAAACTAACTTAACGAAAGAAATGGTTTGTTCATTCGCTTAGTTCGTTCAAATACACAAACCATTTATTTTGATATTATTATTTTCCCAGTTTTTCATATTTTTATTATAATACAAAGTTAAATCTTTCAACAAATAATTAATGAATATTCATTAAAAATACAATAGTCTACAAAAAATTCTCGTTCTTTTGACACATCATTTGTTAAAATTGGTTCAGTGTAGGAGCCAGAGAAGGGGACCTACTAACAAATTAATGCTTTTGATGATTTTGCAAATTTTAATCATAATTATCGAAAGAAGTTAAGTCACAAAATATAAAGCACATCATTTCATTCTTCTTGAGGTAACTAGCAAAAATATCACATGATAATACAAAATTTATTTCAATTTAAAAGCGAAATTAAATTCCAAAGAATACATAGATAGGAAAGTGTATCTTATCTTCAAAATCACTACAATAATTTCTCGAGCTGAATACCAAACACCTTCATTTGCATTTAAACATAACTTTTTTAGCGCGAAGAAGAAAACAAATTCCGATAAAATTCACTTTCGATGGATTTCCAGTAGCTCAAAGTATTTTATTGTTTCTTTATACCACCGATACCGCCACCGCTCTGCCGCCCGCCATCGCACAGAAACAGAAACAGACACATTTATACATTGTCAAAACCAACTTGGCCATTTGGTACTTCCCGCGCTGCTGCTAAAGTCTAAACTCTAAACTATTTACATTTGACAGACTTGTGATTTAGTGCACCCACAACACGAAGAGAGAAAGAGAGAAAGTGCCTTGAGAAGATGTGCTGAATACCAAATCAATTCATCGATTCAGCACTTAATTTAAAAACAATTCCTTGGATTTTAAATATTTTTGTTTATTATTTTATTTATAGTAATAAAAAAATAAATACAGCGAACAACTTATGAATAGAAAAATATACAATAATGATTTTATGAGATTCTGCCTAAACGCTAATAGTTATTTTTTGATCAGTGATGGCTGGGAGTACCATAGCTAGTGCTAGGTGTGCCGTAACTTGTGCTGGGTGGCAAGTAGCTCTTGCCAGGAGCTGATGGGACTCCGTACGATTGTTCTGGAGTCACGTAGTTGCTGTCATCTGAGTATGATGAGGAATCATGAATGGGTGCGGCTTGCTCATAGATGCTTTGTGAACTTCCATCACTGCCGCTGGGAGCGCCATAGACTGTTGATGGGACGTGGTAACTTGAGCCACCACCACTGGATGAACTTGACGAGCCACTGAAACTGTGAGATGGGGGCAGGTATTCTTGCGATGGTGGTAGGTATTGGTTGCTGGGGTATGACGCACCACTATCTTGGCTGGAACCTAGAAAAGCTGATGGCTTGAATGGTGCCTTGCCAGCATGACCTCCACCGAAGCCACCGCCAAAACTAGAGGAGGAAGACACGAAGTCTGTGTTAAGGGCAGATGGCTTGCTGGGTGCATAGGAGAAGTGACCGAGTCCCTTCTGTCCAATGGCATAGTTAGGGCTGCTTGATCCACCTCCAATCAGGCCAAACGAACTTCCTGATGAGTATTTTGTTGGAGAGTACGAAGAAATTTGTGGTACACCATACACAGCTGCTGGAACTGAAGAGTGTCTTGGTGTGTAGTAACTGCTGCCACCTCCGAAGGATGAGCCCCCATGAGAAGATGGTCCACCAAAGGACAAACCACTTCCACCGTGGGATGAAGACGAAGATCCACCGAAGGATAAACTACTAGCGCCATGAGAGGAAGACGATCCACCGAAACCACTGCTTCCGTGATAATGTGATCCGCCGCCGCTACCTAAACCACCTGAATAACCGATCGATGGTGCTCCATAACTGATTGCTGGAGTTCCATAAGTCACTGAAGGTGAATGACCTACGATAGATGATCCGTGTCCATGTCCATGTCCATGTCCACCACTGTATGAACTACCACCACCAATACCGCCGCCGATACCGCCAAAGGAAAGACTTGGGGATCCATACGACGCTGATGGAATGACGACTTTGTGACCTAATGTTACTCCAAGACCACCACTTGGGTATTTATAGCCACCTGCTCCACCAGCACCTCCCAATGAAGATCCACCAAACGATCCTCCACCGAATGAGGGTCCTTTTCCGCCAGAAGTTTGAATTATGTACGTCTCAACATTACCATGGCCGATATCCGAACCAGCTCCACCACTATAACCGCCTCCACCATTGCCAAAGTCATAACTTGATCCACTCGAATATCCACCACCTCCGCTTCCAATAGATGGCGGCAGATATTTATGCGATACTCCTCCAGAATACGGCCCAGGCGGTAATTCTCGTTTATTCTTCACTCCTTCCTGTGATTTATTATCCTTCCCTGCAGCAGCAGCCGATGCAAATGGAACCAACAGCAGTAGAGTGCAGCATATCTGTATGAATGGTAAGATAGAGAGAATGCATAAGTTGCAGTAGTCGTAACACTTTCACTTTGCCCTTCACGTATCCACATGGAAGGGTCTTGGCTTAAACTTACAAAGAAATTCATTGTTTCACGGTTTCGGTCTTGAATCAGGTTTAGTTAAAGAAAAATCTATCTAAATAATCCACAGAAAGGTGTTGTGCCGCTCGCTGCTCCCAGTTACCAGTTATAGACCCAAGATGGGAATGATGTGGATTTACCTAAAATCAAGTGCTTTTATACGCCATGCAAACTTTCAGACGCTCGATGACTTTGAGAAATAAGTATAGTACGTATGTTGGAAAGAGTGAGTTTAAGTTTGAGTTTGCTATTGTACGCTATTTTGACCCCAGATCTAGTTACGACAACGATGACTATGTCGATGTTGATGTCGATGTCGATGAAGAAGAAGAAGGCAGAAGTAGATATGGAGGCGTATACCTGGTGCGTTTGGATAGGAGGTATATACTGACTCGTATATATTATTATGAAGATTAGTAACGCGGCTCAAATGGCGGTCATTGTTTTGGTTTTTGTTATTGTTATAAAAGTCTTGTTGACTTTTTATGTTAATAATTTGATAAGGGTATTGTTACATTTCGGTTGTCTGAGATTGAATTGGCGTGGCGGCTAAGCGGCCCCCGAGACGTCTGAAACAACAGTAGCGGATGGGAGGTGCGGTGCGCGCGGTTGGCGTGTCAGTGGCGAAGGTAGACAGTGAGACACGTAATTGTAAGTTACAAGTACAAATAATAATTGAAGTAATAAATATAGAAGATACCTGACATCATGGCAGGGGGAAGGAAGTCAGATGCATTATAGGTTTGCTGGCACTGCACTGGTATACTGGCTGCTGTTGGCGGCTTTATACATATAGATGGTTAATATGATTCATAATAGTAATAGCAATGGTATAACTTGCTCGGGGAGTTTTAAGGTAAATATAGCAATAGCAGTGAGAAGAGTTAGGATCCAGAGGTACATATATGGGATGAATTAGGAAGGGCATATTCATCAAATTTAGTGTTTTCCTGATACTCGTATTTTTATTTTTCCGCCAAATAGAAAGGTGTGTGCATCCGATATATCAAAACAGGTAGTATGGTGCATCCGTTAGATCAAAACAATGGAAAAGTGTTGAACGATTCAAATTAGTCTTTTACTTTTTGAAGAAAAAGAATTAATTATAATGTTTTTGTGTTAAACTGCATCACCGTTAAGTTAATAGTTGGGGCAATTTTACTAATTGAATATTGAAATTGTTTTTTGAAAAATATACTTTTTTTCGAAATAATAGCGAAGCAAATAAAATGAAAGGGATTTGATGGTTAGTTATCATAATTGGTGTATTGGATAATCTCTTACAATGGCAATTTTCTTCTATAAATAATGTTTCCTATATTATTTCATTACCTTAATGGTTTTTCAAAAATATTTTGTTTATATAATTCGTAGTTGAAAAAGTGATAACCAGGGAAACAAGATGGTTTTTTCAAAAATATTTTGTTTATATAATTCGTAGTTGGAAATAGTGAGAACCAGGGAAAAATGATTTATTTATCAATTTTATTGTATTTTAAAGTAATATCAAAGCGTGATTTTTTTTAATTGTGATAATTTCTTAGAGAATTAAAACTTTATAAACTATGTCTGGCTTACAAACATATTTATTAAAATGATACATTTTTTGTTTCTTTTCTAAAATATGCATAATGGTCACATAGATCAAATTTCTCTATAATAAATTGCGTATGCTTGCTCCCGACATACGCTCTTAAAGACCAAACTTAAAACTTATATTGACTAGAACTTAAATTTAAAATAACAAAAAATGCATTTCGTATGCGTCAAAGGTACTCAATAACTCTTTTTGCAATATTATCTCTTTTTAATGTTATGTATTTTATCCTCTAAGGACATTCAATAAGGCTTTTTCTTAAAAAGGTAACGTCAGTATATCATTCAACTGTGGTTTTATCAAGTGTTGGGATATATTTTGCAGGAATTTAAACGGTCATATATAATACTAAGGGTCTGACTATCATTTATTAAATTTGAATCCCATAACTCTTTGATGAGCGGATTTGGATAGTTAGCAGTAAATTTTAGTTTGGTTCTTGATAGTGTTGCCATATAAATCATTAAAGGTTTTACCTTTGTTAAGTTAAACAATGTATAGTTGGAAAACCACTTTATATTGGGTCTACGACACTTTTTACTGCAAAAGCTTAAATTTTTTTTTTTATAATAAGCGCACACTCAAGGGAATATTACTACCCTTATTATGCATCAGAGACACAATGTGAGCACTAGGAAGAGAAGAGAGGTTTGAAAGGATGTGTCGGTGCACATTGCTTTTGAATTTCTGAAATGACTTGGAAAAACAGAGTGTGGTAAGGCATTCCAAATTCGCGTAGTACGGCCAAAAGAACGAATCTCTGTATTTGACAGTACGGCCGATGTTGGACTCGAGGGTATACTGATGAGCATTCCTAGATGCGCGAGTATAACGGTTGAACTGTTTAAGGGGAGGAATGCAGCTGGCTATTTCACTACAGCATAAACCGTTATAATAACGGTAAAAAAGGGTTAGACAAGAAACCTTACGACGATGTTCAAGCGAAGTAAATGAACTTATAATGATATTATCACCTATCAATAATTTAAATGCTCTACGTGCAATACTATCCAAGAGGCCTAAATAAGTTGCAGGAGCACCACCCCAGATATTGGCTTTGGACGTATATATGTAAGTCTTGTAGATAACAGCCAGATCAGAAGGGGTGAAATATTTCTTGCATCGCCTTAAGAAAACCCAAACACCTTGCGGAATAATTGGTTTTCAGACTTGAATCCATCCAATACTACTTGTATTGAACGATCCGAAAGGTAATTACTAATGAAGCAGGGATTCATGAAAACCGAAAGAACGCATTTTCGATAAGAAAGCCTGATGGCAAACCCTATCAAATGCTTTTGAAATATCAAGTGCAATAATCTTAATTTCTCTAAAACGATGTAAAGGTTTGCTCCACTATTCGGTGAGATGAACTATAAGATCACTAGTGGACCTATTCCTGCGAAAGTCGTACTCTTGCTTTCGATCTTCGGGATATTTCTTAAGCTGATAACTAATCAGCTTTTCCATGAACTTGGAAAGAAGGGGCGTAAGTACAATCGGTCGGTAATTAGAGGGTGAGGAAGATTCGCCTTTTTTGGGGATGGGCTGGACAAATGCAGTTTTCCATCCGCTTGGAACGAGACCTGAGGAGTAAAACAGATGAAAAATCTTACGCAGTGGTTTTGCCAGCGTTGAAGAACACCTCTTCAGAACAATAGCGGGGATACCATCCGAACGAGCGGATTTATGAATGTTGAGATCTTTAAGAACTCTTGCCACAGTACGAGTGCGAAAAAAGATTGGTCCCATAGAATCACTAACTCTTTTTCCGCTGTTTCAGGGGGCCATTGTGAACCAGGTATTAAAACCATTAAAAGTTTATCAGTCTTAAAAGAATTTTTGTATTGTGGCATAAACGTTTTGACTAGAGTAGTTTTTTTTTTTTAAATAGCATAGTGGCTATTTTCGCTTTATTTAATACGTTCCGTGAGTGTTTGTTAAATTTGAACTTATTTTAATAGTAAATTCCTAAATATTTTGTTTCTGTTTTTAATGAAACTATCTTGTCTTTAATATGCAAAGATAACTCCTTACTTTCTTTAACAGCTTTTCTATATCCTTTTCCATAAGAATTTCTAAAATAGGTTAGTCCATATTTTTCAGCTTTTATTTTCAAACCCTAAGACTAGGTAAGGCGATTTGTAATTTTTCTAATGCACTGCTTGGCTTAATAACAGCAGCTTAAAGTTTGGTATATTCTAGTGGATATCAACGTTATCATGGCCACCTTTGCTGATGATATTGGTGCTAGATGGGTCCGTTGCAATAGCTAAAAAAAAATTGCAAAATGCTGTCTATACACTAAGTGTTCGGAAGAAAAAATTGCGTATCAAATGAAATGAAACAAAACTGACGCAAATAAATTTTCCAAACAAAAACATGAATTATGTTCCTAATTCTATGAACAATACCAATGACAAATACCTTGGAATGATTTTGGATGCAAAGTTTAAATAAAAAAAGCACCTCAAAAAGAGAAGAGTTAAACTGGAAGTACAGAAGAATGTACCAGATCAACAGGAAATAACTCCCCCCCTATCTATCCAGAAAAAACGAATGTTACATAAGCAAGTACTAGAACCCGTTTGGACTTATGGCATCCAACTATGTATATCAGTACAAAGAAAACAAAGGCTGAACCTATCTAAACATTCCAAAACAAAGTTACTTAAATGGTTAAAAAAACACGCTGTATCACACAATAGCAGTACCCGTGGCATGATGGTTAGTGCGTTGGACTGTCATGCGAGAGGTCTTGGGTTCAATCCCTGCCTGTCCCACCTTAATTAAAAAAAAGAGTTCTCACGGGTACTGCCTCTTGCGAGGAATTGACAAATTCTCCAAGAGTAATTCTTGTCATGAAAAAGTGCTTTCTCAAATAAGCCGTTCGGATTCGGCATATAAACTGTAGGTCCCCTCCATCCCTGCAATTACTCGCACACAGGAATGGTTGAGAGTTGTAAGTCACTAGGCCCTAGTTCTCTACGGACTGTTGCGCCACCTATTTTTTTTTTTTTTTTTTTTTTTGTATCACACAATCAGTGACTGCGAAGTCATACCAACTCCGAAATGGAGTCTGTCTTAAACGAACGAGATCTTTTTAGAGCGCTCCTTATTAGTGCGGCTGGGTACGGATTCTTACCAAGTGTCTTTTAAAGATTTCCATCCGATAGAAAAAACTATAGCTTTTCAATTTAAATTTCAACTACTCCATTTGAATTCTGAGTTACCAATAAACTAAAAGAATTTTAAGAACAATTACTTGTAATCAATCAGAAGCGCATTTTGTTTTCTTTATAACACAAAAAATCATACAAAATATTGTTAACAAACGCTTTATGATCAACATTCATTCATTCAAAAATCAATAATTCAAAACTCACAATGCTAAATTGGGTCACCATTATATTGAACATGAATTTGTTTCTATTTTGCTCTTTGATATAGTTTTAAATGATTGTAGGTATTTAAAGGTAAATTAAATGCATTAATTGCTTCGTTTTGAAGAAACATATTGCGTTATATCAACTTCAAAAGTATTACTTTGACTTAAAAAAAAAGTGACTCAATTTATTATGCTGTAGAGCACCTGACCCAGTCCCAATCATCAGGTTCCCAGTCTACGTCTTGACTTAGTGAAAATATATCTTCTTTAATCCGCATCATTTTATTTTTTCTTTTAAACACAAAAAAAGTTGTCAGTCTTAAATTAAAACAACATAATTGTGTCCATCTGTCTTTTAACTCTGATGGATTTAAACTTTTTTGAAAACATTAAAGTTTAAACCAAATAACCGGACGCAGTAAGATATTATTGCATATACTCGTACAGTACAGTTACCTATACCTAGCGACAGCACTTTTATTATGCAACAATTGTTGATGGGGTTAGTGACAGCTGCTTTGGTGGCAACGATGACGACGACAACGACGATAAAGCGGTTGCAATTTATTTTTTAAGCTTCCCCTCGTAGTTCTTTAGGGTTTTGGTCAGTTTTGTGAATCACTAACCAGATGAAGATGAGGAAGAGAAATTCCCAGGATACCTCTGTGGCATGTATCATTTTGGTTGCATGAATTTTTAATATCATGCAGCGACCAGAAACGTGCGGATCATTTTTAGTTGGAACTCAAAACGGATACAAGGTAAGAAGAGAGCGAAAAACTGTCATTAATTTAATATGTAATTTCATAAGAAGAACTGGATTTAATCTTTGATAATTTGTTACCCATCTGAATATAGCCATTTTCGCTACCTCTATTTAGGTATTTATGTTTCTTATATTTTTAGATTCATTAATTCAAATAAAGTTTACTAAAATTTCAACAAAAAATAGAAACAAAAATTTGCGATTCGAAACATCTACCGGCATAGAGTTTAAAGATTATCCCCCGCATTAAATAAACAGTCAGTTACAAGCTAACTTGTAATTTATATTTTTAAACTTGTTTTTCCCTTTATGAAATATATGAGATGAGACGAGATGCTCCTGATGCAAACAAGTATTTCCTAGATATACGTCATCGTATAAGTGACAAACGATTAAAGGAAGTTATTGATGCTAATGATTTAGCTAATGCATTTTTCACAATTATGCAAAGGTGGTAATGGTAATTGAACGGAAATTGGAAAAAGAGTTAATTTACTGCACACCACACGGCGGTGGTATACTATGGGCTTCATTGATAAATAAGGTGACTAAGTTAAAATGAAAATTTTGATAATTTTAAACGATTCAAGTTTTGGAAATGATGTTACTTTTGAAACTACTTGTCAAAGAATTAAAACTGGAAAAGATAGTAAATCGCTAAATATTAATTTTCTCAATGTAAATAGGGCCTTAAGTTTTTCTCGTAATAAAGGGAATTAGAGGTTTCTTTCAACATTTAAGATGTAAAAATTACGTTGAAAGAAACCTCTAATTGGAAAACCCTTTAATAAGAGAAAGACTTAGGGTCCTATTTACTTAAAAAACCTTTTGCTAAGAACTTAATATTTAGCAATTTGCTATCTTTTCCAAAATTTTAGATTGATATTTGAAGTTGTTTAAAACATTTTTCAGTCACAGTTCCCAAAACTTAATCACTTTTATGTCATCGTCTTGAAGAACCTTCTCAGCTTTAGTGAAACTGGTGTTTTGATCTCTAAGAAAAATTTAATGCAGTAAAGAATCGAAATCGAGTGCGTAGTGTCGAAAGGAAACAATCGCAATTTTGCAAGAAATGTTTCCTAACGATCTTATTTCTCGAAAATGTGATCACAATAAATGTTGGACGCCTTAAGACTTTTTTGTGGAGCCATGTGAAAGAAAATTTTAATGCCAATGCTTAAAAATTTTGTGGAATAATCAAAGACACAAAGCCAAAGGTTTTGGAAAATTGCAGGAAAAACGATATGGTGGTAATTTAGTGCAGAAGATGACGGAGTTTCAAACCTAATAAACTGTATGTGAATTTATTCCATATTTTTAAAGTTATTCTTCTTATTCCGGAAATGAATACAACTAAAATAAATAAATGTGGTGAATGACCAAAAATTAAAGCAACAAATACTGTAATGTCTCCAATGCATTACATATTTTTGGTCATTCGTAAAGAACATAAAGAATTTTTCCTTTTCCTCTGTTCCTACGCTAGTTGTCAATCAAACTACATTTATTAAATTTATAAAGAAAACTAATCTCTTCGCTGGGCAATTCAACACCACCAATTCTACGCTGCCAAAGTGTTATGATTTCGTCCTTAAGAACGTGAATGATTTTATGGAACCAATCTTCTTTTGCACCAATCTTCTTTCGCAAACTTACAACAGCCAGATTGTGGATTATCGGCTACAGTTCTTCAACTCTGGTAATAACCACTGATGCGTTAGCTTTTTGATCTATGCTACGCTACTCACGCTCCGAGTAGATGGAAAATAGCCATTACCCAAAAGAGGCGAATACTTTTTCCCCTCGAATTATCGACCGATCAACCCATCGCCCTTGCGTCTGTTCTTTCCATGATCATGGAAACGCTGATTAATTGTTATCAGCTCAAGAAATATCTCGAAGAAGAGGCTTGTAAATATCTAGCAGTACTGCTTTCGTTGCAACTAGTCCACTAGTAATGAAACTGGAAACAAATCGCTATTGTTTTGAAGAGAGTAAGATTTTTAAGCTTGTTATTTCAAAAATATTTGATAGAGTTTGTTATCAGGTTTTCTTATAGAAAATGCTTTAATTCAGGTTTGACATATCCCTCCTCCGTTAAATAAGAAATTTCCTTTCGGACCATTCAAATCAAGTAGTATTAGATGGGTAAAGTCTAAGAAACTCAATATAAATGCTGGTGTGTTCCAGGCCCAGGGTTCAGTTCTGTCTCAGATTTCAGATTCACAACTCCGCTCTTTGGATGTGGATTTTAATGACAATGTATGATAAGATCATTCAATGCTGCCTACGATCGGTAAAACATAATTTATCACCGTTACCACTATACGAGTACATGAGTAACACTTGCATCAATGAGACTGAAAATTTCGAAATTCTCGGTATGTGTCTCCAACCACTTCTTGTGGAAGGATCACATACGCGATGTCGCCAAAAATTCCGAAAGATGTTGGGCATTCCTAAGGTGAAGCAAGATGTTGTTTTCCCCCTCTGATCTGGCTATTATCTATAAGACTCTTATCCGGCCAAGGGCTGAGTATAGTTCCCAGCAATTTACTTAGGTCTTTTGGACAATATTGAACATAGAGTATTCAAATTATTGATTGGTGCTGATATCTTCCCTAAATAATTTACGTCGCTTGAAAACCTTCGTAAGGCTTCTTGTCTCACCCGTTCTTACCGCTCTTTTAACGGATTATACTCTAGAGAAATATCCATTTGCATTCCTCCTCTCAAGCAATTCAACCGTAATACTCGCGCCTCCAGGAATGCTCACCATCAGTACACCCTCGAGTCGATCTTCATATCGTAAAGTACAGAGATTCATTCTTTACCCATACTACGCGAATGTGGATTGCTTTTCGACACTCTGTCTTTTCCAGTCATTGGAATACGACGCGACATCTCCTTTCAAACCCTTTCTAACTTCCCTATAGCTTATACTGCGTCTTGGCATATAATAAGGGTAACAAAAGTTCCCTTGAGTGTAGCCTTATTATAAAAAAAAAGTGGTGTAATCCGAAATGAAAATTTATTAATAATAATTTTATTAATAATTAAGTAAACATCATTCAGCAATTGCTTATTAGCAACATTTTGCAGTTAGTTCAAGGAATAAGACTTAACCCTTCGCTATTCCGTGTTTATTAATTTTGGTTTAAAAGTTCTTTAATAAACTTTCAAAGCCAGAAAGAATCCTATTATACTCTTTGCATATGCATTACCTATCCAGCAAATTATTTTCATTTTTTAATAATTTTGTTGTTGTTTACTAATTGATTAACAACTGTGTTCGATATTTAACCTACAATAAATTTGCATTAATCCAATTTTGCGATTTTATCACTTCCCCTATAGACCACTCAACTTATTCAATTAATTCAATTAAGTAATCACCAAACAAATTAAATACGCTCGCAACTCATTCGCTTTAAGGTAAAGGTAACACAAAAGACAACACACAGTATAAGAAAAATCCGATGCAGAGCAGAGGCGACCTTGTAGCCGGATCCAAAATCATTCTTTCTGCCTCTGGTTGTTACGATTCTTCACTCAATTAGATCCATTACGTTGTCTATCCATCACATAGTGACAACCGCAAAATATACCATCAACATTAACCATCAACCATCATCATGACGCAACGCACACTCTTCGATACAAATTGTCTCCTAGGGCGCTCCGCCGCTACGCTTCGCTTTGCTCTCCAAAACCCAAGCCGCAGAAATAAATAGAAATGTTTATACAATTTGCCGATAGAGTCAATCTAAGTTATTCATCAGACATCATAGAGTCGTATCGGAAAGACCGCGACGAGCGACCGACGACGACAAGTCTCTCTTTTGTATCTTGTATCTGATGCTCTAATGGTTCGTTCGCTATGGCGATGGATGGCGGTCGGAAATGTACGTATTGCGAAATTCGTCAGATTTATTTTAGTGTGGTTCGAAAATGGTGCTGAAAGTGAGTGTGGAGTGATTCTTGCCTCCAGGTACAAAGTATTGGCTTTGAGTAAAAAATTGAGTAAAAGTTTGATATGTAGCTTGAACTATGGTATACTTCAAAACCTAAAACCAAAATAATTGTTGTTGTGAAGTGAAGTGGTGAGGTTACACCCGAAGGACAAGATGGTAGTTAGTTAAAGATTAAATTTAATTGCGGATGGGAATAAGTTTGTTTACCTTCTTCCAATCTATTATTTCCGCACAATGAATCTGAATTTGTCCCATAAATAGTTCAAAACAACTGTTTTTGGCTTCCACTTAGATTCGGATTGTTATCTTATAATCTGACATTAATAAATAAACTGTAAAGGGGGGGCCGGCTGTAAGCTGATGGGAAGGTTAGGAATTTACGTTGATATGAGATACCTTGCAATAAATAAAATAAATTGTTATATGAATTCAAATAAATTTTATATCGGTCGTTACTAGTTGGGATGGTAATGCAACTGGCTAATTCAACAGAACATTGGTTGTTTAACAATATCGATAAAACAACGAAAAGTATGAAACATTGCGGCGGTGTTTTTGAGAGATGTAAATGTTTCGTTTATAGTGCCTATCATTTTCAAATTTGGATTCAAAAGACTTAAACTTGTTTCAGGGATACCTGTCCAAATATACGAGTAATATTCAAGTTTTAGACGAATGAAGGCTCAGAATTCCTAAGCACCTAGTAGCATTCTTGGCAATGTCAAATATGTGGTCATTCAATAAACAGTGATTTGTGATACACATATACCGAGTACTGAAAGTTGATTAATTTCCTGGATGCAAGTGCCACTCATGGATAATGGCATCTGAGGTAGGTTACTCTTTAACGACAAATTCTACGCGGTTAATAATTTTTCATTGAACAATGTTGTCAAGATAAGAATTGAATGAGCTTAACATACGCTGCCGTTAAAGTTCCACATTCGAAAGACAAGAATGTGAATCTAGAAGGTCAGGGTACTGTCGTCAGCAAAAGAGTTTAATGGATTGGAAGTGGTAGACAAGAGTTCGTTTATGAATATAAGGAAAAGAGTGGGAGACAAAACTAAGCCCTGTGAGACACCAGCATTTATTTTATAAATTTCAGACTTAAAACCATCCAATACAACTTGTATTGAACAGTTCGAAATGTAGTTTCTAATCCAGCGAAGAAGAGATTCACCAATACCAAAACCACACATTTTCGATTAGCCAGATTGTTGCCAAACTCTATGAAATGCTTTTTAAAATATCAAGTACCTTCTCCAAAACGATGAAAGGTTTTGATCTATTGTTCACTGGTGGACCTATTGCTACGAAAGCCATACGTCAGTCATTAAGAAGCTTTTGTTCTTCGAAATATTTTTTAAACTGATAATTAATCAGCAATTCTATGACCTTGGAAAGAAGGGACGTGAGTGCTATTAGACGATATTGAGAGGAGAGGAATTTTCGCCCTTTTTAGGGAAATGCTTGACAAATGCTGTTTCCATTCACTCGGAAAGAGACCTGTAGAGTTGGAAAACTGGAAAAGCTTACGCAGCGGTCTTACCACCGTTAAAGAACACCTCTTTAGAACAATAGGGGGAATACTATCCAGGCCAGTGGATTTGTGTATGTCAAGGTCTTTCAGAACTCTTGCAACTAAACTAGTGCGAAAGAAGATTTGTCCCATAAAATCGTTTACACTCTCAAGTACAGGAGGACTCATGACACTATGTGATAGGGTCAATAGTTTAGGCTTAGGGTGTTGGCGGATTTACCTGGAACATCAGGAATTCGAGTTGGATCGCCAACAAGCTGAGTTAATTGATTTAACTCAGCAAAGACTTTAACATACCTTTCTTCGGGTGTTGCAAAGCTAAGAAGAACTGTGTACATTGAAATCAGTGTGAATATAATTGGTAACAATTTTTTGAATTAACAGAGCATCAAGTTCGTTAAAAGTTGAATTTCTGCCCAGAATGCGTGGATTATGTGCTTTTTCTCAATAAGAACTATCATTTTAAATAGCCCGTTATTTCGACAGCTGTGACTTGTGAAGCTCTTATCTTTTCTCATTTCAAAGGTAAAAATATCGCAATCAAATGTTAAAAGTTGTCTCGCAGAACCTATTCGGCGGTCAATACTGAGGCTGGTGGCAAAATTTAAGGTGTTATGATAAGTTGGTGAAGTAAAGAATCAAAACAGAATGCGGAGTTTAAAATAATTGATAACATAGTATACATTTTTTGTATAATGACTTAAGAATTAAGGCTTTAAATTTTCATTTGAAACAATGACTGAAACTGGTCGATCATTAGCAACGTAGTTTCTACGCCGGCCGATCGGGTTCTTGAAACTGCATTTAAATGTTTTCATCGAGAAATTATCTTCAGTGATGAGGCCCTTTCACCCCGGAGACCTCGTTAATAAGCTGGATTGTGGCATAAGCATGTCAGAAAACCCAAGAATGATTGAATTTGTAAATTAAATGAAGCCTCTTCACCCTCAACGCGCTAATGGTGATGTTTTTGGGTTGGAGGCCGGCCGGCGGCCGACTGTTTCAAATACTTATTTGAAAATTGACCGGTACACTGTTACGGCGAATGGATGGCGCAATAGAGCCGTGTCGCCTTAATTATCTTATAGTCAGCGCACACTTAAAGGGTTTTAAATAGCTTTCATATGCCAGAGGATTAAAAGTTACTGACAGGAAATCATTAATAAAAATTAGAAAGAGTGTCGGAGACAAAACAGAGCCCTGGGACAAAGCATTTATTGCGTGGTTTTCAGACTCGAACCCATCTAATCCTACTTTTTAAACGTTTCGATAATTTTCTAATTAATTTCTAGTCCAACGAAGGAGGAATTCATCCAAACCGAAAGAACTCATTTTTGATAAGAAGAACTGATGCCACCAGACTCTATTAAATGCTTTTGAAATATCAAGCGAAATAATCTTACTTCCTACAAAACAATGTAAAGATTTTATCCACTGTTCAGTGAGATAAAACATATAAGATAAAACATATAAGATCAATGTCGGTCATTAAGAAGCCTCCCACGCAAGTGCAATCGGACTTTAATTCGAGGGGGAGGAGGATTCGCCTTTTTTGGGTATGAAACGAGAACTGAAGAGTAGTATAGATAAAAAACTTTAGCAGCGTGGAAGAACGCTCCTTCAGAAGAATAGAAAGGGATACCATCGGGCCAGCGAATTTGTCAATGCTGAGGTATTTAAGAACCCTAGCTATACTGGGAGTAAGAAAGAAGATATGGTTTTATATCAAATCATTTACACCATCAGGTACAGGCAAAGCCAAAACACTTTCAGGCAGCGTTGAAATTAACTTTTTCTAAGGAGCTAACAAATGAAGTGTTGTAAACAACAAGCGTAGAAACCGTGAAAGAGAAAAAAAAAATGAAAAAAATGTTTACTGATTTTAAGACACTGCAGTATTTTTTTCAGCAATTTTTGGTCATCTATACATTTGGTCCGTCAAATAATGGCTTTATTGAACTTTTTTCTTATCTCAAGGAGTTCTTGGTAACCTTAGAAAATGAAGAGATTGAAAGGAGTTGTTAGCTTCCTGAATATTTCGATGACAAGAAATTCCATATTCGTGAAGTACTGCTAAAGAACTAATCTCTGTGCATGAGTTACTGGGAGTTGGGATATGGATATAATAATTATCTTAGAGACTTGAATATTGTGGTTTAATTGCCTAAGGGAAAAAATGCTATTTCATTCGAGCATCATCCAAATAACGATAAAAAGCTGTGTCCAAGAAAAAACTCAAGTAAATTATTGGAGCAGCAACGCAAAGATAAAGCTCAAACTTAAGAATTTTTCTTATTTTATTCATAACTAGCGGACCCGACAGACTTTGTCCTGTCATAAACATTTGTAATGTGGAAGTTTTTGTTCCTACGTATTTTATAGTCGTGGCCAAAAATTCTCCTAAACAGAACCGTCACCCTCGTGATAGGGCAATCATAATGATTAACAGAAATCAGTTTTATTATCAATGTAGTGCTTTGTGATATACGATGTTCTTCGTTTGATTACTTGGCGCATAGACAAACAAATCTGATGGTTTTCCAACACAGGAACAGGCAACATACAATTGACCATGTGAGAAACATGGGTTTTCTAGATTAATACCACAAACACTTAATGATTGGGACTTGTTTATGGTCATAGCAAAAGCAAGTCGCACTGGAAACTGTAGTCGTTTAAACTCAAATGGCACATCAGTCGGATTCATTGGGATGCGCGGTTTGAGAACATCTTCTCCTTTATACTTTCCTTTGAGTATACAAACATAGTTGCTTCTATCACTTTGTTTAGTAATTTTTTTATCGCTAACCGTGTACCGTTGCAAAGACGCGGTAAGTTCATATTTCGCAACATTGTAACTATTGATCCAACCTTTAATTGAAGATTGTGAGGTGGCAATCCTGGCAAATCCAGCGAGTTTAAAAATTCCGGTGGATAGTTGACTACATCATCTTGGTTAGTAGCCGAATCAACTGATTTATTCCTCGAATCGCCTGTAATTTGTTCTTGAATTTTGAAATTTAATTCATTTACATCTATGTTTTTTGCAGCCAATATAGCTCAAACAATCATGGTTTCTGTAATTTTGAGAAACATCGGAAACACCTTATGAATAAGTTCATCTTTTGATTGCGTTCACTGACAAAAACTTTGAGGAAAGGTAATGCAGCCAGTCAACATGTCTATAGGAAATTTTCCATTACCAATGCAAATGAGTTGTTTTTAGTAATTCGACACGCATATTTTTGCTTAAATGAAGTACTTTGACATGTTTCCACAAATTGGAGGACTTTAGACATGCATTGATTTCATCAACTGGCGTTGATCGTGGAATCTAATAAAATCATTGCACCACCAAATCTGTTATTATTGCTTCATAAATCTTTAAAGCCTCCAAAGATTTTTTGTTTGCCATCGTACATTCATCCTACACAATCAATTTACATTGCTGCAAAACCTTTGCCATTGCAGAGTTCTTCGAAATGTTGCAGGTTGGAGTTTCATTGCTTTGTATATTTAATGGCAATTTTAGTGCTTAATGGGCTGTTCGACCACCTTCAAGCAAAGTTGCTGCGATTCCCGACGAAGCGAGTGCAAGTGCTATTTTAATTTGTGATCGAATTGTTGCTAATATTCAAATGTTGCTCGATTCAAACTTGCGCGATTATTAGTTGAATGTCGCGCTCGCGCTTCACGCGTTTGTGATATCCGAATTCTTTCACGTTCAATTCAGTCGTCACGTTCTTGTACATTACGATTAGATTGGTAATTAGCTTGGTTTGTAGCATTTCGGGTTCTTCTACCTAAATTGCTTCGTCTTATAGGAGGCATATCAAATATAAATTATTTTGTCACTAAACACTAACTAAACAAACACTAACTAACTAATCACTCTGCACAAAACACGATATAAGAAGTTGTTTCAGTCGTGTATCAGTTGACAAAAGCAAACTCAGTAGTTTAGGTAACAAAGAATCCAAGAAAAACAATACTTGTACAATACCGGCAAATCGACATCAAACACTTTTTTTTTTTTTTTTTTTTTTTTTAATTTGATATGACTTGAAGTCAAATCCTTTAAGCTGACTACGTTTTAGTTAGAAAACGAAAAGGGCTGTTCTTATGGTTTTTCCGGCAATTATTCGAATTTTTCTCGCCGTAAAAACCATCCTTGAACTGCAACGAACATTTAAAAAAAAGAATTGGCCAAATTGGTCCAGGCGTTGTTGAGTTATGCGCTTACCAACACATTTTGCGATTTATTTTTATATATAAGATACAAATATAAAAATTCCATTATGTTTATTGATTTCGATTGTATAAAAAACTTCACTTGTTATTTAATTCCACATATTCGTATTTTATAATCGATACAATTTAAAAATAAGAGCAAAACAGTTTTCATTCGTTTCTTTTTAATTTATGTATCTGCCTCTACCTTTAAAAAATGTTTATCATAAATATCGGGTGATTTTTTAAGAGCTTGAGAACTTTTTTTTAAAAAAAAACGCATACAATTTGCAAAATCTCATCGATTCTTTATTTGAAACGTTAGATTGGTCCATGACATTTACTTTTTGAAGATAATTTCATTTAAATGTTGACCGCGGCTGCGTCTTAGGTGGTCCATTCGGAAAGTCCAATTTTGGGTAACTTTTTCGAGCATTTCGGCCGGAATAGCCCGAATTTCTTCGGAAATGTTGTCTTCCAAAGCTGGAATAGTTGCTGGCTTATTTGTGTAGACTTTAGACTTGACGTAGCCCCACAAAAAATAGTCTAAAGGCGTCAAATCGCATGATCTTGGTGGCCAACTTACCGGTCCATTCCTTGAGATGAATTGTTCTCCGAAGTTTTCCCTCAAAATGGCCATAGAATCGCGAGCTGTGTGGCATGTAGCGCCATCTTGTTGAAACCACATGTCAACCAAGTTCATATCTTCCATTTTTGGCAACAAAAAGTTTGTTAGCATTGAACGATAGCGATCGCCATTCACCGTAACGTTGCGTCCAACAGCATCTTTGAAAAAATACGGTCCAATGATTCCACAGCGTACAAACCACACCAAACAGTGCATTTTGCGGGATGCATGGGCAGTTCTTGAACGGCTTCTGGTTGCTCTTCACTCCAAATGCGGCAATTTTGCTTATTTACGTAGCCATATTCAACCAGAAATGAGCCTCATCGCTGAACAAAATTTGTCGATAAAAAAGCGGATTTTCTGCCAACTTTTCTAGGGCCCATTCACTGAAAATTCGACGTTGTGGCAGATCGTTCGGCTTCAGTTCTTGCACGAGCTGTATTTTATACGGTTTTACACCAAGATCTTTGCGTAAAATCTTCCATGTGGTCGAACAACACAAACCCAATTGCTGCGAACGGCGACGAATCGACATTTCACGGTCTTCAGCAACACTCTCAGAAACAGACGCAATATCCTCTTCTGTACGCACTGTACGCATTCGTGTGGTTGGTTTAATGTCCAATAAAGTAAACTGAGTGCGAAACTTGGTCACAATCGCATTAATTGTTTGCTCACTTGGTCGATTATGTAGACCATAAATCGGACGTAAAGCGCGAAACACATTTCGAACCGAACACTGATTTTGGTAATAAAATTCAATGATTTGCAAGCGTTGCTCGTTAGTAAGTCTATTCATGATGAAATGTCAAAGCATACTGAGCATCTTTCTCTTTGACACCATGTCTGAAATCCCGCGTGATCTGTCAAATACTAATGCATGAAAATCCTAACCTCAAAAAAATCACCCATTATAATTATCCCACCACAGTTATGCAAACACAGCCGGCCGGCAGCAATTTAACCAATTTGTTTATCCAAATTATAATTTATTACTAATTTAATAAATTTAAACAAGCCACATAAATCGTTTAAATTTAAATTCGGTGATCGAACTTTTAAGTGCATTGAACAAAAAAAAGGTTTAGCTTGGAGTTATCCAAATAAACCATTAATAGCTTTCTTTTTTTTTCTTGATTTCTTTACACATTTGGTCCATGAAAGTGTGAAGATGTTTTGATCATTTTGTGATAGTTGTTTCCGTTTTCGTGATCACATCAAGCAAAGACCAAATTTTTAATTAATAAAATAAATAATAAATTATTGTTTCTCGTATAATTTTAAAGTTGATGGTTGAGTTTTGTAAATGCGATGCTATATAATTTGGGTGACCCTTATCTAATGGGTTCATCGTAAAAGTCTAGTTATAGTCTGGTTTTTCTTGGTACATATATAGTCGACTAAATTGGTGAAAGGCTATTGTGTCATCGGTTATGTTAGGTGCGGTAACAATTATTATTATTATACCAACCAAAGAGTATGATTTTTAAAGTTCAGCCCTTAATAAAAAAGGTGTTACTTTTTAATTAACTTTTAGATTTTAGATTTTAGATTAGTTTGCAATTACACAATTAACATTAAAAATAAAAATTACTCCATTTTGTTGATAGCTTTTTAACTAGCTCTAGTAAAAAATGTTTAAAACTTTGTTTATTGTCATTGCGTCAGACTGTTGAAATCATTGTATACAATCTATCGATCAAAGCGACACATGGACACAATGGCGGATCCAGGGGGGGGGGGGGTCGTAGGGGTCATGACCCCCCCTGGGAGATAATTTGTTTGCTTTTTCGTAGGAATTCCCTTCAATTCAAAACTAATCGTATTGCGTTAATGGGTATGACCCATATTATATTTTGAATTATTTATTTTTTGTATATGAAAACAACATTTGTATTTTACTTCCTTAAACTTTGTTACTAAAAGTACTACTTTTAACTGAGGACTACACCAATAACATAATATGAATTGGAAATTCAGCCTTTTTCAAAAACGCAGCACAAATTCATCAACTTTTGACCAACTGACGATCCAGGGGGGGTCATATGAGCCATAAAGCTTATACAGTTAAGTTAAAAAAAAAAAAAAATAAATAAAAAAAATTAGGTGGCGCAACAGTCCATGAAGGACCAGCGCCTAGTGACTTACAACTCTCAACCATCCCTGTGTGCGAGTAATGTTGTCAGAGATAGAAGGGACCTACAGTTTATATGCCGAATCCGAACGGCTAATTTGAGAAAGCACTTTCCAAGACAAGAATTACTCTTGGAGGATTTGTCAATTCCTCGCAAGAGGCAGTACCCGTGAAAAAAGTTTAGGTGGCACAGGCAGGGATTGAACCTAAGACCCCTTGCATGACAGTCCAACGCACTAACCATCACGCTACGGGTACTACTAGTACTAGTTAAGTTGTATAAGTAAAAATTTCATCTATAGATTTATTAGTAATTTAACGACATTCACCAAAAAGTGGTTTGCTGTCAAAAACAACTAAAATTTTTGTTTTCACTCAATTTAGAATTTGAAAAAAACTTTAGTAATGCTTTAAATTATTTTCATGAAAATCTTTCTAAGAAAAAGGGCAAATATTCAGGTTCTTAAGAAGAAATCCTGAATAAGAGATCATCAATTTTATATTAAGTTGCCTTTAAATTCCTTAAACTAGCCTTCAATTTTATTATTACATTTTTTTGACACACATAAATAGTGAACATGAAGGTTTTTAATCCTAGCTTTTCCTTCAATTATATTTGTATTTGTAAAAAACTACTTATTAAAAAAACTCATCATTTGGCAGTAGTAAGATAGCGTATGTCAATCTCTGTAAATTATGCAATATTTCAATTTTGGCTACAATAAAAACTATACATACTGAAGTGATTTTTACTCGCGACATATAGGAACTATATGGTAAGTTTTGCATTAGTAAACAATTTCGAACTAGAGCTTGTAATCAAATATGACATTACGAAGGTAGAGAAGTCGAAAAAAGTGGAAACCCTGATTCCTTCCGTCTGTCTGTCTTTCCTGGCACAAAATTTAGAGAAATTTTTAGAAAAATCACATGTTTTAACCAAAAAATTTGTATGGGGACTGCTGTTATTTTTCGTGTTAATAAAATGGACTGTAGTCCAAACAATTGTGTTGATTGAAATAAAGGTTTTCAGCCGATTAGCGTAATGTGATTTTTCTAAAAATTTCTCTAAATTTTGTGTTCTTAATTTGGCTTCTTTCTACAAGAAAGACATATTTTGGTATTGCTCCAGAAGGGTACCCCTCAAGAACTAATGGACCGATTTCAATAATCTTCTCTTTCTGTGCAAGCTCTTTTTGATGATCAAATGATCAAATTGATGATGATTTTTTATGATCAAAAATGTATTTTTTTTTTTATTTTTAAAAAAATATTAATTTTGTTTACAAAACTCGATATCTCAGAAAGGGATCAACATTTTTTGACGAAATTTAAATGTAAAATGTACATATATAAGCTCTTTATTTAGTGCTTACCAAAAATATTTTTAAGACAAAATTTAAAATTTAAAATGATTTTCGAAAAAAACTAAGTTAATCTAGATTTTTTGACAAATAAAATGGCATTTAAATTTTTGAGAAAAACTTATTTTGCAGGTACATTTTTAAGTCTTAAAATATAGGAAATATTTGTAAACAGACTTTTTGGAAGAAATTAGCAAGTTCTAGCGACCAAGTCTTGCATTTTAAATACAAAAGATCTTAAAAGATCTTAAAAAATTAAATAAATCTACTTTTGAAGTGAATTTGCTTTGGATGCTCTAGAACTAATATTTAAACACGAATTTCAGTAATATAAATGTCCCAAAAACACTTTTGTTAAACTAATGGCTAATTAAAAAACATAATAAACGGGTCATATCTATTGATATACAAGCTTTGAATCTCTTGAGATTTCAAGTGCAAAGAGATTCTAAAACGTGTAATGTGTGAGTGTCACACAAACGTTTCTTCCCAACTTATTTGTTTACCTTAATTTGTTTTAATTTAATTTTTTAGAGAAATTATGTACTTAAATGCACCTATTTCCTTTAATTCAAGAACCAAACATTTTTTTCTCTAAAATTTTTAAGTTTTGTTGACTCCTTTAAGATCAAAATACGAGCAAGCAGACTGATAGCGATAGTAAGTAATAATAGACTCCCGAAAATTGAGTTCGATAAAACTTCGTCAATAAAAAGCCCGACATTTCTTCATATCAGATGCTCTCTCATTTTCTGGATTTTTGAATTCTTTAGCGTTCTTAGCATAAATAGAAATGGATACAAGAAAAGTATATTTTATTTTTGGAAAAAAAGCTACGTTTCAAAACAATTTCTAACATTTCTGCGTGAAATGCAGCAAAAACACTCTAAACCATTGTGTTTTAGCTCTAAAATATGGCACATTTATAAAACTTTTGGAATCTAGGAATGCTTTCATATGTAGGGAGTCATACAAATTAAATAGTTAAACCATACTTTGCTGGACAACAGTGTTCTAAAATAATTTGATAACTAAAGTTGTCATTTTAGCAATTGAAATGTGTAAAGGTTAGGTTAATATACTCGTACACATTATGTTATTTCAATTTTGTTAGCCTCCCTTACAAAAAATTAAAGAACATTTTTAAGCGGTGAGTAAAAACTCATCTAAGTGTGTGACCCACCCTGATGAAAAGTCTGGATCCGCCCTTGCATGGACAGCCGTCAAATAATTGATCCTGGTTGAGTCAAGAATGGGGATTAATAACCAGCAGCGCCACCAGAACTCATGTGAAAGTACTAAAATTACAAGTTCCATTAGAGTTCTATAGATTTTATATAAAATGTGGAAATGCATTCAAATTAATAGCCATTTTCAATCATGAATTTTTATGTTTTTTAATTTTTAAGCTTAATTTTTGACGGATTTCAAAATTTCAAAAACACAATCAATATTATTATTGGTTTATTAAATTTTTGAATTAATAAAAAAATGAAAATTATTACTTTTAAGTTGTAAAGATAAGAACCGACGACAAGTGATGAACTTAAGTAGGCTCGAATGCCTATCCGTAACACCTAGGTACCAAGCCACCTTAGTTCCGATAACAAACGCATCATATTTCACCCAAAAACAATACGCCTTCTCAAAATACCTATTAAAGAGTCTTATCAAACCTGTTACCTACAAACTCCATTAGAAAAAATACCAAACATAAACACATGAATATATCAGTATTATTTTCGGCAATTTTATTTGTCTAAGTTGGTTTTTTGATAAGATTACGCCAGCGAGTATCTACACCTATTTGATTCTATGATGAGATATATTTTGGCTGCCACATGAGAATTTTCGATTAACAACTTAATCACCCACAAGTGAAATGAACATTCACGCTTTATGCCTAAGAAAATCTTCCTCCGTTGGACAAAATTCAAATTAAACTCGGATTATGAATCGAGCGACGCGGACACTCTGAGCCATGCCTTATCATAATCATTTCATCTTAGTAAAGTATCTTCTATAAATTTGCATAAAAACATTAAACCTACATTAAATGTATGAAACGTCAATGTCACATGAATTGTCTGACATCAGTAATCATACGGAATTCTACACCTGACCCCCATACGAAAATGTTGCTCTTTTGTACGTGCTGAAATAAGGTGACATCTTCTTTCTGACCCAAATGTCATAAAACTGTCAAAAAAGATACTATCGTTAAATAGATGCCAATTCAACTGTCAAAAATTGGATTGTATTTTTTGACAAGAAATGTGTAAGAAATTTATAAACAGCGCCAGTAGTTGTGTAAGTTATTAGTTTGACCGAACTTAAAAGCCGAAAAGTGGCCTAGTCATCGACATCTCTAATAAATTTGCCAAAACATGTTCGTTGCTGTCCGTTAATAAAAAATGAGTGACTGATTTGTACACAAATCGTTATAATTGATGGATTTAAAAGCATTTATTGCTATAATAATTACGACACAGCAATTGAGTAGCATTTGAATTACATTTGTATCCGCGTGCGTACGTCGTTGTATACTTGGCGTTGTAGTCGTCGCATTGAATCGTCGTCGTCGTCGGTGGGAATTGAGAGCGAAAGTGTGGGAGAAAACCGCCTTGACAAATGATTGTAGTGAAGATTGACACGATTTATGATTTGGTTTTGAATTGCAAAGGTGTGGAGTGTGGATAAAGGTCGTTGGATAATTTGAAATGATTACCTAGACTCGAACGGTAAAGCATACGTTATTTAAACAAGAAGGCTAAAGTGTTTAAGATGTTGATGAAGATAATGGCAATATAATAAAATGATAAACGTGTCTCTGTATGAGATAATAATTTTAAATAAAATTAATAAGTATTTCATTGAAAAAAATTAGTACTGATTTCAGTGCTATAACACGGAGTCTCCTTGATTTTAAGGATTTTAACAAGTTCCGAGTATACTTATGTACTAATGTACTCGGTTCTAAAATGTCAAGAATATATACTAGTATACAGGTCCTATCACAATCTCAAAAGCCTTGGGGCACGTGCATATCCCTAGCAATTGTACCGGTTTCTTTTTAGAGAGGTGGTTTTCAATCTGGTAATACCTTTTTCCAGAGTTGGTCGTTTTAACAGCTGTCACTTGATTTATACTCATTATGACCCGCCATTTCACAATTATTAGGCTTACTCTTGATTTGGTCCGCTCGACACGCAACGTAACAATCACTTTTAGTGAGTGGATTATCTCGATTCGTTTGCCTGTGGCGTGGCCTCCAATATCATGCGAATTGATACCGCAGATGAAGCCGAGACGATTGACGCCTTGGAAGGGAATACGCATACGCATGTATATATCCATCGATTAAAAACTTCAACTTATAGACTCAATATTTATCTAAGTAATCCTAGCAGTACCCGTGGCACGATGGTTAGTGCGTTGGACTATCATGCCAGGGGTCTTGGGTTCGATCCCTGCCTGTGCCACCTAAAGTTTTTTCACGGATATTGCCTCTGGCGAGGAATTGACAAATCCTCCAATTCTTGTCGTGAAAAGTACTTTCTCAAATTAGCCGTTCGGATTCGGCTTGAAACTGTAGGTCCCCTAAATCTCTAACAACATTCTATACGGACTGTTGCGCCACCTACTTTTTTAATCTTAGTCTACTTTATCAAGGTCGGAGGATCTCACTGATGTTTATGATGTCAAAAATAGTTTTAGACAAGGAGATGCACTGTCTTGCGAATTCTTCAACATCGTTTTGGAAAGAATTGTGCAAAACTCAACCGTCAACACTAGAGGCGCAATCTTCCAAAGGACCATCCAATTACACGGATACGCAGATGCTATTGACATAATTGGAAGATCAAAGCGTGATGTCAGTGGAGCGTTTTTGAGCATTGCGACGGAAGCGAAGAAGATGGGTTTAGTGGTCGATTAAGGCAAGACCAAGTATATGCTGTCATCGAAAAAGGACATTGAACAACGACGTTTTGGACAAAACGTCACCATGGACAGCTATAATTTTGAGGTAGCTGAGGACTTTGTCTACGAGTACCTTGGCACCGCTATATAAACTCAGACAACGACACCAGCGCTGAAATCAAACTCTTGCAAATAGCTGCTTCTTTGGACTTAGAAGGCAATTAAGATCACCATCTAGACACTCATCATCCCGGTTCTCATTTATGGCGCTGAGGCGTGAACACTGTCAAAGAAAGATGAGAGCTTCTTAGGATGCTTCGAGTAATTTTTGGTCCCGTCTGCATAGAAAGAACCACTAACTGTACGGGCTGTACATCGACACTGACCTAGTTAAAACAATTAAAGTCCAACGACTTAGATGGCTGCACACTGGGTCATGTAGAGGGAACGGTCATAAACGTTCCAGCTTGGAAGACAGCTACACAGGTTGCGAACGCAGGTGGGAGAGCACCTCAAACAACTTCGTGTGAGAAACTGTCGACAGCTAGCCAGGTCCGCCCAGACTGTAGCGCCACCTTTAGTAAGTAAGTTAATAAAAAAAAAAAGAGTTTGGGATGTGACCCACACTGACAACTTCCTATTCGTTCCCGTCTGTCGATATTTATAAAAGCCTTACAAAATATTAATTACCACATTTTGTGCTGGATAAAAAAAGTTTTAAGTAATATCTTTGTTTGTCCTTGATTCGAGTCGAAAGTTTATTTTTATAGGTTTGATTTCAATTTTCTCTGTCCTGAGTTTTTTAGTCTAAAACCAATTTGTATTATTTAAATTTTTTACTTTTTAAAAGATTCTATTTTTTATAAAAAATTGCGATTGGATTTTTCTTAGAAAATAACCTATTATTATAATGATTTCGAAGTTGAGACCTTCATTTATTTTCGAGATATTTAAGTCCAAAATCAGTTTTTAACAATTTTTTGAAGTATTTTTATTTTTAATTTGTTTTACGTTCTTAAAATATGAATACATTGTTTTACAAAATTAAATCTGAAGTCAAAACCAACATATTTTGAAACACTAGGCCCCTTTCGCAAATGCCATTTTTAATTTAAAATTATTGTTACGGATGTACAGTTTTCGAGAAATTTTGTTTGCAATAAATTTTATTATTCATTCTGAACTACGTAGCAATCAAATTCGCCTTGAATTTTTGTTCATCCTTTTTGAAATGTGCGATAAAAAATTCTTGAGAAATTGAACTATACAAATTCTTTTCTCAGAATCTGACAGAACTTTGTATGAGAAATTTTGTTTATATTTCTGAGAATACGTAAATTTCTGTCATTTTAGAAATTTTAACTGACAAATAATAAGACATTTTGACACTGACAGCTACTTGCCATTTGAAATCTTGAGAACAATTCAGTATCATACGTCCAGGGAATGAGTCGGTTTATAGCTAAACCACAATCATGCGTTCGGTCTTGCGCACTTTGAGATATTGAATAGAAACAATGGACTCTTAGGCTAGGCGCGCACATGCAACTTTTAGTTTCGAAACTGTTTGGTTTCTAAGTTGAGCTCTATAGACTTATGTATATGAGAGTCCGCACATGCAGAAACCATTCTGTCACCCATTAGAGCAACTTTTTAGTTTGTGTTTTGACACAAACTAGACGATCACCTCGAACCAATTCCTTAGTTTGTGTCATAAAAATTATAGGTAACTGCGCGGACATTCAACTAAATCGTTGAATAATTTTCTGTAAGTGCAAGAAGGAGAAAAATTTAGTCCAGGTGAATAAATGTTTCCTGTGTATTGGTTTATTTCGTTGATTACTTTCGGAGTTGCACATGTGCGCGATGTTTGGGCATATAACGATCGAACTATTTGGTCATGGATTCCCACACAAGCTTGAAAAGTAAAATTGACTCAATTGATCTCCTTGGAGCTGCGATTTCAACACTAGTGCAGTAAAGGCCAGCATCGTCAAAGCAATCCGTGAGATACCGTCGAAAATCATGGACTATGTCTTGGGAAGTTTGAGCTACAACATGCGACACTGTGAAACCAGTCGAGTCAAAAACTTGAACAGCTTTGTGTTCCCTTAAAAGAATATTTGGTTTTACTTATAAAACCAAAATAAAAGTTGAAAAAAAATGTTTGGGTCCACCTATTTAATGGAATAGTTTTTAATGACTAGAGTGCTTCAAGGAAAACAAATCTTAATACGAATATAGGCAGCTGCATCGATAATTGTTCAACCTACAAGAAATAATAACATCATAATATTGAAAAATGTGTTCTGAATTGTGTGCCACGTAAAAATTAAATATTTTTTTTGTATCGAAAACAGTTTTTACCAATGGCAGACTAATTTTTGTCAAAAAACTTATAAAGGCCAAGCTAAACTTTAATAAAAGTTGATTATAAACACTCGTGAACTGATGAATCTAAGTGAAAAACACCGTGATGAAACTCCATTATATCAATTTTTGATCGACTTTTCATTTCAACTATTTTTACAGTCTTATAATGATGGAACTTTAGCTATCAAAATTTTTTTTAAAATATGTATTCAATAAAATACAATTTATGCCTGATTTCATTATCTTAAAATTCCGCGAAATTAAGAAATCACGAAAACACATTATTAAATTAACTCCTAAAATATTGCCCACAATAGAATTCGAACATACCCTCCACAATCCACAGAAAACCCGCTGTACATAACACTCAAATAGAGCTGAACATTGCCGACAGCACTGTCATCTGGATCTGTCACAACTGACATACAAATTTCTTGTTTTGATTTTTGTTTTTTATGTAACCTTACTTAACACCTGTTTGTATTTTTCGTAAATTGGTGAAATACCCCGGCAAATATCCTGAATTCCCAAGTAAAATAAAATAAATTCCTTTGCAAATTTTAATAATTCCAAATCATTTTAGGGTTATCCTGTCAAAATAAGCGCACAAACTAAGAAAAGAGTCACATTTCAAGAAGTCAAATGGCTCGCGGTACACAAGAACTTGCTGGGCTCTTGCGGGGGCTTCAAATAGTCGTCAGTGCTGTGGCCAAGGAGAATCAAACCCTCTACAAGCATTTGTGGTCAAATTCAAGCATACGTGAATTAATCGAAGGTAATTTAGAGTTGAGTCGTAAATACCTGGATAAAGCCACAGCTAATCCCAGCGAAGAGCTAAAAAGTTTACAATCGCTTCTAAAGGAAACGCAGGAACGAAGTTGTGTAGTTTTTGAAGGCGCAAAGCAATTAACTAGAATTCAATTGCCTCAAGGAGTAAATATGGTGAGTGACACATTCGAAACAATAAAAACACACCATTAACAAAGTCATCGCTCGGTATTACAGACGAGTCAGAGAAATCCAGGTCAACAACCCACAGAAGGAAGTCCATCGAATACTGCGCAGCAACTTCCTCCTGATGCCGCGAACTTAGATATATCTTCAATAACTCTGCGGGAACTGGAAAAGATTCTCTCAAACCGCAGCAAAGATCGAGAAGTAAGCCTTCGCTTGGCAACGACAAAAGTGGCTACAGAACCACCAGCCGAGGTAGTCGAGGAAGTGAAACCAATTCCTCCCAAGCCAAGTCTATCCAAGGCAATGACCGATGACGAAAAATATGTAGGAAATGTGTTGAATATCCTAAAAACAGGAACTGTACAGGAAACTCTTACTCCGCCGCCATCCTCGGACAATATAGTTCTTCCGAAATTGAGCACTGTGGCGAAGCAGCGGAAGGTTCCTTCTAGTCGAATCGGACGAATGGCTACGTTTGGAAGCCTCTTCGCTGGTCTCGGAATAGGCACCATCAATGAGCTCACAAAAGGTGCCTTGGGCATGGGAGGATCCAAGAACGTGAAGGAAGCACTCTTCAGTCCTGCCAATGCCGACAGGATTGTCGACACTTTGTGCAGAGTTCGCGGAGCCGCTCTAAAAATAGGACAACTTCTTAGTATCCAAGACAACAGTTTGGTTTCACCACAGTTGATGAAGGCATTTGAGCGAGTGCGACAAGCTGCCGACTACATGCCCGATTGGCAAGTTGAACAAGTCATGTCTTCCGAATTGGGCGCCGATTGGAGAAGTAAGTTGACTTCCTTCGAACAAAAGCCATTTGCCGCTGCAAGTATTGGTCAAGTGAGTGGAGATTAATTCTGTTTAATTTCGACTCAAGGGCTTATTGCATTCAGTTTATTTTTTTGTCTGCTAGGTCCATAGAGCAGTTTTTTTGGATGGAATGGAATTGGCTATAAAAATTCAATACCCAGGTGTGGCTAAGAGTATTGAGAGTGACATTGATAATCTGGTTGGAATGCTTAAAGTTTGGGATGTCTTTCCAAAGGGATTTTTCATTGATAATTTTGTTAAAGTAGCTAAACGTGAATTGGCCTGGGAAGTTGATTACCTGAGAGAAGCTGAATACACAGAAAGATTCAAAGAAATGATTGCACCATATCCAGAGTATTATGTTCCTACTGTGATTAAAGACATGACCACAACAAGTGTCCTTACAACAGAACTTGTGCCTGGTGTGCCACTAGACAAGTGCTTCCAAATGAGGTAAGTTAGCGAGGTGTCTACATTTATAGGTTTGGGAATTATATTGAGAATATTACCAGGACATGCAAAATAATTGATATTTTATGATGGTTTTCGCCGAAAAATTTTCAAACTATTCACAAATCCTTTATTGGGCTTTTGCACAGTTATTTAATTTAATCAGTTCTAATGGATTTTGAGGTTAAAAATTATAATTCATAAGAGTACATTGGGCAGGTTCAGACGACATAAGGGACTTGAAAGTAAGGCAAGTTTCTAGCATCTGATTGGCCAGCTGGCAACTTTATTGGAAAGTTGACTGGAAAGTAAGTCAAGAAAAATCTCCCTAACTATCAAGTCAAGTCAAGTTAATGTCAAAATAACAACTGATCATGCTTTTTAATTCAACTTAAAGCTGAACTTTATTTATCAATGATTTATTTATTTTCTGCACAACTTCATTTAATGCTTTCTGTAAAAAGGTTCCTTGTCAATTTGGAAAAGAAATAACTAATATTTCTTTACAATACAAAATACAAATCGTGATGGACTTGTAGCTTGCCTGAGAAGTGTTTTGTAGAAAATAATGATTCTGGTAGTTTTTGTACTATGAACTTGAAGTTGAGGTTTGTGAAGTAAAGTTCTGAATTTGAAATTAATAACACTTAAAAAGCTAACTAGTTGCCTTGGTCAAAATTTACGTTCAAAGAATGAAGTTGACTGCAAATGAAGTTTCTTATGTTGTCTGAAGCTGCCCATTTTAACAGGATAGATTTCTCCAAAAAGTATTTTTTAAAACATTCGAAAATTTGGTTTAATACAAAAGACCACAGAAATCGTATAACAGCAAGCAAGGGTTAACCACATTAAGATCTTAGGTGAAAAACGTTAAACCATTTCTATCTGCATTATTATCAGACGTTTGGTCAAAGCCAGGCACTATTGTTGCTCGACCCACGTTATAGAAGTTTTTTTTCTAAAAATCTTCAAAGAGTAAACCCCCATGTCTAGACAGAATCTCCACAACAAATATGTTCAAGTAATATTCTAAAAGTAAATGAAAATATTTGATATGGATATTGAAGGGTAGAGAAATCTAATTCATGAATTTTCATAGTCTCAAAAAGCCTAAAAGGTGATAGTCTGAAGTGATAGATTTAAACTAAAAGCATCAATAAACCTTCTGAAAAGTATAATTTGCACTTGATACAACTTTGTTCTACAGAGTAGTTATTATCATATTATCAGGGTTTAAAATTGTCATGTAAATGCCACACGAAAAAGTTGTTGGTCTTTGAGACCGCCTACCAGTTTGTGTTGGATTTAAGATTAGCTTAATCCTTTCGGGACGGGAGTGGGACGTTTACATATAAATATTCTTTGTTCTGTACCACTCTCGTACCGAAAGGGTTAAACAGGAACAGATCAGATGAGGAATAAAAATTACATTACTACCAAAATAACAATAGAACAATTTACAAAACTCAGGCACACGAGAAAAAAAGGAGCCAATCCTTCAAAACTTATATACTAAGGAGCAAACAAAGCATATAATATGATATGTGCGACGAAACAAAACAAACTACACTCTACCGCTACCATCGAGTCTTAGCAATGTTAATGATAGTAAAGCTTTCTTAAGAACCTTAAATAAACGAAGTTAAGAATTTTCCATAGAATTTTAAGCTCCAATTCTGGCTGAGAATTTAAAAATCTCTTGAATAGAGAACTAATTGGAAACCCTATCCAATATGCAGAACCATGTATAGAGAACAATATTTTAGTCCAACAATTTTCCTAATTACCTAATTAATTCTTCACAAACGCAACGAACATCTGCTTGAAGAGTTAACAAGAACTTTCAACTGGATTTTCGACTGTGACAAGATTCCAAAAAAACATCATATTCCCTATAATAAAGAAAAGAAATCCAACAGATCGAAATAATAAAGAAAAGAAATCCAACAGATCGAAATAACTATCGGGAAATATCTTTTCTTAACGCTGTTACGGAGATCTTTAAAAGAACATCATTGGAAAGACTCACTGAGTGAGTAGATGAAAATATTTCATTCAGCGAATACCAAGCAGGATTCCACATTAGACAATTTTCTAATCCTGACAGAAACAGGCTTAAAATATGGCTGCCTTCATAGTCCACTTTTTTATCTCTCTTTTTGGATGACCTCACTGCACACCTGCTAAGAGGTTTATCTTAAGCGGAAACTAATATTGACTAAAAGTACGAATATAATGCAACTGATGATCAACAAACTCCAAGAAAATTTTGATTCATGGAACTTAAAGCTAAACACAAGCGAATCAAAAATATTGATTTTGCGAAATGGAAAATCGAATGGCAATGCAAGACATGGTACTGAAGAAACGATGAATAAGAAAAAAGTCAAACAATATCAAAATCTAAGCGTCCTGCTCACCCCCCATATTTCCTTCGAGGCCCACTTGGAAGATAATTTGAAAGAGGCAAAAATGGCAGGGATGGAATGGACCTACAGTTTTAAGCCGAAACCGAACGGCTAATTTGAGAAAGCACTTCATGACAAGAATTACTCTTGGAGAATTTTTCAATTCCTCGGAAGAGGCAGTACCCTAAATATAGAATTTTTGAAGCAGTGGTTCGTGTAATTATGTGCTATGCAACACAATAATGGGGAATCTGGCATTTCAAAGTAATGGACAGCTCTAAAGCTCCATCTTGACAACATTAAAAAGGTGACCATCCAACCAGGACATCGCCATACATTTAACATTGCTTTGCATCTAAAAAACTGCAACAAACGGTTTAGTCTCTTCAGAGAATAAAACGAACTAATGGACGGTGGCCAATACATAATCTCCTTGGAAAAGTATAGTCCGCCGAAGTTGAAGGCGTTCAAATACAAGATAGCCAAAAAAGATTGACAATACAAGATAGCCAAATAAGATTGACACACAAGTACCTTAAACATGCCTTGACAATCTAAGAATTACAAATTCACGTTTGAAAGATACAATTGTGTGTTTACATAGTTGATACAAAATTGGTTAAAATGTTTTGCCAAAAATCTGCCAATATTGGAAGATCTTCCAATCGTGTATACTTAGCTTTAGCCACGGCGGTAAGGTTTAAAGTAAAAATATAGTTTTCCATTAACAACCCAATTATTTTATGTGAGAATTATGGAAAATATAAATAAAAAGCACTATCTATCCAAGGAGCAAGTTCTCTGAACAATTGAGGGAATCTGCTCTACAAATAATCACCATATGTATACATTTTGCTTGAGATGTAAGCCAAGCATTTCAAGTTTTCATATGCGTGCAGATAGAAAAATGTTGCGTTAGATATTACCATAGTACAAACCGATTTTATTATGGATTCCATACGTAATAGGGCATTCTAAAGGACATTACAAGCCTTACTTATCCTACCATCAAATTCCGTACAATCATCATCGGTTGGAAAAGAAAATGAATTGCGAAACTTTTTTAGTGTGTGTTTTTGGGTTGGTCTTAAAACCAAGCATCTAGTTTAATTGCCATTCTTGTTGTGCATTTTTGATTATTTATAATGATCTAAAGGTCTGATATTTCCTTAACCTGATTATGCACAGCATTTGTGCCCTAAACCTTTAAAAAAATTAATCCGAATCATTAGTTGCATCTGCTTGAAAAGTTTTAAAAATGGATTTGAACTTTTTATATTAAAAAACAAACTTATTTTCTGCAATGCTGAGCAACCAAATGAACTAACTTACAAATGCTATTCTTAATGAAGCACCTGCTTCAAATTATTTAAATGATTTAATAGAGAAGGTCCTTAGCCTGAAAAGATGCTCATCAAACATGTAGTTTTTCAATTCTTGAACACCTTCTTAGGTGTTATATTTAAATACATATATCAATTGAATAACTTGCTCCGAAAATTGAGTTCTAAGCAATTAATATTTTGTATTCATACCACCGGTTAAGTGTTTTTTGTTTATATTATAAACAAATTGAAGGCAATCAGAAGTATAAATCCCACCATTTGGAGAACGACACATGGTCAAGTCTATTCTTGTTAAAAATATAATAAAATAATATAAAATGTTTCTATTGTTTAAATCGCGGAGTAAATCTTTAAATTTGTAATTCAACTTGTGCATTTTTTTTGTTTTAAACTTATTATCTTAATTTTATTTATTCTAAAAATAATAAGAAGAACCTGAAATAAGCAAATCAAAAAGTAATTGTACTCAAGCCCTAAATTGTCTTTCATAAATAAATATTAACTTTGATAAAATGTTTGTCTATGTTCAGCTACGAACACCGACGAATCATAGCCGAATCAACTCTTAAACTCTGCCTGAGGGAGCTCTTTGAATTGCAATGCATGCAAACAGATCCAAATTGGTCCAACTTCCTGTACGATGACAAGTCAAAGCGACTAATGCTGATTGATTTTGGTGCGACGAGGTTCTATCAAAAGGACTTCATCAAAAACTACCGTCATGTAAGTACTTTGATTCTTCTCTTGCATTAAGCTCAAACGTTAATCCATGAAATTGTATCTTTGCAGGTTATAATGTGTGCAGCCAATAACGATCGAAAAGGAGTTCTGGATACATCCAGAGAAATGGGATTCCTTACGGGTTATGAATCAAAGCAAATGGACGAAGCACATGTTGATGCAGTTATGATTTTGGGAGAGATATTCCGATATGATGGAGAATTTGATTTCGGATCTCAAAATACGACACAAAGAATAGCTACACTTGTGCCAACAATGGTCGCCCATAGATTATGTCCACCTCCTGAGGAGATTTATTCGATTCATAGAAAGTTGTCGGGGGTGTTTTTGTTGTGCTCTCGATTAAATGTTAAGATGAATTGTAAGCCTTTTTATAAGGAAATCATTGAAGGTAGTGTGAGGAATTGAGTATTATAACCAAAGCCTGGTGTGTGTTCTTAGAAATGAATAAAGTGTTGTTTTTTTAATCTTTTGATTACGACAATAATTATTTGGTGGATGTGTTATGTAGGTTGTTATTATAAACTTATCTCCTCAAAAATATTTGAAAAGTTTATGCAGATACTAAAATGTTTCATATAAAGTTAGGAGTATGTACATTTTTCCACAAACTTGTTACCGTAGGTACTTTTTCTTTTGAACTTCAACGAAGCTGTTTGTTTTCAATTAAACTAAAGTCCTTAGAAAGGTTAATGTCTCGAAAAATTGGATGGTTTATTTTTTGGGCTATGTTTATAATTCAAGTTCAATATAAATTTGATACTCAGGAAATTGAATTGCTAGGTTTAGGAATAAATATTTGACAAGTGACGTGAGAAAATGTCTTGAAACAGTTTTTTTCTTGGTTTCTTCTTAAAAATGAAAAAAAAAGGAAAGAAGGTATAACTCTTGATGTAGTATAGCTTTGTTGGTAGGAGCAAAAATTACCATTAGTTATTTTGGAACCCAAGGTTGCGTCGGTCGTTCAAGTGAAGTTCGAACATTTTATGAGCAGATGAAACGAAATTCACAAGTGCATAAACTTTAAATCGAAGACTGGAAAGACGATAGGGGAAACATCATAGTAGAACAGTAGTAAATGTTGAGGCTACGGAAGGATTACTTTTGCAGAATGCATAACCGCGAAGACGAACAACACCCCTTTCAGGCAGGATTATCCATTTCATATATGCACGACGAAAGCAAACAATCCCGTTTTCCCAGATAAAGTAAAGATTGCCATGCATAAGATGAAGTCTAACAAAGCCGCTAAAGCAGATGGCTTAAATGCCAAACTTTTTAAAGCAGCTGGATATAATTTGGTTAGGAGCATGAACCAACTTATCTGTATAATATGGTCGGAAAAAAGCATGCCCGATGAATGGAACCTCAGTATTGTTTGCCCGTTACTGAAAAAAGGAGTCCCTCCAAACTGCACCAACTATAGAGGAATTGTTTTATGTTATGTGTATTTGACCAATTATTTTATTTATATACAAGATATAAGGAAATAGTTTACTAAACATACTCTGCCTTAATAAGTGAACGTCCAAAGTCCATCCTCAGTGTGGCTTTAGATCAGGAAAGTCCACAGTCGATCAATTATTCACATTACGACAGATTCTGGAAAAACCCCAAGAACATCAAATCGACACCCACCATCTCTTCATCTATTTCAAGGCCGCATATGACAGTATCTACTGGGACGAGCTTTATAGAACCATGTCTAGTTTTGACAAAATCGTCCGTTTGTGCAGGATGACTATGGAGAATTCGCGCTGCTCCATAATAGTTGCAAACAACTTAACATAACCTTCCGATGTTAAAAAAGGCTTTCGAAAAGGTGATGCGCTGTCATGCGATTTCTTTAACATCGTACTTGAAAGAATAGTGCAGAGCTCCAACTTCAACACTAGGCGCATTATCTTTCAAAGGTCTGTCCAATTACTATCACATGCTGATGCCATTCACATATTCGGAAATCTCAGCGTGATGTCAATGGAACTTTTGTAAGTATTGAGACAGATGCGGCAAAAATGAGCTTATCATTAAATGAGGGTAAAACAAAGTACATGCCGTGTTCAAGAAAGGACCTGCAACACCGACGGCTCAGTCAAAACGTCACCATCGACAGATGTAACTTTAAGGTAGTTTAGGACTTTGTCCACCTGGGGTCCGCTATGAATGTAGAAAACAACAACACCAGCTCTAAAATCAAACGAAGAATTACTCTTGCTAACCGCTGTTTCTTTGGGCTAAGAAAACAATTAAGTAGTAAAGATGGATGCGTCACGTAGAGCGCATGGAAATCAATGCTCTGGTCCGGAAAGTCTTTGAATCCACGCTCACAGGACAACGCAGTCAATTGAAGTGAAAAGTGACCTCAGCAGAAGTGAAAAGTGACCTCACACGACTTGGAGTGCGCAACTGGAGACATCTAGTTATGGACAAGTTTATTGGGTGAGGTCCTAGTTCACATAGGATTGGGGCCTGATTATAGGATTCGCGGCGAATCGCTTTGCTATCGAGTTTGCCATTTTTCAATTATTGCTTTCGCTTTCGCCTTCTTCGTTTGGAATTCGACCAATTAACGAACTCGAATGCGAATTTGAAATGTCATAATGTTTGTTGGCGAGTTGAAATCCGACAGCTTTTTTTTTGGCGGATTCACAGGCGAAAGAGTGTTCATTATTATTCACTGTTCGATTTCGTGGATTCTTTCTTGATTGTAATTATATAAAAATGTGAGTTAGCTTTATTTTAATTTTTTGGGGAGAGTACGATAACTATGGCGACAAAGTTTAATGACGGATTTGTATAGAACAGTTAAAAACAAGCATTTTTTACTATGGGAGGGGGGTCTTTCTCCCCCCGTTTAGGCGGTAGGGGCAATTTAAAAAAATATGTATATTAAATGGAAAAAATAATTAAAAAATAACGGTAATACTTACAATTAAGTATATATACCTCAGCGATGGAGAGAAGTAAAGGTAGTTTTCATTCCCAAGGCGGGCAAATGTTCGCATGTCAACCCTAAAGATCTAAGACCTATTAGCCTATCATCATTCATTCTCAAACCTCTGGAACGTTTGATTGATATCCATGTACGTAACAGCATTGATAAGAGACTATCGATGTCTCAGCATGCTTACTGCAAAGGGAAATCGGTAGAAACAGCCTTGCACACCTTGGTAAGAACTATCGAATACTCCCTAGAACAAAAACAATATACTATGGTGGCCTTCCTGGATATTGAAGGTGCTTTCAACAACGTTGACACATCCGCTATCACTTCTGCTATGACGACCCTAAACGTCGAAAACTCACTCTGTGAATTGATAAATCTAATGCTAAAAAGCAGGATCAGGGGATTTTTGTACGAAAAGGTCTGTCAGTAGAGGCACATAGTAGTGGAACATAGTGGTTAACGAGCTACTAATAACCCTTGAGAGAGAAGGCTAGAGAGTGGTTGCTATGCCGATGATGTTGCTATCGCCGTCATAGGAGAACATGCTAATACACTGAGAGACCTCCTCCAAAACGCACTCAATATGCTCACTAGATGGGCAGATCACTGCGGACTCACTATTAATCCGCAAAAACCAGACCTAGTCCTTTTTACACGGAAATACCAGATCCCGGAAATTGTACCTCCCTCAATAAAAGATGTACCACTAATTTTTACCAATGGGGCCAAATATCTTAGTCTGATATTGGACAAAAAATTAAGTTGGAAACCTAAAATTCAGGAAAGAGTTAAAAAAGCTGCAGCAGCTCTTTTCCTTTGCAAAAAGGCCATAGGAAACAAATGGTGTTTTCAACCTCGCATAACTTATTGGCTATACACATCGGTCATCCGACCAATACTTATGTACGGGGTTGTAGTGTGGTGGACTGCACTGGAGAAAGTCACATACTACGACAAACTCAGCAGAGTCCAACGCACTGCATGTCTCTGCATTAGCGGGGCTCAATGGACCAACAACAATGTTGGGCACTCCATCATTCTGAACCTCTTTGGTTCTATACCAAAGTACATAGACTACACTATCCCAAAACCCCAATTTGGTAAAAACTTCCAGGTATCCATTTCATCCAGAGATGAATGGGAAGACAAAAAACTCCTAGATGACAAAAGCATCCATTTTTACACAGATGGATCCAAGACAAATGAGGGAGTTGGTAGTGGTGTGTACTCAGAAAAGCTTAATCTAAGCATCTCATTCCGCCTCCCTAATCATTGTAGCATCTTCCAAGCGGAAATTTTAGCGATCAAAGAGGTTCTCTCCTGGCTAAGAGAAAACGTGATATCAACTTCTGATATCCGCATCTTCTCTGACAGTCAGGCTGCTATCAAGTCTCTTGACGGCGTCTCAACCAAATCTCTAACGGCCCTCGATTGTCGATCGTCGCTTATGGAGATGGCGCAGCAATTTAACATTCACCTACGCTTGGTGCCAGGCCACAGAGACATCGCAGGAAATTGTAGAGCCGATGAACTCGCTAAAAATGGAACCGTCATACCTATTTCACCTGAAAGGGAGAAGATAGGTATACCGATAGCTACATGTAAACTTCTGCTAAAAGAAACAGCTTTCGAGATAGCAAACTCTAGGTGGTACAATTTACCAACATGCGCAGCCACAAAACTAATATGGCCTTCACTGGACCTAAAGCGCTCTAAAGACTTGTTATCTCAAACCTAACCTACAATTAAGTATTATACCTTTTTTTAAAGCCAACATTTTTGTCTATTAGCTTGTTTTTAAATCAAGTCAAAACTATGCATAGTTTTTGAAAAAAATTGTTTTAACTTAAAAATTTATGCAAAAAAAAATTTAAAAAAAAGGTTTAATGTGTAGTTTTTCAAAATTTTCAAATTATCTACTGTTTTTTTTTTTAGAATTCATTGCTCTTATTTGTTTTTCATCAAAAACTGAAAACTAGATGACTTTATGTCTTCTAGTTCTTGAGAAAATTAAAAATTACCAAAAAAAATATTTTAATGAAATTACTTTTTCCTTGCTTAAGTATTAACGTACTCTTATTTTGATAGTAATAATCGAACATGTATTAAGATACACCTAGGGTAAATTAATTTTTCTTAAATCCAGCTTATTTAAATGCAAAAGAAACTTTGCATGCACCCCATCTTGCACCCACCGAACCTTGCCCCCTCCCCACCTTGCACGCACTCCAACTTGCAGCCACCCCAAATCCTATAGTGTTCCCAAGCAGGGGGGTTGCAGATCCCACTGTTGCATACACCCAAACTCGCACCTACCATTGTTACTATCAAAATAAATCCACTCAAGCAAAAAAAAAGAATTAAATTAAAATAGTAGTTATGGTTATTTTCAATTTTCTCAAAAACTAAAAGACATAAAATCATCTAGTTTTCAGTTTTTGATCAAAAACAAATAAGAGCAATAAATTCTGAAATAAAAACAATGGTAGATAATCTTGAAGTATTGAAAAATTACACTTTAAACCTTTTTTTTTGACTTTTTTTTACTCAAATTTTGAGTTTAAAATTAAATTTTTCAAAAACTACGCATAGTTTTGACTTGAATTAAAAACTGGCTAATAAAACAGAATGTTGGCTTTAAAAAATGTATAAAACTTAATTGTAAGTATCACCGTTATTTTTTAATTATTTTTTTCCATTTTAAATAATAATTTTTTTAAATTGCCCCTACCGCCTAAACGGGGGGAGATAGACCCCCCTCCCATAGTAAACAATGCTTGTATTAAGCCCCTCTACCAAAAACCGTTATTATATCTTGGCGCCAAAGTTATCGTACTCGTGCCAATTTTTTTTATAATGAAATATAAAATTTTGAATAAATCAAATAAAATTTGATCCAAGATCTTAGTTCAAAACCGTTCTGTTTAAGTTCGTGAATTAAGTATTATACTTTCAACGACAGAGACCTTGAGTTTTATCCCCTACTCTTAAGAACTTTGCATAAACTTTCGTACAAACAGGTGCGGGTGCTTCATTTTGAAAACGACTTCTTCTAAAATAAAAGCTTTCCATATTTCCTAACGTTTCGTTCAAACGTAAAGTGACTCAATTGGTTTCTATGTAAATTTCGAGCGGGAAATACCGCCAATGTAACATATGATTTAAAAAGAAACCACTAGATGACCCACCCTGTATCTGCATTGTACTTATACGTCTTCTCTGTAGAACTCCAATACGTTCAAATTCTAAAATTTTGCTTTGTTTTTAAAATAAGAATGATATGTTTTTACGTTAAAATAAAGGAGTTCCTACAGCAATACAAAAATTTGAGAATCTTATTTTTCATTCAAGCTGCCTTTATTCATATTCTCATATGTATTAGACTTGTAGATTTAAAATGTAGGTAAACATAAACATGTAAATCAAAGGTCAGACA
This sequence comes from Eupeodes latifasciatus, assembly GCA_920104205.1. Classification (NCBI taxonomy): domain Eukaryota; kingdom Metazoa; phylum Arthropoda; class Insecta; order Diptera; family Syrphidae; genus Eupeodes; species Eupeodes latifasciatus. The sequence goes on along the minus strand of OV049924.1, from coordinate 101,734,183 downwards.
GTGTTTTCTTGTTTTTTGAATTCCCATAAAATTGTTATGCCTATGCGTCTAAATGTTACGCGCTTCCCACTTATCTCTTTATTGTTTCGTTAATAACATATACCTACATACAATGTTATAGCGCGCGTGTTAAATGCGATAGAATGTTTGTCTAAGAAAAGCTACATTACCACAGGACAAAAGTTAATTATCCTGCTTTCACCCGCAGTTGTTCTTGAAAACCGCAAATAGATCAATAAACAAGCTTCTCTGTCTTTACTGCTTGCCATATCGTTTTGAACCTCGACTTCATACCTACCTTTCCTTTCTTCAGTCTTTAATCCCGCTGGCGGGCGTTTCAAATATACATATATAGAATAAGGGTTCAAAGCATCAACAGAAACATTTCATAACTTCAGTATATTGTAGAAGATTTTTTAGGGTATACCTATCTACAGACATACATAAGTAAAAGGGTATAAGAGATACCAACCCCATAACAAGAAAACAAGTGAATTAGTCAAAAATCCGAATCCACCTTCAAAGCTGTTGTCAGAGCGATACGACTTAATTTGGTATGGATGTGAGCGGTCGGGAGTCAGAGAAGAAAAATAGGATTCAGTTACAAAGCTAAATCAACAAAAACTTCCAGTGTCGGATTTTCAAGATAAAGTTATTGGTCATGCTCTAGTGTACAATCCTTTAGGTAGGGCGCAGGTGTAATGTATTGACCAAGTTTGGGAGGATATGTAATTATGGATTGCCTTAAGTGGTGCTTCTAGCTTTTCTAGTGTACAATAAAGCATGTTGGTCCTGTTAATTATACATTCGTCTATTCAAATTATTAATGTTTTAAATACTTTGTTATCTTTTATCACTCTGCTTGATATGAAATTGTAGTTACATAGTTTTTAGTATAAAAGAAATTTTCTATTATTATTTTTTCATTCTGAATAAAATCTTGTTTCTATAAGGATATAAGGATATAAGGACTTTCGTTTGCTTAAAATAACTTCCAGAAATCTTTATTAAATTATAACCAATAGGTTATGGGCCCAGATTTCATTAATAGAAAAGTAAACGAAATAACAGAAACATAATTTGAGTGCAAAAGGATAATTAAGGGAACATAACATTTTCAAATGGCAGAATCATTAAGGACAACTTTCAATAAATTGGGAAATGACAACTATCATATATGGAAGTACAAGCTGGAGCTTTTATTAAGAAAGGATGATTTGTGGGAAGTCGTTCTCAATCCAAAACCAAATCCAACAACATCTGAATGGATGAAAAAGGATAGTGATGCAAAGGTCCTAATTGTGTTATTAGTTGAAGACAATCAACTTCATCATGTCAGAAAGGCTGACACAGCTAAAGATGCGTGGGACAAGTTAAAAAATCACCATGAAAAATCAACGCTCAGCAACAAGGTGCAAATAATGCGTAAAATTTGTAGTTTAAGACTTGAAGAAGGCTCAAGTATGGAAGACCACATCCAAGCTATGACGACATATTTTGATAAGCTTGTAGCATTAGGGGATCAAGTGTCGGACAATTGGACTATTGCAATGGTCCTTAGCAGTTTACCCAGGTCGTTCGACACTCTCGTTACTGCACTAGAAACTAGAGATCAAACGGAACTGACCTTAGAACTAGTTGAAGCTAAGTTGCTTGAAGAGTCGAAGAGGCAAAATAAAGGAAATACAAATACAGCTTTAAAGGTATCAAATAGGTATTCTAACGAATCCACTAAATGTTTCTTTTGCAACAAAAAGGGTCATATGAAGAAAGAATGTCGCAAATATTTAGAATGGAAGAACAACCAGAAAAAGGGAAAAGTAAACAAAGTTACATCTTCCAATGAATTTTGTTTTGGCTTAAGCGATGGAGTATATGGAGACTGGGTTATTGATTCGGGTGCAACAGTCCATATATCAAACAACATAGCAAATTTCGTTAACCTAGACTCAAGCAATTATGAAAAGGTTATTGTAGCAAACGGTGAAGAAATCAAACAAAAAGGAAAAGGAACTTGTAAAGTAAAAATAGTGAACAGAAACAACAAAGAAGCAACAATTCGAATCCAAGATGTCCTGTATGTACCTGATCTTCAAGGAAGCTTACTGTCTGTCAGAAGGTTAACTGACAAAGGATTTACAGTGAGTTCTGCAAACAAATTGTGTACGATCAATAGTAAGGATGGAGAAGAGGTAGCTTTAGCGGACTTGACTGGTAGTCTATACAAACTTAGACTGAAATCAAGCAATCAAGAGATTTTACAAGTTGAAGACAAAGCCTACCAGGTACGTTGTCTTGATCATTGGCATCGTTTGTTTGGTCACCGAAATACTGAAGCCATCAAGAGATTAGAAACTGAAAAATTGGTGAGTGATTTTCGAATTGTAGATTGTAAGCACAGTAAAGAATGCCATATATGTACACAATGTAAAATGACCCGTTTACCATTTACGAAGTCATCTAGTGAGAGTCATGCACCAATGGATTTAATACATAATACATAGTGATGTGTGTGGTCCAATGCAAACGACTACCCCAAGTGGAAATAAATATTTTTTAACATTCATTGATGATTTCAGTAGATTTACAGTGGTATACCTCCTTAAAGATAAATCCGATGTCTTTGAACGTCTTACTGAGTATATTGAAACCATGAAAAATATGTTTTCAATGAAGCCTAAGATAATACGATCGGACAATGGAGGTGAATATACAGCGGGTAAGGTCTTACGATTTTTCGCGAAGGAAGGCATACAGTACCAGCATACCACACCTTATACTCCTCAGCAGAATGGGAAAACCGAGCGGAAAAATAGGTCTTTGATTGAGATGGCTCGGTGTATGCTGTTAGAAGCGAATTTGGGATATGAATTCTGGGGAGAAGCAATTATGACGGCAAACTACCTTCAAAATAGATTACCTTCAAGCGTTATGCCAACAACTCCTTACGAAAGATGGACTGGAAAGAAACCCAATATAGATAATCTTCATGTGTTCGGATCTAAAGCTTATGTTTATACATCTCAAGAGAAACGAAGAAAATTAGATGATAGAGCTAAACTAAGAATTTTTGTAGGCTACGATGAACATTCAAAAAGGTATCGTTTAGTTGACAAGAGCACAAAGAAAATAAAGATAAGCAGAGATGTAAAATTTCTTGATACTAATTTCGATTTTCATAAGGGGGATAATGAACAAAATGAAGAATCTGAAGTTAATATATCAATACCTATAAGAACTCGCGACTTTCGTGCTGAACCTGACGAACATAACCGTGATGTCGAGGAAAACCAACAACAATTAGAAGACATTGTTCCAATTTCAAGACAGTCAACAAGAATAAATAAAGGAATACCACCAAAACGATTCATTAACGGGGCAAATATGGTACAAGAGGATCTTATAGAGGAGCCCCGAAACTATAAAGAATCTATAACATGCAAATGCAGCAAACAGTGGAAAAAAGCCATGGAAGAAGAGTTTCAAGGTCTTGATAAAAATAAAACTTGGGATTTGGCAGTTTCACCGAAGAATGCAAATATAGTCGGTTGCAGGTGGACCTATAAGGTAAAGCGTGATGTCAACGGACGTATCCAAAGATTCAAAGCTAGACTTGTCGCCCAGGGGTACACACAAAAATACGGACTTGACTATGATCAAACTTTTGCGCCAGTGGTAAGACAGACAACTTTTAGACTTCTTTTATCTATAGCCGGTAAATACAAAATGAAAGTAAAACATATGGATGTAAAACCTGCTTTTTTAAACGGAGAACTGAAGGAAGAAATTTACATGAGACAACCGCCTGGATTTGAAATTGGAGAAGGTCTTGTTTGTCGACTAAAGAAAAGTCTATACGGTTTGAATAAATCGAAATTCAAACTCAGGATATATATTCTTTATGAACGGAGGAGCTATAAGTTGGTGTTGCAGAAAACAAACTTGCGTATCTCTTTCAACAACTGAAGCGGAGTTCATAGCTTTATCTGAAACGTGTAAGGAAGCATTTTGGCTGAGGCAACTTCTGAACGATCTCAATCACTCTCAGACCCAACCCACACTTATTTACGAAGATAACCAAAGCTGCCTCAAGCTCATATGTCAAGAAAAACTAAGCAACAGATCAAAACATATCGACACTAATTTTTACTTTGTGAAGGACTATGTGGATAAGAATATTGTAAGATGTCAATATTGCCCAACAAATGATATGTTAGCAGATATGTTAACAAAACCACTATCAGCAACTCGAATCCAAGAACTAAGAACGAAGTGTGGAATTCAGACGAATGAAGAGGAGTGTTAATTATACATTCGTCTATTCAAATTATTAATTTTGTAATTATTTTGTTATCTTTTATCACTCTGCTTGATATAAAATTGTAGTTACATAGTTTTTAGTATAATAGAAATTTTCTATTATTATTTTTTCATTCTGAATAAAATCTTGTTTCTATAAAGGATATAAGGACTTTCGTTTGCTTAAAATAGCTTCTAGAAATCTTTATTAAATTATAACCAATAGGTCCCTGTACATGTACTCTAAAAATAAATGAAGTTGACTTTTGGATTGGACTCTTTTGGTTCAAGGCTCCAAATAACTAAATACAGCCTTTAGAAGTTTTCTATTTTCTTACCACCCTCTTCGGTTTAATTAGTTTATTCCCGACATTCCTTAGGATTGTCAAGGACTTTTTTTTGTCTTTACTTGTTTTTATAGAGAAATAATTTGTGGGACTTGGATATGTCTTCGTTTGCACGTACCTTTCAATAGGTAAGGTACATAAGATGTCCGTCAGACACAGAAATACTATGGCAATGGCACCAGCAGGAGTAGTAGTAGCAGCAGCAGAAATATAGTGGGTGCGATTTTACCTATCGTCTTTGTCATCATTTTCAAGTAAGACGTTACACACCATAGGTGGCAAATGATTATGAAGGCGTTTGTGCTGGTGTTGGGTGCAAAACCAAGTGGAAGATATAGAAGTCTCCTTAATTAACTTTAAGAACCCTCATAGTTAATCTTGTAGTTATATCCTCATTGTTTCTGATGTTACAACCTACAAACACTATAGCTAAACCACCAGCAGGTGTAGTCTTAGTGGAAAGTGTGTGGAGTGGGAGTAATATTTTAAGCTATTTTGTTGCGGCGGGAGGGATGAATTTAAATTTTACCTTAAGGCTAAGAAATCACTTCTGGATTTAATGGAGTCATAAGGTGACGAGAGACGAGAGGGCCTATTTTAAATAAAAAAAAAGTTCAATTTAATAAAAAGGAAAAAAAGCAAAAATGAATGCAAAACTTGATATATGAGTACAAATTAAATGTAGTTATCTTTCTTTATTTTCGAGATGAAAACCATTTGTTATCAGTTTCATTTTTGTTTGTTTTTGTAGGTTTTCTTGTTTTGTAAAAAAAAGTTGTCAATTGGACAACTAAAAGTCTAAAAAAAATAACTAAAAGTTAGCAACAACATTTAGAATATGATAAAATAAGTTTAATTTCAATATCTGTTTTTGTTAACTAGTTTTATAATCGAAACCCAATTTTTACCATTTTTTTAATGTTTTTATTTTGTATATAAAAAATACCGATGGAATTTTTCTGAGAACATTATCTGACGTTAACAACGTAGAATGGAAATCAGTTTTAAACAATTTTGGGAAGCTGTTTTTGTAAAGGGTGTCCCAAAATTAACGCAAGATTTGAATTTGCCGCCATTTGTGCAGTGAAGTGTTGGCAATCCTGAAAAAAAGCAATTTGACAGCTACCAGTATAGGGTTATTAAAAATGGATCGTTACATGATAGAACAACGTGTCTTCATTATTAAAGAATATTTCAAAAATAGTGAAAGCTTGGCGGCTGATTTTTCGAGCAAAATCATCCTAAGCGATGAAGCACATTTTCATCTTGATGGCTTTGTCAATCGCCAAAATTGCCGCATTTGGGGTTCGGAGAACCCACATGTGATTGTCGAAAAACAAATGCATCCACAGCGGTTGACTGTATGGTGTGGATTTTGGGCTGGAGGCATAATTGGGCCATATTTTTGTGGTTTCAACAAGACGGTGCCACATGTCATACAGCCCGTGAAACAATTCAATTACTGCATGAGACATTTCCAGGTCGTGTACTCTCTCGTTTCGGTGATCAAAATTGGCCTCCTAGATCGTGTGATTTAACACCATTAGACTTCTTTTTATGGGGTTATTTGAAATCACAAGTCTATGTCAACAAGCCCACAACCACCCGTGCATTAAAGGAGGAGATTCAACGCTGCATCAACGAAATTCAGCCACATTTATGCAGAATGGTCATGGAAAATTTCAACAAAAGAGTGCGCATGTGCATGCAAAGCCGTGGAGGCCATTTGTCCGATGTGTTATTCCATACATAACCCTATCCTATGTACTTTACGAGTCAATAAAAATATAACTATCAAAAGACTAAAAACGGCGTTTTCTATTTAATTCAAATCTTGCGTTAATTTTGGGACACCCTTTATGTAGATTCTTATGTTTTATAAAACAACAATGTACAAAACAGTATTTTTTATAAGACAATAACTGATTTAACGGCAATATTATTGCTAAGATATTTGACTCGAAAATCACCAATACAACTCTTAGTAGCATTATTTTAAATTTTAATTTTTTGTAAAAAAATCGTCACTTTGATTTTTCTAAAAAATTACCAGATGTCGTTATTCTTTGCTGAAAACAATTATTTAAAAAAGAAAAAGAGGCTGGAATGCGATCCACACTGATAACTCATCCTGTCTGTGGACTTGTCTTGCTTAAAAGGTTTGTAGGTTTTCGTGCGTGTTATGTTAAAAAAGTTGTCAGTTGAATGATTTTAAAAAAATTTAAAATTACCAGCAATATTTTGCATATGATGAAATATTTTGATTTTAAAATCGATTTTTGTTAACAAGACTTATAGTCGAAACCCAATTTTTACCAATTTTAGTAGCATTTTTTAAATAAAAAAATACAAATTGGATGAATGACATTAATCTGAAGTCAATGTTTTCTATTATTCACGAGATATCGGGAACCGACAATATTGTATTAAAAAACTGACGGTTGGATTTTTATAAAAAATTTACTGAATGTCGAAAACAATATTTTCTGTGAGATTAAAATGGTTTGATGAACCCAAAATTTTTAATTTTTAAAAAGATATTTGAGTCGACAGTAAATGTTTAACAAGTTTTCGTATTGTTTTCTTTAGGTTTTTATTTTTTTTACGAAAAACTGCCAATTCAATTTTTCTCAAAATTTTACCGAATTTTAAAAACAATATTTCTTATAAAATAAAATTAGTTTGAAGCCATAATCTCAAATTTTTGAAAAGATAATTTAACTTTATAATAACTTTTAGTAATGTTTTGCTAAAATGCGGTATTTTAAAATACTGTACGGTCAAAATTCTGTATGATACTGTACGATACTGTATGGTCACAATACTGTATGGTTAATATTCTGTGTTTCAAAATACTGTAAATTTAAAATATTGTGTATCCAAATGCTGTATCTCATAATACTGTATAATACTGGAAGTTTTGACCAATCAATTAGTTTGGTGCAATTGTTTATGCAATTGTTGATTATGATCAATTTATGTAAAAATGTGAGAGAGATACAAATAACTAAGAAGAAGAAAATGAGAAAGAGAAAATAAGAAGATACCATTTATGTTGTTTTCGTTTTTTTTTATTTCAAAAACTTACGAATTATTATAGGTACATATGATTTTGTTCAAGGGATGTATTTTAGAACATTATGCTAATAAAAAATTATTATAATTTTTTTTTAAAAAAAAGTATTCTGTTTTCAAAATTCTGTATTTCAAAATGCTATAAATAAGGCTAAAAAGTAAAAATCGTTTTGATAATGTAAAAAAGTGCACATCTTTTTACATTGTCAAAACGATTTTTATTTTTTAGCCTTATTTACAGCATTTTCAAATACAGAATTTTGATATACAGAATTTTGAGATGCAGTATTTTAATCATACAGTATTTTGTACATACAGTATTTTGAAATACATTATTTTGAGATACAGTATTTTAAATACAGTATTATGATCCATACAGTATTTCGACCCCAACCCGTGAAAAAACTATCAATCTGTTTTTATCAAAATTTAACTGAATTTTGAAAACAATATTTTTTATAAGATAAAATTAATTTGAAGCCAATAACTCAAATTTTTGAAAAGATATTCAAATCCATTGCAATAAGTCTCTATGTGAAGTTAATAATGTTAACGATAAACAAAATATCTTTTTATACCTAATTTACAAAAAGGTCCCTTGAAAAGATTTGACTGCATAGCATAGATGCCGAATGTGCTATTTATTATACAGGGTTTTTCAAAGTAAAGCGTCATAATCATCCTATCAGATCAACAATTAAGCGTTTAGTGGACAAATTTGAATCCACAGGCATAGTATAAAATGTTCCCATACCAGTGAGACAAAGAATTGCCCGTAGTGTCGAGAATATTGCTGCCGCTGAGGTTTCAGTTGCATGAAAGCCCAAATGTGTTTCTCACACGTCGTCGTTCTCAAGCGTTGGGCATCTCTGTGACGTCTTTGTGGCGAATTTTGCGAAAAGATCTTGGCCTACATCCTTACAAGATTAAATTGACACAAGAACTGAAGCCGCTTGACCACCAGAATTTCGTATGTTCGTGAATTGGGCTGAGCAACAACTTGAAAATGATTCGGATTTTCATCGAAAAATCATCTTCAGCGATGAGGCTCATTTCTGGCTGAATAGCTTCGTCACAAAATATGCGGCAATCCACACGTACTCCATGAGTCATCATTGCATCCCGAAAAAAATACGGTTTGGTGTGATTCTTCCGTGATGATCAAGATCGGCACATTACTGTGAATGGGGATCGCTACCGTTCATTGATAATCGAATATTTTTGGCCCCTCTTATTGAAAAGTCCGATATATGTATATATTCAACTTCCAAATTTTAAAAATGTTGCATCAAACATGCATGTAATATTTTCATTGTTTAATGGTCGGATGTTGTATGTTGCAAGTAAATTTGATATACCTTCGGAAATTTGCTTTCCCTAAATATTCTTCTCCATAGTTGCTAAATTTGCTTTTTCAATTTTATAAGACACTTAGTTTTTGAGATACATATTTGACTTTTAAGTCAAACAAAAATAACAAAAGATAAAGTTGAATGTACCGTTAGAAAGATACTTTGCAAAAGCATCCTAGAGATCTTAAAATAGTTAATTTTGCATCTAGGGAGAAACATCTTTCCAACTTTCTTTAAAATAAATTCCAGGTAGATTTTTGGTGTTATGGTCTAATTTCAAGAGGCAAAACGTCCATTTGCGTTATATTTGGTTGTTACAGTCAAAGTCCATTAAATGTTTAGTCGTTTTATTCTTTTTTTTTTAAAGCATTGAGCCCGTGGACAATATGAGAAAGAAATAAGGTACAGGGACCTTGCTCTTATGCCATCATTCAAAAAACTACCTGTAAATACAAACATTTAACGAAAATAAAAGAAAACTTTTTTAGACCTATTCACTTAACTCGTAGTGTACTCATAATATATGATTCACAATATATTCTATCAATTTATTGTGACCATTTTTCCTTCCTTTAAAAATGTCCCCACTCAACACTGTCAGTACCCATTTTTTGATTTCTATCTGTGATTCTATAGGTACTCGGTCTATAAATTATTGTTGTATCTATGTTTTAAGGGGTAGTTTTGATTTTGACATTAATTTCGTTATGCAGCACAGAAGCGTTTGATAAGCCGCCCATTAGTTGACCATGTGATATGTGCGTCCGATAAAAAAAAGAAGAAAACAACAACAACTCTATACAAAAATAAAGGAAATAAGTGATTTCCAAGTTGAATTTGAATTGGCGATATTAATCCACAGTGTGTGCCTCTAAATTGATGCATTTCATGAGAAGATTGATGAAATATTGGTTTTGATAAAAATAAGTATCTATGTAAATGAAACAATCTTTGCGATTGAAGAGAAAAATTTAATTATTCATTGTCGAAAATTTCAGTACATATGTATTTAAAAAACTTTTTTTGGGAAGGGTCTTCTAAAATTTAGTTATTATTTAAGCCATAATTGTTTAGTAAAAGTTGTGTTTGCGAAGTAACTTTTTACTTGAATAAAATTTGAACTTTTATTTGTTTTAATATTAAAAATTGTAGATTATGACAAAGTTTAGCATAACATACCCCGAAAAAAAATTAAGCTGAATTTCATGTAAGTTTCATCAAAGGAAAAGTTTCGTAAAAGTTTGTATTTAGAGCGCCAAGAACTTGCACTTTGATATACTAGCTATAGTGATTGTGATTAGTCAATAAAATTAGGTTTCTTTTTCTCTGCTCAAGCAAAATAATACTTTTACATATAGAATCGAGCTGTCCTGAATTCAAATATCGCCTTTAAATGTTTTATTACATCAGGTTTTTAAAAAAATTATTTTAAAAATGATAAAGACAGCCCAAAACTGATTTTTAAGACTGAATTTAAAAACAAGATATCCTTTAAAAATATATTGTAGGATGATTTTGCAAAGTATATGTAAATCCTTATCTTCTAGATACAATTTAAAGCATTTAAGTATCTCAATTAGTTTTCTTACTTTCTTATTAGTTATGAGATTACTCATTGGTCTTCATTTGACTCTAACTGAAGTTTTAAAAAATCTTGAATGTAATTTCTTTATTCTTTTGAATAATACCTTTAAGAGTTAATTTTTACTACTGCTCAAACTCAGAAATACCCGTTTTCAACTTTATTCTTAAACTTAAACAAAAACTTGATGTTATAACTCTAAGACTGTTAGTTTTCATTCCCAAGGCGGGCAAATGTTCGCATGTCAACCCTAAAGATCTAACGGCTTGCGTACACCTAAGCCGTCATCGGCCGAATTTTGCTCGGCCGTTGTCGGCCGAACTCGGCCGATCGAACCAAACGCATAGAAAGGAAATAGAGCGCGTACACCACTGAAAGCGGCATCGTCCGATGACGGCCGATAATAACCGATCAACCGAAATAATCCAAACATGTTTGGATTTTTCGTCCGTTGTCGGGTCAATTCATACCATAAAGTTCACGAAAAAAAATAACGAAAAATTAATTAATTGTATTCACAACAGGCCACCTCTCTGGCATAAATTTTCAAAAATTTATAACAACAGAGATGGAACTGACTGTTGCGGATATAAAGAAACAGAATCCCGACCTCATACCCAAGTCACAACAACATAAAAAACTATGAAAAATCGGTGCCTATAACTCAAAATCAACTTTTTACTTTTCAAAGATTTGGAAGGTTTATGAAAAGAAACATTGAAGCATTTGATGGGTTATAATTTCAAATCTTCAGTTTCTTTCTTTGCATAAATATTTGATTAACCCATACACACCGACGACGACGTCTTATACATACGTTGACGCATTAAATGATGGTATGAATTTCGAAAATATACATTTCTTTGAAATCTTCCATTAAAAAAATTATTATTTTTACATCCAAGCTTCACAAATTCAGACTCCAAACCGGTAGGTATCGTCCGATGTCGGAAGCAGTGTATGCAGTCGAACGCCCGATACGCTCGTCCGAATTGTTCCGATCCGATATCGGCCGATAAATCGGTTTTAGTGTACGCGAGCCGTAAGACCTATTAGCCTATCATCATTCATTCTCAAAACTCTGGAACGTCTGATTGATATCCATGTACGTAAAAGCATTGATAAGAGACTATCGATGTCTCAGCATGCTTACTGCAAAGGGAAATCGGTAGAAACAGCCTTGCACACTTTGGTAAGAACTATCGAATACTCCCTAGAACAAAAAGAATACACTATGGTGGCCTTCCTGGATATTGAAGGCGCTTTCAACAACGTTGACACATCCGCTATCACTTCTGCTATGATGACCCTAAACGTCGAATACTCACTCTGTGAATTGATAAATCTAATGCTAAAAAGCAGGATCATCAACTCTAAGATGGGGGATTTTTGTACGAAAAGGTCTGTCAGTAGAGGCACTCCGCAAGGTGGTGTTCTGTCCCCTCTCCTGTGGAACATAGTGGTTAACGAGCTACTAATATCCCTTTAGAGAGAAGGCTAGAGAGTGGTTGCTATGCCGATGATGTTGCTATCGCCCTCATAGGAGAACATCATAATACACTGAGAGACCTCCTCCCAAAACGCACTCAATATGCTCACTAGATGGGCAGATCACTGCGGACTTACTATTAATCCACAAAAAACAGACCTAGTCCTTTTTACACGGAAATACAAGATCCTAGAAATTGTACCTCCCTCAATAAAAGGTGTACCACTAATTTTTACCAATGAGGCCAAATACCTTGGTCTGATATTGGACAACAAATTAAGTTGGAAACCTAATATTCAAGAAAGAGTTAAAAAAGCTACAGCAGCTCTTTTCCTTTGCAAGAAAGCCATAGGAAACAAATGGGGTTTTCAACCTTGCATAACCTATTGGCTATACACATCGGTCATCCGACCAATACTTACATATGTACGGGGTTGCAGTGTGGTGGACTGCACTAGAGAAAGTCACATACTACGACAAACTCAGCAGAGTCCAACGCACTGCATGTCTCTGCATTAGCGGGGCTTTGAGAACCACACCCTCAGCAGCGTTGGACACTCTCCTCCATCTGACACCCCTCGACATATTCAGCAAACAAGTGGCAGCGAGTACAGCTATAAGATCTCAATGGGCCAACAACAATGTTGGGCACTCCATCATTCTGAACCTCTTTGGTTCTATACCAAAGTACATAGACTACACTATCCCAAAACCCGAATTTGGAAAAAACTTCCAGGTATCCATTCCATCCAGAGATGAATGGGAAGACAAAAAACTCCTGGATGACAAAAGTATCCATTTTTACACAGATGGATCCAAGACAAATGAGGGAGTTGGTAGTGGTGTGCACTCAGAAAAGTTGAATTTAAGCATCTCATTCCGCCTCCCTAATCATTGTAGCATCTTCCAAGCGGAAATTTTAGCGATCAAAGAGGTTCTCTCCTGGCTAAGAGAAAACGTGATATCAACTTCTGATATCCGCATCTTCTCTGACAGTCAGGCTGCTATCAAGTCTCTTGACGGCGTCTCAACCAAATTTTTAACGGCCCTCGATTGTCGATCTTCTCTTATGGAGATGGCGCAGCAATTTAACATTCACCTATGCTTGGTGCGAGGCCACAGAGCAGGGGCGAACGCAGGTAGGGGTTTTGGGGGTTAAAATCCCTCCCGAAATATCAGAATATGTGCAGTAATCAAATATCCATTAATGTTCAAAAGAAAAATAAAAATTCTCAAACTACTCGTATGTTAAACGAAAAATCTTAATAAATTTGCTACGGTAATAGAAATTGTGCACAAAACACAAACACGCTAAATCAGAACAATAATAATATTTTTTTTTGTTTTCATTCATACTAACAATTAAAATGTTTATATTTTGATTTACCAACACTGAGGTAGAAGATGAAGGGTTTTTAACTTTTTGAACTTTTTGTATGAAGCTAAGTATTATTAGTAACACAGAGATGCTCTCTTTCGCCATGTTTCTTATGGCTATTTTTCAAGAACAAGAATCAAATTAATAATGAAAGTTACGTGATGTCTCCTAAATTCAATATTTTTAAACATTTGCATTTAAACGTACCTGATTGTAAGACACAAAACAAATTCATAGTCATATCTTAAACCCGAGTCTATTTGAACTGGAGTCTAAATTTAACATATAGGTTAGACACAGCTGCTATTCATAAGGAATTGCCAGCTCTGTTTACTTAGAAACAGGTTTAAGCCATATTCTACTACAGTTTTGAAAAATTTCCTAACCCTATACAAAATGGCTTGTAGAGGGTAACAAAATAAATTGCGTTAGCTAAAGAGACAAAATCTTTGAAACTCTTTAAACTATTTTGTTTGCTGTTAGTTGAGAAATTTTATGAAGTCGGGCTGGTGGTTTTAAGACTTGGAAGCACGCAGATATTAGCAAACATTTCATTGAATTTAGATCTATAATATTTAGAAGGTCAATCATAAACTTGACAGTTTTTTTTTTCTCGAATCGATACCTTTCATACAAATCGGCTTCATCTATTTCAAAGCGGTCCAATCGGGTTAAGTAAAGCTTTCGTGTTTTGTTAGTTGGAAGCATTCCAACATCCAGCAAAATATCAAAATATTGATATATGCTTAAGTCTTTTGACATTTTAGTTTTTGTTTTTAAATCTTCAAATAAAATGTCTCGTAACTTAATTTTCTCAATCAGTTTGTTTATTTTTGACGTTTAATAGATTTAGAAACAGCTTAAACATAGGTTCCGTCGTGTTTATTTTTAGACTTCAGATTATCGTTTTAAAATGGGCTTAAATTTTCTATGAATAACATAAACTGAAGTTTAATTTAGCAAAGACAAAATCAGAACTTATCAAGGAACTATGAATATGACCCTATGTCTTCGCTCTAAAGGTTCGGAACGCATTCAAGATCATTATTTCTAGTATTTTCATGGTGAGTTTAATCTACTGTAAATTTGAATATGCGAATATGACAAAAGAGAACTGTGAAAATAGAAAATCTCACCTCATCTCTTTGTCTCTGTAACTAACATTTATTCCTGTGTGAGTTCAGCCTAAGAATGATGGGATCGACAACAGCAACTTGGAAATAAGGCATACAAACTTATACATGCATAATGCATACAAAAATTAAGTTTTAGCTTTGAAGTCAAAGTCAAACTGTTTTGCCAATCGTGAAAGCAAGTCATATGTGTGTATATGTAATTTTTATTCATACATGTTTATTAGTACCTATATAAAATAGTGCCAAAAAAGAAAAAAAAACCCTTGACATTTAAAATTAAAAAAAAAATATTATACATATATATTTTTTGAAAGTGTGTGGTTTTTGTATCCGCAGCCACTTTAACCTAACCTAATCTAACTATAAGACTGCTTTTTTACCGTTTTGCGTTTTCTGCTAAGAACGGTTTTAGCATAAATGCGTCAGCGTTCTCTAAAAGTTAATGTATGGCATTTAAAGACTTACCACTAATGAGGATTTTTTTGAAAAATAGTAGAATACTGAACATTTTTAAACCGAATGCCGAAGTAAGGGATTGTAGATTTAGAAAATTATTACGTATTTTATTGAAAAAAAGTACTCCATGAATTTACAGAGCCTTGAAAAATCTTAAAAACCTGACGTGATAGATTCATATTGAAGTGGGATTCAAAATAAAGCCATGAAAACCCTAAGAAGAAGTATAATTTAATTTCCAGCTACTTTACCTGTGTTATTAATAGTAAGTGTTAAAACAAATTAAGGCAGCACTCTGGACTCTGGCACAATAAAAAGAGATGTTCCAATACTTAATCCTTCTTATATCTTCAACGTTTCTTAGTTAAATATTTTAGTGTTCATATAATTTGACAAGATGTGGCAATACTGAACAAATTAAATTATAAACATTGTATATAACTAATATTATATACTTTTTAGTTCATCAACAACATCAAGCAACAGCAACAGGGTAGCGCGTAGATTCCTCACATCTCACAAGCCTCATCTCTTATCTACGATAACTCTCTGCTCCGGCCATCTCACTTTAATTCGATTCGATTCGCATTATTTTTGTGAGCGAGATTAACCAAAAGAGTGCTTCAATTCCTCAAAAACAACAACAATAATAATGTCGCCCCGATAAGAGTATGAGTCTCTTTCTAGTGTTACCGTTGATGCAATTTTTGTTGACAAGAAAAAATAAAATAAATCTTCTGTTAGAATTATTGAATTTGGTACACATTAGTAGGTATATTTTTCAACGTTATTTCGGATAAATTGTTTTCATTAAACCTAAATTAAGTTAAATATGTTATTAAAATGCCAAAATACTTGAATTCAAAAGAGAACATTTCAGTAATTTTTAACATACTAAGAATTAGTACAGACTTCAATATTGTCAGATCTTTCAGTAAGAAAATTGTCTCAATTGACGGCATTCTTGTTTTACAGATGTCATCAATTTAAAACTTTACTTCAATAACCCTAAGCTAAAGTTAATCTTGCAAAAAGTAGCAATACCATTATTTTTTTTACAAAAATAAACTCTAAACTTTTTTCTATGGTAGTAAATTGAATAATCACTTCTTCCTTTTTCCAGGAACCTTTATTATAAAATGAATACATTACAGAATATTGGAGTTCAACATTCAGTTGAACATATAATCAGCTGATATTTTGACACAAGTAGATTTGACTTGAACTAAGGCAAATTATTCTTGACTTACTTGACTAAATCACTAACAAAGACGTTAATGGCAATATTGGGCAGGTTCAGTGTTCAGACGACATAAGGAACTTGAATGGAAGTTTTTAGTCTGTGATTCTCCAGCTGTCAATTGCTTTATTTAGCAGCCAAACAATTGTCTTCATTACAAGATAATTTTTTGGCAGCTTACAAAAAACTTTTCTTACTGGTGTCAAGACTGATGTTTGAACTGTCAAACTCAAAATCGCGTTTCTTTTATTCAGTGAATCCAAGCCTTAAGATTGTGATACTTTTTTCGTTTCAGAGGACTGTTTCCGAATGTTAAGATCTCTAGGTCAACAAGCTTGGGAAACGAAGACAAAGTCAACAAATGTCAAGCTCCTGAGGGAAAATGGATAGATAAATCTTAAAACAACTAAAATGATGGAAGTTGAGATTGATTGTTTTGGAAAAGAAATTTTGCAAAAAAAAAAACAACAGTTTTTAAGTAGACAAAATCGATTATCACATATATGTATGTATGTTTGTTGTTCCCAAAGTTAAGGTAATCACAGATGTCAATTCGTTAAAATTAAAAGCTTAAATGCATTTTAAAAAGGATTATGAGATTTCAGACATCGTTTACTTCGTTCAGATCGCGTTCAACAATCTCAGTAGACCTAGACACAGAGTTCAGAGCTTTGAACAGACAAACAAAAACCCGTCAAACACTTGATTATTGATGATAGATTGCGGCTCTGTTAGGTCTTTATTTGTGGAATATGGGACACGAAAAGTGTAGAAGCTTTTCTATCTATCAATTTTAGCAAAAAGTTCAATTCTAAAACACTAGTCAGTATTAGGATTTGTATTTTATAAAAGAAGTCCTGCTGCCATATACATATATGTACATACTAAAGAAAATGACGATTTTTAGCGATCATTTAGCTTCTAACTTTTTTTGCTTATAAAGGGTGATTTCTTAGCTTTCATCTTTTTGGCGACACTCTGATTTAAACAGCTGACTCACGTTTCTAATTTTGTTTCACTGTCAAACATCTTCAGTTTGGTCTATAATTTAACCATGAATCGTCTTACAAACGAACAACGTTTGCAAATTATTTAATTTTATTATCAAAATGCGTGCTCTGTTAAGAAAGTTCATCGCGCGCTTCTTCCAGCGAGTGACGAAGCTCATTTTTGACTAAATGGGTACGTAAATAAGCAGAATTGTCGATTTTGGAGTGAATATCAGCCAGAAGCATTGCAAGAGCTTTCAAAGCACCCAGAAAAAGTCACAGTTTGGTGCGGTTTATGGGCTGGTGGCATCATTGGACCGTACTTCTTCAAAGATGATGAGAATCGTAACGTAACTGGGAATGGTGAGCGCTATCGTGAGATGATATCCAACTTTTTTTTTGCCCAAAATGCAAGAGCTTGGCTTGCTTGACATGTGGTTTCAACAAGACGGTGCCACTTGCCACACAGCACGCGCAACAATGGACTTATTGAGAGGCGAGTTCGGTGAACATTTTATTTCACATTTGGGACCGGTCAATTGGCTGCCTAGATCGTGTGATTTAACGCCTTTAGACAATTTGTTGTGGGGCTACGTTAAAGCTCATGTCTATATACAGACAAGCCCGCTTCAATTGACGCATTGGAAGACAACATTGAAGCATTTATACGTGAGATACCGGCCGAAATGTTGGAAAGAGTATGCCAAAATTAGACTAAGCGGATGGACCATTTGAGGCGCAGAGAAGGTCAACATTTGCGTGAAATAATCTTCAAACATTAAATTATATGGACCGTACTATCGATTCAAATAAAGATTTCATGCATTTTTCTGAATTGTATGTGTTTTTTTTTTTGAAAAACTTTCCTATAGCTTTTAAAAAATCTTTTCTTATGAAGGGTGTTTTTTGGCGTATGGTTTAGAAGAAGGAATACAACGCATATTATTTAATATTATGGCCAAGAATTTAGCTTTGTAATAAAGATAAGGGTTTGCAATTATGTTTTAAAAATGATTTTATTCCGCCGAATACTTTCTTTCAAGGTGTCAATCTTTTAGGCTTATCTGCGTAGACCAGCGACTTCACACAAATCCATAAAACAAATAGCCGAGCGGTGTCTAATCGCAAATCTAACCAAAAGTTTTCTTATATAAATTGATTGGCGCGAAATTGTAAACAACCTTTTGTTAGGGGTTAAAAAATTTACTAGTTAGCAGTTTGCTAAATATCTAGCAATTAACTAAGGGACTCTAAAATTTTAAACCTTTCTTTTCGTTTTGCTAACTAGAAATTGCTAACTGCCCTTTATTAAAAAATGAGCATCCGAACATGTCTAAAAAAAAAGTGACAGTTCGTTAAAATAAACAAAGCAAATACGCTTAAACGGAACTATTAATTGTAATTCCCAACTGTTAACTGAACCATTCCATCCACTGCTCTTATAAGAATAATTTTCAAGATGTCATATAGATTTAGCAAATTGCTAAAAGTTAAAGTAGCAATTCCTTGATTTTAACTTTAGAAAATTGTTAAAAGATGTTAAAATCGTTTAAAATTAGGCAACTCATCTTTTAAGCTAAGTAAATTGCTTAAAATGGCTTTCATTTTACTGAATCGTTTAAAATTTTGAGCCAATATTTTTTTTGTCTGTATTGCACCGAACTATTATTTTGGTAATTTAATTAGGCAATAAATGTGCACGATTTGCAAATTTTTATCAGGAGTAAGTCTTTTCATTATAAAATAAAAGTGAACATAAATTAAGTGACAGCTGTCAAGAAGAATTGCCAGATTAAAACCCAGACGTCTTAAATAAAAACACCCGTTAGTTAGTAAAGAATATGAGCTACTTTTAATTGAAGCTACATATCTTCTTGTTATTTCCATTTCAATAGGCTAGAATTTTAAATATAAAAATGATTGCCAGTTGGCTAAATAAATATTGAAGTTTGGTATTTATCAACTATCAATTTGTAGTTGACCCTTACGATAGGAGCATTACTTCAGTTACTTCACTGATTTTCTTCATAACACACACTTAACATATTCGGGATTAGATTTTAGTAAAAAAATTCAACAAATAGATATTTGAAACAAAGTGAATAAGCGGACCTGATGTTAGCTGTCAAGTTCACTGTTATGAAAATCAGTGTTGCCATTCTTGCCTTATTACGGGAGTAGAAATCTCACCATATTCATTTAAAAGAATACTTATGGAAAATTGAAACAAAATTGAAAAGTCGAACGCATCTTAGAAGTAACACAGTGGTAACGCCAACTTTATACGCCTCCTTATACCATCAGTCCACCACCCCTCGCTTCTTAATATTTATTTTATTACTGCTGCTGCTGCTGCAACCTGCACACACATTTACATTTCTCATCGAGTCGCTGCGCCTCGCCGCGCCGCTTAGCTCAGCACAGTGCCTCCCGTGCGTCGTCGTCGTCTTAGTTGTCGTCCGCGTTCGTTAGCATTCGTTTATTTGGTTGTTGTTGTTGTTTTTGATATTGCTTCGGAGTCGAGTTGCGACTTGCGTTTGCTGTTGGTTTGGCTGCTGCTGCTGTTCACAGAGATCAGTGATCGTCGCCCGCTGATTCCGCTGGCACCAACACTGAGCACCAGCAGATACTTCTCGGCTTTAAGTCCGTGCGTTTGTTCTTGTTCATCTTCGTAGTTCGTACGTAGTCTTGTCTGGCGTTTGCGTTTCAATGAGATTTCTCGTTCAAATTTTCATTTTCCACTAGCCCTACTCTCGTTTTGTATCTTAAAAAAAAAACTACCTGCCTATTATTTATTATTTGAATTTTGAAACAATTTATTTTTGTTTTTATTGTCAATTTATTTTCTTCAATCGCTTCGCTTCTCTTCATTGTGCGAGATTGAACCCAGAGAGACGTGCGTCGTGCGTGTTTCACCAACTTAAATCTGATTTGTAATAAAAAGATTGAAAACGTTTTTGTATAATTTTATTTGTGCGACTGCGACGACGATTTATTCGAAGATCAATTCGACTAAACTCCGAAAATGGGATATTTTTTCAGTGCGAACAAAATAGATGCAATTGTGCAGGAGGAAAATATGAATTTACACGGTGTATCTAGTCACATGTTGCTGAAGAAATTGCATTAGCTTTCGATATTCGATTATATTGTTGCAGCTTCATGATGATAAGAAATCGAAATCTCCTTAAAAGCAAATAAATTAATCAAATTGGAGAAATAAAAACAGTTGCCCATTAGCTATAAACCGTGTTGTAGGTGTTTGCATTTTTGTTGTGTGTTTTATTATCGCGATCGCGACGTGTTTTTGTTTTTAACAACGACAAAAATTAATTCCGAAAACCCCCGATAAGAATATAACAAATAAAAATAAAAGAGAGACCCTCTTCATTTATTTGCAAATAAATTTATAAATTCTTTTTAAGTGATTCTCTCGCGCTACGCTACGACAACTCAACTTTAATCACACCTATCAGTTCAAGAGTTGCCACTGACCGCTGTTCGTTACCGTTTAGAAAAAAAGTGTTTATTTACGCAACCGGCAAAGTTTGGTCTGGAAAACAAAAAGAATCCATCAATCCGCAAGCGTTGATTGGAGGAAGTTGGATAAAAATAAATCGAGTTTATGATAATAACATAAATCAAGCTTTAATTGAGAGTTATTAAGTGCTAATCGAGTTTCGTTAGAATAGTAAATTGCCCTGAGGGCAACCCTGATTATAGTGATCGTTTCGTTTTCGTTGATTGCGGTGTTTAGCGTATTGTGCAACGCAAATCGGGCGACAAGCGACAACGTTTATACGTTTATACGAGTGAGAAAATTATTCAGTGATTTTTCTTTTCTGTTTCATATGTCATTTGATTCATTATTATTCCGGTAAATTGTTAGCGTGAATGCGAGTGTTTGTGAGAGAACAAGAGGGAGATAGAGAGAGGATTTTAATTTTTTGTTTTGTTGTTGTTTTGCAGCCAATATTTTACTATTTTCCATTTGGAATTTTTTTCTCTCTCTCTCTCTGTTCCTTTATCATTCTCTGTGTTTACATTTTTCGCATTGCATTGTTATCAGTTCTCCTCTGCTTCCGAACTTGATCTTTTCACATTGTTGTTTTTTTGTTTTGTTTGTGTTCGAAAATGATAATTATCGAATAATTTAGGAATTTATCGATCCGGTTGTTGTGTCGGTCGGTGATAAAGTTGAATACCTACCACAAAAGGGAATTCTTAAAAGAAAGGGGCCTGTGAAAGGTGAAAAATATTGACTGACAGATGTTAACTTTTTTGCCTTCAAATACCTATGAATGAATGTGGATTGGATACATGAATAATTCTTCAGATATTTGGTAAGTGACTAATTTGTATTAAATCGAGTTTTTTTTGAATTGATCGTTTATCTCACAATTATGATTGTTTAAACTTGATTAGGTATTTGATTACATTTGTAAGCATTGCTGACAAAAGGAATTGTTAAAAAAAACTTGACATTGGCATTTTGTGAACTAAAGAATAAGTTATAGTTTTAAAGACATGACAAGTGCCGCACAGTAATTAAAAAACGATTTAGTATATTTTAAAAGCCAAGGAACGATTTATGGCTGAAACACAAACACGCTTCGGCTTCGTCTGCGTTACGATGGGCCTGCTTCGAGGTTGCTTTGAATGACATTTCTAAGATGATATTTCTAAATTGGCACTTCTGTCATTAGCAGCTGTTATTTTTTCTCAAAAGTTTGTTTTGATTTGTCGTGCAGTAAAAAATATGAATTTTGAAATCGAAAAAATTAATTTATTGCGGAAGTATCTTACACAGCCTATAAAAACCAATGGGAATGCTTCTAAAAGCGAATATATTTTGTTTGTTGACTTTTTTTTTTACAGCTGTTGACCTGTCAGACAAAGCAAATGTTCAGCAAATTTGAACTAGAGCTTCCGTTTAGAGTCACATTACGTAACATTACGTTCTTTTCCTTACGATTGTCAAACGAAACGTGAGGTCAAAGCTTCATTGTGATGCATTGAATTCCTATGGTTGAACTCGTAAACGTCAGGTGAAGCCGAAGCTGAAGCGAGTTTGTGTTTCAGCCATTAAGCATTAAATCACAAACTCGGTATCTTAAATTTTGTATAACTTGGCTTCTGAGTTTCTGACAATTCACTGATTGCAGTGATTTAAGTTTGTTTGCTTATTTTTTTGATCACAAACTGTCATTGTTAAGATGTGTTCAGATGCATTGGTGCAATTTTAAATGATTTAGTACAAGTTTAAAACCATTATTTAGCAATTTACTAAGCAAAATTTTACTTGAAAAATTAGATTTTTGTGTTTTCTATAATACTTGGGTTAAAATTGTTTTTTTTTTAAGTAAAGAAAACTTTGTCAGAAGACGAAGATTTCGAAACATTTGAAGACTAGGTTTTGTGCAGAACAGTGCGATGTTTTACCTTTGTATATGAAATGGAATAGATTATATATACAAAGGTTTTACTGTGCCGAGCAAACACCTTCGGATAGCTGGATGATGAACAATTTACTATAGGTATAAGTTTCATAAGTCAAAAGTTTAGTTCTTGGTTTAAGACTTAAACACCTAAGACCGAATAACTAATTGAAGGCTTATTGTAGGTTTTACCGAAAGTACTTGTATCACTTTTTGGCAAGTTTTGCATTCGTAAAAAATGTCGAACCCGAGATTTTAATTAAACATGACATTACGCTGGTAGAGAAGTTGGGCCTACAGCTCATTTGGTCGATTGATTTAAAATTTGGAAATTAAGGTTTAAGCCGATTTGAGTTTTTTTTTAAGACGAAAAATAACTGTAGTCCCCATACAATTTTTTTATTCAAAAATCGAAAATTCGAATTTTCTAGATAGGGGTCTGGCACGAGTACGATAACTTTGGCGCCAAGATATAATAACGGTTTTTGGTAAAGGGGCTTAATACAAGCATTTTTTACTATAGGAGGGGTGTTCTATCTCCCCCCGTTTAGGCGGTAGGGGCAATTAAAAAAAAATATTGTTTAAAATGGAAAAAAATAATTAAAAAATAACGGTGATACTTACAATTAAGTTTTATACATTTTTTTTAAAGCCAACATTCTGTTTTATTAGCCAGTTTTTAATTCAAGTCAAAACTATGCGTAGTTTTTGAAAAATTTAATTTTAAACTAAAAATTTGAGTAAAAAAAGTTAAAAAAAAGGTTTAAAGTGTAATTTTTCAATACTTCAAGATTATCTACCATTGTTTTTATTTCAGAATTTTTTGCTCTTATTTGTTTTTGATCAAAAACTGAAAACTAGATGATTTTATGTCTTTTAGTTTTTGAGAAAATTGAAAATAACCACAACTACTATTTTAATTTAATTCTTTTTTTTTTGCTTGAGTGGTCTTATTTTGATAGTAACAATGGTAGGTGCGAATTTGGGTGTATGCAACAGTAAGGTGTGGGCGAGTTTGGGTGTATGCTACAGTGGGATCTGTCATGCTGCCCCCTGCAACCCCCCTCCTTGGGAACACTATAGGATTTGGGGTGGGTGTAAGTTTGGGTATATGCAAAGTACTTTTTGCATTTGAGCACTAAAATTAAACAAATCTCCAACACAAAAAAATCAAGTATGACAACACTGACCAAGAAACGGAAGAAATGTCAAAATCAACCATTTTTGCGTGTTTTGTATGTGAAAAAGTAAACTTTGAAAATTAATTTTCAAATAGAAATAAATGTTTCCTCGCTCTAAAATTGCTATAATTATTATTATTTATTTGCACATATCTATCAAATAAAAAAAAAGCGTTTTAAATTCGTGCTGCGGCAATGGAAAGTTGAGCCAAATGTTTTCTTTTTTTGTACTTCTTTGGTGTCTTTCAATAAATAAATAAAAAAATATTTTTTATTGCTCCAGAAGGGAACCCCCATAGAAACGTTATTTTGTTTTTAAGCTTTCTCAAGAAATAATCACCGTTTTCAATAATTTTCTGCACAAGCTCTTTTACTGCATCAATAATATTTGATGATCAAAAGTAACATTGTTTTTATTTTTATTAACAAATTTTTTTCAAAATTCGATATCTCGAAAATGGGTCATCATCTAAATGTAAAACGTATATTAAAAAGCTCTTAATAACTGCATACTTAAATATTTTTAAACTCAAATTTAAAAAGTGCTTATATAAAAAAATAATAAAAAAAAACCGCTCTAACGATTTTCAACTAAAAACTTTATAACTCGAACATTTTTCAAAAAGACTTCATTTTTTTTTATATAAATATGCTTTTAAGCTGATGTTGCTAAGTAAACTCCCTAATTTCAGGTTTACTCTTACTATAAGAGCAGTTCAGTCCAGTTTTGATATGCAATTAATAGATTCGTTTTAGTTTGTTTGCTTTGTTTTTTTTTTCCCGAACTGTCACTGTTAGGACAAGGTGGCGCTACAGTCCTGTGTGAACTAGGACTAGGACAACAAACTGCAAAACGAAAAGAAAAGTTTAAAATTTTGGAGTCGCTAGTAAATTGACAAAGTAAATGAGTATTTTACTAGTTAGCAAAGGATTACAATTTTGGAATAGCTAGAAAATTTGCTAAATATTATTTGTTCTGATACATACATACATATATCTAAGATCTCAGAGATTTACATATTCTCAGAAATATAAACAAAACAACTCATACAAATTACTAACTTTTGGTGTCAGAAATCTGAGAACAGATTTTGTATGATTTGATGTCTCAAGAATTCTCATCCCAAAACTCAAAAAGGATGAAAATAAATGTAAACCCAATTTGATTGCTGGGTGAGAATGAATAGTGAATTGTGTTTACTATTCATTCTCCTGTTCTGTGAATCCGTGTGAGAAAATTCTCAGAAATATGAGAAATATAAATTGGCCAAATATTAGTTGAATACCTATTTGTCATTAATGAAAATGGTTCGCTTAACAAATAAACAACGTTTAAAGTTGAGTTAAACAAAAGTAATGATTCAAACGAAGTCACGTTAGTTAGCGCTCTGCGCGATGATTTTAGTGGTCACAATCGAATGACTACGCCAACAATCGGTAAAATTAATCCACTTTCAGTGGAAAATATGGTGATATTCATATTGATAATATTCAAATGATAACTAGTATTCTTTTTCAGAAAATTAAGGGTTATAGCTTGAAAGATATGTGGTTCCAACAGGACGGGGTAACATACAAAACTACCAATTACGGCTTTAATGCAAGAGAAGTTTTTTCGTAGCGTAATTTCACCGTCAAGGTCATGTGCTTGGACACTGTTAGATTTTATGTTATACGCAAAAGACCATATCAAACTTTATAAAAATCATTTTCATCAAAAATATATCACTGTTATACTTAGCTTTTTTTCGAAACCGAAAAATGTATGACCTTGTACTCTGCATTCCTTTTGTCAATAAATAACCTTTAAAGCCAATAATAAATCCAAAAAAAATTAAAATACAAAAGGAATAAAAGTTTGCAAAGAATTGTAAGGCAAAAGTACAAGGCTCGATATTGAGGCTTCAATATTTCAAGTTAAAGTACAAAGAATAATACAGTGCCAAGGATATACAAACTAACTATTATACAGGTCTGTACGGGTTTGGCTTTTAACACATTAAACATTCCCTTCATATTTTTTGTTTATGTTTAGGTAAATAGTAAAGGTTATCAAAAAATAGTGGAAAATTTAAACAAAGGTTGTCGTTTTTTTTTTCACCAACAACAAGTTTTAATAATAAGAGGCTGGGGTGCCAACCACACTTCCCATCCCGTCTGCCGATTTGTCTTGCTTAAGTTTTCGTGTTTTGTTAAAGAAGTTGTCAGTTAAAGAATTCTAAACAATTAAAAATTACCAAAAATATTTTGCATCATATGCAAATAGTTTTATTTCAAAATCTTTTTTTGTTAACGAAATTTTTAGTCGAAAACCAATTTTTACCAATTCCAGTAGCATTTCTTAAAAGTTTTTATTTCTTATATAAACAAATACAAATTGGATGAATGAAATTAATTTGTACAAAAAACTGTCGATTCAATTTTTCTCAAAATTTTATCGAATGTTAAAAAACAATATTTCTTATAAAATAAAATTATTTTGAAGCCATAATCTCAAATTTTTGAAAAGATATTTGAGTAGAAAATTATTTAAGTCTCAATTTTTACTAACTTTTAGTAATGTTTTGTTTAAGTTCTTATTTTTTATAACAAAACTATCAATTTAATTTTTCTCAAAATTTAATTGAATGTTTAAAACAATATTTTATTATAAGATACAATATTAATTTGTAGGCAATATTTCAAGTTTTTGAAAAGATATTTGAATCGAAAATCAAATTTCTTAGGTTTTTATTTTTTTGTAAAAAAATTGTCAATTGGATTTTTCTCAAAATTGAACTGAATGTTGTAAACACTATATTTTTTTAAAATACAATGGGGCATATTCATAGATGTTTGTAAAACTCTTGCTACTTGTTACTAAGCAAGTCCAAAGCTACGGCTATTTATAAATAAATTTAAACCTAAGGGCTAAATCTGTGGCCTAACTATAAACATAGGAAATACTGTGTTTAAGTAGTTATTATCACAGCCAAATGTCATATTTGTAAATTGAAAAACTGAAAAAGTAAATCACAACAAATAAATGTAACGTAAACTTGCTGTCCAGAAAAATGTCGATTGATACCGCAATTAAAGAATATATAGATATCTTAGAGAAGTTTGAGTTACATATGTCGTGAATCGCTTCTCTGACTGCGACCAGTTTTCCTGCCGTCCGCGTTTTATATTTTCTTTGCTGTTGATCTAAAATATTATAACACGAGTTGCTTTTTTTGATTTTTTATTAAATAGTTTTGTTTTACTTACTTTTTCGACATTCAATTTAAGAAATGACAGCACAAAATAACAAGTTTGGAAATACATAACAGAATTTTTTGGTCATTTGTAGTATAATAATTGTAGTAGAGCACAACCTTAACCTGGGGTTTTACTAAACACAGCTAGGAAATTGACTATGAATAAGAGCTGTGTTTATTTAACCAATAAGCCTTAAACTATAGATTAAGAAACCACGACTTTAGTAATTCTTTATGAATACGCCCCAATTAGTTCAAAGCCAATATCTAAAATTTTTGATTAGATAATTTGAGTCGAAAATCCATTTTTACCAACTTTGAGTAATATTTCGTTTAGGTTTTTATTTTGTATACAAAAAACTGCCTATTCGATTTTTCTCGAAATTGTACCCCATCTTAAAAACGTTATTCTTCGTTGCACAAAATTATTTTGGAGATAAAATCATTTTTTGTTTGAAAAATTTTCGACTTATAAAAAAAAAACGTTAATTGTATTTATTTCCAAAAATATATTTGTTTGGTATCACGTTACAATATATAATATCTAATATAGTCTCCAGAGTTATTGTTTCGTGAGATATTTTGTGTAAACAAAAATTTTGACCTTTTTTTGCTATGGTAAAAAACCACCCACTCAATTTTTTTGAGAGTCCTTTCTGCATGTTTCTGCATTATTAAGTGCGTTTTTTTCGTATTCCATATATAGTAAAGTGAGAAATTGCCAAGATCCGCAGTAGTCCGGTTTTTATATTTGAAAGTTGATACAACTGAATATTTGCCAGAATAATTTATCAAAAAATTCCAAAAAAAAAATTGAGAAAATCAGGCCAGGGGTAAAATCGTGTAAGCTGATTTTTGATAGTTGACTATCAAATTTGATAGTTGACTATCAAAATCAAGAAAATGCATCTGTGTAATGTGAAAGTCGATTTCAAAGTTTTAACCAAACAATTTGACATAAAATAAAAACTTCAAGAAGGGGGTTTGTTCGTAGACTACTACATTAACATGTGGTGTTGAAGCGAGCTTGAAGCATGCTTGATTCGCTCGATTCCGGTCGGGGATCGGAAATTTGTGAAGAAAAACCTGTGTGGAGGAGTTGGTTTTACAGACAATGCGTTATGGTCTGTTTATTTGCATGTTTGTGTACAAAAAATATAGTTTTGTTTTAATCAAATTAAAAAAAATTGCACATGGAGTAGGTAGCATATTCCTATATGGTGCTGAACTATTCAATTTTTCATTGTTTAACACGATTCAAACTATCTCACTTGCACTTCATAAGAAACATCGAAACACCATTTGTATTTTAGAAAGTGTTGTCAAATTTAATCATTTTTAAATCTTCTTGTGCGGTGGAAACTCCAAAAAAGATTTATTCAATCTAAACTGAGATAAACCTTTGGTGGAAACATAGCAAAACATAAATATCTTTTCTATTGTTATCTCTTGCAAAATAAGACCAGTTAGTCCATTTTCACTAACAAAACTAAATAATATCAACAGTAATAGATTGATTTTTTTCCCCAATGGAAAACACACATGATTCGAAATGCACAACTAATCAACGAACACAGCCATCGAGATACAAATGCAATATCAATCGCACCAACATTTGAGAACGATATACATAAGATCCATTCGAGGCTCGTATAAATGTCAAAAACCTATCCATAGTGAGATTCTACTCTAACTTTTATCGGTGTTATTTGTACTATGGATATTGTTTTAGTTATTCGTGTAAAATCCTACTATACTATGGATAGATTTGCCAACAAAACACGGGTATTATCTGTATTACAAAATTTATTTTAAGTCGATATCTCTACTAGTTCTTGAGCTATGGACGACGAAAAAAACTTCGCGAACGTACGTTAACTGGAACGCACTGACATCTCTCTAAAAATCTTTTATTTCGACCCTAGGGACCTTGAAACGTCGAGAAATGTCAAAATTTTCAATTCCACAAATCGGACCCATTACAAAAACTTCCTATGGGAAGTTAATAGTTGTGCAAAAAAAATTTAAAAATGTTTTTCTAATTTGGAAAGAATTTAGCATCGTAGCAACTTTTAAAGACTTAAAGTCACGAAAAAGGTACTTTATTTCAATTTCGCATTTAAAAAACACATGCAAATACAAATATTCTAGAAAAAAAAAACGCTTTTCGACTAGCAATTTGTTAGTTAATATAACTAAAAAGTTCTAAATTTATGATTTTTTTTTGAAAAAGTTTGTATTAACTACAATAACGGTTTCCAGTTAAATAAAGCATAAAGCTGAAGTCTGTGAAAGAACCATTTTATTGTTTTGAATTTTTTCACTATGTAAAGCACTTTTCGTTGATTGATTATTGTTAGGTATATTATAATAGCTTACACTGTCTTACTTACAGTCCATTAAAAACCTTGTACAGGTATAATCAACCCCTATTTCAGGCATAAAACAATCAAATACTTTTTGTTTTTTTAAATGTGAATAGATACATATAGGTGCTTATAGAAAATTTGAAAAATGACTATTGGGTCATATTATGTAAGGGTGTTGTTAATTTAATGCATTCAAAATGAAAAGTAAATATCAAATTTAAATATACTACTTCCTGAAATCATTACATAATGCCTCTATTCCCCTATAATTTAGGCTTCATCTAAAGAAATACCTATAACTACCACGTGAGACGAACTTGCTCAATGATTAATTGATTTATGTACATAAATATGTATATTTTGACCTTAATTTTCTTTTATGACATACATATGTACATAAATGTGTGTATTTTAAAAGTGTACATTATATAAATGTATTAAATACATTTATATAATTTTTTTATGGAAAATCATAAAACAATTAAAACATACGGAATAAGTTTTTTTTGATCTGAAGATAATGACGATAATAATTGCTTCAACTATGTAGGTTCTATTAAGTTTGCTAGTTTCATAGGAAGGTTGTCTTATTTAACATTTATGTCAAACCTTATTAAAGTCCATATAGGAAATAAATTTACTTTGAAAGCCTTATCGTTCAAAAATTGATTTATCGCAAGAAAGATAAGTTACAAAAAAAAACAAAACTTTAAAAAAAGTTATTGAACTAATTACTTCCCTAATTTGTCCAAAATTGCAAAACTTGTCAAACTACTGATCGCAAAAACAGATGATGCCTCAACACCTTACAATTAATGGTTCCTCAGATTAAGAACCTAAATATGAATGATTGAGACTTATTTTCAAGGCCCAACAACAAAATTATAGAACACTTCACATTATTGAAGTTAATCATTTCTGACACAATGTTCTTTTTTGCAACGTAAATTTTCACGTGTGAAACAATTAAAAAAAGAGGCTGGGATGCGACCCACACTGATAACTTCCAATCCCGTCTGTCGATTTGTCTTGCTGAAAAGGTTCGTTGGTTTTCTTGTTTTGTTAAAAAAGTTGTCAGTTGAATTATTCTTAAAAAATTAAAAATTACCAACAATATTTTGCATATAATGAAATAGTTTTTCAAAATCTATTTTAGTTAACCAATTTTTATGAATTTTAGTAGCATTTCTTAAAAGTTCTTATTTCCTATATAAACAAATACAAATTGGATGAAGGAAATTAATTTGAAGTCGATATCTTCTATTGTTTACGAGATATAAAAAACCGAACATCAATTTTTACCAAATTTTAGTACTATTTCTTGTAGATTTTATTTTTTTAATGAAAAAACGATTTGTTGGATTTTTATAAAAAAAATTAGTGAATGTCAAAAACAATATTTGCTGTGAGATAAAATTAGTTTGAAGCCAATATTTTTAATTTTTGAAAAGATATTTGAGTCGAAAGTAAATGTTTACCAAGTTTTAGTGTTGTTTTTTTAGGTTTTTATTTTTTGTAAGAAAACTGTCAATTCGATTTTTCTCAAAATTTTACCGAATGTTTAAAACAATATTTCTTATAAAATAAAATGAGTTTGAAGCCATAATCTCAAATTTTTGAAAAGATACTTCAGTCGAAAATAAATTGTTAAGAACTTTTAGTAATTTTTTCTAAGAAAACCGTTAATTTGATTTTTCTGAAAATTTTACAGAATGTTGAAAACAAAATTTTTTATAAGATAAAATAAGTTTGAAGCCTCAAATCTATCTCATCGATTTTTACCAACTATTAATAATGTTTTTTTAGGTTTTTATTTTTTGTAAAAAAAACTGTTAATTCGATTTTTCTCAAAATTTTACAGAATGTCAAAAACAATATTTATTTATTTATTTATTTATTTCACCTACAAGTAGCAAGCTCCTTAAAATTATTTAGGTAAATAAAGTTAACATTAAACAATAATGAAATTACATTCTTATAAATAAGTACAATAAATCATTTTTGAATTTTATTCTAGAAAATGAAAGATCAAGATGTCCATTTATTTCATTGAACTTCCTAACTGACCTTGAAATTGGTTCATTCATTCCGTAGTTTGTTCTATGTCTAGGTTGAAAAAGAAGGTGTCTTTCCCTCAACGGTCTTGTTGGAGCATAAATAAACCTTAAAGACAGTAAGGTAGGGCATTTAATATAGTAGCACATAATATCACGCATAAAAATTATATCATAAATAGTTCTTCGAGATTTGAGCATCTGCAGACCTCGAAGGCTTTGCCAGCCTAGGGAGTTTGGACATAAATTCCAATGCATTTTATAAAAAACATACCTTGTAAAACGATTTTGGATCTTTTGAATTCTATCGGAGAATAGTTGTTGGTGAGGGTTCCAGATAACATCAGCAAAATAGATCTTACTAAAGTAGTATTGAGCGCAATAAAGGTGTAGGGGTCGGAAAAATCAGTTGAATTTCTTTTTATAAATCCTAACATTGAGTTAACTTTGGCGACAATGGCATCAACATGTGGAACAAAAGAAAATTTGTGATCGAATGTAACCCCTAGATCTTTAACTTTAAATGTTCTTTGAAGGTGGCTGGATCCTAGAGAATAAGGAAACTCGTAAATAAAGTGTTTGTTGGAGATAGAAATAACAAAGCACTTTTTAAGGTTAAGGTTTAGGCTGTTTGACTTACACCAACAGGATAAGTTAACTAAATCCATTTGAAGTTTAATGCAGTCGTAGTCGCTTGTTACTTTCAAAAATAGTTTGAAGTCATCAGCATATATGTATTAAATATTGGCTAAAATTAATATGGTTAACAATATCATCAATAAATATTATAAACAGCAAAGGACCAAGATGACTACCTTGAGGGACACCTGAAGTACATCTAATAGGCCTTGAAGTATATTCCTCTATTTTCACTTCTTGCACTCTTCCAATTAGGAATGAGCCGATCCACTGAAGTAGACTTGAGTGTATGCCGAATACTTCAAGCTTACGAAGCAAAATATTGTGACTTACCGAATCGAAGGCTTTGCTGAAATCTGTAAAAATAGCATCAACTTGGCTTTGGGTTTCAATAGATTCAACCACGAAAGAAGAAAAACAAGCTAAATTAGTAACGGTCGATCTTCCAGAAATAAATCCATGTTGGGCACTACTAACATGTTCCTACACAAGAAAATCTAGTTTTATTTTAATTAAACTTTCTAAAAGTTTAGGAATGGCAGATAACTTACAAATTCCCTTATAGTTTTCAAGGTTGTTTTTAGAGCCCGATTTAAAAATTGGAATCAAGAAAGATGATTTCCATTCGTCCAGAAATATTCCGGAAGCCAAAGAACGGTTGAAAATAATAAGCAGAGGTAGGCAAAAAGAATTAGAGCATCGTTTTAAGACAATCGCAGGAGTGCCATCCACACCAGGTTTAGCGTTGGGTTTGAGACTTTGTAATCCTTCTAAAACATTAACAGAATTAAGCTGTATGCACCCAATATCCACTTTGGGCTGATCATTAGGAGGAATGAAAGCATTTCCCTGAGCGTTAGAGTATACGGATTCAAAATACTGAGCAAAAAGTTCAAATGACGTACTAACCTCAGAAGATTCTTCACATTTAAGTTTTTATAAAATAAAATTAGTTTGAAGAGAATATCTTAAGTTTTTGAAAAGATATTTGAGCCGAAAGTCAATTTTTTACCAACTTTTATTAATTTTTTTATCTTTTTTTATTTTTTGTAAGAAAACTGTCCATTCGATTTTTCTCAAAATCTTACCAGATGGCAACAACGTTATTTCTCGTTGCATAAAATTATTTTGGAGATAAAATCTTTTTTCTTCGTAAAATATTCGAGGTGACAATTTTTTTTTTCAGTTTTTTTGATTTATAAAAAAACCGTTGATTGGATTTTTTTCCAAAAATATATTTGTTTGGTATCACGTTGCAATATATAGGTATAATATAAAAATGTAATTCAAGTCGCTAGCGTTATTGGTTCGTGAGATATTTAGGGTTAACCAAAATGTTCACCTTTTTTATAAATTGCTATGGTAAAAAAACCACCCCCCCTCAGTTTTTTCGAGAGTCCTTTCTGCATGTTTCTGCATTATTATCTGTATAACAAAATTTATTTGAAGTCGATATCTCTACTGGTTCTTGAGCTATGGACGACGAAAAAAACGTCGCAAACGTACGGACGTAACGGACGTACGAACGTGAGAACGTACGTACACACGCACACACTTACGCACAGACATCTCTCTAAAAATCGAAAAAGGTCGAGAAAGGTCAAAATTTTCAATTTGACAAATCGGACCAATTTTAAGATCTTCATATAGGAAGTTAAAAATATGAAATGCTAGTTTTAGGAAGATTAAAAAAAAATTCTCCAGAAAACAATATAAATATTTGTCTTCATCTTTAGGCAAACTGAAAAGTTGTATGAATTTTTGAAATCTAAAAAATAAAAATTACCTTATAGACTTTTTATAATGGCAACACTTTTTTGGTAGTTGGTCTTTTTGAAAGCTGTAAACTTCTTTATTCTCATAAAATACTGCAAAAAGTGGTCGAATTGGTCTTCTAGGCTGGAATTTATTCGAACCAACATGACGGCCACTTGCTCGAATTCCTTTTTTTAATATAATTGCCAACTCTGATCTTCAAATTAAACATGAATTCTTTTTCAAAACGTTAAATAATATGCGTTTTATTTCTTCTTAAAAAAAACACCCTCTAAAAAAATTATAAAATCGTCTCATATAATAATAAAATTATATATTTAAGAAAACAACTATAACAACTTATCATTGTTGTATGTAAGAAGATATACATTATATCGTATTACTTCAATAACATCGGCATTTCAAGGTTTGGCCCTGAATTTATCGACTAAAAAACAAGCATGGAATTGAGGTATTTAGTGTGAATCCAAAGCTATTGCAAAAAAATGATACAATAATTTTTTTAATCGAGACTCCCAACACACATTAGATAGTTTTAAGCAGGTATTATACGATGCAAAACAATATAGTTTTACAAATTATTTTCTAAATAGACACACCTTAAGTTTATTCATTTGTTTATAAATATAAATAAGTGTTTGTATATTATTGTTAAATATGTATCAAAAATATTTCAAAGCAAAACAGAAGAAATTTCGAAAACTATATTTGCTTAAATTTTTAATAAATCTTTTTTTTTGAAGACATTATTTATTTTTACGCAATTTCGAAATTAATCGCATTTTGATTCTTGTGTCATACGAATGTCCCAAGTGATTCATGTGTGATCTTGAGTGACAGAGATAAATAATTTAAAGCTTTTAAAGTTTATCATCTAACCAACGCCGCCGCTAATGGAGAATATTTTATAGTTCTGTTGGCGATATTTGTATTTATTTTATTTTATCTTTCATAAAGATTAAACAATTTAAAGATAAAACTTAGTTCTGAAAATAGTAAATTAATTTGAAGACGAATTGTACAAGAACTTGTTGGTTTCTTTCAGATAATTATATAGGCTCAAAACTTTAAAGACTTATTTACAAAGTCGGAGTATTCTAAATATTTAATAATTTACAAGCGACTTCAATATTTTGAACCTTTCTTGGATTAAAAAACTGGCATTGGAACATGTCTAAATAGTGAAAGTTCATGAAAATAAACAAAGCAAAAAAGCTTAAACAGACCTATTAATTGGAGTTGTCAGCTGTAGACAGTTGTTATAAAATTAATACATTTGTACATAAGTACAACTTCGTGTTACATTGAAAGTTTAGTAACCCACATCAATCTAAAGCTTTTTTTTTTCAAAACAAAATTTATTGATACAAGTACTTCTAATTCCACTGAAAACTAAGCATACGATTTGTATTCAGTCTTACGTATTTAGGTTTTCAACCAAGAACCGAACTGTTAACTTATCAAACGTATACCTAGAGTACAATTCTCTCTCATCAAGTTCTTCAAAGGAACTTTCTCGGTACTTAAAACATCGAACTTTTCTGCACAATTCCGAGTCCACAAATAAGAAAAAAAGAATAGAGTTTTCCTCAAAGAATAAACTTTTCTTGTTCAGCAAAATTAACCAATCCTGCAATTCTATCTTTTATTGTTTTTTTTTTGTTTTCATTAGAAAAAGAAAACACAAAACGAATTCCGATTGTTAAAATGCATTCACCCACAATCAATCAATAGACAAAAGGCAAATTTAAACCGTCTAGAGTCTAGACAGAAAGAAATTCATACAAATCAGATTATAGTACAGTTTTTAGAGTTGTAAGGACACAAAATGATATTTTTTCTAATATTATTCTTTTTAACTTATCATTATTCCACTTGATTTAAACCTAATGACAACTTAGTTGATAAGTTGATAATTATAAATAGAAGTATTTTCTTCGTTTTCATTTTGGCATATTCTTTCCAACATTTCGGCCGGTATCTCACGAATAAATACTTCAATGTTGTCTTCCAACGCATCAATTGAAGCGGGCTTGTCTGTATAGATATGAGCTTTAACATAGCCCCACAAAAAGTTATCTAAAGGCGTTAAATCAAACGATCTAGGCGGCCAATTGACCGGTTCCGAACGTGAAATGAAATGTTCACCGAACTCGCCTCTCAGTAAGTCCATTGTTGCGCGTGCTGTGTGGTATGTGGCATGTGGCACCGTCTTGTTGAAACCACATGTCATGCAAGTCAAGCTCTTGCATTTTGGGCAACAAAAGTTGGATCTTCACAGTTACGTTACGATTCGCATTATCTTTGAAGAAGTACGGTCCAATGATGCCACCAGCCCATAAACCGCACCAAACTGTGACTTTTCTGGATGCATTGGTAGCTCTTGCAATGCTTCTGGCTGTTATTCACTCCAAAATCGACAATTCTGCTTATTTACGTACCCATTGAGACAAAAATGAGTTTCGTCGCTGAACACAATTTTTCGGTAAAAAGTGGATCTTCGGCCATCTTTCCAAGAGCCCATTCACCAAAAATTTTACGTTGCAGTAGGTCGTTCGGCTTCAGTTCTTGCACCAACTGTATTTTAAAAGGCATCACACCTAAATGCTTCCGCAAAATTTTCCACGTTGTTGTGTAACAGAGGCCCAATTGCTGCGAACGGCGACAAATCGATAATTGATGGTCATTATTAACACTGACCGATAAAGCTGCGATGTTTTCTTCAGTTCGCACTCTACGTAAGCGTGTTGGTGGTATAATTTCCAACAATGTAAATTTGGTGCGAAATTTAGTCACAATAATTCAATAATTTGCAAGCGTTGTTCGTTTGTAAGACAATTCATGGTTAAATTATAAACCAAACTGAAGATTTTTGACAGTGAAACAAAACACGAAACGTCAGCTGTTTAAATCGCTAAAATAATAATATAATATAATAATAAAATAAAATAATAAATAAAAAATAAAATCGCCTTTTGGTATAATAAAGAACTCGTCCCAAAAATATAATACCGGGAAAGTAACTTATAGAAGAAAATGGTTTGTGCATTTGATTATTTCTTTCAAATGCACAAACAATTTCTTTTGATATTATTCTTTTCCCAGTATTTCATATTTGTATTCCCATAAAAAGTTAAGTTTTTCAACAAATTATAAATGTTTATTCAATAGAATTCGCAAAGTTTACAGAAAATTGTTTTTCTTTTGACACCTTGTTTGCTAAAATTCATTCAGAGGGAGTGCCAAAAAAGGAAGATTTATTAAGCAAATAAAATTTGACATTTTCAAACTATTTGTTTGAAGGTCATCTTCAACCTCTGGAAGATACTAGTTGGTGTTAGTATTCCAATTTCCAACTTTACCTCCAGCATTATAAGTTTTATGATATATAAACTATAACAAGGAAAAGGGTTTTGTCTTGCAAACACATGACATATGTAAGCTATAAGCCCCAAGTACATCATTAGTATAATGTCCTCCTCTGAAAGCGAAAGTTTCAGCTCTAATTCACAATTGAAATAGAAAATAAAAAATTAAAAATAAAATAAAATAAAATATTATAAGAAACAGAAGAAACCAGTCTGACATATTATTTTGATTGACATTCAAAAACAGATTGCAATGAAATCTGATCATATGCAATAACTACTCGTAGATACTCCATCTGAGAGATCAAGTGAAATCAGCTGACACTCTGTTATTTTCTTGTTCCAAATTGCGAAATAATAATGGGGTTGGCACGGAATTTGATTGACGTCTTGCTGCTGCAACAACATCAACCCAGCAGCATCAGCAGCAACAGCAACAACTTGAGTTGAGGTCGACATCCTCTTTCGATTCTACAGAAACGCTGAGATGGCGGTGGTTATTTCTTCCGTGTTTGAAAAAAAATTAACAACAATTTATTCTTGCATGGTGCACTGCACACTGCTCAATGAGCATCTTCTATACGAGTAAGCTGTAACGTTGACGAAGATGCTACAGTATTCAATTTCAGACTGTTGGATCGTTCTGTTCTGTATACGATCGCTAAGATCTAGATCGATATCAAAGCATGTATTTGAAGAGATGGAAACCACATCAGCCGAATCAAAGCTGAAGAGAAAGAAGACAAGAACCTGGGCAACGAACGATCTTGACCTCACGTCCAGCAGCAGCGTGCGGTGGATCGTCTTTTGCGCTAATAATAGAACACCGCACCGTGCAACGCTCATCGGCCGCGGTCGTCGCCACCATTATTCACAAGAAGAAGAAGAAGACAAAACAAAATTTAAGACTAACCATCATACTTATTGCTTCTTCTTCTTGTTGTATTCTTTAGCTTATCTTCATTTTTTTCTTCTTTTATTCTTTTATTCGGCAAGGCTATGAAACAGCTGTGATGCTGATAATATGGGTATTACAAAGTTTTAAGCTCCACCACCACCGCACTGTCTTAACGTGGACATATGAACCACTGTTAATTATTTGATTTACACATATGTACGTCACTATATCTTTTAATAAAAATAAATGTGCTTAATTATAATTTTTGCATTAAAAGAAAAACAACAAAACAATTTTATAAGATTTTATAGTATAAAGGGTTTTCCAGTAAACAGTTTCATTTTGAATAGTTCGATATTTGGGCAGCTGTCACTTTTGAAGCCGTCATTATTTGACATTTCAGAAGTAAAAAGAACGGTACATGCTTCAACAACGAATTGCAATTTTAGAGAGATGCCTGTCCGTACGTTCGGGAAGTTTTTTTTCGTCGTCCATACCATAGCTCAAGAACTAGTAGAGACATCGACTTCAAATAAATGTTGTTATACAGATAATAATGCAGAAAAGACTCTCAAGAAAATTGAGTGGGTGTTTTTTTTACCATAGCAATTTAAAAAAAGGTGAACATTTTGGTTAATCCAAAATATCTCACGAAACAATAACGCTAGAGACTTGAATTAAATTTTACATTATAAATTGTAAAGTGATACCAAACAAATATATATATAGATGATGTGTTGCTTGTCTCCATGTTTGCTATATTATGTATTTTTTTATGTTTATTTTTTAAAATAAAAACGATTATAGTTATTTTAAAAAATTAACAATTTATTGAAACTTTATGTTACAAACAATTTTTTATATAAATCAAACTAGCGACGCGTTTCAGAACTCATGTTCTATCATGTTGAGTAGTAGCCCGATGATAGAACATGAATTCTGAAACGCGTCGCTAGTTTGATTTATATAAAAAATTGTTTGTAACATGAAGTTTCAATAAATTGTTAATTTTTTAAAATAACTATAATCGTTTTTATTTTAAAAAATAAACATAAAAAAATACAAAACAAATATATTTTTGGAAAAAAAAATCCAATTAACGGTGTTTTTTTATAAACCAAAAAAACTGAAAAAAAAATTATTTGTCACCTCGAAAATTTTACGAACAAAAAATGATTTTATCTCTAAAGTAATTTTGTGCAACGAAAAATAACGTTTTTACCATCCGGTAAAATTTAAAAAAAATCGAATTGACAATTT
This sequence comes from Eupeodes latifasciatus, assembly GCA_920104205.1. NCBI lineage: Eukaryota > Metazoa > Arthropoda > Insecta > Diptera > Syrphidae > Eupeodes > Eupeodes latifasciatus. Next base: position 101,694,618 of record OV049924.1, on the reverse strand, counting down.
GTTTTATAAAAAATACAACCCTAAAAAAAACATTACTTAAAGTTGGTAAAAATAGATTTTCGATTCAAATATCATTTCAAAAATTTGAGATTTTGGGTTCAAACTAATTTTTTCTTATAAGAAATATTATTTTCAACATTCGGTTAAATTTTGAGAAAAATCAATACTACAATTAAGTAAAAATTTACTTTCAACTCAAATATCTTTTCAAAAATTAGAAATTTTGGCTTCAACCTAATTTTGTCTCACAGAAAATATTATTTTCGACATTCAGTAAATTTATTATAAAAATCCAAGAGTCCAACCTACAAAAAGCAGTACTTAAAATTGTTAAAAATTGATTTTCGGTTCTCGATATCTCGTGAATAATAGAAGATATTGACTTTAAATTAGTTCCATTCATCCAATTTGTATTTGTGTATATAAGAAATAAAAACTTTTAAGAAATGCTACCAAAATTGATAAAAATTGGTTTTCGACTAAAAATCTCGTTTACAAAAATACGAGTAGATTTTAAAATCAAACTATTTCGTCGGTATGCTTCAAAAAGAGCTCAAGTCCAGTTTTTTGTAATTTTGACTTAATGATGCAAAAATGTCCCAAAGTTCATAGTCTATGCTGTGTAAAAAAATCCCATGTCTATTTACATTACGAGTAGTTTTGAAGTTATTGTATAAAAACAATCCAGTCTATGTCCATAACATCCAAACGTGTGGTGCAAAAAGATCTCAAGTGGACCTGGGTTTTTCTTACACAATTTTTTTTTCTATTATCTTTATTTTTACTGCAAAAAAAGCTCATGTCCTCAAATTCAAATATTCCAGCAGAAAAATTTTTTCATAGGCTTCTTCAAAAATAGTTATGAGCGGGTTTTTCAAATGCATTTTAAAAGATTTTCTTTGAATTTACATGTAAGGAAATGTTCATTATTGAATGTTCTCAGTGTAAAAGGTTGAACTTTTAACTTTACGTAAAAAAATGAACTCTTCAAGTCGAAGTGCTGTTCTACTACAGCTTGCATGAAAAAAAGGTGGTAATTTTGTTTCAGAATAGTATTTGTTTTAATTTAAAGTCAAAATACCTTTAAGACATTCTGATAAAAACCGTGATATATATGTACATATATCTGTCTTAAAAATTCCATCGAGTGACGTTAGTCAAATGTACTACACCCAAAAACTATGTGCATGCAATTCAATCATCTACAACGCTGCACCATTAAACGACGCCTTCTGCTTTTTCTAGACAGAAACTGATGGTTAAGCATTGAAATTGGTTCGTGCTTGTATAAATACTTGCATCAACTTTCATCAGAAATAAAAGAAGTGTCTCTTTTTTCTGATACCTGCAGTGGCCAAAATAGGAATACAAATATTTCAGCACTATTTCTACACTTGGTTCAAATCTTAAATTTGGATATAATTAAACACAAATTTCTAGAAAGCGGTCACAGCTATATGGAGGTTGAAAGCACGCACAGTGCTATCGAAAAGCAAAAGAAGAATGTTCCAGTATACACTATTCAATACTGGCTTACTATATACCAACTCGCACGCTCCAAGAGGTTTAAAAGCAAGGGAAGTCCGTATAATATAACCCAAATGAAGTATACTGATTTTCTGGACTTATCAAAACTATCGGACTATCAAATAAAAATTTGAACGGAGGTGGAGAAAAAGTTAATTGGTTGAAGGTAAAATTTTTTAGGTACCAAAAGATTAAAGTCAACATCCATAAAGTTTATGAAAGCAGCCTTCCTATAAGCATTCAAAAGAAAAAAGACTTAACTAATTTGTGTAAAGCAGGTGCTATCCCAGATGAGTTCCATCACTGGTATAAAAGCTTAAAAACAAGCAAAGCTATCAAAAATTGAGCTCCGGAACCCGATATTAATGATGATACTGAATCAGATCAAGATTAATAAATTAAAAAAAAAATTATGAATGAATTTAATGCAAAAAAGGCCCATGTCCAAGACTTATTTTTCTTTTGTATGAAAAAAAAGTTAAAAAAGCTAAATCAAATACAACTTTTTGGTTTCATCTTATTCATAAATGATTTAACTTCCGGATTGTAATATCTATTTTCAAAATCAACGATTAAGTGATTTTTCCAGCGGCCATAAACTTTGAAATGTCAATAACTCAGAAACACAATTTTGAGACTTGAGTTCTTTTTGCAGCATACCGACGATATGCAAAATATTGTTGGTAATTTTTAAATTTTTTAGAATAATTCAACTGACAACTTTTTTAACATTACACGAAAACCTACAAACCTTTTAAGTAAGAAAAATCAACAGATGGGATGGAAAGTTATCAGTGTGGTTCGCAACAATGCTTTACAATCAAGAACAAAAAGATAGAGTTCATGAAGTTACTCGTATCCTGGATATGCAGCCACAAATGTGCGAATTGCTTATGGAAACTTCATGAAAAATATGAATTGTTGCAACCGTAGTCGTGGGGGTCATTTTACTTATATATATATTTTTATTGTTACAGAAAACTTATCTCCATTCAACGGAATAAACAATAAATCCAAATATTTCTTTTAAAAACGTGTAAATATTAAAATGAAAACCCTTATTAAAAAACGTTATATAAAATTAACGATTACGATTCCACTTTTATGTTAAGCGTATTTTATTCCTAGATGTTTTCTAGCTCATTTTTAAATCAAACTAAACTATTTGATGCTTCATCGACTGTGTTAGAACAGTTTTGCTCTATAAACAATATGCCAATAATTAAATCTGAGTACAAAATCAATTTGAATTGGATTGATCTGGCCTTATCAGACTGGCGACAGTTGATATTATATATTTTTCACTTTCTGAGTTTATAAGCTTTTTGTACAGAGTCATCAAAACTACATCATCACCGATTTATATAGTCAAGTGAAACGCGACGACTTTCTTACTGATACAGTTTTGTTAGTAGAAAACTATCACAAGGTAACATTAAAATTTTAAAAATCATTACAATTTATTAAATAAACAAACTTCAGGCAAGGAAGTTCTACTCTTGATTTCTTATCATCTAGAGTAGGCTCTTTTCTGTCAAATTTATCTACTTCCTTTTTGGTTATTCACTGTTATTGGCTGTTTGAGTAATTAACTATTTTAAAATATCAGTTCGGTCACTTTTGCAATACTATTTCGATTTATTGAACTTTGAACTTAGAAATTAAAATTAATCTCCAATTTACTCAAAGCACTGAAATAGCAACGTCAATGATTTATTTTCACTGTGAACTTATTTCCCAGTTGTCAGAATAACAGATCGCCGATTAAGTTCTGCATTTTACTTTCACTCAAAATTTATTAGAAATGGAACAACAGGGGAACAAAATATTTTATTAAATTAGAATTTGTTTAAAAATTGATGCAGTTGCTTTTATTTTATGCAATTTAAAAAAAGACACTCTGTATTCGATCAACGTCAGCGCATCGCATTGTGAGTGAAACACTTTACAGAAATGTTTATCATCAATAAGAATTGATTGTTGAAAACAGCCCTTTTGTAAGATGCGCAAAACTGTAGATTCTATACATACAAATCATTTGTCATTGTTTATTTCTGTGCTGATTTTGATTGAGTTTTTATTCTTTCATTTTTCTTTGCATAATCAATATTGATTGAATAAAATAACAAATGAAAGATGGGCGGGAAATTAGGTAATCGATGACCATATGATTCATGTATCTCAACAATGCCAATATACAAAACTTTTCGAGTGAAATGTGAAGTGTATTGCGTCTTTGATTTCCTGCAACTTAGTGACAGATGCAAGAGGGAAGCAAAATGCAATGTTCTGTCAGAATTTTTTAGTGTGATGACGTGCCACAATTCATCAGAAGAAGAAAAACAAATATTTGCTATCAGAAACTTGTCTGATAAGTAGACGTGGTGAAAGAGAACTTTCCAAGTAATATATATTGTCTTGAAGTATTTCCTTAAAATTGAAATATGTAGATAAGAAATCAAATCATCGCAAACTATTAAAGTATGATTCACTATTTTGAAGAGGAAAGAAAAAGATTGTATGAAATCTAGAATTGTTTGTTTTTGTTCTTGAGGACTTGAGAAAAAGGAAAGAGGGGTATTCCTTATAGTCCAAACAAAGAAATGGTTGCTTTTTAGTTCATTTAAACTAACTTGTGACACTGACAGCTCTTTCCCACTCAAAATCTGGACAGAAACGCTTTACGCTTAAACAAAGTTAATAAATATTGAAAACTTACATCCAGTGTAGACCAAACATTAGAAATGATGTTTTGACGAAAATAAAGCAACCACCATGCCTGCAGCCATCATGTTTAAACAAAAAGTTCGTACAACTGATATTCTTTTACAGACGAGAAAGTGTATTTTCTGACAAGCTCGGAAATACCACACGTTATTTACCAGAAACTTATGCATCCACAGTAAGTGATAGTTTAGATTGTGAAGTGCGATTATCATTGAAACATTTGTCTTTGAAAATGAGGCTGTGAACAAAGTCTCGGTCAACGTGGGGAGATAGAGGGCAACATTTAACGATTATTTCTTAACTAGAATTAAAAACATAGATTTGGATGACCTTTGGTTAAGGGAGGAAGGCACGCCATACCACAATCGATCTTAAGTGCACCAAATTCCCAAATCGTGGTATTAGTCATCAAGGCGATGCCATTTGGCTATTTGACCCATTTGAACTTGTTTTTATGGGAAATCGTGGAGGACCAGTGTGATACCAAAAGTTCGAAACGGTTCAAGCAGTTTAGTCCAATATGATACAAGCAGTCCTTGAGCTAAATTATCAACAAAGTATTGAAAAAATGGGAATGCGCTGCTGCAAAACCATCCGATTTCAGCAAATGTTCTATGTTTAGTTTGCCAGCTAGTTGACAACATGTTTGCACCGTCAAAAAAATCATGAACACTAAGCAGCATTTTTGACCAATTCGAACATAAGTATGATTATTCCTAAAATGTGGAATTTAAAGATCCTATTAATTTTCTGAAAAACTGAAACGAACGTTATCATTTCTCCGCCATTTGATTGAAATTAAAAAAAAAAAAATAAGTAATTTTGCGTCTTCATCTCAATACTTATTATTTTCTTATTAATTGGGATTTCAAGTATAGTTTCGTCTAAAAATCTTCCTTTTTCATACAAAACTTTTAAACTTTAACTTAAATAAATATTTCTTTTGGTAATTAATGAATCAAAGCAGTCAAGTCAAACATATCGCTACACTGCACTACCAGCACCATCATAACAAAGAAATTGCCATAGCACACAAATCCAACACTCATCGCCAACATCCGGTGGATTGTTTACTCTAAACAACGCGCGAATCGCCCCCAGGCCTGATTAAATTCACAACAAAACTTTCCACATACATATATAAAGTCCGACAAAACAACAACGACGAGAACGGCAATAGCAACGACGCGACGATTGTGGCGACAAAAACCTACAACAACAAAAACAACAATAACAACTTGACATCAACAGCCGCTGGGCGCTATACCTCCACGCTCTCGGTACAAACACTCGCATTCCACATAGATATGGCGCGTCTGGGCTGACCAGAAAGTGCCCAGTACTTTTGCCCAGTTCAGCCCAGCCCAGTGCAGTCCAGTGTCGAGTGATAGTCCAGTACCCGTACCCGTAACCGTACCCAACAACAACGACAACAACAACAACCTTAGATTTACTATAGAGGTGTGCACACTTGGTTCGCTGCTGATATAGATTTTTTTTTCGTTTCATTAAAGTAAAGATTTAAAGAAAAACAAAACTAAAGTTAATGTTTGTTTCCTTTCTTTGCATCTTCTGTAGATTCCTTCCAGAGTTGCCGTTGTGTACAAATTGCGATTTAATATTTTCTTTTTTTAATTTGTAACTGTTGGTTAACAAACTATAATTGCTCCATTAGTCAGAAATTTCTAGATAACCTAGACTAACAGGACCTTAAATTAATCAAACTTATCCCACAAGGTAAGTAATCCATAAAATAAGAACTAAGCCAAGGGTTAAAATTTATCATTGGTAACATAAAAATGTTCGTGGAATAGTCACGTCTACAAAAAATGTCTTAAAAAAGTCTAATTTTAAAGCTGTCACGCTTTGACATTTGACAAGTAAAAAATTAATTCTTTAATAAAAATGGATCGATACTCGATTTAACAAATCTTTGAAACTTTTAAATTTGAATATTAGAATTGGTATAAAATTTGAGCTGTTTGTGTTGACGAAACCCCTGATTTGTAGGTTGTTTGTCCATTTTACACAATGCATCAAAAAGTTCCTGATTTTCATCATAAAATCATCTTGCTTGAATGGGACTGGGATGAGGCCCATTTTTACCTTTGAGCCTTTTGTAATAAATTGAATTGTCGCATTTGAGGCTCCGAAAATCCCAGAAGAGAGGTTGAAAAACCTCACCATACTCAAAGTGTCACGGTTTAGTGTGGTTTTTGAGCAAGCAGCGCGGCGGAATTTTTTTATCTTGCTTAATCGAAATTGAGGCAAAAATCTTAAACCGTCTAGGATTCGAAGACTTTCCGGGCCGGAGATTTAGTTTCCATAATGGTCTACACGGCTCAGCAATCTGAGGCGCTGGACTTTCTACGACGCTGTACATCCCGTACAGCTCGTCGGTCGTTTCATCTACTCCTCCACTCACCTTCCACGGGACCTCAAAACACGCGGAGAACTTTTCTTTCGAAACGAACGAAGTTGACTTCTACCACTTTTTTCATGCTTCATCATTTGATCTCAGCGCTGGTGTTGTTTTCTGTATTTATTTCGGAGCACATTTAGACAAAGTCCTTAAGTACCTTAAAGTTGTGACTTTCGTTGGTGACGATTTGTTAGTTAAGGGAAATTTTATGAAAAGGAAATGGTGTTGCAATTGTAGCGGTCGTAGCCAATTGGCTGATAACGGTCTTTATTCATTATTTATGGCGTACCATCCTTTTTTCAACACGGAAAGAAGTGTATAGCATTTATGACAATGCTAGTATGGCCTGAAGACCCATACTAAAAAAGTATCGGTGATATTCCTACATTGTCATGCAACAACTCCTATAAGTATGGGATTATGTACTATACTGTATGGTACCGCAATCTTTGCTTGTAACACAAGGGCGCATAGTACGTTTGACGAGACAGCATTACCTTCAGCCCAATACTGTATCGGAGATCTCGCAATGCTACTAGTTTTTCCCGCGATAATTTATGGTGGATAATCCTTATCCTTATTGGATTATTGTCAATAGTTATTACTCCAATGTAAGCAAGGGACATAACAATAATGTATAGACTTTGTACATGCCGCCAGTTAGTATGGGCCTGACTCCCATAATGGCATTGGCGTATCGGCTATAACTATAGTCGACGTTAGTAGTAGTAGAAATGGTGGCCACGAGCAGTCTAGCTCGGTGACACAATTAGCGCTGCGTTGCGCCGTTTTGATACCATAAAATACTCGCTTGACCTATAAAGATAAAAGGGGGATTATAAAGAGAAAAATACGCCTCAAATCCACTTTGTTGCGTTTAGAAAGGAGATCAAATCTTTGATCTCCAGTTCTGAGAGCTCATTGAGGTCGTTGAAAAAGGACTTTCCCAATGTTTTGGCTCTCGTTTTGGCTAAGGCGGGACACTTGCATAAGAAGTGAAGAACAGTTTCTTTTTCTCGCTGGTCCTTACAACTACGACAGAAAGTATTGTGGGGGATGCCCAGCTTAGATGCGTGTTCTCCAACAGGCCAGTGTCCGGTGCATGTAGCAACGACCCTGGCTATGTATTGCCTGGGTCTGCAAATGAGATTATTAGTACGGGATTTGTTGTAGGTGGGCCATATCCTTCTAGATATGATACAGTTGGTTAGGCTGTTCCACCTGTGGTTTGATTCAGCGAGGAAAATAGAGAAGATCTAAGATAGTCGACGTTACTATTCTCAGTATGGCCAAATTAACTATGCGTACAACAACAACAAATCTTCTAAGCCGTACAATATTGCGTTCACACCCATACTGACGTTGTAATATTCGCAATGCATTTCTTTCCGTGAATGAAATAAACTTTTGATATCTACTTAAAATGCTGGTAGATAATATTGGTCTTCCAGTAGGGACTTGACAGTTTTGAATTTAATTTGTGATCGCACCCTTTAACTTATCAACAAAGTACACTTATGAGCAACGTCTGTTAATTATAAATCGGAGACCGCAACCTTAAGAGAGTTAACTACAAGTTTTCGTTCATAATTCTTCGTTTAGTTAAGTTAAGTTCAAAAGTTTGAGTCTACATATTTGTTGTACGATGCTGCCGTGTCAGTGAGCTGACGAGACCACTTTATGCAGTATTATGCGTAAGGATCTTAATTTACACCTATACAAGATCAAGCTAACTCAAGAATTGAAGCCGATATCAACCATTTGGAGCGAAGCAAGCGACGTGCATTCTCCGATTGCGTTTTAAAGAAAATGCAAAATCATCTTTAGCGACGAAGCTTTTTGGCCTGAATTGGAGGATTAAGACTTGGACGAAATGTGGTTTCAACAGGAACGGATGGTGCCACAAGCCACACAGTACACCTTACAATCAATTTATCGAAAAGAAAGTTTTAAGAGCTTGTTATTTAAAAAAAATGAGCCATCGGATTGGCTGCCTCATTAGTGTGATTTTAAGCTTCTAGACTATTTTCTTTAGAACAACGTTAATTCATTAATTTATGTTAAAAAGCCAGCAAAAACATCTGGCAAATACTAGATTTAAAGCGATCAAGGTGCTTGCTATCTCTAAGCAGATCGCATATAAGCTCGATAATAGGTGTCATAACCGGACACTGTCTAATAGGAAAGCACGCCACGCAGATAGGCGTATTCTCAAATGACTTTTGCAGAAGCTGTATGGATGAGGAAGAGGAGGAAACATTTTTTCACTTCCTCTGTACATTCCCTGCTCTAGCTCAAAAATGCAAGAATTACCTAGGGAAATTCTTCTTAAACGATCTAAACGATCTCAATGATATTAACATTATCAGCCTCTCACGTTTCGTAAGGACTCAAACTGGTTTCATTGAGCTTAGGAGGAAGGCTCAAGATTCATGTGGTATCAAAATGGCCATTAAACTAGCCTAAGTGTGTCCTTTTCCATCATGGGCAGCCACTTTAACCTAACCTAACCTAACCTAAAGCCTATAATGAATTTAAAAACATAAGGTTTAGCCCTTCTCTAATCCAAATCCACAAAATTGTTTGCTTCAATTTATTTTTGTATTTTTAACATACATATTCTCAAGAGGTTTTTGAGTCAAACAAAAATTGTTGAGCGTGTCATAAAATAGTTTATGTGGCAACGCTAGTTCGTTGTTTCTATATCTACTTATAAAAAATATCTTCAGCAAGTATATGCGTGCCATCAATTACTGTGGTATGCAGAGTCTCAATTAGCCATTTGGCTTTTGGAGAGGACTTCGACCGGACAACGGATGGAAGAAGGAAGAGACAAACGAATAAAATCGCAATTGAACGCACTTTGTTGTATATAACACAAACACATCACACAACATACTCAACCAACGAAGCGATACGACGACGACGCTACGACCAGGCCAGCTCTAGTCTCTATATTATAGTGTCCTCTAGTGCACGCCATTATCAAGTATAGTAGTCTCAGAAGCGTATATTATTTATACCTCCACCAGCTTCATCAGCCAAAGCAGTTGGAAAGCCTGTTCCGCTGGTATGTCCAATCATTCAAAGCCAATGGACGACGACGACGCGACGACGACGCACGGCACCACCGAACTTATTTAGCTAAAGAATGCAACAGGATTTCATAGATGCACTTTGGATTTGGTGGACCCTGTCTATACTTGACTTTGGCTATGCATCGCGATGGCATCATGGCAATGGCTAGGCTAGGCGATGCATGGCGTGCATTCGCGCATTGTGTATAATATGGCCAGCGGAATACTCATTGACGTTAGTTATAAACATTAGGTTCGAAAACAGGAAACTCACTGTGCAAAGATACACCCGGATCAAAAGAAGAATTCTCTGGGCAGCCAGCAGCGGATAGAAATATGGGGTATTCGCATTGTTATTGTATATTTTTCGCACTAAAATCTGGTTGCAAGTCGCAAATGGAAGCGCGCACCAAATACCAAAACACCAAGCAGCAAGCACTTGTTTCCAATTGTTTACATTGTCGTTTTGTCAGGCAAAATGGTTTGGTTTAACGAAGAAAAATACCCGGACAATGCGAATGTATGACAGTATTTATGTTTTGAAAAGCACAGATGAAGTGATATTGTGTTTTGTTTGGAAAAGCATCAACTTGAATTGGGGCCGGACTGTTTTAAGGAAGTAAATTGTTAAAATGGCAACGAATTTAAATGCCATCGTTCCACTCAGAATTATTAGGAGACTATGCTAATTTTTGCCGCATTGAAAAATGTTGTCAAGAAAAGAATTTGATTGAGTTTCCAAATTAAAAGAGCATGACTAGGGAAAGCAACGAATGAACCAAGATAGGAGTTGAAGACAAAATAACGCTTCACTTAAGTAGCTCGGAAAATTATCCAAACATATAAATAATCGATATAAAATAAAGCCTTCATTCGCCCAAGAATTCTCATATTTGGGGTGGTTCTCTATATCAAACTTAAGTCTTTTGGATAGTATTTAAAAAGAGCTTTAAAAAAAAACTTTAACACCGTCGAAATGTGCCATGTCTTTCCTTGGTTTACCAACATTGTTTTATGTAATGTTCTGTCAAAATAAGCAGTTGCATTCACACCCCCTCCCTCAACCAATTCTGTCCTAATACTCAAACTAGCAGGAATGCCCATCAGTTTAGCCTTGAACGTATTGTCCAGTATGGACGTTCAGTCGAACGTCAAGAATATGAAATTCTCTACGTAGCTGTATGTTTTATTTCCATTTGGGTATTGTCACTTTGTCAGAGGCAAAGAAGTTAAAAGCAAAGCTTCAGGGTACGATCTTATCACTGCTGAAGTTTTGAAAGAAATGCCCACGTATTTATAATTAAAGCATGCCATAAACTAAGAAATGTACCACGTCATTCGAAAATTGTAGGAGTCATTGTTCTATACCTAAACAATATAAAATGTGGTCTTACAGAACATTATCGCTTATACCAATATTGACAAAATTTTTCGAAAAACTACTATTGAAAAGTCTCAGCAAAATATGCAATAGAAGAAAGAAGAATAGTTCCGAACCATTAGTTTGGATTTAGAAATAACCATTCCATCATAGGCCAAGAACATCGAATTACGAATATGGTGAAAAAGACACTTGAAGAAAAACAAGTATGCTCGCCTATATTCTTAGATGTTGCTCAAGCCACCTTTGACAAAGTTTGGCAATTGGGACTTGAGAACAAACTGCATACGGACTTTCCCAGACGGTACTAAAAAATATTGAAATCGTATGTTACGAACAGGCTCTTTAAAGTGCGATACTACCAAAATTACTCTTTACTTAAGAAAATAGAAGCCGGTGTACCAAGGAAGTGTCCAAGGACCAATCATTTATCTTTAATATAGAAGAAATATTCCAGTGGATACCAACGCTACCAGAGCCACCTTTGCTGATTATACTGCTATATTGGTGCCGAGACTACACAAAAGTTAAAAATGTAGTAGATAAATTAAATGTTTAGATGCCAAAATGGTGAATCAAATTCAATGAAACAAAATCTATACATTTTACAAAAGAAAACATTAATAATGTTCCAATTGCTATAAAATGTATAGAAATACCTTACTCCAATTCTGCCAAATACCTTCGAATGACTTTGGATGCAAAGCTCCAAGTCACATGAAAAATAAAAAAGAAGAGCTAAACTTGGAGTACCAAAGAATGTAATAGTTAATAGGAACGAACTGTGACCCAGCTGTTGGGCTGTACAAAGAAAGCAAATGCTGAACCTATCCAACAATTCTAAAACAGAGTCCTTTGTAGAATAATAAATGAACCATTGATATTGATACATCGAGATCTTCTAATTAAAATGTTAAAAGTTTCAAAAACACGCTGTCATACCAACTACGACAAAGGAGACTGTGTTAAATGTTCGGAGATTAAAAAGAACCAAGCTTTATGAAGTCAAAAAGTTATGGGAAAGTATTACAACTTTAAACTTCCCTACAATGAATTTTAAATTAAGAAAGAAAAAACATTTGTCGATCTTCCTTATAGTGGTCTTGAGTAACAGCTAGTTTTAGAAGATTTCCATCGGATAGAAAACAAAATTGACATTCAGAACCTTAACCTACCGCTACTAATGTGCATTTGTATCTTCTCTTAAATTGTTCCTATTTTCCTAATATTCGCATTGCATTTTTATATGTTGATGATAGTTATAACTTAAACTTGCAAATTATGAATAAAACGCCATTAATAGGTGGGAAATATTAAAACCCTATTGAATTACCCACTTTTATTAATATACATATCTTCTGTTCTTAGACTATGATCGAACAATATTAAAATATATCGAATAACTAAAGGGTTCGCCAAATTACTTTTTTTTGAAAATGCTATAAAAAAAACTACTGAATACTTTCTCAAATTTCTTTTTTTATTTGAAAGTATACAATCGTTCCGGTTAATAATGGAACACAATTTCATTGAAAATGGCTACCTCGGCTGGCCATGCAGTAGCCTACACGATCGGTCCAATTTTTAAGCACATTATCAATTGTGTGCAGCTGTATTTCACCAATGGCTTCACGAATATTGTCCTTTAAAGCGTCAATTGTCTCTGGCTTGTCGCGCGCCGTAGAACTTATCTTTTACGGCACCCCACAAATAAAAGTCCAACGGTGTCAAATCGCAGCTCCGAGATGGCCAAACGACATCAGCCTTGCGGCTGATAATGCGATATTCAAAAACAGGGCGCAAAACATTGAGTGTAGCTTCGTCTGTTTGGCACGTAGCGCGCCGCCGCGCCGTCCTGTTGAAACCAAATGTTGCCAATATCCTCCTCTTTAATTTTTGTGAACAAAAATTCGTTCAACATGACCCGATAAGGATCGCCATTGACTGTAACGGCCACTCCTTGCTCATTTTCAAAGAAAAATGGCCCAATTATGACTCTGGACCAAAATCCGCACCAAATAGTGACTCGTTTTGGGTATATCGGCTTTTCAATGTATGCGTGTGGGTTTTCTGTGCCCCAAATGCGACAATTTTGCTTGTTTACGTACCCGCCATCTGAAAAGATGATTTTTTTTTTGGCAAAATTGGCATCTTCTCTAAGTAGATCGCAGGCCCACTTAGCGAATCGAAAACGCACTGGATGGTCAGTTGTCTTCAACTCCTGAGCCAATTAGACTTTGTATGGCGTGATACCAAGGTCTTTATGCAAAATTCGTCTCAATGATGACTCCGAAATGTCCAATTGTTGAGAACGACGCACGGTGAATTGATGTTGATGGCGCTTCACGCACACTTTCTGCCACAGCAGCAATATTCTCGGGTGTACGCACTGTTTTTGGCTTTTCACGCTATGGTTTATCGATGATGATGCCAGTTTCTTTCACTTTTTTGACAAGATAACGAACATACAGAGCTGAAGATGCTTCTTTTCTTCCAAAATCCGTACGCAATTTTCGCACATCTTCTGTAACATTACCATGATTTTCTAAGTAATGTCGCAATATTTCCCAGCGTTGTTCAAGCGTATACGCAACCATATTCGTTCAGCGGAAATATAAAACTAATTATCTGTCGAATCAGACTTGAGCTAAGTGTTACCATTCACGAAATAAGCACTAGTTGACAAAAAAACGTTAGATGGCGGACCCTTTAGAAGTCAGATGGTACTTATTAATGCGAATACGGTTTGTGCAGAACAGTATTGGTTGGTTTTTTGGAGAATTTATGACGGATATTTCGTTTTTCTGGTACACAAATGTTTTTGTTATTCTATCAATATTGCAACAATTCTTTGAATGTCAATCGATGACTTTTCCATTCCCATTCCTCGTCTTCAACGCTTTCTCGACCATTTTTGTACAATTTCTACGATATTTTTAACTTTATGGTAATATAAAATTAATTCCGCACACAAAAGTTAATGTTGGCTAGTTTCAGACTTTATAAAAAAAAAACTGACAGCATAGAAATAAAATAAAATAAAATATTGGCGATCTTACAACATCGACCAAATCTATCACTTTGAGCGGATTTTACACGAATAGATGTAGAGTTTTAATATTGAACATTTCCCATTTGTCTAACCGAAAACAAAATGATAAATTGAAGACATTATTCGGCCTCAAACGTATGATCTGACAAAGTTTGACCTTTTTTGGAGGTTTGATCACTGAAATTAAATAAGTTTGACACCAATAAATATTGTACTGCAAAACAATGTTTTACACATATAGAGACATGAAGTATAACGCATTTCAAGCGATCGAAATTTTGCAAATAATATCAATAACATTTTTGATCACAACTCTTTACATATTTAAACTTGAAATCTCAAGCCGTGCGCCAAATCACCTTAAGGTCGATTTTCAATAAATACAACAATTTAGTTATACATTGCACGTTTTTTTTTTAAATAAGTGTATTGTTCAACAGAGAATGTTATTGCGGTTATGTATATTTCTATATTATACATCACACATCACCTGTATGGTATGATGATGAAGCTTGTGCCTGATGAATTTAAATTATAAAATTAAAATGTAAATACAAAATAATTACAAGAGATCCTCGCGCACGAAATTCACATCTCATTCTATATATTGAAAGGATTTATCTCGCTCCTAAAATGGATCAAAAGAGATTAAAATCTACATAAATGCATTGTTGATAATAATAAGTACTATAAATGAGTAAAATATAAAGTAATATAGTATATATTACGTAATCTATTTATGCAAAGTGCGATAGCACAGTCACCGTATTTACAGCACAAACCTATAGCTTTACAAAACAATTAGCCAATATTATACTCTTACAGCTGCTGGAATGTACTTACGAACAGAAGTTGTTGTACGAGTATATTGTCAATAATAATTATTGTTAATAAACAATTGAATTATTCCCACAACCATTAAAATTAACATCAACGTCGGATTCAATCAGTAGAGCCATCATAAAAGCTATCTGCCAACAATCAATTCAAACTCACAACAATAGCAATGAAACAAAATTCCAATCAAATTTGAATTGATGTTGATTCGCGCCGCAAGTCGTTTGTTTTTTTTTTAATTGTTTTAATTACCAAGAAACCAAAAATGTTGTAGGTTTTTATCTTAATTATATATTTGTCTTTAGATATGGCTGATTCTGATAATAATAAATCGTTACATGTGAGTGTCAGAGATTTTTCATAACAACTTATTCAAATTTAAAACAACGTTAAAATTAACTACTATCAAATTTGGAATTGTGAACGACAGGTTGGCAAATTTTGTTTTTTCGCACCTGAATAATAAAGTTTAAATTATCGCCAATTAAATAATGGCAATATTTTCGGGCTTAGAAAAACTGCATTTCGAAATTATTTTAACAGATAAAAGTTTGGTTTTTTGTTGACGTCGTAGTTGGTTCTGAAGAGTCTATTGCACAAGAGTATGTATAAAATTAATTTAGAACTTTAATATTAAATTTTTAACTAAAACAACTTTATAACTATTGACCTCTTGTTCTGGTAACATGTCGCCCTAACCATGTTAGTAGCATAACATATTTTACGCTAAATTTGAATTTTACACAATTCAATAGAACAGTGTTGCCAACAGAAAAAATATAACAATGTGACAGCTGACGAAAGAGGGATAGTAAAAAAGATTTGTTAATGGAAAAAAGAAAAAAATGTGACAGCTTACAGTTCGGTGTTAGTAAAAATATACGAAAAAATAACGCATTTGCTGTTATTATCTGTTAGATTGTTACAAGTTAATTGAATTTGTAATTTCGAAGAGAATTGCTTTTGTTTCCAAGAATTGTTTTGAGTTTTCTTCAAGTACTCTTTATAAAGTATTCAATATTTATTTTTGATCCGTTTTGATATTTTTTCAGTTTTTGTTTTGTGGAACAACATTGAGCTAGAACGTACGGTCGTCCGTACATCTGTACGCCCGTACATCCGATATCGACTTCAAATAAATTTTGCTACAGATAATAATGCAGAAAGATGCAGAAAGGGCTCTCAAGAAAATTGCGTGGGTGCTTTTTTTTTGGTTAACCCTAAATATCTCAAGAACCAATGACGCTAGAGACTTGAATTAAATTTTATATTATATATTGTAACGTGATACCAAACACCAAACAAGTATATTTTTGGAAAAAATCCAATTAACGGTTTTTCTTATAAATCAAAAAAACTCAAAACAAAATTTGTCACCTCGAAAATTTTACGACCAAAAAATGCTTTTATCTCCTAAAAAATTTCGTGCAACGAAGAATAACGTTTTTAAGTTTTTAACAGTTTTTTTTTACAAAAATAAAAACCTAAAAAAAATTAATAAAAGTTGGTAAAAATTGATTTTCGACTCAAATATGTTTTCAAAACTTTGAGATATTGGGTTTAAACTACTTTTTTCTTTTAAAAAGTATTGTTGTCAACATTCAATAAAATTTTGAGAAAAATAATTGAGTTTTTTTTACAAAAAATAAAAACCTAAAAAAAGACAATACTAAAACTTGGTAAAAAATTACTTTCTTATAAAAATCCAACAGCCCGTTTTTTTCATAAAAAAATATAATCTACAGAAAATAGTACGCAAATTTGTAAAAATTTATGTTCGGTTCTCGATATTTCTTAAATTAATTTCGTTCATCCAATTTGTATTTGTTTATATAAGAAATTAAAACTTTAATGAAATTAAATTGGTAAAAATTGGTTTACGACTAAAAATCTCGTTAACAAAAATTGATTTTGAAATCAAACTATTTCATCAAATGCAAAATATTTATGGTAATTTGTAAATCTTTAAGAATAATTCAACTGACAACTTTTTTAACAAAACACGAAAACCTACAAACTTTTAAGCAAGACAAAGTGACAGACGGGATGGGAAGTTATCAGTGTGGGTCGGATCCCAACATCTTTTTTATTATTTATTTATTATCTTCCTCCTTTTAGGCGGGAGGGGCAATTTAAAAAAAATATTACTTAAAATGGAAAAAAAATTGTGAAAAAATAACGGTAATACTTACAATTAAGTATTATACAGTTTTTTAAAGCCACCATTATGTTCTATTAGCCAGTTTTTAAATCAAGTCAAAACTATGTAGAGTTTTTGAAAAATTTAATTTTAAACTCAAAATTTGAGTAAAAAAAGTTAAAAAAGGTTTAAAGTGTAATTTTTCAATAATTCAGGATTATCTGCTATTGTTTTTTTTAGAATTTATTGCTCTTATTTGTTTTTGATGAAAAACTGATGATTTTATATCTTTAAGTTTTTAAGAAAATTGAAAAAAAAAAATTGAATTGAAAAATGGAAAAAAAAATCACAACTACTATTTTAATTTAATTATTTTTTTTTTTGCTTGAGAGGTCTTATTTTGATAGTAATAATGGTAGGTGTGGGTTTGGGTGTATGCAACAGTGGGATGTGTATGGGAGGGGGCATGATTTTTTTGCCCAAATTTTGAGTTTAAAACAATTTTTTTTCAAAAACTATGCATAGTTTTGACTTGATTTAAAAACAAGCTAAAAGAAAAAAGTGTTGGCTTTAAAAAAAATGTATAAAACTTAGTTGTAAGTGTTACCAATGTTTTTTAATTATTTTTTTTTCTATTTAACGTACATATTTTTTAAATTGCTCCTACCGCCTGAACTGGGGGAGATAGACCCCATCTCCCATAGTACAAAATGCTTGTTTTTAACTGTTCTATACAAATCCGTCATTTAACTTTGTCGCTTGAGTTTTCGTGCTCTCCCCGAAAATTTTAATTATATGTGCGATCTTATACATAACCTATGTATTGTTCTGAAGAGGTGTTCTTCAAAGCTGGCAAAACCACTGCGTAAGCTTTTTCATCTGTCCTACTCCTCAGGTCTCGTTCCGAGAGGATGGAAAACTGCATTTGTCCAGCCCATACCCAAAAAAGGCGAATCTTCCTCACCCTCTAATTACCGACCGATTTCACTTACGTCCCATCTTTCCAAGGTCATGGAAACACTGATTAATTATCAGCTCAAGAAATATCTTGAAGATCGACAGTAGTATTGGATGGATTCAAGTCTGAAAACCATAAAATAAATGGTGGTGTGCCCCAGGGTTCTGTTCTATCTCCAACACTCTTTCTCATTTTTATTAATGATCTCTTGTCTGCAACATCTAATCCAATACATTGTTTCGCTGACGATAGTACTCTTAGGTTTTCATATTCGTTTTCAGACTCACATCCCTCTTCTTCGGATGTGGAACTGCAACGACAAAATATGATAAGCTCATTAAATTCGGACCTAAACAGCATTGTTCAATGGGGATTAAAAAACCGCGTGGAATTTAATGATTCGAAAACGCAATGCTATCTTGTTTTCATAAAGCGAGATATACCCCCATTGCCATTATCCATGGATGGCACTTGCATCAATGAGACTGAACACCTCGATATTCTCGGTATGTGTGTCACCAACCACTTCTTGTGGAATGATCACATACGCGATGTCGCCAAAAATGCCGCAAGGTGTTTGGGTTTCCTTAGGCGATGCAAGAAATATTTCACCCCTTCTGATCTGGCTGTTATCTACAAGACTAACATACGTCCAAAGCTTGAGTATAACTCCCATCTCTGGGCTGGTGCTCCTGCAACTTACTTAAGCCTCTTGGATAGTATTGAACGTAGAGCATTTAAATTTATAGATGATAATATCATCATAAGTTCATTTACTTCGCTTGAACATCGTCGTAAGGTCTCTTGTCTGACCCTTTTTTACCGTTATTTTAACGGCTTATGCTCTAGTGAAATAGCCAGTTGCATTCCTCCCCTTAAACAGTTCAACCGTAATACTCGCGCTTCTAGGAATGCTCATCAATATACCCTCGAGCCCACCTTCGGCCGTACTGTCAAATACAGAGATTCGTTCTTTAGCCATACTGCGCGAATGTGGAATGCCTTACCACACTCTGTCTTTCCTAGTCATTGCAATATTCAGGAATTCAAAACCAATGTGCACCGACATCTCCTTTTAAACCCTCTCTCCTCTTCCTAGTGCTCACACTGTGCCTCCGCATAATAAGGGTAGTAATATCCCCTTGAGTGTGTGCTTATTATAAAAAAAAAATTATACATTTATTTTCTTTAATTATAATTTGCCACCTGTCAAACTCAGCTGTCATTTGGACTGTCATTATATTAGTTGAATTGTTGCCATTTATGTTAATGTTTAGTTTAAGTTTGTTTATTTAGTTTAATTTAAACTATTTACATTTACATTAAGTTATATTTTTACATAATTGATTTACTTAACTTAAAACTAATTTACTAATACTGGGATTTTACAAATTCGATAACATTTTTTTTAAATATATTTAAGTTATTTTCATTTTTAATGTGACTGTCTAAGCTATTGAATAATTTGAAGCCTTTATATATAAGAGAATTTTGTGTATTCGTATTAAGAAAATTAGGAAGTCTTAAATCATTTCGGTTTCTTAGTGCATAGGGTTGTAAGTCCCTTATAAATTGTATGTAATCAATGAGGTAATTTGGCATTAAATTGTTTACTATCTTATAGACAAATACTAAAACATTCATAATGATTCTTTGTTTAACAGATAACCACTTCAACGAGTTCAACATATAACGAATTGACACATATCTATTGCACTTTAAAATACATCGCATTGCCTTGTTTTGTAATTTTTGCAGTCTTATAATCTTACTCTCATTACATAAAAACAAAATGGTAGAACAATACTCAAAGTGTGGTTTTACAATAACGTTATATATATTTATTGCACTGATAGTCGAAATTTGATTTCTAATTCTTTTCATAAATCCAACTTTTTTGGCTATTTTTTTACAAATGTATTCTATGTGATTTCCGAATAATAATTTTTGGTCTAAAACTATACCTAAGTACTTTATTTCGTTTATTTTTTCAATTGAAATACCACCAATCTTAATGTTGTTGTCATCACTTCTCTCGTTCAGCACCATGAGTTTTGTTTTTCCAATGTTCAATTTTAGTTTATTTTGCGTAAGCCACTGGTTTATAGAGTCTAAGTCTTCTTGTAATTTATCTCTAGTGTCAACATCGTTATCACTGGATAAGTAAACAACTGCATCATCCGCAAACAAAGCCAATTTACTGTACTTTACAACGTTTTTGAGGTCATTTATGTATATTGTAAATAACAGAGTCCCTAAAACAGACCCCTGGGGAACACCGTAGTCAACTTCAATGGCGTCAGATACTACTCCGTTAACTCTTACTCGTTGCTTTCGATTTTTTAGATAAGATTCAAACCACAATAATTCTCTACCTTTAACACCATATTTTTTCATTTTTTGTATTAAAATATCCCTACTCACAGTCTCAAATGCACGTTTTAAGTCCAAAAATACACAATAAATAGTTCTTTTTTTAGCTAGTTCTTCTTTCCACGATGTAACAACTATATTGATTGCGGTCTCACATGAGTAACCCTTTCTAAAACCCGATTGAAGTTCCATTATAAGATTATTACCTTCAAAGTACTGATAAAGTTGTTTAAATACCACTTTTTCAAAAATTTTTTCACACAAAGGCATAGCATTAACTGGTCTGAATTCTTCACATTTCACTGTATTCACAATTTTTTCTATTGGTGTTACCAAAGATTCTTTCCAGGAGTCCGGGAACTTGCTTGTGGACAGAGAACCATTAATTATTTTGCATAAAATTGGACCTATAATTTCGAATTGATCTAAGTAGATACTGGGGGTCATAAATTGAAAATCTCGTTTGTTTTTAATTTCTTTTATGGCTTGTTTTAAATCACTTATCGAAACATCTTTAAATTTGAAAACGCTTTCTACTTCTTGTACCTGATTAACAAAAGGAGACAATGGGATTGTATTTATTATCTCTACTATACTTTCAACAAAAAAAGTATTGAAATTATTAGCTATTATTTTATTTTCTTTACACACTTCTGTGCCAAATATAACACTTTTAATTTCGCTTTTTTCTTTTTTTAATATAAAATTTTTTAAGTTCTTCCACATTGTTTTTTGGTCTACTGAACAAGATATTTTTGACATTACATAATCACTTTTACGCTTAAGGATTTCTTTTTTATAATAATTACGTATCTCAGTATAGTTTTTCCAGTCTTCTTCGGAACCACTTAATAATGCTCTAGAATACATCAAAACTTTTTGATTTTTAAGATTATTTAAATGATTGTTGAACCACTCGTTTCCACCAGATTTAACTATTTTGTTCGTAATAAATATAGAAACACTTTCATTTGTTTTCTTTAAAAAATCGTCCGCTAATAGATCAGTATTGTTTATATTTTCCAAATGTAATAAATTATCCTCTAAGGCCTGTCCAAATAATTGTTTTCTATATTTAAAATGAGGAACTACCTTCTTCTGTCTCTTATTTTTATCACAGATTATATTAATCAAAATTGTTTCATGATCACTTATTTTAAGGTCTCTTACGGTTTCTGTTTTAATCAACGAATAATTATTTGTTACAACATAATCAATTAAAGTTCTTGAATTTTGCGTAATTCTGGTCGGTTCATCTATGATTTGAACACACGCGTTATCTTTAATAATTTTTTCAACATCTTTTTTATAAACACTAGTAGTGGAAAGCCAATCAATGTTAAAATCACCTACTAAAACAATATCTTTATTTAAGTCATACAGCTCATCCATCAATTTGCCGAATTCATCACAAAAACCTCTACAACTTGAACTAGGGGATCTGTACATACCAACAACAATGCAGGAATAGTTTGTAAAATGAAAGGTGTTTACTGACCACCATAATTCCATATGTTTGACAAATTTGTTTACATTTGATGCTCTAAAGTCACTGCGAATATACACTAAGACTCCACCGGTATGTGTTGATTCAGTATCACACCTGTCGACCAGAGTAAAGTTATCGAGACTTAATTCACTATTTTGAACATCTTCAGTCACATGCGTTTCTGATAACACTAAAGCATCGAAATCATTTGTATCGAGTATTACTTGTAGTTCCGCGAGATTATTTAAAAAACCGCACATATTAAGATAACAAAGCCGCATGGACTTTGATTGCTAGAAAGAAGTTCTATTTTTCTGAATTTCAATTTTCTTTTTGTAAACTTCACACTCATCACTTCTACAATCATGATTTATCTGAAGGTTCAAACCAAGCCTTGAGTTTGCCAAAACACAGTTATTACATTTTAATGAAACACTCTTACAGCTCTTTGCATCATGATTATCACCACATTTTGCACAAACTACTTCATTTCTACAGTCCTTTGCTTTGTGGTTATATCCCCAACATTTATAGCACCGTTTAACTGCAATAAAATCGTAAACAAGACATCTATTCCACCCTAGGTTAATTCGTTTTCTCTCAATAATATTTCTATATCCTTCCGTTTCCATTGAGATTATAGCACTATAACTTTTTTTTGTATTTTTTATAACACTGTATATTTTTAAACACTTAATTTCGCAATTAATATTATTTTGCTTTTTAATAGCTGACAATAACCCTTCTTCACTCCATTCTTCTGTTATTCCACATATCTTCACACATGGGTTTTGCAGATTCGGTACCGAGACTTCATATTCACTTCCTAATTTCTCTTTAACTTCCCTTTCAATTATTTTTCGAGAACTATCATCGTCACAGTTTATTAGGATAGCTCCATCTTTCCTATCAATAACCTTATTCACTCTTACTGCCAAAGATGATGGATCAATTTTTTCTTTAAGATCTTCTTTTGTTTTTTTATTCTCTTGAGCTTTTTTCGGTTTAACCATAACAGGTTGATCTCTTCTTACAGAATCCGCATAAGATAACTTTGTTTCGCTATTACATACTTTTCTTACTTCACTCAACACTATTTCTTTCTCTTCACTAAGTTTGTTTACATTATGTAAAATTTTTTCAATACTAGCATTTTGACTCTCACTACTACATGCCTTTTTTACTTCACTCAATACTATTTCTTTTTCTTCACTCAATTTGTTTACATTATGTAATATTTTTTCAATATTAGTATTTTGGTTCTCTAATTGCTGTTTGTTTTCTTGTATGGCTTTTGCCAATTGCCCGACTTTTTCAAACATAATGTTTATATAGTCTCTACAAACACTGCACATATAAAGAACCGCTGGTTTCTCATTTATAATTTTTGCATCATATTCCGATAATTTAGCACACTTGAAATGAAAAAAAGTCCCACATATTCCGTGGCATGGTAAATAAGTTCCCCCTTTTAGGGATCCATCGCAGTCCTTGCACCGGTCACTCATTGTAATTAGTGTTGTATACACATACACTACAATACGTTTCTATTCACTTATTTAACTCAAACAGCGGATTTTCCACCGCTATAATTCAATTTTTATTTCTTTAAATTTCTTTTTATTTTATCTATTTTGCACAATTTCTTTATATTAGGAGTGTTCCATTCACCACTGTAGCAAAATAATTATTATTTATAATTCAATTCGGTCACCATAACTCCGTATAAATCAATTATTTTTTAGCACTTTTTTAAACACGTCCGCACAGATCAAATTTCACTCAATCTATTAATGTACTGCTTAATAATCGCTGAACATGTTAATATTATGATACTTTTTTGGGAAAAGCCATCCGTAGTATGGTAGAATAACGCATACAACACTCGCAATAAAAGGAGTGAAATCCTGCTGATGATAGAGATATGACTTTTGTTGGAGTATCTAATTCAATTTTCAAGTTTTTCAGTTTTAGACGTTGCGTTGTTACATTTGATAGCTGGTTTAGGATGTTTGAATTCATTTTAAAACTCATAAATAACTTTGATATTTCGACAAAATTTATTTTCAATTTATTTGAACTAATGCTTGCTTATTTAATAACTTGTGTGTTTTGCTAATGAGCTAACGATTCAGCTTTTATTTAATTTTTGTTAATGCATGTTTTTAATTTTGTCTAGTCTTACAAAATTTTATAACGACTCCATATCAACTTTAGTTCGAATATCTTCCAGAATAAAACCTAAAAAGTATGTTGGCAACTCTTCAAAAAAAAAACATAATGATTAGAAAATTCAAATCTTACTTCTCATTCTTATGTTGCTTAGCATAAAATCGGTCTTTAAATTTTCTGTGAGTCGTTGCAGTCCTTTTTATACATAATCATAAGACTATATAAAAATACAGTTTTATTTACCATTATACCATTGAATTGTTTTCTTTGTGAAAGCAGTCAATCTATGCAAACCTTCTTACGACTTCAAACGCCTTGCAAAAATATTAATGAAAATAAGCCTCATTTATATTTCAATAAAAAAGTTAATTTCTTGAATTATTATTATTATTATTATCTTTATTTTTCCAACATATAAAGTACAAATGTTTTAATATAAAAGATTTACGAGCATGGCTTAAAAGCCGTCTGCCGATTATATCTAAAATTATTACATTAAAATTTACATTTATAAATTTTAGACACATCAAGAGACTTGAAAATGAAAAAGTGTAGAGTATTTTAACATTATGTAAGTATAATTTTGCCAGTTAACATAGACATATTTTAACAAAAATATCATTTGAGTTTAAGCCTTTATTTTAAACAAATCCAATTGAAACTAATATAAACATATTTCAAAAGTTACATTTTTTAAACAAAAGGAACAAATTTAAACTAGTGTATATAAATTTAAAAAAGTTGATAAATTAATCGATTAAAGAGTAATGGTAGATTAAGGGATTCAATATTAACTGAAAGATGGGCTTTTAGTTTAGCTAAAACAAAATAATAGATTGATTCTAAAAAAGATTTATGTACAGTACATATGTAAGTATTTCTGTAAGCGATAGCTTCAGTAACAAACCGGATAAGAACTTTCCAACCACACTCACCATTTAGAATTGAGTAACTCTCTTCTGTAGAGAGAAAGCTTTTCTTAAAGTATAAACGTCGAATTTCTTGGAGTATTGGACATCTTGCTAGGAAGTGATAAACGTTTTCGATTTGATTAAGGTTACAAAGATTACAATTATGATTTATATCACCCCTATGAGGTCTGTAATTTAGCTCTAGCATTTCAGTTCGGATCTTAAATATTAAACTCATCTCGTTAACTGTGAATTCTTTTCGAAAATAATTAGATTCCGACAAACAATGATTCAGTTTGATGTATATCGTTCTTGACATGGACTCTTTAGCACGGTTTAGAGAATTTTGAAATATTTTTTCGTCAATTGCTGAGATGCAGTCATAGAATTCATCCTTCCATGAACCAAAGTTATTCAAGGCTAGATTCAAGGTCGTATTATATTTAGTAGCCAATTCTTGCCAATCTTTGAACGGCGAGTAACAACGCTGAAGTGCAATCATGAGTTCTTTTCTTTGAAGATTATTATCACATCTTTTTAAAACTTTGACAATATAGTCCGCATTTGCCTTAAGGTTTTTTAAGAAAATTGGAAGTAGTCCAGATTCGACATATATTGCATAGTTAGGTGTGTTTAAGGGGACCTTAAAAACACGTTTGAAGAAATATCTCTGGATAATTTCAAAGTTTCACATGCTTCGTAACCATACACTTCATTAGCATAACAGAGTGAACTTTTAATTGTTGCATCAAATACTTTGAATTTTACCATGAATTATAATTTGACATATGTCAAGGGTTTTCCAATAAGGACTTAACAAAGTGCTAGTCGATCGGCTTCAATTTTTGAGTCAGCTTGATCTTTTATAGATGTAAACCAAGACTCTAACTTCAAATTTGTCTTTCTTTCTTTGTTCTTCTCGTATTCTAAGCTTGTTGAGAGTGCGTTCTATGAGCTCAGAATAAAATAACTGATCAGACCGAGTTTAATGCTGAACACAGGCATCAGGATCTTCATTCTCACTTTCTTCAAAAAATAAATTAACTGCTTCCTTGATTATAATTAGTTTTTTTTCATTTGAATTTAAGTTTTTAATCTTATTTTTTGTTTCTGTAAAAGAAAATGACAAGTAAATTAAAAAATGTCAAATAGTGTCAGCTTAATGCTAAGTTTTTTCAAAAATAATTCTTAGCGCTTAGAACACACTTTATTCAGGGGGTGTTCAGAGCATGCTCGATATGCTCGGGATCTGTTCACAATCCTTTTCTGAGCTTAATAACAAAAGCGTCTAATGTGGTCAGCGCAATGCCAACTTCTTGGGAACTCCGTTGAATTGATTGATTTTGATGCCTGAACGGTCACTACATATATATACAAACGCAAACTTAAGTGAACACTCATGTTTCGTCATCGTCTCTGAATTTCGGCAGAAAATTTTTGCAATAGTTTCTCGTTCGTGTACTTTACCATGATGTTGAGTTTACTGAATACTTTGACAATAGATGCGTTTTTTTGGCAGAAATATCTGTAGTAAAGTTTGATTTTACACATACCTACGCATAGTCCAAAAAGTCTCCGTTTAGCAGCCTAATTTTAGTGTTTTTTTGAAAAAAAGTATGTACTAGGAATAAATGTAAAAATCAAACTCTTCACTGCGGACAAAAGTAGAAGTAGAAGTAGTAGCGTCTTGAATATAAAATATAAATGTTAGTACAATTGATAACTCTTGAGTATATCGAAGGCATGTTCGTAGGGTATGTTAAGTAGTTTGTTGTTTAACATTTTTAATTGAGTGTTTACGCTTAGAAGAGATTACACAGTTTTCTATATGACATAGACACGATCAAAAATTCAGCGTTTTTGTTATAAAAATGCTGCTTACAGCGTTTTTAATTCGGTCGCCTTTTTGTTTCGCGTTAGTTTGATTGCAGATGAAACTTGAAACATGAAAAAGTGCAGAGTTTTTGTATAGTTCTACAAAATTTTGTGACGGTCTCGTATCAACTGTAGGACGACTACCTTTTAGAATAAAACTAAATAAATTAAAAGTATCTTGGCAAGGTTTTCTAATTGTAAAACTAAATAAAAATGTAGTTTTGTTTTTGTGAACTAACACGACTAAGTTATTTGAGTATACGGAAATGTACATAAGCTGTAATATTTGTTTGTTATTTTGCAAAAAAACTGGTGTCAACAAATACAACGCCATTTGTTGGACGCAAAGATTTACATATAGTTAGACCGTAATCTACGAACGAACCCATTTCCTTCTATTACCTTTTTCATTCGAATTTAATTTACAAAATGGAAAATATGAAAACATAGTAAATATAATTTGATTCTTATATTTTTTAACATAATCCTCTTTAAATTGTTCATTAAGTTAAAATTAGCCCTGTTTTGAATTCCGTTAAATTTTTACAATTTTGTTTTAAATAATTCTGACAATTGTTCGATACAATTGAAAAATTGTCAGATTTTAAATACAAGTTTTTTGAAAATTTCTTACTGTACACTGTTTCGTAATGTCCCAAAATAACACAGCTAATATTAGTTGAAAGTTTGCCATTCATGATAATGGGCCGCTTAAAAATTACAGAACATGTCAAAATTATTAAAACTTCTGAATAATTTGTTAAACAATCGTTGCCAAAGTCGTCTAAATCGCCAAAATACGCAAGTAATCGATGAGTGAACAAATTTGATTTGGTGTTTGGATTTAAAAATTTCATATTATAGACTATTTTGTGTCTAAGTCTGATAAGCAACAAAATATTTTGACGTTTATTTTTTTAAAAGTTGGTCTTTTTGACAGCTGTCACTTAATTTATTCTCAGTTAATTACCAAAATGATAGTTTGGTTCGCGTGACGTATCAATTTATTGATTTAAAACTATTGAACTACTTTTTGTGGGGTTATGTAAAGTCGCATGTCTACCTACATAGAAAAGTCTGAGAAAACTGAAGCCTTAGAAGAGAATATTTGACCCGTTATTGCTAGTGGTCAAAAGTTTAGCCTCTCGATTATAATTAATTTGAACCACTTGCTCGAAATCATTTTTATGACAGAATGGCAAACCTTTATCATTAAACTAAAGCTAAATTCTTTGTCATAACATTCAATTTCTTAAAAAGCAAACGTTTAAACCTTAAAAGACAGACACGAAAACGAGATGCGCATCATTAGAATGTAATGATATTTCATTAGTTTATTGATTTTCAATATTTGATATTAGGCTGTTATATAATGTTTGCCAGAAAGGCAATCTTAGAAGAAATTCTAGTTAAAAAGAAGGTTAACATGTTGTCTGTAGAATATTTATTACAAAAATCTATTGAATTATACATTTTTTCGTATTTGTTTTGTAGTTCTATAGTAATACCACGAGAAAATGTTTGACTAACTGTACGAGTACATTATAAGCATTGTTTTGGATAAACAGCTTTTTGCATACCTACCTGTCATTGACAATTCAAATATTTAAATGCAGAATGGCCACGATTAACGAAGCTATTCTCAATTCCATCAGCTATAACGATATTGCTGTGCTGGAACATAACCAAATTTGGACTAGAAACAGGAATTGAAAAAGCAAATAGCAAAATACTTCTTCTAACATCATTTACCTTCCTGTATGCATCAGTTTGGCTTTGGTTTAGTTTGGATTGGAATGGTTTGGGTTGTTTCGGCTTGGTTTGGATTGGTTTGGTTCAAGTGCAATTCTATGGTCCATTTGGTTATGAATAAGAAGTTGGAATGCTAAATTTATTTCTCCTTATTCGGAAGCTGCACGATTCCTTCTTTGCTTTCAATTTATATAGACAAAGACAGATATTGGCTTGAGCTCGATGCCGATGCCTTTTGGAGTGTGTTTTGACAGAAATAACAAATGATGATTTCGATGAGAACTATACAATATAGAGTTAGAGTTGTGTCTATTAATCGTATAGTATTTCTATTATGTCTTTTTGTTTATGAAAAGTTTCATTGCTTCTGATGATGTACACATTCCATAATAATTGGTTTCGACGAGTAGGTACTCGTATCAAGTTCGAATATAAACAATAGTTTTTTTTCCGAATACAAGCAGTAAAAACTCGTTGTTAGTTGAGAGTTTGAGTTTGGAAATATGTTGTGTGTTTATTGTGTTGCTGTGTTACATTCTTCAAAAGTGACTGTGTCTTTATTATAACTTCTTAAGAAATGTGTTGGTATTGTTTGTGTTTTATATGTCAGTTAATGTTGTTGGGAAGCTTTGACTAGGGAAATGCTAAGTTTTGTCAGATTATTTAAAATTGATGTTTTAAGATTCTGAACAGTAATAATATTTATTTTCAATACATCAAACATATATAAATTAGTACAATTTGATAACGATAAAATAAACTAAGTATTTAGAAACAAAGTATCAAATCTCAACTTTCAACACCCCCACTAGATTTTTATACTTTTATACCAATGAGAGTACAACAGTTGTTATGTTTTGTAGCAGGGAGTCATTTGGTTAGAAGCAGGCATCTCTTCAGTTTACAAATATTCTACATTTAATTTATTATCTTCTATAAGATCTCGAATGAAATGATGCCTTATATCGATGTACTTTGAACGTGCGTGATAAACGTTGTTTTTAGATATGTTTATTGCACTCTTGTTATCGCATTGCAATATAAGTTCTTGATTGCAATTAATTAGTTCTCGCAATTAAGATTGAAGCCAAAGTGCTTCTTCAGATGTTGAGGCTAAGGCCATATACTCAGCCTCTGTGGTGGAGAGAGCGACAGTAGGTTGTTTCTTTGCATTCCACGAAATAGGTCCTCCTTGGTATTCAAAGAGATAACTTGTAGTTGATTTTCTGTCATCTGAGTCACTAGCCCAGTCAGCATCCGAAAATCCTTCTAAACATCCTTCAATGTCTCGAGTGTATTCTAGCTTGTAATTTATTGTTCCTTTTATATAACGGAAAAGTCGTTTAACCGCTATCCAATGAGATTTTGAAGGATTATTATTAAATCTTGATAAAGCCCCCGCTGCAAAAGATAAATCTGGGCGACTTACTTGTGCTGCATATAAAATGCTTCCAATAGCTTCTTGATATGGAACGGTTTTCATGTAATCAGTTTCATGTTTACTTTGTTGATATGTTTCTTTTATAAGCTTTTGGTTAATATCGAAGGGTGTGGATACCGGATTACAATCCTCCATGTTGAATCGCTTGAGAATATTCTTTAAGTATGTCCGTTGGTCTATCCATAACTTTCCCTTTTCTCGATCGCGAGTTATTTGCATACCAAGCACAAATTTAGCTTCTCCAATCCATCTTTCATCCTGAATGACTTAGCCAAATTTTCTTTGATAATTCTTTTTTCATCTTTGTTATTTGTAAAAATCAGTATATCGTCTACGTAAATAGCGACAAAAGTTTTATCTGTGCTGTTTGTCTTGTAATAAATACACGGATCGGTTTTTGATTGTTTAAGTCAAATTTTCTTTAAAGTTTCATCCAATTTCTTATTCCAAACTCTGCTAGCTTGTTTGAGACCGTATTGTGATTTCTTGAGTTTACATACTTTATTTTGAACATTATCAAAATCTTCAGGGAGATTCATGTAAATTTCTTCGTTAAGTTCACTTTGCAGGAAAGCAGTCACAACATCCATTTGATCGATATCCAAATCATATCGTACAGCCAAACTTAAAAGTACCCTTATGGACGCGTACCTTACGACGGGAGAAAATATTTCTTGATAATCGATCCCTTGACGTTGCGAATACCCCTTTACGACCAATCTAGCTTTATATTTTTCGACATTACCACTTGCATCTTTTTTCGTCTTAAATTTCCATTTGGAATTTATGGCTTTCTTTCCTTTTGGTTAAGAAACTATTTCCCAAGTGCCATTTTTCAAAAGAGCTGTATATTCATCGTTCATTGCTTTTTTCCAATCAGACATATGTTCGCTCTTCATTGCCTCAGCGACTGTCTTTGGATCTTCATCATTGTTGCTGGCCACGTACGATAGATAACCGTATCTTTCAGGTGGATTTCTTATTCTGGTAAATTATCTTATTCCTCTCTCAGATATGATTCCTTCTGAAGATTCTTCAACTATGAAATCATCTTGGGCATCCGAAAAACTGTTTTCACTTGCCGTTTCATCACTTATTTCGATTGGTATTTCATTGCTTGAATTCACTGATGGAATTTCGTCTTCATTGAATTATATCCTGTAAAAATATCACAATAAGATGTATCGTTTGTCTCACCATCTTTTGGAAAAATTTGCTCATGGAAAACTGCATCTCGACTTATTATGACTTCTTTTTTCTTAACGTCATAGAAGCGATATGATTTTGAGTGTGTGCAGTATCCAATAAATATTGCTTCTTTTCCTTTGGCATCGAGTTTCTTCCGCTTTTCTTCTGGAATGTGAATAACTGCTTGACAACCGAAAACTTTAAGATGCTGCAGATTCACTCTTCTTCCACTCCAGATTTCTTCAGGTGTTTTTTCTTTTGTACCTTTGCAAGGTGTTCTATTCGTTAAATAAACTGCCGTATTTGCAGCTTCAGCCCAAAAACGTTTGTGTAAACCAGACTCGATGAGAAGACAACGCGCTTTTTCGATTATGGTTCTATTCATTCTTTCTGCCAACCCGTTTTGTTGTGGAGAATATGGAACCGTTGTTTGATGTTGAATGCCTGCATCTGCTAGAATCTTCTTCATCTTAAAATTGCAATATTCCTTTCCATTGTCGCTTCTAATGGCCTTTATTTTGTTACCAGTCTGATTTTCTACAAAGTTTTTGAACTCAAGGAACTTTTCCGCTACCTCATTCTTGCTTTTAATGAAAAACGCAAAGACTTTTCTTGAAAAATCATCAATGAATAGAATCATGTACTCTAAACTTCCAATTGATTTTTGTTCAATCGGACCACAAAGATCTGTGTGTACTAGTTCTAATATTGATTCTGCTCTAGTACCAATTGAGTTAAACGGCAGGCGTGCCATTTTACCTTTGATACATGTGATGCAATTGATTTTTGAACTATCGCAATCAATATTCTGCACCCCTTTCGGAATCATAGCTTGTGTGGTTTCAATACTTGGATGTCCAACACGCTTGTGCCAAAGTTTGTGTGAAGCTACATTTTTTGTAACATATGCACTTTGGTTGGTTGGTCTGTTGAGTCGGAACATATTGTTCACCAAGCTTGCAGTTGCAACAACATTACCCCTTTGGTCTTTCACTAAAAATCCATTCTTGGAAAAAATCATTGAAAAACCCTTCTGAACAATTTTCGAAACAGATAAAAGATTAATGCATAAGTCAGGAACATGAAGGACTTCTAAAAAGTCAACCTCATTTTCTTTGAATTTTCCAATAGATACCTTCATATCGACTTTACCTATACCTTGGACTTGCGTTTTTGAATTATTTGCAACAATTACCTCAGAGTTAAGATTTTCCATCTTACTTAAAAAGCATGCACTATTTGAGCACATGTGAGCTGACGCTCCCGAGTCGAAATACCATTCTTCTTTGTCAAGAGCTGTGACAGAAAAACATCCTAACATCGCATTCTTCTTTTCTTGATGGTTCTTATTCTTTTTTGGACATTTAGCAGCAATATGGCCAAATTCGTTGCAGTTGTAACATTTAGGACCCTTAAAATTCTTATTCCCAAAGTTTTTCTTGTTCTTGCCAACAAAAGCAGTATCTTGAATTGCATCCAAATTAACGTCTTGAAGAAGTTTGGTTTTAATACTGTCTCCTGTAATAAGAATCCCAGAGCTTTGGATTCCCATTATCATTGGCTTGTATTCTTCGGGAAGACCAGCTAAAAGCATTGATCCTATCCATTCTTTATCTAGGTTAAGACCAACAGACCTGAGCTTGTATGATGTATTTAAAACATCGTTAACGTACGCATCTACGGTAGAGAAATCTTTCAATTTTGTAGAACAAAAATTTTGGATGAGCCCAACTCTCCTCACAAGACCAGAATCTTGAAAAATTTTCTGAAGAGAATCCCAAATCTCCTTAGCGCTTTTGCAATGTCTTATATGAGGATAAATGGATCTTTCAACAAGCAATATAAGCTCCGATTTTGCGTTTAAGAGCTTCGTTGCATCCTTCTCCGTCTCACTACCATCAGAAACAGCCTTCCAAAGTCCTTTCATTTGGAAATAAGCTTCAACGGAAAATTTCCAGTCTTCGAAGTTTTCACATTTGTAAATTTTCTATTATTATAAAAAAAGATTTTTAAAATGGCGTATACTTACTAAAAATAGATTTTTTAAATTTTGAATTATATCAGTTGTAACTGTATGGTATTTTATTTCTTTTAAAGGTTGATAGCTTTTATATAACTATGTTTAAAATTCACAACTAAATCAGACAAAACTCAGTGAGTGACCTGTCGTATTGTAAAATAAGGAAACATTTTTACATTTTATGATGCTTTTTTGTACTAGGCTTTAGACATTAACCACGGAAAAATAGGTTGGGATTGCTTTTCTTGTTCCTAGCAGCAGACTAGAGAATAATCGATCGGACTAAGCGTTCTCCGCGAGGGGAAAGGGAAAAGGTGTTTTGGGACCCAACAATTACAAAGCGGTGCTGTCTCGAGGTACTATGCTCGGGAATTCTTTCAACATTGGTGCTTACAAATTTTATTTCTGTAGTATATGAAATAAAAAGTATTGATGGTAGATTAACGGCTGAAGCCATACTATTTATTTTCCTTTAGTCTACGCCCATGTCCCACTGCATCGACTGGTGTGATAAATATGTACATATGTATATATATTGGGTGGAGTGCCATAACCCCCGCGGCATTAACCCCCACGGGGGTTAGTTCCCATTCAATTGGGAATTAACCCCCGCGGGGGTTAATTCCTTTTTCAAATGGCATTAATCCCCACGGGGGTTAATTCCCTTTTTATGTGGGGGTTAATGCCCAATTATAACTGGAAATAAGCCCCACGTTAATAAAAAATAAAGGAACAAAATTATTTCTTCATTTATTTTTCAAAATAAAACAAAAATTTAAAAAAATAAAATAACAACTTCAACAATAAAAAAAATGTATCTTAATCATTTTGAATTGATAGCACGGCGGCGTACTAACAGCTTGGTATGTAAGGGGGGCATGCTGCCCCCCTGCAACCCCCCTGCTTGGGATCACTATAGGATTTAGGGTGGGTGCGAGTTTGGGTATATGCAAAAAAACTCTTGCATTTGAGCACTAAAATCAAAGAAATTCCCAACAAAAAAAAGCAAGTATGGCTCACAGTTATGAAAGAATCACAACGCATTCGTGTTCTTTGCATATACCCAAACTCGCACTCACCCCAAATCCTATAGTGATTCCAAGCAGGGGGGTTGCAGGGGGCAGCATGCCCCCCCTTACATACCAAGCTGTTAGTACGCCGCACAGTGTGTTGGGTAGTGGAAAAAAAGCGAAAAAAAAATGTTTACTTTCTTGTTTTTAAATAAGCCAAATTGAAGCTAACTATCCCGAGAAAAACATCTTAGAGGTTTTTATGATAAAGCTTGACCGCCAGCTTATAGCGCAACTCTGAATGTCACCTTAAATGGCTAACTCAAAATAAGAGAAAACTAGAGAGGGAAGCAATATGCGTTGCGCTCAAGATTAATAAACAATAACAAATTAAGTTTTAATTATTTCACGATCTCTGATAAGCACAGTTATTCTCAATTTTTTTTTAATTCGTTAACTGCAAGTTGTAGGGTTTAAAATCAAGGTTAAAATCTGGGTTATTATTGCGTAGAGAGTGCTTTATTTAAATAGACCTACTTTTCGCGTGTCAGTACTTGTTCTAAAAATTTATTTTAGAAAATAAAGACAAGATTAAGATCTTTTAGGAAAAGGAAGATTCGTCTGCCTTTACCTGCCTTTTTTCTTAATACAACCTATTGTTTTCATGCATTTTTAACAGAATGTGTGCTTTTTGAGGTATGGTTGTCTGCACTATCAATCAAAGTACCACATATGTTTTGCAGTGTGTGCTAAGGTAATTAAATGTGGAAAGTATTTTGGAGCCTAAAAATGAAATTAATTTAAAAGAATACCTTTCTTCCTTGTGCTCAAACGTATGTATATAAACATTGTCAAACTATGACAAGCTAGACGCTAATTTTTGCTGTGGTGCTTATTACTTCAAGTAAATATAATTAATTTATACAAACAAAAGTGTTTTAAACTGTGCATAAGCGTTATACCACCGCGCTTGCAATACATTTTCCTCCAAAATCGCCCTTTAAAATCATCAATTTTCAAAATTTACTTCACCGACTATTTGCCTTTGCCACTGCCCCATGAACAAAAAAGAGCACGTACTACGCTCTACAGGTAAAATTGGCGCAAATCAATCTAACCCCAATATGGCACAAACACCTCACACCAAAAACAAATTGTCGCTGTTTGAAATGTTGATGAAGAAGGAGATGAAGGATTTAAGAGGAGTGGATAAAGGACGAAATGAACAAATTGACCGAGAAACTGGATAAAATTGAAAGCGATTTTAACCAACGTTTCACTGATCACAGCTTGAACAACCACATACTTTTCCTATGAACATTGGGTGTCTTCAGAATATGTCCAAAAACCAGGTTTCGGAAAATAAAAAAAATGTTTGAAGCATATATATGTATATTCATTCTCATTTTCAAATGAAACTTTAAAACTTTAAACATGTTTTTCAATTTTTTCCTTGGTGCCCCTACATTCAACACACTGTGCGCCGCCGCCGCCGTGCTATCAATTCAAAAAAACTTTTTAGCAAAAGTAGCTATTCTAGACAATAAATCAACCATTTTTGCGTGTTTTGTATGTAAAAAAGTGAACTTTAAATTTTTTTTATTAAAGTTTACGAATTTTAAAATATTCGGCGTTGTTTCCTTTATTTTTTGGCCTTATTTCTTTTTATAAATCGAAATAAAGCCAAATTGGTTTTATTTCCTTTTGAACAACGAAATAAGGCCAAATTTGAAATTTGGTGTTATTTCATTTGATACTATTTCACGTCACCCGTATTTTTTGTTTATTTGTTATAGGAAGGTATGTCATAGCTTTCTCAATTCCATTTTGAAAACTCACCATTTCTAAAAAGAATAGATATGTACTTTATTTCTGTTTAAGTTAAAGGTTTAAGTACATTTAAAAATGCGTAAAACAAAATAAGAATTATTTTCCAAAAATATTTAAATACGTTATTTTAAACTTCAACTCAAGGAACAAGATCGCAACTTTGTTGTGCATTTTATACCTATATAATTATTTATTTTTCCTTTATTTGTTTACTATTGTACAGCAAAGCTAAAACAAAAGAAAAAATGGGGGTTAAAGCCATTTCTGAATGGGAATTAATACCCGCGGGGGTTATTTCCTTTTTCTTGTGGGGATTAATGCCACTTGAAAAAGGAATTAACCCCCGCGGGTGTTAATTCCCATTAATTTGGGAATTAACCCCCGCGGGGGTTAATGCCGCGGGGGTTATGGCACTCCACCTATATATTGATGGACAAAAATTTAGCATACTTGAAGAAGATAAGAAATATCGTTATTTTACTTGTATAAGTTTTGTTCTAAGCAACTTTTAATTTCATGTAGTCATTGACAACCATATTAAAAACTAGATAAATAAATAACTCTAGATAAATAAATTTGTTTGCGTTTTGAGAAAACTGCATAAGTTTGTAATTCAAACTATTTTTAGTTGGACATAAATTTAGCACATTTTAGTCCTTGTACATTTTCTAATCCGTTTAGTCGAACAAAAGTGCACTTTTTGAGGTAATCCGGTATTTGTTAATGTCAAATTATTAAATAAATCAAAATGTACTTAAATAGTCATGGCAAAAAAGCAATGTTGCTCAGAAGATAAACGAAGAATAATTTTGCAGATGAAAGACAAGGGAAGGAAAGTTTCTGACATATCCATGCTGTTGGAGTGCTCGGTTTACAACGCGCTTCGGCATTTTGAAGAATTTGGAACCATTCAAAACATCCGAGCAATGTCCTCGTAAAAGGAAGACCACACCAAAAGAAGACAAAGTAATTAATCGTTTGTCAGCCAAGGATCCCTTTTAGAGCCCCATTGCCATCCGCAACGAAGTGAGAGAAAATTATGATGTCAACATATCATCAAGGACGGTAAGACGCCGATTAAATGTGGTTGCGTTGCTCAACGCCACTCGTTTCAAAAAAAAAACTTGAAAGTCAGATTAGAGTTTGCAAAAGCAAATTTGAACAAACCACTCAGTTTTTGGAAAAACGTGCCTCGGAGCGAAGAATCCAAATCGGTTTGGTTCAGATGGCAAGAAGTATGTATGGCGTCCACAGAATATGCAACACAATCCTCGATATACTGTTAAATCGGTCAAACATGGTGGTGGGAATGTTATGGTCTGGGCTGCATTTTCCTGGCATGGTGTTGGTCCTATAGTAAAAAAAAATGGACCAACATGTGTACAAAAGTATCCTGGTACACCATATGCTTCCATTTTCAGAAGAAAATTTACCACTTCTATGGAGAATTATTCACGATAATGACCCTAAGCATGATCGATTTTGAAATTAAATAATATTTTCCTTGAAAACTAGTAACAATTAAATTTAAGTAGTTTTTGAAATTCAAGCCTGAGTCATTTTGACTTGTACCTTGATAATTTGTTAAATATTTTCCGATAGCGCTGAGTTGATGATGATGATGAATATATAAGCCATAAAATGTCAACAATTTTTTTATTTTTATTTGAAGAAGTATTAAAGTTTGCTATCTGACAAGAACGAACTTTCCAAAATGTTTACTATTTGTAAGTTATTATTATGAAAGTGTTATCTAAGGTGGTTAAATGTTTAAAGTCGTTCAATGGTTTTGAATAGAGTTTGAAGTCAAGTGCTTTTTATTAAAATGTGTGCATTTAATATTGATGAATTTCTTTAAATTAGAAAAAAAAAAAGTATTGAATAGTTTCATCAATAAAATCCATTGGCTTGTATGCACGGTTCTCCGGGACTCTCCCTTATTTTCATAAATGTATCGATGGCATCCCCGCTATTGTTGTAAAGAGGTTATCTTCAATACTGACAAAACCACTGCGTAAGCTTTTTCATCCATCCTACTCTTCATGTCTCGTTTCAAGTAGATCGAAAACGCCATTTGTCCAGCCAATACCCCAAAACGGCAAATCCCACTCCACATCGAATTTTCGACCGATACACATCGAATTTTTGACCGATCTTTTCAAGGTCATAAAAATACTGAATAATTTTAAACTTGAAAAGAAACCTTGAAGAACGAAAGCTTCTTAACTACCGGCAGTATGGCTTTCTCAGGAATTGGTTTACTGGTGATCGAGAGGCTTATCTCACCGAAGAGTGGAACAAAGTCTTTGAGAAAGTAAAATTATTGCACTTGATATATCAAAAGCATTTGATAAGAGTTTAGCACCAGACTCTCTTATCAAAAACGTTTGCCTTCGGTTTTGAAGAATCCCTTCCTCGGTTGATTAGATATTACTTTTCTGATCATTTAATTCAAGTAGTATTTAATGGGCTTACGTCTGAAAACCACAACATAAATGTTGGTTTGCCCCTGGGCTTTTTTTATGTCTCCGACACTCTTTCTAAAGCTTCTAGTCTACTTACCTTCTTCGCTGACAATAGTATCATCAGCTTTTCATATTCTCTTTGGATGTGGATCTTCAATGATAAGATAAATAAATTCGGACCTAGACAGCATTATTAATTGGGGAATCAAAAATCGAGTAGAATTCAATGCTTCGAAAACTCAACGCTGCGTACAACCGTTCAAACATAATTTATCACCTTTGCTACTATCCAGGAGTAGCACTTGCATCAAGAAGATTAAAAACCTCGAAATTCTGGTGAATGGATTTGGGTTTTCTGAGGCGATGCAAGAAATTTGTCTCACCTTCTGATCTTACTGCAATAAAACGAACAATCCTTAAAACATATATGTATGAATACACCCAAAGCTTAAGTATAACTACATTCTCTGGGCTGTTGATCCTCTATTGAAAGTAAGGCATCTAAATTGATCGGTGATGATGATGATCGCTGAATCACTTGCGTCGTAAATTTTCTTGGCTTGCTCTTTTAAAACGTTATTATGCTTTAGAAAAATAGTCAGTATAATTAAAGTGTCATACAAATGAAAGTAATGTTATTA
Source organism: Eupeodes latifasciatus (assembly GCA_920104205.1). NCBI lineage: Eukaryota > Metazoa > Arthropoda > Insecta > Diptera > Syrphidae > Eupeodes > Eupeodes latifasciatus. The sequence continues at coordinate 101,655,330 of OV049924.1, read as the reverse complement.
AAAATAATGATTTTATTGACTTGTCAATCATATATCGTATGTAAGAAAATTAACACTTGAAAACCTTTGTTATGTTTTTAAACTTGTTTCGACTTAACTCAATATTGTAGAAAATACGGCTGTTAACTATTAATAATCGTTTTAAGATCAACAATTTTATCATTTGTCACATACAGATATAATTTATTTAACCGCACTTTACGAATGTGAAACGCTTTACTCCGTAAAATACTTTCCACACTTCGCAATGTGTAGATATTCCAAACCATTGGGCATCCATATCTCGTTTCTTATCCTATAATATTAGGCAGGTTTTAAAAGTCAAATTTGTCTTAAAGTTCTTAATATTTAAATAGGAGGAAAAAACAGAGTTGAGTTAATCATTCCACATTTTTTATGTATGGATAAAATCAGATCTGTACTAGTGGTGTTGGACATTTTTGGAAGTGCGGTTATTACTGCTGAACATTGTTTGTTAAGATATTGGTAAAACGACGAAAGACATAAAATACTGCAACGGTATTCGTTATGAAGGGTGATTTTGTAGCTATTATTTTTTTGGCAACACTGGTTTAAACAGCTGACGCACGTTTCGTGCTTTGTTTCACTGTCAAACATCTTCAATTATGGTCTATAATTAAACTATGAATCGTCTTACAAACGAACAACGCTTGCAAATTATTGAATTTTATTATCAAAATACGTGCTCTGTTAAGAAAGTTCACCGCGCGCTTCTTCCATTTAATGGTCAGTTTAATTGACCCACTGAAGCGGCTATGCGGGATATTGTGACTAAATTTCGCACCAAATTTACATTGTTGGACATTAAACCACCAACACGCTTACGTAGAGTGCGAACTGAAGAAAATATCGCAGCTGTATCGGTCAGTGTTAATGATGACCATCAATTATCGATTCGTCGCCGTTTGCAGCAATTGGGCCTGTGTTACTCAACAACGTGGAACATTTTGCGGAAGGTTTTAGGTGTGATGCCTTTCCAAATACAGCTGTTGCAAGAATTGAAGCCGAATGACCTACTGCAACGTACAATTTTTGGTGAATGAGCTCTTGGAAAGTTGGCCGAAGATCCACTTTTTAACCGAAAAATTGTGTTCAGCGACGAAGCTCATTTTTGGCTCAATGGGTACGTAAGTAAGCAGAATTGTCGATTTTGGAGTGAATATCAGCCAGAAGCATTGCAAGAGCTACCAAACATTATAGGAAAATTCACAGTTTGGTGCGGTTTATGAGCTGGTGGAATCATTGGACCGTACTTCTTCAAAGATGATGCGAATCGTAACATAACTGTGAATGGTGAGCGTTACCGTGAGATGATACCCAACAGCACTCGCAACAATGGACTTATTGAGAGGCGAGTTCGGTGAACATTTTATTTCACGTTCGGGACCGGTCAATTGTTCGCCTGGATCGTGCGATTTAACGCATTTAGACTATTTTTTGTGGGGCTATGTTAAAGCTCATGTCTATACAGACAAGCTCGCTTCAATTGACGCATTGGAAGACAACATTGAAGCATTTATTCGTGAGATACCGGCCGAAATATTGGAAAGAGTATGCCAAAATTGGACTAAGCGGATGAACCATTTAAAACGCAGTCATTGTCAACATTTATATGAAATAATCTTCAATTATTATATTGACCGTACTATCGATTCAAATAAATATTTCATGCATTTTTCTGAATTTGATGTGTTTTTTTTTTTTTTTGAAAAACTTTCCTAAGCGTTTAAAAAATCACCCTTTATTTATAGCGCCTATCATCTTAAAAGTTCTTTTTTGGATTACGTCAAAAAGACTTAAACCTGTAACCTAGGGTAACCTTCCCAAATATTTGAGTTGTATTCAAGTTTTGAAAAAACTATGTCCTTAAAGAAAAGACAGAAAAAAGGTGTTGAAAATGTCTCGAATCGTCCTAAAAATCCGAAACAATTGTAAGCATTTTTGAAACATATACCAGTGCTTTATTTCCTTGAGACAAAAATGCGAAAATTAGCTAAATCTATTTTTGGCTTAATACCTAAACCACTATAAACTGAACTTTGAAATTGCAAGAAGAGATTTGTAAAATGTCAAGCTCACAATTCAATATCCCACATAGAAGCATTTCAGTGTCAATTCCCTTTCATCCAATACATTCGAGCATTCATACAAAAAACGAAGGATATGTAAAAAAAAACTTTTAATTTATTAATTCGATATTTCCCAACAACATCCGTTTTGAAAAAAAGAAAATAAAAAAAACACATTGATTACGGTTTTACAATCAGGAACAGCAATCAAATCACTTTTCCAGTGGTAAATCAATCATCGTCTGCTGATGCTGGAGGAGAACACCTACAAATATTTATATCTTTCATCTCGTGTCCAGAATCCATCGTCATCCATACCTACAGACAGACAGATAGATATATAAATACAGACCTATCTATTTTCATGTCCTTGGTCCTAGAAGCAAAATGAAATCAATTAAATTTCATTTCGTTTACAATGGCATAGTGTATCTCTGTATGTGTGGCGTAAAAAAGAAATATTGTCCGGATGTTTTCTTTTTATTTTTGTAAAATATATTTTGTTGTTGTTGTTGTTGTTGATATTTTGTGTATATAGAAATTGGGAATTAACCGTGATTGTGGGTTTCACACCCGATCACGTAACATGTGACACACGTAAGAATCTCCAGAGATGAGCTAATGTATAGAGTTAGTGCATGTGGGAGGACAGGACAGGACAGGCGAATGATGATGATGGTAAGGATGATGATGATGATGATGTGATGTGCTGTGCAGTGCAGTCCATACGTAGGCATACCACAAAAGCAGTAGCTCTGAAGCTGTAGACTGACGCCAGTAATATTATCGAATGCATCTTTGCTCCTCGTCCTGGGTTTGAACCAACTGAAGGGAATACATCAGGACAGGACACATTCAACCATCAACGTAACTCGCTTTGGTTCGTTCGTTCGTGACGTTGTGTACACACGTACGTACATGTGTTATGTTGGCGTGTGGTTAGCTCCCTGCCTGATAGAGGAACGTATACAGTATATGACGGTGATGATGCTGCTGCTTCTGCATCTGCTTCAGCTTCTGCGTCTGCTACTGGTGTTTCTCCATGATGATGATGACAACAATGATGATATGTATTGGAAAGTGGTTGCTGTTGTGGATATTTGTGTGCATTTCGAAGTGGCCAAGGTAATTCTAAACAGATGTTGAGGGTTTCAAGCCATATCGAAATCGATTTTATCAAATCTCTCGATTCATCTACTCTTAAGTATTCGTTTTTATTTTCATGCTACCCTGCCGTGGAATACAATGTCCGAGGTTATTTTTCTTTTATTAAATATATCTAAAAGTTAAAATGAATTATTGAATGAACTATAGAAAGAGGAAGATGACATAAATCAAACAGAAATGACTTACCAACTGCAGTTAAATTGATTTTATTCTTAGGTTGAAAGAGTCTACAGTAAGGATACCGGAAAAAGCGTTATGGTAATGGAACATCCGAGACCATAAACTTGCAACAATCATCGTTACTATAAAATAGACGGACATATTAAGGAGAAACGTGTTTGGTATATAAATAGTACAGCTGTCATAAATTCGTAAATCTGATGAGCTGAAAATATGTGATTGACATTTTGGAAAATTAATTGATACATTTTTAAAAGGAGCTTGTTTCACAAAATGAAAGCAATTCTTTCTTAATAAGAAACTACCGGATGGGTCAGCAAGTGGTTTCTTTTTAAATCATAATTGACAGTGTCGAAATGACATCGACGGCTTTTTCTCGATTGAAAACTTGACAAAAAGTCGGGATCATAATTCGGAGGAACGGAACAACAATGTGTATTTAGAAAACATGTTTCGACCGAAATTAAGTCATACCGCGCCTGCAGTACATAAATTTGTGGAAAAAATTTGTCAGACTTGTATGATATCTTAGGTTAGGTTAGGTTAGGTTAGGTTAGGTTGAACGGGCTGACTGTTGATGTTGTTACCATCACACTTAGATCAATGTAGATCCATTGTGGTACCCCGAAGTGTTGTAACTTCCTGAAAAGATATAATAACCTATGAATCATGTGGTTCGTTTAACCATTTAGAGGTCTTGACAAAGTTTAGTAAGCTTTTGCCTGGCAGTTCTGTTAGTTCCTCTAGTTCATTAAAGAAGAAGTTGCCTAGATTTTTCTTCCTAGCAAGACAGAGCGAAGGACAGTGGCAGAGAAAGTGAGCAGTGTCTTCATGCTCGTTTTCATCACCACAGCCTCTACAAAGGTCATCAGTACTGAGCCCCATCTTCTTCTTATGGTAGCCGAGTAGGTTGTGACCTGTAATAACGCCGATAAGGGATCTTAGGGAGGGTTTATTAAGAGTTAAGATCCAGTCGGATCTTTTCTTATCGTATCTAGGCCATAGCTTCCTGGTGTTAACACAGGTTTCTAGGAGATTCCATCTGTCATTGGATTTTTGAATGATGGTTTTACTGACGTTATGTTTCAGTTCACATAACGGTATCCCTATATGATGGTCTATCAGAGAGGGTTCCAGTGTGGAGCCCTCCCTAGCAAGTTCATCCGCCTTTTCGTTGCCTGGTACATCATTGTGACCAGGAACCCAGCAGAATCTTACGTTATGCTGTGTGCCAAGAACCTTTAGCTCTTCGCGACAGCAAGAGACAAGCTTCGACTTGATTTGGGTGGCAGAGATAGCTTTTATTGCTGCTTGGCTATCAATGAAAAAAGTGATGTCCGCGTGTGATATCGCCATCATGGATATATGTTTAGCAGCGTTTTTTACTGCCAAGATCTCAGCTTGGAAGACGCTGCTATAGTCGGGGAGCCTGAATGCTTTGGCAAGGTTGAGGCTTTCAGAGTTAAAGCCTGCACCTACTCTAGTATAAATTTAAGAGCCATCGGTGTAGATGGTAATGGTTGAGTCGTTGGTGAAGGGCACACTATTTTCCCAATCTAGTCTATTGAAATCTAAATAAGGGGTCATATAATCTGTGCAGATATTGTTGTCTACGTATTTCGTAAGAATAGCTGCGTGGCCACTCTGTCTAGTTTTCCAGATGTTAGTTTGACTGAGCCTGAGGGCGCTATTTGCTGCTGATTCTTGGACGAATAGATCTATTGGGGGGGAGATTGAGGATCGTTTCTAAACCCACAGTTGGGGTAGTCCTCATCACACCACTAGTACAGATACAAGCCATTCTCTGTACTTTGGTTAGTGTTTTTAGATTCGTGGATTTCTCCAGCGCTTTCCACCAAACCAAGCCGCGATAAGTTAGAATTGGTCTGACAATGGCAGTGTACATCCACATTACTATTTTGGGGTTCGGTCCCCAATTTCTACCCAGAATCTTGTTACATGAGTAGAGTGCGATTGTGGCTTTCTTATATCTTTCTTGGATATTTGGACCCCAATTGAGTTTATTCTTAATATATATAATTCTTCTGTGAGTGTGTATGTCACTGAACTTCTCTTAAACGACTGGACCGATTTTGATGAAATTTTTTGTGTGTTTTCAAGGGGATCTGAGAATTGTTTAGATTCACAATTTAGCCCTCAACGTTAGACGCAAACTGTGGCTACCACCAAGTTCCACAAATAATAATTTTAAACCTAAACTTTGCTATGATTAACCTTTCATCGGGGGGCGAGTGCGCGGGCGGGGGTCGCACGCAATAGACGGGCCAGGTGGTGGTGGCGGTAGTGCGGCGCGGGTGGAGGACATCACTGAGTGGGTCTACCCGAACGGGCACACACGTGAGGGCACACGCCGAGGTATCTAGCTCGGTCTGAGATTTTTAGTGTTGTATTATCTATTTTTGGTATTAAAAACGGAGGGATTTTCCTCCGGTTTGTAAAAAGAACCAGTTCTGTTTTAAGGGGGTTTACCTTAAGACCGCATTTCTTGGTCAAGTGGCTGACCCTTGATAAGGCGCTTTGTAATTGTCAAGTGATTTTTCTATAGTTCTAACTACGCAGTGTAGTGCCGTTTCTACACTTCTACCTTTTGTGTGGGCGTGTTGAAAGGGTGATATGGTCTCCGGTTTTAAATTACTGCGGATGTATATGTCGATAAGTCTTTCTAGTGTTTTAAGTACAAAAGACGTGAGACTTATAGGTCTGAAGTCCTTAGGTTCAATATGGCTGGGTTTGCCGGCTTTTGGTATAAAGACGACTTTTACCTCACGCCATGTCTTGGGAACATACCCTCATTTAATGCTACTTTGAAAGATTTTTATCAGGTGTGGAGTGATAAATTCAGTGCTCTTTTGCAGCATCATTGGGAAAATGCCGTCTAGACCTGGAGATTTATAAGGGGAGAAAGAGTTAATAGCCCAGTTTAGCTTTTCTTCCGTTATAACATCCGTAGGGATTTCATACTCGAAGATTGAAGAGTTATCTGGTTCGCGTTCAGGGCTAGGTTTACTACCTGGGAAGTGTGTTTCAACCAGGAGTTCTAGACTTTCGCGACCTGATTCAGTCCAGTCATTGTCGGGTTTCCTTAGAGAACCGACAGAAGTGGAGGTTTTCGAAAGGATTTTCCTGAGCCTAGCTGACTCGTTGGTACACTCGATATTGCTGCAGAAATTTTTCCACGAGCTCCGTTTGGCTCGTTGGTTTTCTGTTTTGAATTCTCTTTGACTAGTCTTATAACAGTCCCAGTCACTTTCGAGTCTTGTTCTTTTAGCAGCATTGAAAAGCTTTCTTGTTTCTTTTCTAATGTTGGTTAGTTCTGTTGTCCACCAGGGGGGTTTACTGTTTTTCTTCAGAGTTGTTTTGATTGGACAACTAGTTTCAAACGCCTTACGCAGAGTCTCAGTGAGATTCTCTGTTGCCTTCTCTAGACTGTCTGGGCCCAGAATGGCGTTGGTGTTAACGTGCTTGATGTTATTACTAATTTCCCTATTGAAGATAAGCCAGTCTTATTTCTAAAGTGTTTGTGCTGTCTATCAACGTTAGGGATTTTAAATTCTATGAGACGATGGTCAGAAAAGGAAGGTTCTTCTAAAACCCTCCAATGATCAATTTGACAGGAGTCAGAATTATTTGAGAGGGTATTATCTAGCACCTCTTTCCGATTTTTTGTGACAAAGGTGGGTGTATTACCTCGGTTAGCCACACGTAGATTGTTATCTATGATGAATTGAAAAAGGGATTCACCTCTATTATTTGTATCGGTGCTTCCCCATTATACATGATGTGCATTGGAGTCGCACCCTAGGATAATATTGAAATTTTTCTTACTTGCGAATGTTACTACTTCATTTGTTATATCCGCTGGTGGTCCTTCAACTCCATCATAAGGCATATATGTGGAGGTTATTATGAGCGTTGAGTGCTCCTTGCGTTCAATAATGACCGCGGTCTGGTCGATGTTGCTGTAAGAAGTTAGAAGAAAAAGATTAAACCGTTTTCTAGCTAATATACAGGTTCTGGGGTTACTATTTTGGCTGTCAAGATTTGACTTATACAGCATGAGGTCTTTGGAGTGCAGGCCCTTTATCATGCCACCTACTATCCAGGGTTCTTGGATCAGGGCCATGTCGTATTGTCTACTCTGCATGAGGCAGACCAGGTTGGCGCTGGCGGCTTTACTATGTTGAAGATTGATTTGTAAGATTTTCAATTCCATATACATAATAATAAAGATTTGTTTATCGCCCTGCTAACCTTATTGGATGTCAATCTAAGTTTGCATCTGGTGATCCCGACGCGCACTTTGAAATCCACTTTCCTCAGAAGTGGTATAGATTTGTATGATATCTTACAAAACTCTAAGTCCCCGTTATTGTACTGTGCACGCAAACAAGAATTTCGCTGCTGTAGCCGAGATAGTGAGACTCAATTCACTCGCCATCGTTAAGGAGTTGATTAAAATTTCACATTTCTCAAGAGGTTGATTTTTTAAAAGCTATAGAAAAGTTTAAAAAAAAACACATAAAATTCAAAAAACTGCATGAAATCTTTATTTGAATCGTTAGTACGGTTCACATAATTTAATGTTTAAAGATTATTTCATGCAAATGTTGACCTTGACTTCGAGTCAAATGGTCCATTGTTGCGCTTGCTGTGTGGCATGTGGCACTGTCTTGTTGAAACCACATGTCATGCAAGTCAAGCTCTTGCATTTTGGGAAAAAAAAGGTTGGCTATCATCTCACGGTAGCGCTCACAATTCACAGTTACGTTACGATTCGCATCATCTTTGAAGAAGTACGGTCAAATGATGCCAACAGCCCATAAACCGCACCAAACGATGACTTTTTCTGGATACATTGATAGCTCTTGCAATGCCTCTGGCAGATACTCACTCCCAAATCGACAATTCTGCTTATTTACGTACCCATTGAGCCGAAAATGAGCTTCGTCGCTGAACACAATAAAATGGAAGAAGCGCGCGATGAACTTTCTTAACAGAGCACGCATTTTGATAATAAAATTCAATTATTTGCAAGCGTTGTTCATTTGTAGGACGATTCATGGTTAAATTATAGACCAAACTAAAGATAATTGACAGTGAAACAAAACACGAATCGTGCGCAGCTGTTCAAACCAGTGTTGCCAAAAAGATAATAGCTAAGAAATCGTCTTTTACTTAGCAATTAAAGGCAAGTGACTGTCCGCTCTGGTATGTCGTGCCAGTAAGGACTTTATACAAGTTTGAATTGGATAACTATTTTGAGCGGAAAGGGTACATTTTAGTAAACTAAATAGTAGCAACCGGCATTGAAAAGCCACCAAGAAGCTATTACATCCATCAGAGAGTAACAGTTAGGAAGGGAATGCATAGTGTTGTCATCATTAGACAATTTTTTTTTCGAAAACGAGGCTGGAACATTAATTGGCTGGATTATTTCCAACTTTTTCTTACTAAAATTAAAAACTCATACTTCCACGAACTTTGGTTCATGAAGATTGGCGTACCATCGCCATTTATTAATCGACGTTTTGCGCTCCAAGTTCCCAAATCGTGCTATCAACCGTCTTGGCTATATTAGCCAAAACGGTTTAAGCTCTTTAAGCCAATATCATATAAAAAATCCATGGGCTACAATCTAAAACAAACGTAGGCAACAACTTGAATGCTTGACGTTGTGTTCGTTAAAAGTGTTATCACCACTTTCATGGCCTCATTCAAAAAGTCTCTCCAGAGCCTAATTTTTCGACAATATCTGCTTCGAAGTACCCGTGGCGTGATGGTTAGTTTTTCACGGTTACTGCCTCTTGCGAGGAATTGACAAATTCTCCAAGAGTACGAGTATAATTCTTGTCATGAAAAGTGCTTTCTCAAATAAGCCGTTCGGATTCGGCTTAAAACTGTAGGTCCCCTCCATTTCTGACAACATTAATCCCACACAGGAATGGTTGAGAGTTGTAAGTCACTAGGCCCTAGTTCTCAACGGACTGTTGCGCCGCCTAATTTATTTATTTATCTGCTTCGAGGCAGATTGCATACAGTTTATGATTGTATCGTCTCCGGAACAAGCCTAAGAGTTCAGAGTGCCTTTTACTAAGCACCCATGTCATGGATCCACATGTGAGTACTGGCAGAACGATAATCATGTACAGCAGCAGCTTTGACTATAGTGTTAAACGCTCTGCTGGTTTTGAGTAACTGCCGGCTTATTTCGTCTTCTTTGTTGTTACCATGTACTTTGCTTTTCCTTCACTAATGTGCAGCCCCAGATATTGTGGGGCGGCTCAATTTAGATAAAGAAGTGGTGTACAGCTTATTGGGTTCTCCCGGTGATGTCGATGTCTGCGTAAGCCAGTACATGGCTGGAACGGTGACGATAGTCCTTTATGTTGGAGTGCAAGAGTCACGGATTGCTTCCTCCAACGCCAGTATAAAGAGCAGGTTTGCCAACCCATAGTCTTGTTAGAATCGATTGTAGTTGTTGGTTGGTTGGTCTAAATAGAAATCCAGGTATTTTAACTTGGCTTAATCGTGTACATTTACTTAAGATGCCGAATTCCCTCATGGCTTTGTGTAGTTCTGTCCTGGATATGCTATCGTAGGCTGCCTTGAAGTCTATAGAATAGATGATAAGTTGGAATGTGATATCCTAGATATTTTTCCACCGAATGCCTAAGGGTAAAACTCTGATCGGTTGTTGATTTGACTACGATCAAGCCACATTGATTTTGGCCGATGATGATGGTTTTAGTTAGCGTATGGGGGTATCCGCTTTTGAAGAATAGAAGAGAGTATCTACTGCACGTTGCGACATCTCCTTTCTTGTGTATGGGGCATAACATGATATCTTTTCGCCAGTCTTCTGGCATTTCTCCATTCTCTAATACATTGATCATACGAATGTTTGCTTTTCGTTGAAGTGAAGCTTGACCCCGATGTGATTTAAGGTAGATTTTCGTTTTTTAAGCTTTTTTCCTTTAAATTCTCAGATTTTCGCATTCAATAACAAGACAAAAAATTATAAATTGCTTTGGTGTAGGTTTTACTTTAACTGCTGCGGGATCATTCAAGGCTTATTATTCTGTACGAGTATACGATAAAACGGTAGGCTGTGATTGCACAAAATACAAAATTCCGCTCAAATGAATTTAAATTGATTATAATTGACTTATCCGTGGTGTTGCTTTTCTATACATGAAAGCGATTTGTTGTCTGCGTCTGGCGTGCGCTTCTATGTCGTTTTGAGGCATCTCTTCACGTCAATAATCGATAATATTGTGTTGTATGTTATGCGCGACGACAACAACACGACCAACAACATGTCGTCATTATAAATACATATGTTTATACGTGCATACAAAATAATATGTTAATAAACAAACCAATCTATCAAATAGGTAATATATAGAATATAATTTTAAAAAATTAGATTTGTTTAACTTCAAACATTTATAGACTTTTTATACCTACCTATGATACATATAGTCGGTTAGTGTATATGAAGTAGGTACTCATCATTAAGTTTTAAGTATCTGATGGCGACAGTTGCTATCAATAAATTAGCTTCAACTAAATGTTTGTCTATCCAGTCGCAGGGTAGGGTGCAATTAAATATAAAAATGCAATCAAAGCAATTACCAGGTTTTGAGATTGATATTTGTTTATGTTTATAAGTTGATGAGAATTCGAAAAATAACAATAACAAAAACAAATTGAAGAGCTTTATTGAATTTTAAATCAATTAAGTTTAATTGGAATCAGATAAACTACTTGCAGTGATTTTGTTTGTTTGTGAATAAGCAAAAAATTCAACATTCTAAGTTGATTATAACAAAATATTCTTTTCTTTTATTTATTTAATCGTACATCTATGTAAATGTTTTGTTTAAAGGTATATAAACATACAAACATATCTAAAAAATTACCATTTTTCGAATAAAATAAACTTGTGCTTTAGTTCATGTTAACAGACAAATAAATCATTGGTTTATTGATCAAGTTTTTTAATTCTTCATAAGTTTAACGTTAATTTATTATTTAACTTTTAACTAAGAATCTGAGCAATCAAAGTAAAAAATTTTAAAGATGAAATCATTTTCCAAATAAAATATTAATTTCTTAACCGAATGCAAACATAAAATTAAGCGCATATTCGCAAAATATTGAATCAGATTGTTTAATGTTACCTATGTTGCGCATATTTCTAAGATATTTACCACATCATTGGAAAATTGTAAAAGTCATTCTTTTACCTAAACAAGGTAAGCCACCAACAGAAGTAACATCTTATAGACCAATGCTGCTTATACCAATCATGGCAAAAGTTTTTGAAAAACTGCTCCCGAAAAGGCTCAGCAAAATAATAGAAGAAAGAAGACTTCTTCAAGAAAACCAGGTATACTCGGCTGTATTTTAAAATATTACTCAAGCCTTTGACAAGGTTTGGCACTTGGGACTTGAGCACAAATTGAATACAGATTTTCCCAGACAAAACTATGAAAAATTTAAATTTTATGTTACGAAACGATTCTCTAGAGTATTGTACAAACAAAATTACACTGAAATAAGAAAAATAGAAGCCGGTATACCGCAAGGAAGTGTACTAGGACCAACCTTGTAATTCTTATATATACATGAGACATTCCATAGGATACCAACGCTTTCATTGCCACCGTTACTGATGATACTGCAATATTGGTGCTAGATAGATCCGTTGGAAAGGCTTCACAAAATTGCAAAATGCAGCCTACCTATAAAGTAAGTGTTTGGATACAAAATTGGTGAATCAAACTAGATCACAAATAAAATCAATTAATCCTTACTCCAATGCTGCCAACTACCTTGGAATAATCTGGGATGCAGAGCTTCAATGGAAACTACACGCTGTATCACATTATCGGGGACTGTGAAATCATACCAAGTCCGAAATTGAGATCGTCTTAAATGTAACGGTCAATGTTCGGAAATTAAGAAGAACCATAAAATATTGCATTTGGTGAACGAGCTTTAAAGAATACAAGAATACAATACAACTGATGAACAACACGTCAACAAAATCAAAGAATTGGTGCCTCAAAATCTTCAATTGACAGTCAGATACTTTCCTGGCCTTGTTGGAATATCTGAAAGATCAGTGCAAATAATTTTTAGTGACCTTTTGGGTTTTGGAAAAATGAAATATCTGTTAGTGGCAACAACACTCAATTTCTGCACCCATAGCATAGTTCGTAATAATTTCCCCGCAAATTTGACCCATCATTTATCAACCACCGAATGTGCCTGACTTAGCACCAAACGACTTTTAATTATTCTTCACTAAACTTAAAACAGCGCTCTGGAGACACCATTTCAAATCTATAGAAGAGTTATAAACTGAAACGTGGAAGAAATTGAAGGCTATACAGGAATAGGGCTTTTGCAAAATGTTTTGATAAAAACTGAAGAAAGTGTTACAAGTGTATCGCATACGTGTTGACTACCTTAAGGGGAATCAAATTAATTTAAAAGTATAAGAAAAGATTTTTAAATTTTAAGATGGATTTTGTTGCTGTTTTTTTTTGACAACACTTACACTACGTGTTCTGTGTTACTGTTAAATATCTTCGGTTTCGTTTATCGCGCGCTTTTTCTATTTTATGGTTAGTTTAAGTGACCTACTGAGGCAGATATTCGCCCTATTTTGACTTAATTTCGCACCAAATTAAGATTGTTGAACATTAAACCACCAACACGCTTACGTAGAGTGCGAACTAAGGAAAATATCGCCTGTGTTGGTGATGACCAGAAATTTATTATCGATTCAGAGCATTTCGCAGCTGTTCCTCCACTGGATGGAACATTTTGCGAAAGAATTAAGGTGTAAAGACTTTCAACATACAAGCCCAATGACATACCACAACGTTCAATTTTTGGTTAATGGACTCTTGAAAAGTTGGCTAAGGACAAACTTTTTTATCGAAAAATTATGTTCAGCGACGAAGGCCGTTTCTTGTTGGATGGATATGTGAACCACTAAAGCTGTCGTATTCGGATTGAAGAGCAGCCAGACGCATTGTCACTTAATGGTGCTGGTGCTTATGCTGACGCGGATTATGGGCTAGCGGAACCATTGGGCACAATTTCTTGAAAGATGGGAGTAATTGAAAATGTTACTGTGAACAGTTGTTTTTTGTTTTTAAGCTCAGAGTAGAGAACTGGAGCTGTCAAAAAAGATTGTGTTTTACAATCAGAGCTATCTCTACACTAATTAAGCGAGCTATAATGAGTTAAAAGCTGAGATTGGCTGACTTCATGTCAAATTCTAAATATTAAATATTGATATGGGTAAGTCCTCCAGTGTGTTTCATAAACAAATTGAAGAGCTCTCATCAAACAATGTTCACGTTTGGGAACAGTCAATTGGACGCCTAGGTCGTGCGATTTAACGCCTCTTACATTTTTTTGTGGGGCTATGTTAAGGTTCTGAGACACTTAAAGCCAACGTAAAAGAATTTATCATTGAGATATCAGCTGAAATGATAAAAAGTGTATATCAAAATTATACTAAGCTGATGACCATTTGAGTTACAGCCGTGTCTAACATTTGCATGAAATAAATTATATCGGTTCCAATAAAGATTTTATGCATTTTTTTAATTTAATATGTTTTTTTTTTTTAATTCGCGATGTCTCTTGGAAAATCACTTGTTATTAATAAAGTCTAATTGAATTCAAAGTGTGTTGTCTTTTTCAACGACTCTTTTTCCATTGTTATGGAAAAAAGTCAAAAAAATTGATATGTTTCAGGTTTTTCTATTGTCTACCAAAACTTATGGAAAAAGTATTGAATTTTGCATATTTGTTAAATGTACAAATATTGATTGTAAGATATGTATTTAGTAGGAATATCTCAAAAATGCAAAATTTATTTAACATCTTCATTTAAAATTTTGGTATGTAGTAGAAATGTAGGTATGTTGTACTGCCTTACAAGTTATGCTTCGAAATATGTATTTCTAATTGCAGCGTTGGAGTCGATGTTCAGAAAGTATAACCTTACACGTCATATCACATAGCACCGTCCCAAGTATTTTGTATATAATATGCGAGTATCTCCCATCACTATAAATGCCTTACGTGACTTAAAGAAATTCTGTCGGAGGGCAAAATAGCTTCAACTTTTAAATTTATCAAAATTACGGCAGTATGTGCGGTACAAAGTCCAATAATTCCATTCTCTACCATATTTCTATGTCTATGGTTATTGCGATGGCAATGGCTATGGAGATGGCGAGAGGGCATAACGCATAAGTCCCACGATGCTATTGCTATATTAAGAATATAAGCACACCATAAGACGGAAATTAAATTAAATCTAAACGACTGTCGTTTATGCTTATCCCTGTAGTCTTCTCCTCTACTGTCACTATCCCACTCTGTCTTATTCGAATTCGCATCTTATGTCGTGTTCGTTTCTCCACTATACAACAATTGACATCAATGATGTGCAGCACAAATCTTCTCTCCAGACGAACCATAAATAGCTAACGAAGTGCTGTCCTCTTTATGTGCGCCCTATTACTGTTACTTTACTGTTGCTAATGTGATGCTGTGATGCTGCTTCTGCTGCCTGCTGATACTCCATTTCTGCTCTACGCCATGTTGATTGTTTTCATTAAGCGCATTTTCCGTTAATCACAATATTAGTTTTAATATTTAATTGAGCGATCTCAGCGTCCAAATAGTAATATACCTATACACAGAAATACGCATATATACATTTTAGTTATACTAAGTAATAATCCAAGGAAGTGGAAGAAAGGGGCTACAGGATTCAAGCTAAGCTATAAGCTAAGCTAACATAACACTCTTGCTATCAAACCAAGTTGGATGTGCGAATTAAACTCTTTATGTGATAATAAACCACACCATTCAATGTATGTGCACCGCACTAAGGGAATCTAATTAAATAGAAATTCATTACTGGTATTAATTAAAGTAGGTACAAGTCAGTCATTCCATCGTCACCTCATCCTTCGGTCGGTCGTCCGTCATCGTCCTCCTCAAGTTTTGCTCCTTAATTGAGAAATGTCTGTGTTAACTGGTTAGATGTCGGATTATATGCGGTCTTGAAGGTTGTGTTTATGGAGGGCTTGAGTATGGTTTAAGAGACAAAAACACCCATCTAACGTTTGGATACATGTTTTGAAAAGATTCCTATCTTTCTACTATATACATATGTACATATGTATAGGCCTTTTGCTTGTCCAATGATGACCAATAATAATATAATGTATAATGGATTTTGAATTATCTGCTGGATTTTGGGGGCTGGACCTCAATGAACTTAGTAATTCGATTTATGTATTGATTAAAAGTTCAATGCAAAGTGGTTGTGGCAATAACAACTAATGACAGAGTAGCCCCAAATACATATATGAAGACTTTTAAGAAATCTTGATTTCGATGGCTTTTTGATATGCAGTTCAAAATGAACCTATATTTACAATATAAAATACGATTATATCTGAATTATAATTAAAATAAAAATAAATTAGGTGGCGCAACAGTCCGTAGAGAACCAGGGCCTAGTGACTTACAACTCTCAACCATTCCTGTGTGCGAGTAATTGCAGGGATGGAGGGGACCTACAGTTTTATGCCGAATCCGAAAGGGAAATTTGAGAAAACACTTTTTCATGACAAGCATTACTCTTGGAGAATTTGTCAATTCCTCGCAAGAGGCAGTACCCGTGCATTTTTTTTTTAAATTAAGGTGGCACACGCAGTGATTGAACCCAAGACCTCTCGCATGACAGTCCAACGCACTAACCATCATGCCACGGGAAATATAATTAAACGATATTAATAACTTTTCAGCAATAACGTAGCTTTGACTTATTTTTAAGAAGATTGTGATACAAATGAAACTCATCATCCCACTGAATTAGACAAACTTGCTCTTAAAATACTGGACAAAGCTTTTTAGTATAAGGAACAATGAAGGGATAATACTGAAAATTAAAAGAAAATATTTTCCATAACAATTTCTAATGGGCTTTAAAATAAGAGGTTTCATTCTGAATAAGCTGCTGTTTAGGCAGCTAATACCACTGAAGCTGTTATCTTAAGAGATTTTTTAAGTTTAAACAGCGTCATACAAAATTATAGTTATACACGATTTATCAACAAACTGAAATATTTAAAATTCACTACAAAAGTCTGACCACAAATGCTTCTACTGAATACTTTTTACTTTTTATGAAAAGCATTGAGACGTCTAAAAATACTACATCCACTAAACTTGCCAATAAAATCTCAAGTGGGCAGATCGATCGGAAGTCCGAACAAATAAAATGCTGATCTTTTTGCTGAACATTATAAAAAGTTCGTAATCATCTCACGATAGCGAACACTAATTACAGTAACTGCCTGACCGGCCTCATTTGAAAAAATACGGCATGATGATGGCGCCAACACATAAGCCGCACCAAAAATTCACTCTTTGTGGTGAATTGGTTTTTCGACAATCATTCTTCAGTTCTGTTTATTGACCAATTGAAGTGAAAATGTATCCGTATTATTTTTAAATGCTCGTGCATTGAGGTTGAGCAATCTACACCTGGACTTTAATACCATTCTTATCATTTCACGCGAGTTACTATCATTGAAATAGTTTGGTACCTCAGTATAGTTCAAGTTGCAATATTCACCATGGAATCGTGATTGTAGAGCTCTATTAGTGTGTTCCGACCAATGCCTTTCTACAAGTTTTTCGCAAACTGAATGTTCAGATCATTAAAGAGTTCTGACCATTTGTCAGCCCAGTAGATCTTTTTTCTCACGATGATATCCATAAGTCTTCTTGGCAGTCTGTTTTCAGGGAGCGGGCTTACCCTTTGGATGTATTTAAAGTGGAGTTTTAGTGTCGTAATAAAGGGTGTCCCAAAATTAACGCAAGATTTGAATTAAATAGAAAACGCCGTTTTTAGTCTTTTGATAGTTATATTTGTATTGACTCGTAAAGTACATAGGATAGGGTTATGTATGGAATAACACATCGGACAAATGGCCTCCACGGCTTTGTATGCACATGCGCACTCTTTTGTTGAAATTTTCCATGACCATTCTGCATAAATGTGGCTGAATTTCGTTGATGCAGCGTTGAATCTCCTCCTTTAATGCACGGGTGGTTGTGGGCTTGTTGACATAGACTTGTGATTTCAAATAACCCCATAAAAAGAAGTCTAATGGTGTTAAATCACACGATCTAGGAGGCCAATTTTGATCACCGAAACGAGAGAGTACACGACCTGGAAATGTCTCATGCAGTAATTGAATTGTTTCACGGGCTGTATGACATGTGGCACCGTCTTGTTGAAACCACATATTGGACACATCAATATCATCCAATTTTGGCAGAAAGAACTGTGTAATCATGTCGCGATATCGAGCACCAGTAACAGTCACTGCTTGACCAGCATCATTTTTAAAAAAATATGGCCCAATTATGCCTCCAGCCCAAAATCCACACCATACAGTCACGCGTTGTGGATGCATTTGTTTTTCGACAATCACATGTGGGTTCTCCGAACCCCAAATGCGGCAATTTTGGCGATTGACAAAGCCATCATAATGAAAATGTGCTTCATCGCTTAGGATGATTTTGCTCGAAAAATCAGCCGCCAAGCTTTCACTATTTTTGAAATATTCTTTAATAATGAAGACACGTTGTTCTCTCGTGTAACGCTCCATTTTTAATAACCCTATACTGTTAGCTGTCAAATTGCTTTTTTTTTTCAGGGTTGCCAACACTTCACTGCACAAATGGCGGCAAATTCAAATCTTGCGTTAATTTTGGGACACCCTTTATAAGCTTTTCTTAGACCAGTTTCAATATTGAGAACATAGTTTGGCGTGTTATTAGGAAGGGAGAAGCATCTTTTAATGAAAAACCTTTGCAACTTTTCAACTTCGTCATTCTCCGAATATCCCTAAACTTGGGCACAGTAATTCATTATAGACTTTGAAGCAGCTTCGTATATTTTGAATTTATCTGAGTGTTGTATGTTCTTATTTCTGATAAAGTTTGACCAAGTAGCATTAATTGAATTCTTAGACATTACTAGCCTTTTCGTAAGATGATCCGTTCACGACGTATTGTATGTGAGATTTACTCCTAGGTACTTGAAATTGTTAGATATTTTGATCTCGGTGTCGTTGTACTTCCATTTTTCTTCAGCTGCTCGACGTCCACCATTTCGAAAAATAACTATTTCTGATTTTGTTAGGTTCACATGCAGTTGCCATTTGGAACAATAATTGCAAAGCTATTTATCATTATCTGTAAGGAAGCAGGATTATCTGAGAGTAGCACTATGTCGTCTGCGTAAAGTAGAGCTTTTACCGATACTCCTTCCATAGTAACTCCACACGGCAAATCAGAATCAAGGTCGTTTAAGAACAAGATAAATAGCAGAGCGCTTAGAACACATCCTTGTTTCACACCTTGATTAATAGGGAAGAAGTCACTGATATGAGTGCCGTTCCATACTGTAGCAGTGTTGTTGGTATAGAGTGCTTTAAGAATCAATACCATTTTTGTAGATATACCTAGCTGTGTCAGTTTGTAGAACAATGCGTTTCTGTTAATATTGTCGAACGCAGCTTTCAAATCTATGAAAAACGCATACAGTTTATTTTTCCGGTTAAGCTGAAGGCTTATAAGGCAGGAGAGATTGAAGATTTGGTCCGTTGTTGAGTAGTTTTCTCTACATGCAGCTTGGAATTCGTTTAAAATATGATTTGCTTTGACCCATTGGCTTAGTCTATTCAGAAGAACAGTTGTGAACAGCTTATATATAGTCTCCATAAAAGACAGACCACGGTAGTTGGCTACATCCTTGGGATTTCCTTTCTTAAAAAGAGGGAATAGATTTTAGATTATTAGATTTTATTTGTTCATAATTTTTAAGGGGTTGAATACATTATTTATGATACATTAAATCATTTGAGCATGGCATTGCCGTCTGCCAGATTGACAATCCAATTAACATTAAAATTTAGTTGAGTATAAATACACCTTTAATTTAAAATTTTTAGTTTCTGTAATTTTGTGTTTGACTTTTAAAAATCTCCATTAACAATTCTGTTCCTATATTTAAGAGCAATTTTTAGAAACTCATACATCTTTTCTACATTCATTTGGTTTAATAAAAATATACAATATTCCTCAGATAAGGTATCTTCTCCAAATATGTTTCTTCTTATTTCCCGCAAAACAGGACAGCACCCCAGAAAATGAAGGACATCTTCCCGTTCCCTCCTGTTACATAAATCGCATATAATTGGCAAGTCACTTCGATGAGGTATGTAATTGAGCTGCAGCATTTCTCCTCGTAAGCGGAACATCATGGAAATTGTGTTGACATCATTGTAATCTTTGAAATAATTATTTTCATTGAGTGAATAGTCCAGGCGATTATAAATCATTCGGTGAAGAGATCCAGCCGCATCTTCCTCGTATTTAGCTCTATGTCTAAGGTCTACTTGTTTGATAAGCCCGTGCAATAGAGGTCCCCACGAACTTGTTTCATCTAGATTTATTCTTAGGGTTATTCCACACGCTTCAGCTAGATCTTCCCATTGCTTATAAAATCCTCTTTTGCTTTGTACCAATTGAATGGCCACCTTCTTAGGAAGCCGATGCTCTGGCATCTGCATGACACGGAGAACATAATCAACTTGTAGTTTGAGTGTCTTAATAAACAGTGGTGAGAGTCCAGTTTCAATCATAAGCATGTAGTTCGGTGAGTTGGGTGGCAGATGAAAAGCTCTTTTGAGGTAAAACCTTAAAAGTTTTTCAACCGTTTCGTATTCTGACCCACCCCAAACCTGGGCAGCATACATTAGGATTGATTCTGCTACAGTTTCGAAGATCCGATACTTGCTACTGTGACTTATGTATTTGTTGTTGAAGCAATTTTTCCAAGTTGCGTTTAATGCAGTTTTCGCTTTAGTTAACTTTTCATTCAAATGTTTGTCCATATTCATATTTTGTGTCAATAATACTCCCAGATATTTGTATTCCTTTACAACCTCCACAGCATCACCATCATAGGTCCAATTTTCGTTTGCTCTAGTTCTGCCTCCTCCTTTTCTTATAATCATAACCTTGGACTTGTCTGGGTTAACCACAAGGTTCCACAGCTTACAGTATTCGTGAAGCTTGTTTATCATTAGCTGTAGAGTTTCAGGTGAGTAAGCCATCAGCACTACATCGTCGGCAAAAAGAAGGGCTTTTATTTGCAACCCCGCAAATTCTATGCCACCAGGTAGGTAGCAGACCAGGTCATCTATGAAGAGTGCAAACAGATCGGGGCTAAGTGCGCAGCCTTGTTTGACACCTGTTTTGTTAGCAAACCAATCAGATATATTTGCTCCATTCCATACTGCCGACTTCGTGTCTCGATATAAGTTCTGAATCAGTTGTCCAAATTTAAGGGATAAGCCAAGCCCGTACAGCTTGTACATAAGGGCATCCCGGTTTACCGTGTCGAACGCTGCTCTGAAATCCACGAAGAGTACATAAAGCTTTAAAAAAGAGGGAATATTATTGATCTTTTGAACGAGTCAGGAATTGTACCAGTGCGAAAGGTATCGCTGAATAGACGGTGAATTTCTAAGATTAAGTTGGGCGTTGCATTTTTATAAAATTCAAATGGAATTCCATCGATTCCGGGAGCTTTATTATACTTTGCCGTAGTAATAGCTGCAAGAACTTCGCTGATTTCAATTTCCTTATCAAGCAAGGGTATATTTACAACTCTATTTGAAGCATATTCGAAAGCTGTTTCTGTGGACAATGTTTGATAGAGAAGGTTTTGAAAGTGTGTTCTAAACTCTAATGTGTTTATATTTGCCGACATGTTGCTTCCGTTCGTATTGTTACGTATTTTCTTTGCCCGTTTCCACCAGTCACTTGTTGTCTTAACTGATTCTAGTTCACTTGTGATATATTGATAATAATTACGCTGTTTTGCTGTGCATAGGGCCCTAAATTTCTTGTACTCATCACGCGGTAGAGTGTTCTGTAAACGTCAATATTGTATTTTCTGTACATCTTTAGGCTATTCATGACATTTCTCCTGGCATAAAAGCAAGCAGTATCAAACCACGGTTTCTTTGGCGTGAAGTTCTAACTCGGACAATTAATTTCCCCGTTTGCGTTGTATATACATTCCTTAATCTTAAGACAAAGATCTTCATTTTCGTCTATATCAGTAATCGTTTGTGAAATGTGTCGATCTAAACTGTTTGTGTATGCGAATACTCTGTCCTCCCGCCATTTAAGCCTTGGTATCTAGAAGTTTCAAGTTATCGTTGTACGTCGATGATTCTGAGTATTGGCGATACTTGAAATGGTCAAAAGGCTTTAGTTCTTTAATCAATTGTACCTTATAAGAGTGTAAATGCAAGTCTTTATGTATAATGTAAATCAACGACGAGCGTGAGAAGTGTAATTGTTGGACACGACGACGAATTGAGATGGACTGCACTTCAGCCTTACTATCACGATTAGCAGCAATATTTTATGCACCACGCTTTAATGGCCATCTTTGTTGATAATACTGCATTATATCTAGGTGCCAGATAGATCCGTTGCAAATGATACTGCGAAATACAGTCGATAAAGTAAGTGCTTGGATGGCGTATCAAACTAAATGAAACAAAATCGACGCATTTTAATTTTACAAACAAATAATGTTCCAATGTCTTTAAACAGTACAGAAGTACCTTACTTTAATACCACCAAATACCTAATGTTATATTAGCAAATACTAAAACTTGTTTAGACTCTTGGTATCCAACTAAGGTGTTTTACCGTCTTAAACGTACTAGACAATGTTCGGAGCTGATGGTCTTGAAGCTATGGGAAAGTATTATTTCCAACTAATTATCTGTCGATCTTTCATTGGTCCTGATTAACCGGTTGTTTTAGTGTAGGGTAAGAGTCCCAAACTGCTCAGTACCGATTCTTACGAGGGTCCTTTGAAGATTTCTTTCGGGTAGAAAAAAAGAGGCTGGAATGCGACCCACACTGATAACTTCCCATCCCGTCTGTCAATTTGTCTTGCTTAAAAGGTTTGTAGGTATTCGTGTTTTGTTAAAAAAGTTATCAGTTAAATTATTCTACAAAAATTAAAAATAACCCAACATTATTTTTTGTAAGAAAACTGTCAATTCGATTTTTCTCAAAATTTTACCGAATGTTGAAAACAATATTTTTCAAAGGATAAAATAAGTTGGAAGCCATAATCTTAAATTTTTGAAAATATATTTGAGTCAAAATTCAATTTTTACCAACTTTAAGTAACTTTTTTAGGTTTTTATTTCTTATACAAAAAACTGTCGATTCGATTTTTCTCAAAATTTTACCAGATGTCAAAAACGTTATTCTTCGTTGCACAAAATTGTTTTGGAAATAAAATCATTTTATATTCGTAAAATTTTCGAGGTGAAAAAAATTTATTTCTCAGTTTTTTTGATTTATAAAAAAAAAACCGTTAATAGGATTTTTTTTCCAAAAATATGTTTGTTTGGTATCATGTTACGATATATAATATAATTTATAATAATTTAATTCAAGTCTCTAGCGGCATTGGTTCGTGAGATATTAAGGGTTAACCAAAATGTTCACCTTTTTTTTTTAAACTGCTATGGTAAAAAAACCACCCACTCAATTTTCTTGAGAGTCCTTTCTGCATCTTTCTGCATTATTATCTGTATAACAAAATTTATTTTAAGTCGATATCTCTACTGGTTCTTGAGCTATGGACGACGAAAAAAATGTCGCGAACGTATGAACGTACGAACGTACGTACACACGCACGCACAGACATCTTTCTAAAAATCTTTTATTTTGACTCTAGGGATCTTGAAACGTCGAGAAATGTCAACATTTCAATTCGACAAATCGGACCCATTACAATAACTTACTATGGGAAGTTAATAAGGTGATGCAGTCATATTTCGGAAAATTAGAGCACTTTTGGGAAATCTTGAATCAACTTTTCGGCTGGGACTCGGAAAACCCTCAACTTGATACTGTTTGGTGAGGATTTTAGGACTTATAGCAGTGTGTTTGGTCTTTACTTATTTTACAATTATTATGGGGTAACTGTTACAAAAATGGATTTGATGGATTGTGCTATAATAAAAATCCGTGCTATTTCTGAAAGAAGTGATCACAATTGGCCAACTTTCAACTTTTGGTCTTAGGCCACGTTAAAGATAAGCTACATGTATATGTCAATGTCCAACAATCGATTTATGACCTTAAAGATGGAACTTGTGAAGTTGTGGTAGACAAACACCCGCAGATGTGTAAATTGGTCATTTAAAAGTTCGTGAAAGGATATGATCATGCAATGGTAGAGGCTATTTGGACTACATATATTGTTTTCCATTCATAATTCCCATTGTTTTTCTTTGACATTAAATAAACAAAATATCCTATCCTCCTGGAGAGTCTCACCTAAAGAATCTTTCGGATCACTTTAGGATACTCTTCTCTATAGACAGGAACTTTACTGAAAAGAAACCTTACAGGAACCCAACTAGAACGAATTGGACAGAGTACGAAAAATGGCTGAAAGACTGTATTGATCCACCAGAGGACAATACAAGTCTAAGTACTTCAACCATTGACACTGTTGTCCAAAACTTGTCTAGCAAAATGAGAATGTCTTTTGAAAAACACTGCCCTTTATCTCGTTCTAATAACCCCACTAACCCACCCTGGTGGAATGGGGTACTGAAGAAACGTAGAACAGAGGTTAGAAAACTTTTCAATAAAGCTAAACTGAGTAAATTAGACGAGGACTTAAAGTCTTATAGAGCCGCACTTAACACTTACACCAAAGAGTTAAGGAAGGCCAAAAAGGATTCGTGGGCTAAACATTGTGAATCCATTGAAAAAACAAGCGAGGCGGCAAGGCTCCGTAGAACCCTGGCCCTTAATCCCACGATCCCGGGGTACATTAAACACCCTGATGGATCATGGTCGAACTCGAGCCTGGAAACGCTTGAACTCTTCATGGAAACTCATTTCCCCGGTTGTAAAAACCCAGAAAGTTCGGATTGCTTGCAATCGAACACGCTGGATTTTACTCACACGGAATCAAAGTTAGAACTAAATCAGGTTATTACTGAGCAGAAGATTATTTGGGCAATAAACTCGTTCAAACCCTATAAATCAGCGGGACCAGACGAGATTTTTCCAGCTCTTCTCCAAAATGCTCTCAAAGTAATAACTCCGTGGCTTAGGGTAATCTTCATAAGTTGTATCAAACTTAGATACGTCCCTAATAGCTGGAAAAAGGTTAAGGTAGTCTTTATCCCAAAAGCAGGGAAACCGACTCACTCGACCGCTCAGGATTATAGACCAATAAGTCTCTCTTCGTTTCTCCTTAAGACACTAGAGAGGATAATTGATCTACATGTTCGAGAACTTCTCAACGAAAACAACTTGTGCAACTACCAACACGCTTACCTTAAAGGTAAATCAGTGGAGACTGCTTTGCATGAAGTAGTTTCACATATTGAGAAAAGTCTTGAACAGAAAGAATATACCCTGGCAGCATTTCTTGATATCGAGGGTGCGTTTAATAACGTTAAAACGGAATCGATCAAGACTGCCTTAGTTGAAGTTGGGGTTGAATCTGTCATTGTCGATTGGATCTTCACCATGTTAAATGGCAGAATTATCAACTCTCAAATAGGAGTTAGTACTATTGAGAAAACAGTTACTAGAGGCACACCACAGGGAGGAGTCATCTCACCCCTGCTCTGGATCCTCGTAGTCAACAAAATTCTCACAAAGTTCAAAGATCAGGGCATTAAAATAGTAGCATATGCAGATGACATAGTGGTTTTGGTATCAGGCAAGTTTCTTACCATCATCGAAAACATTATGGAAAATGCATTAAAGGATTTATCTTCTTGGGCAACTAAGAACGGTCTCGGGGTCAACCCCACCAAGACAGAGCTAGTTTTGTTCACGAAGAAAAGGAAACTGGAGGGCTTCAACCCTCCCAAACTAAATGGCATTCCTCTAAAACCTTCTAAGGAAGCTAAATTTCTAGGAGTAATCCTTGACTTCAAGCTTACATGGAAGCGTAATACGGAGGAAAGAATGAAAAAAGCACTATGTGCATTCTACACATGCAAAAAGACCTTCGGTGTACGTTGGGGTATGCGACCGCAAGTCATCCAATGGATGTACACAGCGATAGTCAGACCCATTCTTACCTATGGATCTATTGTATGGTGGAAAGCGGTGGAAAAATCAAGCTATCTCAAGAACCTGAATAAGGTACAGAGACTAGCCTGTGTAGGAATAACAGGGGCTCAAAGATCCACACCACAAGCTGGATTGGAAATGATCTTGGACCTCCCGGCTCTGGATGAGTTCATAAAGTGCACGGCAGCCAAAACTGCAATTCGTTTAAGAGAACTGAGCTTTTGGAGGCACAGCACTTATGGCCACGGGTCAATCTTACAAAGATATGACACGATTCCAGGACTGAGAGAGACCACCGATTACATCCCCCCTTTACTGGATTTCGACAGGAAATTTTCTATTTTAATACCAGAAAGACAGGGTTGGGATCCTAATTCACTTATAAGTAAACAGGGTATCCCTTTCTACACTGATGGTTCAAAAATGGAATCAGGAACAGGTGCTGGAGTGTTTTGCCAATCTCTGAACATCAGAGCGTCATATACACTCCCGGCTGACTGTAGTGTCTTTCAGGCCGAGATCTTTGCCATTGCAAAAGCAGCTGAATTGGCACACCAAGAAAATCTAAGCTCTTCGGAGATTACTTTTTTCGTGGACAGCCAGGCTGCTATCAAAGCCTTAGCCAGTGAGACCATAAGATCAAAAGCAGTTTTAAACTGTAGGAAGAAATTAAACAAAATCTGCCACACTAACCAGGTAAAGCTCTGCTGGGTTCCCGGACATAGCAATATAGAAGGGAATGATATAGTAGATGAACTAGCCAGGAAAGGGTCAGAAGCAGACATAAGTAGTAGCGACCACTCAGTTGGGGGACCCCTCGTCCCGATTGGGGTACTCAAGAGGAAGATAGACCTTAAGCTAAAAGAGAAAATCAACATCTCCTGGAAATCCAGGGATGATTGTGTAATCTCTAGAAGTTTATGGCCTAACACAAATGAAAAGGAAACTCGGTATATTCTATCGCTGAGTAAAAAGAATATTAAAATCTTGACAGGTGTACTAACAGGTCATTGCGCCATTGGCACAATGGCTAACAGAATAGGTGCATTTGCACCCGATTTTTGTAGGAGCTGTCAGGATGAGGAGGAAATGGAAACCATTAAACACCTGCTCTGCGACTGTCCGAATCTCCAAACCAGCCGACTCCGTCATTTCGGAAACAGGTTTGTTGGAGAACTGGATGATCTAGCACAGGTTTCAATGGCAAGCATGAGGAAATTTATAGATAGCACAGGTTGGTTCGTTAACGAGCCAGTCTACGCTAATCGACAGATTTGAGGAGCATCGATGCTAAATTTTTACTTTTAC
Source organism: Eupeodes latifasciatus (assembly GCA_920104205.1). NCBI lineage: Eukaryota > Metazoa > Arthropoda > Insecta > Diptera > Syrphidae > Eupeodes > Eupeodes latifasciatus. Next base: position 101,628,286 of record OV049924.1, on the reverse strand, counting down.
AGGGGATCACAATGGACCAATAGGCCCCCGTGTACGCAACAGCTTCATGCTGTGCACACCCCTTGCAACCTAACCTAACCTAACCTATCCTATCCAAAAACATCAACGAAACTGTGTTTCTCACATAAATTGTCTGCGCGATTTTTCAATTTGTCTAATTTGATTACCATTTACCTTTTATTTTCCGCTAATCCTTTTCATTTATATTGAAAATCATAAGATACTTAAATTTGTTATGAGCCCCAATAAAATCCAATATTATAATAATCATTAAAGGAAATGTCTTCTTTACGATGCATTTTCTGAATGAAAAACAATTCAAAGGCTTTTAGCAATATACCTTTAAGGTATTTTATGTTTTTTTACGAGTCTTTCAAAAACAAAATAAGACACTATATAAAAAAGGCATCTATATTGTTTGAAGATGCATTAAAAATAAAATAAAGAAAACATTCTTTTTTAATGGTTGAAAGGGAAAAAAGAAAAACAAAATCTCGGAGGGTATAAAGGTCGTGAAGTAGGTTTATAAACATGGAATTTCATAGAACCAATAACAAACACTTTTGTGTTATAAAAAAGGTTTTTAAATTCTATTTTGAGTGCCGTAAGCCTCGATTGTAGAATCTTACACTAAAAAAACTTAATATTTGTTATGGTACGTAGAAACATACTTAGTTATGCTCAAAAAGGTTGTCAGGAACATCCTATCTATTGCTTGATTTTCAGCTTCTGCAGCAACTCAGAATCTCAACACCCCAAATATTTCTTGTATTTTAAGATTTAAAAATGTATCTGCAAACAATTTGTTTTCAAATATTTCAACGCCATTTAGATTCTTAAAAAACCTTAATTATTTTTTTTTTTTTTTGAAAATCGTTAGAGTGATTTTTTTTTAATTTAATTTTTAAATAATGGCCCATGTTCAAGATATTGAATTTCGAAAAAAAAATTAATATATGCATGTTTAAAAATCAAAAATACAAAGAATGACATTTTTAATCATCAAATATTATTAAAACTATATAAGAGCTTGTGCAAAAAAGAAAATATTGAAATCGGTTAATTAGTTCTTGAAAAAACTTAAAAACAAAATAACTGTTCTATGGGGGGTACTCTTCTGGAGTAATACAAAATTCAAAAAATCTATCGGTTTGTTTTTCAGAAAATTTTAATTTTTGATTTTTGATCAAAAATTTTGTATGGGGACTACTGTTATTATTAGTCTTAAAAAAACGAAAAAAACGCCTAAAGTGAATCGGCTCAAAACCTTAACTTCCAAATTTGAAGTCAATCGACACAATACTTTGGGCTGTAGGGGCCAGGACAGAAAGACATACAGATAGACGGACGGAATCGGGGGACCCACTTTTTTCGACTTCTTTCCCATCGTGATGTCATGTTTGACTAAAATAACGATTTCGAATTTTTTTACGAGTGCAAAACTGGCCATATAGTTCCTATATGTCGCAAGTAAAAATAAGTATTTAGTTTCTATTTATTTGCCGTATTGAAAATTGTGACACTCCCCGACGCATGATTTAAGACGTTTAGAACCTAAAGCCTTTATCTTAAGAGATACAATACCGAGTAAAAAAAATGCCAACAAAAGTCTCTGAACGTGTATTACGTGGTAACTTAGATGTTTTACTATCTAAACTTTGAATACATTTTTGAAGTTTTAACTTCCCATAGGAAGTTATTGTAATCGGTCCGATTTGTCGAATTGAAAATTTTGACATTTCTCGACGTTTCAAGGTCCCTAGAGTCGAAATAAAAGATTTTTAGAGAGATATCTGTGCGTGCTTGTGTACGTATGTCCGTACGTTCGCGACGTTTTTTTTCGTCGACTATAGCTCAAGAACCAGTAGAGATATCGACTATAAATAAATTTTGTTATACCGATAATAATTCAGAAAGAAAAATTGCGTGGGTGGTTTTTTTACCATAGAAATTTTAGCAATTTAAAAAAAGGTGAACATTTTGGTTTACCCAAAATATCTCACGAGCCAATGACGCTAGCGAGTTGAAATAAGAATTATTAAAATCGGTCCAGTACTTTTTGAGTTTATTCGTTACATATATATATTTACATATATTTATTTATAATATTAGTGTAGATATAATGACGTGATACCAAACAAGTATATTTTTGGAAACAATTCCAACTAACGGGTTTTTTTATAAATCAAAAAAACTAAACAAAAACATATGTCACCTCGAATATTTTACGAACAAAAATTGATTTTATCTCCAAAATAAAAAATAAAAACCTAAAAAAACATTAATAAACGTTGGTTAAAATTGATTTTCGGCTCAAATATCTTTTCAAAAATTAAAAATATTGGCTTCAAACTAGGCTTTCTCATAAAAAAAAATATTGTTTTCGACATTCAATAAATTTCTTATAAAAATCCAACAGTCATTTGTTTTATTTAAATATAGTACGCAAATTTCGTAAAAAATGTTTTTCGACTAAAAATCTCGTTTACAAAAATGGATTTTGAAATCAAACTATTTCATCAAATGCAAAATATTTCTGGTAATTTGTAAATCTTTAAGAATAATTCAACTGACAACTTTTTTAACAAAACACGAAAACCTACAAACTTTTAAGCAAGACAAATCAACAGACGGGATGGGAAATTATCAGTGTGGGTCGCATCCCAGCCTCTTTTTATTTACGAGTATAAAACAGAATCGATTTTGGTCAAATATATGCACTATTTTATATGTCGTAAACAACCTCCATTTTTAAACTGGGTTGTTTTTAATTAAGTTTAGGTTGTTTTTAACTTATTTTTGTTATTGTTTAAACTTAGTTATTTTTCTACCTTTGTTATTTTTTAACCACGGTTGTATTTTAACCACCATTTTTTTTTAACTTGCTTATTTTTAACCTAGGTTATTTTTCAGTCACGGTTATTTTTTAACAGAGGTTATATTTATAGCTAGGTTATTTCTTTCCGTTATTTTTAACCCAAGTTATTTTATAACCACTGTTATTTTTTCATGTTTAACAAAGTCACACCAACTCAGAAATGTAGACCGCCTTAAACATTGAAGCAATGTCCGGAGATTAAGACCAACCAAGCTTCATGAGCTGATGGTCTTAAAGCGATTAGAAAGTATTACAACTATAAACTTCATCATTATTTGCCGATCTTTCATAGATTGGTAACATAAAATTAATTTTATATCGATACTTGTTCTTGAGACATGAGTTTTTAAATAAGGGATTGCGAGCGATGTACAGGTACACAAGTATCTACAGGCAAACCATTTTTGTATATACTTCATGATATGCTTAACGGTAGAAAGTTTGTTGTCAAAAGTGGCAATGTAACTTCTACCACAACATTCTTAATTAAAAATGGTATTCAACAGGAGGCGGGCGGTGAATTCGCCGATTCTCTTCAGCATTTACACCAGCGATTTGATAGGTAGTCTTACAAAGGCAATTGCGTACGCCGACGATCTAATTGCGTATAGAACAGCCCGAAAGGTTGAGGTTATTAGACAAGATTCAGCGATATTGCGACGACTGGAAACTGAAAATAAATGTCCAGAAGTCGGAGACAATTCTGTTCCGGACTCCGTTGGCTAGGGCCACGAGGAATACATGCAAGAATTGGCGCAAGATGGTCATCGTTGATTTTCACGGGCAGCGATTAGCGAGCAAAAGTGTAGTGAAGTACCTCGGTATCTTGTTGGATCAGTATTTATATTTCGACAGAAATATGTACCTTTCCAAAAAGTTTTATATTCTCTGATTCATTAAAAACACCATTTCAAAAGTCACTCAAAGTAAAAACTGAAACTTATATAAAAAAGAAATTAATATCCGATTGTGTTTTTTTTTCTGCTTTTTTAATCATATTCTTTTGTCAGTAAATCAGTGGAATCAGGATTTAAGTGTCTGAGGTATTGAAACACAAATAAAGCATAAAATATCAAAAAATAAATAAAGAAACAATATTAAAATAGCACTTTTCAAATTTTGTAGGAAGTGAAATTTATATTATATTATTTTCATATCTGCAATTGAGTTTTAGTTTAAAGGTTGTTCTGGTTGTCTTCTATCAAATCCAAGAATCCCACTCCAACTCCCACTCCTATGGGATATGTTCCTATTCGAAATGTGTATTTTATCTTGGCAATTATGATGTGATTTTTGTTCTTTGTAGGCAATCGATAAAAGCACTTGGATTAGGAAGGTCTATCATGTACCTAGAAAACATAAATTCTTTTTTCCAAGAAAACTCTCCCTATTCTAAATGTGTTTGTTGTTTTTTTTTTGGAAGGCAATAGGCAAACATCAAAGATTAAGACAGCTACGCTTTGACATTCTATAAATGTTGAAAAAAAGCCAATTACTGTGACAGTCAGTTTGTTAGGGAAGAGGGATTAATTTTGAGCGGCACGTTTATAAGAAACTGATTTACGTTTGAGTTTATAAATATACATAACGTTTGTATGTTTTTGAAGTAATAATTTGGAAGGAAGTAAAAGAGACCATTTTCAATTGAATGAGAATTAACCTTCGAAGAGAGCTACTTTCTACACTTTATACTTATTTTTTTTTTTAAATATTGAATGGTTTATTTTTCCTAATTTCAAAAAATAAAAATATAAAAATGACTCAATAATAAAAATCACACTTTTTTTCTACTGATAAATGACGTGGACAGATTTACACGCGCACATCGTTCTACCACTTAACGAATGCAAATAAACTTTTATTATTATTATTAGAGCCAACAAAAGATACGATAAATGGAAAATAAAAAAAAATTAAAATCAAAAATGTAAATAACTCAACTATGACTTCGTTTAGGCATCATAATTGCTGCAATTATTAGACGGAATTGGAATTTGTTGACTTAAAGAATATGATTTCAACTTTTTAAATTACTTTTGCAAACAAAAGCATCTTTGAAAAATATGTATGTATGTATGTAGTGACAGGAACATCTTATTATCCAAAGACCACCTGTTTGGTACATGTGCTAAAGATGAACACAGTACTTTTATATCTCTATGTATAACTAACTATTTTTTAATTGGTTAAAGTTGAATTTACAATATTTTTACATTTTAAGCAAAACAAACAAACATTTACAAACTTATTATTATTTTATTTTTGTATATTAAGCACATACTTAATTGGTTTTAAATTACTCAATATTGCAATGACTCGAAAAGACAAAGTGTGGTAAGGCATTCCACATTCGCGTAGTACGGCTAAAAAACAAATCTCTGTACTCGAAAGTACGACCGTAGTTGGGCTCGAAATAATTTTGAATGGCATTCGAAAATACGAGATGCTTTTTCGAAAATTAATTTTCATGGTATTGAGCTATTTGTTATATTTTTTCCAAAAGAGGGAGAAACATTTATAACAACCTATTTTAAATAAGAGTACATTTACTAGGTATTCTAAATTTTAAATATTTTGCAAACATATTCGCATTTAGAATTTTGCATGTAGGTACATCTTAACACGTCTCGTGGACAAAAAAAAATGCATACAAACCTTAATCCGGGGATTACTGTCACTTTGAAACTGTCAAAGTCTGACATTTTAAAATTAAAAACAGCACCATTAATAAAAATTAACTATTTAGTTGATACGTTTCAAAAACGAATTGAAATTGCAAAAGTACACTTCTTACTTACTTGATTCGTCTGTTTGGTCAATAACTCTGTCAGCGCTGTCAAGATTGGGATCCGGTCTAGGTATCGTTCAACATGCTTCTCCAGTTTTTCTAATTTTTGGCCGATGCCGCCCCAAGGCTCCTGGCGTTCTGGCAATCCTTCCAGCGGAGGCATGTTCTTCCCTGACGTCTCTACCATAAACTGTACTGCAAAGGATTTTCAGGGCAGGCTCTTCTTCTCTCATGCTTTGGCTTTGTCTTTGTAATTATATCAGCTTCGCGGTGAACATTTGCAGTCACAGTTTTCACAAACTAAGTACTTTTGGGACGTTTTCTATTTTTCGAACATCGTTTTTTTTTTGGAGAGAAAATTTTCCCAACTGAGCAATTTGTAAAATCCAAAAAACTATTAAGTTTATTTGAGGAACCGTTCTAACGAGAATTTGAGTCATCGGTTGGCCACAAGGAAGCAGCACCCGTTACAAATAATGGTTTGGGCCGCTGTATCTGCTGATCGGCGCTCTCCAATCTTTTTAAATGCTGCTGGATTCATATTAAATGCGCACACATTATAGTGAATATATACTTAAGAGTTCTTTGATGTCGTGAGCAGACAAACATTTCTGTCATAAGCTTTGGAATTGCTTGCGAGTCGTTTTTTTGACCGTCTCAAGGAAATGTTTAAGTTAAAAGCTAAGCATATGGGCAGGGTCGAATGCAGAAAAAAATTTCGGGGGGGGGGGGGGGTTATCAAAAAATTAATATTATATTATTTTTTTATTTTAAATGTCAAGTGTTTTTTTTCTTTTTTGGCACTATTTTATATACATAGGTACTAAGAAACATGTATGAAAATAAATTACATATATAAAAAAATGACTTGATTTCACGATTAAAAAAACAGTTAGACTTTGACTTCAAAGCTAAAACTTAATTTTTATATGCATTATCATTATGCATGTATAAGTTTGGGGATCATGACGAAATCTAGAATGTCAAAAATCTCGAATGCCGAAAATCTCGAAAATAAAAAAAAAAATATAGAACGCAAAAATTTCGAATCCACAAAAATCCAGAATTAACAAAAATCTCGAAAGACTCTATCTAGAAAAAAATCTCGAAAAAAATAAAAATTCGTGATTCGAGATTCGAGATCACTCAATGAATTGAAGTAGTCACGAACTTCATCGGCAGGTACAAAAGCCAGGCATTTCAGCATTCGCATTTGCATACTGAAGTTCTCATCCTTTCCGTACTTTTTGGCCAAGCCTACGTTTTGGATCTTTCGATAAAGGATTTGTCCTAAATGAAAATAGCATCCTTTTGATTGAGCTCGAGAAAAAAAAAATTGGTCTGATTTATAGCTGGCTTTTTCAAAGTCTGAAATAATAATGGATGGATTGAGTGTGATGTTATTTTCTGAAGAGCATTTAATAATCTCTGAAAACAAAATGTCATAAGCGGCCCTCGACTTTGAACTCATGATGCAAAAAATTACTGAGACAATTTCATCCTTTATAATGCAATGCAGGGAAAACAGTTGTCGCATGATAGATGGAACGACTTCAAAAGTGCCATCCATCAGCCAGACACTTGAAGACCCGAGCAGTTGGAGTTGTTCGGTCGTTCCCAAAATTATCAGCTTATTCCCGCCATCGTATTCTTTTTCTGACAGAACAAATGTATTTCCATCGACGTACCTGTAATTTGGGTAGTAGTAAAATAATAATAAATAATGTTTAACTATGACCCGAATTGTGGTTGTGGATAGGCAATCGAGTCAACTTTTTTCGATTGAGTTGCTTTATTTTAATTCGCGATAAGAATTAAGAATTGACTCAATAGACATAAGTCGACTCGATTTATAAATCAACAGCGCAGCAATACGTCTTATGTATGTAAACAATATTTACCTCAGTCTCTGTGGAATATTTATTTCACTTAAATCAGTGGGCTCTTTTTCCATGAGGCTTCTCACTCGAGAAACTTTCCTCTTTTGGGCAACATCCGATGGCAAATAGACTCGGCAATTTACTGGTGTTTCTACTTTTGCTCTTAGCACTATCTGAGAAGGTGGATCGGACGAAATTCTTCCTTTGTTTTTTCTTGCAGAACTACACAAATCAACATATTTCTTATATGCTACAGGGGTATGCAAATGCTCGGAGGGAATTCTAACAACAATGTGCTTGTCATTATTCTTGACAGTGATTATTCTGGCACGACAATAATGCGATTTGTTAAGCTTACACAACCAATAATATTTATTATTAACGCATTTGTTACAATGGTAAATAAATCCCTCGATTTCAATTTTAATATTTCCTTTATTTGTGACAATTTCATTTACTTTCATCTTTATAGAGGTAATTTCAAGCTCACGTTAGACTAATTTTAATAATACTGAATTTACTGTGGATGTTCTTACAGTTTCATTGACAATGTGTTTAGATGGGTAACTGTTCTCACAGGTGCATGAGTAGCAATGTGCAATTGTATGATTGATAACTTTACTTGTCAACTTTAAGTTTATTAAGGAGAAGTAAGTTATCCAGAATGTATGTTTGAATTTTTGAGACAGTGTTTAAAATTCGCGCGAATTTTAAACATTGCCTCAAAAATTCAAACATACATTCTGGATTTTTGCATTCGAGATTTTTTTTTTTAAATTTTGGCATTTCGAGATTTTATTTTCTAAATTTTTGTTTTCGAGATTTTTTCCATTCTAGATTTTTGTTTTCGAGATTTTCATATTCGAGATTTTTACTTTCTAGATAATTAATTTCTACATATCGTGGTAGACTCATAAGTTTGTATGCCTTATTTCCTAGTTATCGTTGTCGATCCCATCATTCTTAGTCTGAAATCACACATGAATAAATGTGAGTTCCAGAAACAAAGAGATGAGGTGAGATTTTTCTATTTCCACAGTTCTCTTTTGTTTGTTCTCGCATATTCAAATTTACCGTAGATTGCTAGATTGTATTTTGAAAGTGTCAAACACGTTTTTCTTAAACTCCCCATGAAAATACTAGAAGTAATGATTTCGGATGCGTTCCGAACCTTTAGACCGAAGACATAGGGTCATATATGTATATAGTTCCTTGATAAGTTCTGATTTTGTCTTTGCTAAATTAGTTCAGTTTATGTTATTCATAGACAATTTAAACCCATTTTAAAACGATAATCTGGAGTCTAAAAATACATACGACGGAAACTATGTTTAAGATGTTTCTAAATATATTAAACGTCAAAAATAAATAAACTGATTGAGAGAATTAAGTTACGAGATATTTTATTTAAAAATTTAAAAACAAAAATTAAAATGTCAAAAGACTTAAGCATATATCAATATTTTGATATTTTGCTGGATGTTGGAATGCTACCAACTAACAGAAAACGAAAGCTCTACTTAACCCGATTGGACCCCTTTGAAATAGATGAAGACGATTTGTATGAAAGGTATCGATTCGAGAAAAAAAAACTGTCAAGTATATGATTGACCTTCTAACTAAAGGGTGTCCCAAAATTAACGCAAGATTTGAATTAAATAGAAAACGCCGTTTTTAGTCTTTTGATAGTTATATTTTTATTGGCTCGTAAAGTACATAGGATAGGGTTATGTATGGAATAACACATCGGACAAATGGCCTCCACGGCTTTGCATGCACATGCGCACTCTTTTGTTGAAATTTTCCATGACCATTCTGCATAAATGTGGCTGAATTTCGTTGATGCAGCGTTGAATCTCCTCCTTTAATGCACGGGTGGTTGTGGGCTTGTTGACATAGACTTATGAATTCAAATAACCCCATAAAAAGAAGTCTAATGGTGTTAAATCACACGATCTAGGAGGCCAATTTTGATCACCGAAACGAGAGAGTACACGACCTGGAAATGTCTCATGCAGTAATTGAATTGTTTCACGGGCTGTATGACATGTGGCACCGTCTTGTTGAAACCACATATTGGACACATCAATATTATCCAATTTTGGCAGAAAGAACTGTGTAATCATGTCGCGATATCGAGCACCAGTAACAGTCACTGCTTGACCAGCATCATTTTCAAAAAAATATGGCCCAATTATGCCTCCAGCCCAAAATCCACACCATACAGTCACGCGTTGTGGATGCATTTGTTTTTCGACAATCACATGTGGGTTCTCCGAACCCCAAATGCGGCAATTTTGGCGATTGACAAAGCCATCAAGATGAAAATGTGCTTCATCGCTTAGGATGATTTTGCTCGAAAAATCAGGGTCCATTTGTTGATGTTCAATAATCCATTCAACGAACTCTCTTCTCTGTCCATGGTCATTAGGCTTCAATTGTTGTGTTAATTGAATTTTGTAAGCATGAAGACACAGATCTTTGGTGAGTATACGCTGTAGAGAGGTTCTTGAAATTTGCAATTCTTGTCCACGACGTCGAAATGAGGTTCCTGGATTGTCAACAACACTCTCACGCACTGCTTCGACATTCACATTTGAACGGCTTGTTTTTGGACGACCAGTGTGTTTGGCGTCTCCAACGGATCCAGTCTCCATGAATTTTTCAATTAATCTCTTCACAGTTGACGAAGTTAAAACACTATTCCGACCATATTTTGTATGAAATTTTCGAACTGCAGCCGCCAAGCTTTCACTATTTTTGAAATATTCTTTAATAATGAAGACACGTTGTTCTCTCGTGTAACGCTCCATTTTGAATAACCCTATACTGTTAGCTGTCAAATTGCTTTTTTTTCATGATTGCCAACACTTCACTGCACAAATGGCGGCAAATTCAAATCTTGCGTTAATTTTGGGACACCCTTTATTATAGATCGAAATTCAATGAAATGTTTGCTAATATCTGCGTGATTCCAAGTCTTAAAACCACCAGCCCGAATTCATAAAATTTCTCAAATAACAGCAAACAAAATAGTTTAAAGGGTTTCAAAGATTTTGGCTCTCCAGCTAACGCAATTTGTTTTGTTACCCTCTACAACCCATTTTGTATAGGTTTAAGTGAAATTTTTCAAAATTGTAGTAGAATATGCCTTAAACCTGTTTCTTACTAATCAGAGCTGGCAAATTCTTCATGAATAGCAGCTGTGTCTAACCTATATGTTAAATTTAGACTCCAGTTCAAATAGACTCGGGTTTAAGATATGACTATGAATTTGTTTTGTGTCTTTTTAGTTTAAATGAAAATGTTTAAAAATATTGAATTTAAGAGTCATCACGTAACTTTCTTTATTAATATTATTCTTGTTCTTGAAAAATAGGGAAAAACGCGTTAAAGCAAACAGGGTTGCTGTTTTTGTTTTAAAATATTGCTGTGTTACAATTTAAGAAGTGAAAAAAGTTAAGTTAAAAGACTTTTTTTTAATTTACAGTTAAAACTAATATAAATGAACCGAACAATTTTTCAGTGTTTTGATATATTAATTTTTTTTTAAATGTGTCATAAGTGGCCGTGAGATCGTTTCAAAAACGAGTACAACAAGGTCATTTTCTGTTTTCAATTTTTCATTTTTAGCCATAAGAAACATGGCGAAAGAGAGCATCTCTGTGTTAAAAATAATACTTAGTTTTATACAAAAGTTAAAAACCCTTCATCTTCTACCACAGTGTTGGAAAATAAAAATACTAAACATTTTAATTGTTAGTATGAATGAAAACAAGAAAAATATTTTTCTTTCTTTACCAAAAAATACAGACATTTATTGTTTTGATTTAGCGTGTTTGTGTTTGGTGCACATTTTCTATCATTGTAGCAAATTTATTAAAATTTTTCGTTTAACATAGTTTGAGAATTTGAGTTGGAAATCAATTTTGTACAATTACGGTTTTTTTTTTTCTTTTGAACAATAATGGATATTTGATAACTGCATATATTCTGATATTTCGGGGGGGGGGGGGGGGTTAAAAAAACCCCTACCTGCGTTTGCCCCTGCATATGGGCCTTAGTGAAAAAATTCTAAATCGTTGGTTATTTTCACAAACTCTGTTCATTTAAATAAATGAAAATCATTTTTCAAATCGAATTTATGAACTTTTGATCAGATTACACTTCGAGTGCCGGACGCTATTATGCCTTTAAAACATGATAGGAACTTCTTCTGAAGAAGAAAGCTGTATTCAAAGAAAATGACCTAAGAATGAAAGCAAATAAAATAAATAAATAAATTGGTTGGCGCAACAGTCCGTTGAGAACTAGGTCCTAGTTACTTACAACTCTCAACCATTCCTGTGTGCGAGTACTGTTGTCAAGGATGAAATCAACCAAACCATAAATTCGACCAAGCATTTAATTATTTTAACTAGTTTGCGTTTTCATTAGTGGATAATAATGCGACAACCTAAAGGCTTTGGGAAAACATATTCTTTGCTTAAAGTGGTTAAACTAGGCTCTTGTTCAACGAGAGCTCGTTGAACAAGAGCTATTCGGTGTAAGTCACAGTGGATCAATAACGATATTCGCTCCACTATTCTAACCCTCCATCCACAATACAACAAAAACTTCCAAGTGTCCATCAATTCCAGGACTACCTTTGAAAATGAGTCATATTTGGAAGACGAAGCGATTCAATAGTACACAGATGGATATACATCGGATGACAGAGTCGGTGGAAACGTGAATACACATACGAGTACTTAATCTATGACTATATTCGTCTCCCTAATCATTCTAGTGTGTTACAGAAGCAGAGGCAGAACTTTTGGCTATCGAAGAAGCCCTGTCTTGGTTTAGGGAAAATGTGATATTGACTAAATGATATACGCATTTTCTTACATATACAAGCTGCCATAAAATCATTGGACTCTATCTCAATAAACTCACTAACAACCCGAAACGGTCGATCATCGCTTGTCGAGATGGTAGAAAACTTCAACGGTCATCCTATTTTGCCGGGTTATTGAGACATTTCACGAAACTGCAAAGCTGACAAACTTGCAAACAATAGAACAATTTCACCTTTGATATGTATTAAAATACCCCTACCTACTTGTAAACTTATCCTAAAGTATGATCTCATAGAGAAAGCGAACCAAAGATGCACTAATACCCCCTCTGGTCTGGTCAACTAAACTTATTTAGCCAATGTCTGATAGTAAATGCTCATTTTATTTTGGTAGATTTGTTTGAACTTGGAGCTCATGTAAACGGTTTTTGCAGAAGTTTTATGAATGAAGAAGTGGGGGGACAGTTTTTCACCTTCTATGTTCATGTCCTGCCCTATAGCAAAGAAGAAGACTCCATTTAGGAGACTTCTACTACAATGATTTTAGTGATCTGAAAAATTTATTTTTTGAAACGCTTCTTTTATTATTTCAAACGCTTCATAGCTAGTGCTGATTGGTTTTAACAAGTAAGGTAGATCTTAAGATTCATGGGGTATCACAATGGATAAACTATTGGTCTTAGTGGGTTGGTTTTTCCGGTCAGCAGCCACCTTAACCTTACCTAACCTAACCTAGTCATAGTATTGTTTAAGGTAGCTCCTTTCTTCAGATATGTCACATGAAGATTTTGTATAACAACATTATCAATAGCATTGTTTCTGGTCAAAAAATGTTTGACGATTTGCAGAAATTTCATCGTTGTGCGATAAAAGCCCAGGATTCACGTCAAAACTTATGTTAAAATCATTTCAGGAAAATTAACTTTGTTCTATTCAATTTTGTATGTAGACAATCTTTTCAACTTGTTACAAGCCAAATACATCGAACTCAAATACCAAAACAATCTTAAGACGGTAAAATTATTGAAAATGAGACTCTTGAAGTAAAAATATCAAAAAGAAGCATAACCATTAATAACAACCCTCAGTTGAAATCTCGGAACCCTAGTAGAACAACTAAAACTATACTCATCCAATATAAATGCAACACTTTTATATTTTCAGCTATCTCCAAAACCTGCATTTAAGTCCGTCTAAAAGTCAACAAAAATGTAGTCCTATACTCAGTCGTTGATATTATAAATTGGTAAAGAAAAAATAAATACACTTTACGCACAGTCATGCATTTTATTTGTATATAAATATTTTTAATTTTCTTTTTTCCATTAAAGAATAGATATTCTTAAGACAGACAATGGCTAATGGCCATTGAAGCATCATCACCGCACCATTATGTACAATATCTCTATCTATGATCTCAGGCTAATAGATAGTTTCATTCTGGGTTAAGGTTATTAGCTTCGTTTTGGTCTATAATTGAGAATGAAAATGAGATGTAAACATTCTATGCGAAGCATTGTTGTAACAATATCATTATTAAAATATTAATTCAAAGCTTAAGCCGATAGAGATGGTGTATCGACCGGCATTATTTAATCAACAGAAAATTAAAATATATATAGGCATATTGTATAGACAGAGAAAAGAGGTGGAAGGTTGTTTCTATTCAATTTTAACTTTGTATACATATTTTTAATAGATGTTTCCTCGAAATGAAATTGAAACTATTAAGAATCATTTATAGACTGGTTATATCTATAATAATAAAGTAAAATAAAGTACACTAAACAAATAATATCGGTTATGAACTTTGCAATAAAAAGCCTTCTTTTTGGACAACTGCTACTTTTGGCATTGCTTACTTACTTAGGTCCTCACACCTTAAAAGTCCGTGGGGCATGGAGCCCCCAACTACTCCTATGCGCCATCGTGTGCGATTTTCCGGCAATGTGTATAAGCTCCCTCAAGATTTTTCCCAATCATGACTATTCCTCCCCCTACTATTCTTCTCCACGTACTCTTCTGCCTTCTTAAGTGAGTACTTTCCACTGTATGCTTGTCATGCAATGCAGTCATTAACTTTTTGAAGTGTGTGTTTAATCCAATATGCCACTTGCGCCTTTGTATAATAGTGTAAATGGGTCGCTGACCCGTTATTCTAGCTAGGTTATTCACAATTCCATACACGATTATGCCAGAAAATCCTTAAGATTTTTCGTAGACACCTATAAATGAAGACCTGCATTTTTCTTGCAATTGTTGCTGTTATCGTTTTCTGTTATTTGAGCAGAACACTCGTAGCTTTGTATCAAAGCTGAGATAATTGCTCCTCAAAACATTGGCCAACATCCCAAATGCAGCCTTAGATTTACCGATACTTCTAGCGACATCTTGTTCGATTCTGCTTTCAGTAGAATCAATACTTCCAAGATACTGGGAACACTTAACTTTGTCTACTAGTTGTTGAGAAATGATTTTCAGAGAGAATGACAGGTATGTTCCGAAACTGAAAATCTTAGTTTTTCCCGTGTCGATTTTCAGCTCCACGATTTATGCTTCTCATTAGTCCTTTGTTGTCATTTGATGGAGGTTTATTATCTTATATGAGTCTAGATGTTTCAGCCATGTTGAAAGAGTCTTTCTTATTCCTCCGTTTGCTGCCAAAGCTGCTCTTAAAACATCACTGGTCACCAATAAGAACAGAATTGGTGACAGTATGTAGCCCTGTCTGACTTCACTTTGTACTTCAAAATCTTCTGAAAACCTACCCCTATGTAAGACGTGACATTTGACCCCTTATGAGTTTTGTTTCACCTCCTCAAAGCAAAGCAATATAAACTCCTTATTGAGGCTATCAAAAGAATTCTTAAAACTGAAGAACAGCAGGTGAAGTGGGTATCGGTAGGTATCGGTATTCAACGCACTGTTCGATGTCGATCCGCTAGGCGTTGATTTTATTAATGCTGGAAGATCCAATGCGTAATCCTGCTTGTTCAGCGTCAAGTGTTGCTTCAAGATGTTCTCTATCAATCTTGGTTACTATTTTGGCGCAAACGCTTCTCCAGTTTTCGCTCTTAACCAGGCTTCCTTTTTTCAGGGACTTGGGAACTTGACTTTTGGTATTAGACAAGCAAAATCTGAATTTATAATATTGCTGGTGTAGCCCTCGGTAATTCTAGTCAGCATTCCACAACATAACAGTGCTTAAAATAAAGGCTTAATTAAGCTTTTGAAGTTCAGTTTAGTACTTAAGCCTTGAAATGCATTAACATTATTAGAATTTTCTTTTAAAACAAGTCATTTTTTGTGAAGAAGCCCGTTTTCTTCTCGTTTATAAGCAGAATTGCCACTCGGAAAGTTCAACAAGGATTGTAGAAAAGCATCTCCATATTCAACGTGTTCTTGGGCTAACATGGCGGTGTGTTTGGGCCCTATTTATTAAAAATTTAGCTTTGAACCTAAACCTTCAAGATGAATTGCGTGAAGCGGTCGATTACACACAAGCCAAAATGTGCCAATTGACTATTTGGCTGATATAAATTGATTTCGCTAAAAAATGCTCGTTTTTTCACATTAATATTTAAGTTTTGCTTTAAAGAATAGTATAATGTTGACTTGATAAATAATGTTAACTCCATTTTCCATTTTCTTATGTATACTTTCTGTCTATAGAAAATGTTCATTAGTTTGCAATTAAAAATATTATTGCATTGTAATTGTAATTAATTTACATTAAAAATAACTAATCATACTAACAATATTTTTTTTTTCTTTACAGTTAATGACATCAAAATGGAATATTTACTCATCAACGTCAATGGCCATTTATATTGAAACAAATCTCAAACAAAGTAAGTTTATCTACCTCTAATACCTATATTTATATTA
This sequence comes from Eupeodes latifasciatus, assembly GCA_920104205.1. NCBI lineage: Eukaryota > Metazoa > Arthropoda > Insecta > Diptera > Syrphidae > Eupeodes > Eupeodes latifasciatus. The sequence goes on along the minus strand of OV049924.1, from coordinate 101,612,012 downwards.
TACGAGTAACTTTAATTTATTTACAACTTACGTCAAATGCAGCCTTAATTTTGTGCGACATCAAAAGATAATGTTTAAAATTTCATTAACATGGATTGGATATCTAATCAATATAGGATCATTTAATGTACATAGTGATGTTGAAGTTTCTCTTTTCTAGTGTGAGTGTGTTAAAAGTGAAATAGATTGATGTAACGAATACAAATAATGAACCTACAATCTTACATACTTTACATAATATGATTAGGTATATGTACAAAAGATTTATTGTGAAAGATAAAAGCACTTGATAAAAATTAAGTATGAATATGGATTTGTTACACTTGTTCTACTACAAAAACGGAACTTTATTACAATAATGTTTCGAGAAGTATGACTTTCTTTTGAACGATTTGCCAGATATGATTTGACACATTTGAACTTTTACTCTAAACGCTCCCATAATAATTATAATAATATTTTTATCATAGGAGAGTTCAAAAATTTAGAACGTTTACAAATGATGAAAATGAATAGAAACATAAACCAGGGCTTAGTGGCTTACAACTCTCAACCATTTCTTTGTGCGAGTCATGTCAGGGATTCAGGGGACCAACAGCTTATTTGTTGAATCCGAACGGCTACTTTGAGAAACCATTTTTCATGGAGGATGTACTCTAGGAGGATATGTCAATTCCTCGCGATAGGCAGTAGATTGATTTTTTATTACTTAAAATTGTTAAATACAATAGTTTCTGTTACATTTGATTGTAATATAAATTTGGTAATAAAAGTGTTTTGGCGGTGGCAATGCCGTCTGCCTCTCAATAGGAAGTATCCGTAAAAAAAAAACTTAAGGCGCCACAGGCAGGGGTTGAACCCAAGACCTCTGGCATGACAGTCTTAGGCACTTACCATTACGCCCAGGTACTACTATATGACAAACATTTGTATTTTTAAAATTCGCTACAAATACTGTCAAACATTCAAAAGTTTCTCTTCGTAGAACTGAAGCACTCTTGAAGAACCCTTTCAGCCAGCAATAGTGAAACTGGTGGGCATCGGCCTTATTCAAGGGACAAGTAAGAATATTGCTCCTGTAGTAGCCTTTGGGTATCGGAAAATCTTGGAAGTAACAACATGCCCTAATACCAAATGAAATGGGACATTATACTACTTGCCTAATGCCTATACCAGTTTTGAACAAAAACACTCTATTACCAAGACCGGAATCTTTCGTACGTTTCACTCTCCAAAACCCGTTTGTTTACATTGTTGTATTTGTAATTTTGACAATTAATCCATGAATATATGTGAGCACAAACAAAAAAAAACGATGCCGTGGGCTAGCGGCATTTTGCAAAGCAAAAACAAAATGGAGGGGTTAATAAGTTTTTTTCAGGTTTTTCTTTTTACTTTTTTCGATGAAAAAGTCAGTTTTAAGCTTTAATTTTGCATGTATTTTGTGGATAGTGAACCAATGTACCTTTTTGTCTTGAAAAAAGCATGTTCAACATCAGTTTATTATAATTAATTCAATAATTTACAGTAATCACTACGAAATTCTTTAAATTTCATAATAATCCCCGGATTTTTGTATCAAAGATGCGTTCGAAGAACCATCAATTTAAGGGTGCGAGTGCAATTTTTGTATTGAATTCTAATAAATTTTCGTTAACGAACGGCCCAAATATTTTGATAATCCAAGTATATTTATAGTTTGTATATTTTAGAGTTATAATCGAAAAATATCTTATCCATAACATTCTTTATTGATGGAAGCATACATGTATTTGCTATCAAAAAAAACTATGCATCAAAGGAACACCAATGTTTTAAAAAAGTAATCAGAACGATTATAGCGAACCTGTTGAATAAATGCAGAGCAAATAAAATGCAAATTTTGACATATATCACAAAATGAAAACGTCTTAAAATCGTTCTGAATTCATGCACAACTAATTCAATAGAACATGTAATCGTCATAAATGTTTATTGTTGACGTACAGAAGTTTTTTTTAGTGAGTTTCCACAGTTTACCGCAAAATATAATTTTCATTCATTTCTTAAAAATGTTTCGTTACCAAAGTTCAAGTTTACTTATTATTGTTTGAAGGGTATGTTTAGTAAAAGTGCTGCTAAAAGTGAAACAAATGAATGAGTTTTACGTACATGTTTTTCTTAATATAGTAAATACTTCCATAGAATACATTTCATAAATGCAGAACATGGAAGAAAATATACATAAACAATAGTTTCAGGTAAAAAGCAGAGATTAGTGTAGAAAAATATTTTTGAGAAAGCCAATAATATTTAAGGTATGTTCATTAAAGAAATTTCCGCTTAAATGCAGAACATGGAAGAAAATATACATAAACAATAGTTTCAGGTAAAAAGCAGAGATTAGTGTAGAAAAATATTTTTGAGAAAGCCAATAATATTTAAGGTATGTTCATTAAAGAAATTTCCGCTTCGGCTAACCTTCATCAACTTTTTAGAAAAAAAATAGTATTAATAGCAGCCAATTATTTCATAGCATAATTAATTCTTCAGATTGTAAAATGTCTAGAAATTTTCATACGCTACAAAATTTGTAAATTTATGCGTAAACATAGAAGATAACATTATTTAGTCAAGAAGTATGGATTTTGGCGCGTATACCGTTTTTTTCTATTGGGTGTTCGGTTTCCCCATACTGGAATAAAAAAAAGTTACTTAAATCTATTTATTGCACTCATTTAGTTGGTATTGTGTGTAAACATATTGCCTATTTCTATTCCTTAAAGATGCTTTACACAAAGCAACTTATTTTTAAAACATGGTTCCCTCAAATTTTTATTCCAAAATCTAACCTGCAAACAAAATTCTAACTCTAACATAGTCCCTCAAAAAGAAATTTTCAGGAATATTTTTGCAACAAACAAAACTAAAATTTGGTCTTGCAATTATCGAACTGCTTAAATGATGAAAATACTAATCTAATTGAGGAATCTGAACTAGCAATGGAACTTCACCAGTATGCTTCTCGTAGCATTGTCTGTACAAAAAAGTATGGAGACACCCGCCTATTGTTTCCACCTGAACTTCTAACGTCGCAAAAAAAAATGCTCTAAGCAAACTACAGCTGAAAAAATTGTATGTTTTGTTGTTTTACAAAGTATTGAGTTACACTTTTGTCCATTTCCAATTATACTTAACCAGTTGCAGCGCATGTTGCGTTCGCAAATAATTCAAGTAAACAAAATACAGCACTAATAAATCATTAAATATGTATTTGGTCAATTTTATTTTATTTAATATACATTTACAACATTTATTTGGATTGAAATTAAAAAGCTATACAAATCTTCCAATTTAAGACCATGTCAGCACTTCAGATTCTGTTGGTAAGGATTGTTTAGTTTTTGAACGAGGCCATGAAACATTCAAAATGAAGAATTTAGATGGGGCTGATTACTATAATGAAGCATTTTGATGGGCCAAAGCACTAATTGTGAGAATGTGTTTGGTTTTTTGCATCATTTCACGCACACGTTCTCACATTTAGTGCTTTTTAGCTTGTAGGCAAACCGAAATGTCAGTCTGAGATTCCGGTCTTGGTAATAGAGTGTATTTGGTTTTGAACTAACAAATCCATCAACCTAGGTGCTTTTAATGCGGCTTGTTTATCTGACTTGATGGTAATATTTTGGTTTCTGTTATGTCTTCCGAGATAACATTTTGGGCATTTTCCATTTTTGTCCAATTGGGTTTTCCAAAAACTGAAAATGGATCAATGAAGTTTCCTACTATTGTGGCTTGCTTGGCCCTTAGTAACAGTCACTCGCATAGGAGGTATTCTTCCTTTGCTAATTTGATAATTAAACACGAGTAGAATTCCCATGTTAGGGGCGGACAATAGACTTATACTGGGTGACGAATGTTGCTCATGAGAGCATGTGTCAGGGTTACGGGTTCATGAAGGGTTTTTTTAACAGATGCGTTTAAAGAATGACAATGAGATAAGAGTATATTTTGGACTGAAATATTCATACATTGTACCGGGAGCTAATATTTGGTGTGGTTAAGGTAACGTACATTTAAGGCCTGGGATGTATTCCCCTAACTTATGTTCGATAGTCCTCTTTAGTTTGACGGGATCTGTTTGCTGTAGAAGTAAAAGCAGTATCCCGGTTTCGGATTGATATCACGGATATGCTTTCTGATTAATGGTGACATACCGCAGAATATTAAATTTCTTCTGGTTGTTTTTAATTTAAAAACTTTCCGGTTGTAATTTTCATCCTACTAAATAGTAACTAGGGAAAGTTTGTTCCACAGAGAGAACTCTTCATAAATGTAAGGTCTTAGGGTTACTTTTTAATTCGACTTGGTTCCAAAAATGATACCTATCCTTAGAATTGAAGTTTTAAAGTAGTCATTTATAATGCAATCAAAAAATTAAAGTTTAAATTGTTTTGTTCGGATTTCGTATTCGTATTCGGAACTTGACGTTCATCGTTATCTTAAAAAAAAGTCAATAGTCAACATTTTTTTTTTCAATTAACCATACGGATAACTTTAATTTATAAAGAGTTTTTCAATAAGGGCGGGTAGATGGGCAAAATGTCAATAGTGGCGTTTGCTGTGTGGCACGTAGAGCCGTCCTGCTGGAACCACATGTCGTCTAGGTCCATATGGTTCAATTTGGGCCATGGTTCAATTTGGGCCATAAGAAATAAGTTATCAAGTTATCAAGCGCTCGCTGTTGACGATGACCGCCTCACTAACGTCGTTTTCAAAAAAGTGCGGACCAATTACGCCTCCGCGCCGCCGGTAATCCAAATCCACACCAAACGGTAACTTTTTGAGGATGCATTATTACCTCGTTAACCTCGCGTGTGTTAGTGTCGTCCCATATATGTACATGAAATTCGATTCGAAGCCCAGTCAGCGAACAAACGGCTTTGTATATGGTCATGAACTTTGAGCTCCTGGGTCAGTTGGATCTTGTACGGGTGTAGGCCCAAGTACCGACGCAAAATTCGCCAAGTTGAAGTCTACGAAAGGCCGAGTTCTGGTGCACGGCGAGGAATAGACTGCCTCGGGTTCTGCTGTACACTTTCACGGACCGCGGCAATATTCTGGGCCGATCTTGCGTTACTTAAACGTACGGGTGTTGGCTGATTGTTTACTGAACCGTTCGTCTCAAAATTTGGCTACTAAACGTTGAAGATTCGACTGTGAAGGGCCATCACGTTCACGTCTACCGTAAAATGGGCGCAATGCGCGCAACTTTCATTTGAAAGTGATGTTCAATTGTGTAACTTGCCATGATAATTAAACAACGGAATAATAAACAAAAGATTTGACAGATGTCACCAAAACAAAATGACCGCCAAAATTTACCAGCACCAATGGAAAAACCCTTTGTAAGATAAAAATAAGTTCAAAACCAATGTCTTCATCTGAATATAAGGTTCGTTTCTTAGACGTGCGTTTTATATTTGGCAATACTTTTTTCGTAGTTAATCATTTTAAAAAGAAAAAGTTTACTGAACGTACGTTCGTACGATTAAACGAATGTATACATTTCTCTAAAAACCAAGAATTCTAGTGACATTAAAACTGCTATAAATGTCAAAATAACCAATATGACTTTTAAAGACAGAGAACCCAATGGCCCATAATCCCTTTGAACCATGGATAACAAACATACATATTCGTTGTCGATTCGTTCTATTTTGCTGTTCTAATTGTTCTTGACTTTCAGTAAGTACCATTTGGTACAATCTCTTTTAATAAAGCCTTTTTAATCAATCTGAACCCTTCAAAATTCTAAATAAAAAAAGAAGGCTGGGATGCGACCCACACTGATAACTTCCCATCCCGTCTGTACAAAATTTTACTGAATGTTGACAATAATATTTTTTAAAAGATAAAATTAGTGTAAATCCAATATCTCAAAGTTTTGAAAAGATATTTTAGTCGAAAAGCAATTTTTACGAAATTTTATTAATTATTTTTTTTAGGTTTTCAGTTATTGTAAGAAAACTGTCAATTCGATTTTTCTCCAAATTTTTCTGAATGTTGACAGCAATATTTCTTATAAGATAAAAGTATTTGGAAGCCATAATCTCAAACTTTTGAAAAGATATTTGAGTCGAAAATCAATTTTAACCAACTTTGAGTAATGTTTGTTTTAGGTTTTTGTTTTTTATAAAAAATTCCATTCGATTTTACTCAAAATTTTACCAGATATTGAAAACGTTATTCTTTGTTGCACAAAATTGTTTTGGAGATGAAATCATTTTTTGTTCGTAAAACTTTAGAGGTGCCAATTTTTTTTTCAGTTTTTTTTTTGATTTAAAAAAAAAACGTTAATTTGATTTTTTTCCAAAAATTTATTTGTTTGGTGTCACGTTACAATATATACAAATATGAAATTTAATTAAAGTCTCTAGCGTTCTTGGTTCGTGAGATATTTAGGGTTAACCAAAATGTTCACCTTTTTTTAAATTGCTATGGTAAAAAACCACCCACTTAATTTTGTTGAGAGTTCTTTTATTTATTTTATTTATTTATTTGCAGTATTAAGTGTAATGTAAAATTACAAATAATATATATTATGAAAGCATTAACAACAAAGCCATCAGCCTTCTTAAGTATACATATTAGGTTATAATACAATATTTTTAGTATCTACGAGTATTTGAATTAATTTAAACTATTAAATATTTATTAAATTTTGTTCAGTAAATTGGATTTTTTTAGAAATTCTATTATGGTAGCGCAGTTAACTTCGTTGCGTTGTTTTATCATGTCTGTACGGTTGATCCTGTGGTTAGGTGTTTGGAAGTTGGGACAAAAGTTTAACAGATGTTCAACTGTCATTTTGTTTGGGTGATTGCAGAATAAGCAGGAATTGTTGGTTGCGTTTTTGTCAAGTAGGTGTTTATGTGTGAGGTTTGTATGGCTAAGCCTTAGCCTGATGATTGCTCTTGTTTCGTACCGAGTAAAGGTATCTGGTATGTGAACTGGAATACGGAAAGGATTAATAGAATTCGTATAATAGTTATTAATGTTTTTGTAATTGCTTAAATATTTTTCCATTTGCAATTTTTTGATTTTGTTTAAGAAGTCGTATGGATTGACAACATTTGATGAGATTAGTGGTGAGTTGGTAGCTAACTTTGCAGCAGTATCTGCTGCTTCGTTACCTTTGATATTAACATGCCCAGGAATCCAAGCTAGTTTAATTTTAGAACTAAATTGGCAAAGTTTATTACGTATTCTGACGATTGGAGTGAGGTTGCAGTTGATGTTGAGTACTGCGTTTAGAGATGAGAGGCTGTCAGAGAAAATGCAAAATTTGCCTTTCCTTTTTTCTGCGTATTCTATGGCACCTATAATAGCTGCTGATTCGGCAGTAAAGATGTTGCTAAATTCGTGAAGGGTACTTGTTTGTACAGTATTGTAGTTTGAATCAACTACCGCATATGCAATTTTGTTATTATTAACTGAGCCGTCGGTATAAAGGAATTTATATTGTTGTTTAGATAGGTTGTTGTACATTTCATTAAACAGTTGCCTGAAATTGATAGGGTCAAGATTCGTTTTTTTAAAAGCTGCGAGTTGAGTATCAACACTGCTTTCCTTTAATGTCCAAGGGGGAAACACACCTGGTTTTGTTTTTATAAGTCTAAGTGGAATATCCAGATCGTTTGCAATTTGAATTACTCTATAGATAACGTGTTCATATTTGGGTTTGGTTTTACGTTTCATTGAAAGTGAAAGATCTTTTTGTATAGGTGATCCATATGAAACCAGGAATTTCGGTATTAATTTGGCAGTAAGAAGGTCTCTTCGTTCTTCAAGTGAAAGGAATCCAGCTTCGGCTAGAAGATTGGGGATAGGTGTTGTAGGGAAGGCGCCTAGGGCAATTCTGAGTGCTGAATGATATGGAGCTTTGAGTTTACAGAACTGAGTTTTTGGGCAGTTTCCGAAAATAGGGAGCCCGTAATCGATTTTAGCTAAAATGATCGCACGTACAACGTTCAAAATTGAGCTGGGATGGACCATGCTTTTTTTGTTACAAAAGTATTTTATTATATTTAAACGTGATATGAGAGCTATATTTAATTGTTCAATATGCGAAGACCAGCGATAAGTTTTGTTAATGGTAAGGCCAAGAATTTTTAATGCATTGACGCTGTTTAGCGTGTAGTTACCGAGATCTAACGAGAAGTCCTTACAGCTGGTTTTACGGCAGATATGGAGTTGGTGGCTTTTTTCCGTTGAGATTTTAGCACCCGATGTCTCAGCCCATTCTGTTATTTTGTCTAAAATTCTAATAAGGGTTTCTTGTGTCAAGTTGATGTTGGTAACTTTTGTAATGAAGATGAGATCATCAGCATAAATTCCATGTTCTAAAATTTTTTCCCTGTTGATTATCGTACTGACTGTGTTAAATGCAGCTATGAACAGTATTACCGATAATGGAGATCCTTGTGGGATTCCATTATCAAGTGCCCAAAGTGTTGAGTACTCATTATTAACCTTGGTGCGGAATTTACGATTTATTAAGAAGTGATTGATGATTCTTATAATTCTTGGACCAAGCTGCCATTCTTTCAATTGTTTAAGTATAGTGTGTGTACCAACTCTTTCAAAGGCTCTTTCAAAATCCAAGGAAATAATAGATCCGTGATTACGAGTTGATAGAATGTTGGACACGGTATAGTCTATGTGTAATAAGGCATCCATTGTACCTTTGTTAGGTCTAAAACCTACTTGTGCTTTGTTTATTAGGTTGTTTTGTTCTATGTACCACGGTAGTCTCTTTGCTAATATTTTTTCAAAAACTTTGCTGAGGCAAGGTAGCAAAGATATAGGACGGTAACTTTCTAATTTATTGTTATTTTTTTTTGGCTTCAGTATAGGTACTATAGTTGCCGTTTTCCATTGGTTTGGATGTTTACCGCATGAAAACATATTGTTGTATAGATTGCAAAGGCGTGATTTGGCTGTTTTCGATAAATGAGAGATCATGGGGTATGATATACGATCATATGATGGGGTTGAACCTTTTAAGCTTTTTAGGGTGAAGTCGAACTCTGATATGGTAATGGGTAATTCAATTTTTTTGGCAGTACTGGATGGCGATGATAGATTTTGAATACTAGTTTCTAGATTATGTTTATTATCTAGAAATCGGGGATGATAATTCGAATCTTTTGAATAATTTGACCAAAACTGGCCAAAAAGTTCCGACATTGTTTTTGAGTCTGAAACTGGTCCTGTTGCTGTGTCTATTACCTTAATAGTTTTACCAGAATAAGGGCTTGAGATTTGTCTTATGTTGTTCCAAATTTTTTGAGTTGATGTAGATGGGTTGATATTCTGTGTAAGATTTTCATAAGCCTTGATTTTTGCATTTTTGCACATAAACTTGAAGCGAGCGCGTAGTTTCTTATAATTTATAAGATTTAAATCGGTTGGGAATCGTTGCAGTGTATGAAAAGCTGTTTGTTTGTTTTTGCGAAGAACTTTCAGTTCATTATTCCACCAGAAGACATTCTTTTTATTGCTTGCTTTAGACTGAGGAATAGCAATGTTCGCTCTAAAAAGCATTGCTTTATGAAAATTTGCTGCTTCTTTATTGATGTTATTACTGCAAGTTCTGATTTGTAGTTGCTGGTCCACTACATTTTGGTATTTATTCCAATTAGCATATTTAAGTTTAAATTTTGGTGTGTACTTGGAGTTTTCAGCGAGATGTAAGTTGTTAATTTCAGTTATAATTGGGAAATGATCACTGCTATAAGTGTCTTCTAATGTGTACCAATTACAAAAGGATGCAAGGTATGAGGTACATAAGGTTAGGTCGATATGTGTTAGTGTTCCGTGTGTTGATATATGGGTTGGGGAACCGTCGTTTAGGAGGATAGTATTAGAGTTAACTATAAAGCGTTCTATTTCTTTGCCTCTAGTGTTGTGTTTTGAAGAACCCCAGAGTGGGTTCCACGCATTAAAGTCCCCTAAAATGATTGTATCACCGGGTATATTTACAAATAGATCAGATAAAATTTGAGATGTTATATTGTCTTTGTCGTGTAAATACGTGTTTATTATAGTTATCTTTTTTTCCAGTTGTATTTCAGCTGCTACCACTAATAGACTTGTGTTAATGTTAACACAAATGTGTGGGATGTCTTTTCTGATTAACAGAGCAACACCATTTTTTTTAGATGTTATTGTATTGTGGTTTTTAAAATACGCATTAAAAGGTTTGGGACATTGCGGGGTGAATCCGAATGCACAGTGAGTTTCCTGTAATGCAATGATGCTTGGAGCTATATTGTAAATGATAAGTTGGAGGTCTGTATAATTATTTTGGTAGCCTTGTAAATTCCATTGGAGGATCTTAAGGACCATTATTTGATTTAATGTGTAAAAAAAAAATACTCCGTTAAGTCTATTAAACAACTTAAGGAGTGAGGGGATTGTTTTTTGTTTAGGTTTTTTTTTGTGTTTTCTTGTGTTTTTAAAGTATTTAGTAGTGTATTAATTTGTTGATTGTTGTGAGTAGATGTTTGATTGGTTGTGTTTGTTATATTTTTGTTAATGTATTTGTTTGTGAGAGTTTCTTTTTCGTTGTGTGCTGATGTAGTGTTTTTATTATTGTTAGATGGTGTGGGTGTTGAGTGGAGCGAAGGTAACGTATTAATTTCGGTAGTGTCCATATTTGAGTCGCTCTGGCTTTTTGTAGATTGGGTTTTGATTTGGAGAGCACGTCTATTTTTTCTTTGTTCAATTATCTCAGAGAGAGATTCTTTCGGTATATTTGCTGTCGATGGTTCGGGGTAAAGGTGGGGATTTTCTATTATGTGTTTATTTGCTTCTTGGTACGTAATTTTTTTTTCTGTTTTTATTTCTAAAATTTTTGTTCTTTTTATGTTTGCGGGGCAGTTCTTGTTGGTGGCAGAGTGTTCATGCTTACAATTGACACATAGAACCTGTTGGCATGGTTCAGGGTCATGAGAGTTGATGCTACAGATGTCGCAAATTTGCTGTTCTGATCTACAATGTTTTTTTGTGTGCCCATATCTAAAGCATTTTTTACATTGCATTGGTTTGGGAATATACGGCTCTACCTTTGTTTTAAGAAAACCTATTTTGATCTCAGTTGGGAGTTCGTAAAGATTGAAGGAGAGAATGTGTAATGGAGTGTTGGTTACCTTGCCGTCTATAAATTTAGTTATCTTTTTGCACTCGGTGACTTGTTGATCAGAGAGGCCCTCTTTTATTTCTTCCTCTGAGAGATTTTTAAGCTCGGGTGAGAAAATCACACCAAGAGAAGTGTTAAGTGAGGGGTGCATTGATACTTCTATTTCGCATAAGTTTGACAGTCGTTGTTTTTTTAGTAAAAGGTTAGCTTGTTGTGTATTTTTTGTAAGCATAAGAATATTACCATCGGCCGTAAATTTGACACTTAGTGGGTCGCTGATAAGACCAGATATAGCTTTTGTGACAAGGAAAATATTAAATTCGTTTTATTTATGTTTATTACTTGATGTCTCATATTGGGAAAATCTTTATAATTGCCTAAATTTGGTTTTTTCCTTATTGGGCTAGCTGGATCGGGATCAAGCGAAACCCAGTAGTTTTGGCGGGAGCCCCCGCCGGGGTCTTTTGCCATTTCTGGGAGCGCACTTATCAATTAATTTAATAATCTACTTACAGATAGTTAAATTCAGTTAAATAAATGTGTTCTAAATAAGAGAATTTTGTATTTTTAGTTATAATGTGAAACAATTAAAAACCGTGAAACTAGTGTGGACTGTAGTCAGAGAGAGCTGGTTATACACTGTCATTATTATCTGAGTTACAAAATTTATTGGAAGTCGATATCTCTTCTGGTTCTTGAGTTATGGACGACGAAAAAACGTCGCGAATGACGAGTCTAGGGACCTTTAAACGTCGAGAAATGTCAAAATTTTCAATTCGACAAATCGGAGCGATTACAATACTTCCTATGGGAATTAACGAATTTTTCTCTGTTTTTGAATGATCATAAACCATTTCCCATCGAATAATTGAAGGAGCTAGAGTTTATCGCCATACAAAATGGTCTTAACAGGCCAAAGCTCTGAAATGTTTCGCCTTTCCATTGAGAGAACATTACAACAGACCAACAGTTCTAATATGCTCTACTCGTCCAATCGAATAATTACATTTTCGACAAAGAATCGCAATAAAGTTTTTACCTTTTCAAACTATGTTCGATTCTTTTTATTTTTATTTTTATTTTTTTTGCGGATATCTACTCATCTTTGCTGAAAATAGAACCAATTACTCTGGAACAACACAATCGATATTGTTCTCCAGTTCAAAGCACACATCGCCAGCCAATCCTTATTCCTGCCACGCTACGCCATACCTAGCTACCTGCTTGATGCCTTCATGGATCTATTCAGAGCAAACAAAAAAACATAATCTGATGAGTACCAATGCGAGTACCTGGGAAAGTCAGACTAAACATACATATACGAGTACCTCGCCTCGCGCATCCTTTTCGAATACTCCTTGGTCCCGTCAACGGGCCCGGTCGATGTATTCAACTGCCTTAGGGGTAGAGATGCGCATTTTGCCTTCATACATATGTATGTACTTACATACGTACATATCCTCGTATATATGCATTCGAGGCGAGGCGAGGCTAAGGTATTTGCGCTGGCTGGTAGAAAACATTTTATCTGGAATGTAGCTCTAGGTCGAATTAAACGTAACAATACCGTTCCGTTGCAATAACATAGGGGTGGTATTTTGTACTTACCTATCTTATAGTCTCTATATAGGTAGGTATACAATACGGTCTATAGCTATACAATACACTGTGAAAGCGGTGAACAGTGGCGGCGGCGGGGGCTGTGGAGGCGGCGAAGAGTTTTAGGTAACCTTCAATAGTGCCTCCCGCATTCGGCTTCGGCCCATGGCCTGTTGCACAAAAGAGTCAGCCTCAACAAATTCGTTTTGTTTTTATTTCTTTTTGTTTTGTCTAAAGAATGTAAATTATAGATATATTGTGTATGTGTTTGAAATTCACTATGTTTTTGAATGGTGGCAGTGATAACCTCTGATATAGAATTCAGTGATGATGGCAGGTTGCCTATATTTGTCATAGAGTGCCAAGGCCTATTATTTACGTGAATACAATATACTTTTTTCCCATTCTTTTGTCAAGTCAAAAAAAAAAAAAAGACCCGAGGGGTAGAGATATGTCGAAAAGAAAAATTAATGAAAACAATACTCTTTCATTGCAATAAAATTATGATTCAAAAAAAAAATTGCTGAACATTTTGGCCCGTAAAATATTCGACATCATTTAAGTATAATATTTTGATAGTTACAGTATGCTTATTTCACTTTGTCAAAGTGCAATATGGCCAACTGCTAAAAATTGGCCGTATTTTACTTTTGTGAATTGCAATATGGCCAATTTGTTTAAGTTGGTCTTATTTCACTTGGCCTTATTTCACGGAACACTTAGAAGCCACGTCACAGGTCCACGACACGAAATAATTCACTCACCAAAAGAACCCTTCATTCAACGACTGTTGATTGTTGCGTCGTCGAACCGAAATTTTGTTTTCTTTGATGATATTGGCTATAAGTACTTGAATCGTTTCTGGATTGTTGGATTGTTCCTCACAAAAAAAGTCCAAAGAGGTCAAGCTTGCAAAGCGAACAAACAAGATTTAAATGAGATAAATACGGTCTATAATTATTTAATTCTAGTATTTCAGTTCTGACTTTGAAAAACAAGCTCATTTCTGAAACTGAAAACTCATCTCTGAAAGAATTGTTTTTACCTAGGGTAAGACTTAATTGTCTATAAACACTCCTTAACGTTAAAAGAGAAACTCTTTCCATACTATTCTGATATAACCTTTGTTCTATGCGAGCTTTTTAATTCTTCGATATTATCGGTTCGAAATGTGATCAGAAACTCATTTCAAACAGCTGATCATTCCAGTTTTTGACTGGGCTGTAACCACTATCAAAACTTGTCTTAAGAATTCGTTTTTGAATGTTTTGGGTCTGATCGACTTATTACCTTGATAATGTTATCTGCAACATCGATATTATCGTCCGTCGCCAAGATTTGAAGTCTAGTTGCGACGATAACCTATAGATCTGTTGCATGACCTGAAAACCATAATTTTAGACTTCGATCTATTTGTTTATTTATATTGAGAACCCAACTATCATAGTACTTTTACTACTTATTGATTTAAAGCTGTAGAGTAAACGGGATATCTGACATAATAACGAGATCGTCTGCAGAAAAGAGGACCTTTGTTTTAACATTATTAATAAATAAGGAAAAAAAAAACAAAGGACTTAAAACACAGCCTTGAGGAACGCCTGTTTGATAGTTGAATTCTTTTGATTTGTTTGAGACATCTTGGACAAATGCAACATAGCATCTTCTCGTAGAATTTTATGAATTTTGTTGATAAAGCTTGTAGATCAATGCTTGCCTATTGACTCTGTCGAATACAGCTTTCAGGTCAACAAAAAAAGTATACAGACATTTCTTTGTATCAATAAATCGCTTGGAAGCAGTACTTAACACAAAGATTTGATCAATAGTTGAAAGGTTTGAAAGGAAGCTAGCTTGGTAGCAACTAATAATATTGTTTTGTTTAACCCAATTCGTTAGCCTAACGTAAAGTAAATGAAAGAACAATCTCAAACGAGTTAAACAGAGTAATACCCCTACAGTTTTCTGGCTGATACCGGTCACCTTTCTTAAGAACAGCTGACATTTTGTCAGCATAGTGTCCTCACTATGTATTTTATTGATGAATCTTAAGATGTATTCCAAAAACTCCGGAGTGGGATACCATCATGACTATTATTTTTCATTTGTATCAATGATTTTAATTCCATCATTGTAAATGAGAAAACTTCATTAAATCTTAATTAGGGAATAATCGGAGTTCTTTGGTTAAACCTCATCTAAAAAAAAGCTCATTTTGTTCCTCGAATGTATGATATTTTATACGTGAAACAGTTGTCAGGGTTAAGATAACATCTGAAAGAACCCACCTTACATAGGTTATTTGCGTACATTCTAAGTAACTTGTAGAAGCATTTAACTTTTATGAACTTTACGCAACTTTTTTTTATTATTACTTTACGCAAATTTTATAAATTTCCTGCAACTTTAAAATGTGAACCACACATTTTTTTAAATAAAAAACATTAAAATAAGGAACGTTATTGGAAACGCTTGTGAAATCAAGACTATATCCTTCACAAAATTCAAAATGTTCCTACTATACCACACGTTTTAAGTATTTAGAAAATTCCTTTAATAAACTTTATAACTGAAACCGTTTGTTAGATTTACTTACTTACTTACGGTGGCGCTACAGTCCTGTGTGAACTAGGGCTTCACACAACAAACTTCTCCATCTAGCTCGGTTCCTAGCTAGATGTCTCCAGTTTAGCGCTCCAAGTTGGGTGAGGTCCCTTTCCACTTGTGCGCGCCACCTGATTCGCGGTCTTCTTCTACTGCGCTGTCCTGTGTGTGTGGATTCGAATACTTTCTGGGCCGGAGCATTGGTTTCCATGCGCTCTACGTGACCCAGCCATCTTAGCCGTCGGACTTTCACCCTTCTGGCTAAGTCTACGTCGCTGTACAGCCCGTACAGCTCGTCGTTCCATCTTCTCCTCCACTCCCCTTCGATGCATACGGGACCGTAGACCACACGAAGAACTTTTCTCTCGAAACGACCCAAGGTGCTTTTATCCGCTTTTGTCATAGTCCATGCTTCTGCACCGTATAGCAGGACGGGGATGATAAGAGTCTTATATAGCGACACTTTGGTCCTTAGAGAGAGGATTTTTCCACTCAATTGCTTTCTTAACCCAAAGGAACAGCGGTTAGCAAGAGTTATTCTTCGTTTGTTCTCAGCGCTGGTGTTGTTTTCTGCGTTTACAGCGGAGCCTAGATAGACGAAGTCCTTGACTGCCTCAAAGTTACGTCTGTCGATGGTGACGTTTTGACCAAGACGTCCGTGTTGTAGGTCCTTTTTTGAACAACAGCATGTACTTTGTTTTGCCCTCATTAACCGTTAAACCCATTTTTGCCGCCTCTGCCTCAATACTCAAAAAAGCACCATTGACATCACGCTGAGTTCTTCCGATTATGTCAATATCATCAGCATATGCTAGTAATTGGACAGACTTTTGAAAGATAGTGCCTCTAGTGTTGACGTGTTGGCTTTGCACTATTCTTTCAAGTACGATGTTAAAAAATCGCATGACAGCGCATCACTTTGTCTAAAAGGTGTCGAAAGGTTCTGTTAAGTTGTTTCCAACCTTTAGGGAGCAGCGTGAATTCTCGGTCATCCTGCACAAACGGACGAGTTTGGCAGGGATGCCAAAACTAGACATGGCTCTATACAGCTCGTCCCTGTAGATGCTGTCCTATGCGGCCTTGAAATCGATGAAAAGATGGTGGGTGTCGATTTGGTGTTCTTGGGTTTTTCCCAGGATCTGCCGTAATGTGAATATTTGATCGACTGTAGACTTTCCTGGTCTAAAACCACACTGATAAGGACCTATCAGGTTGTTGACGATAGGCTTTAGACGTTTACATATTACGGCAGAGAAGATTTTGTAAGCGATGTTAAGTAGACTGATTCCTCTATAGTTGGTAGAGAGTCTTCTTTTTTCAGGATCGGGCAAACAATACTGAGGTTCCATTCATCGGGCATGCTTTCTTCCGACCTATCTTACAGATAAGTTGGTGCATGCTCCTAAGCAACTCATCTCCAGCTGCTTTAAAGAGCTCGGAATTCAAGCCATCCGCTCCAGCGGCTTTGTTAGACTTCAGCTTAGATATGGCAATCTTTACTTCGTCTAAGTCGGAAGGACGGGATTGTTGGCTTTCGTCGTCTATGCTGAATAGATCATCCTGCCTGACAGCGGAATTTGGTTCGTCGTCGCCGTTATACAGTCTGCAGAAGTGGTCCTTCCATATCCTCAGCATTGACTGCGGTTCCACTATGATGTTTCCACTTTCGTCTTTGCAGCCTTAGTTTCTAGGTTTATGTACCTGTAAATTTCGTTTCGTTGTAGTACCCGTGGCATGATGGTTAGTGCGTTGGACTGTCATGCGAGAGGTCTTGGGTTCAATCCCTGCCTGTGCCACCTTAATTAAAAAAAAAAGAGTTTTCACGGGTACTGCCTCTTACGAGGAATTGACAAGTTCTCCAAGAGTAATTCTTGTCATGAAAAAGTGCTTTCTCAAAAATTAGCCGTTCGGATTCGGCATATAAATTGTAGGTCCCCTCCATCCCTGACAACATTACTCGCACACAGGAATGGTTGAGAGTTGTAAGTCACTAGGCCCTGGTTCTCTACGGACTGTTGCGCCACCTAATTTAATTTTATTTAAATTTCGTTTCACCTGTTCATAAAACTTTCGAACTTCATTCCTGCTTTTAAACCTCTCAACATCTTCGACTGCACGCTTCTCATGCCCTCTCTTTTTCCTTCTGAGAAGCCGGTGTTCCTCTCGCCTCTTCTGCTCGTAGAGCTCATGAGCAGCTCTCGTCCTTTTATGCAGCGCCGCCGCGGCCGCTTTGCGTGCCTGTTGTTTGGCTGCATTTGTCTGCCGATATTCCTCATCAAACCAGGGGTTCCTTGATGCATCTTGGCAAAGTTGCCACTGTTTTTCGATTCATTGTGTTGGCGCTAGAGAACTATGAGAGAAGTTACTTGTAACTCGGTCGGAAAAGGATTTGGCGATCTCTTGCGATTGTAGCCGTTCGACGTTGTACCTTCTCCCAGCATCTCCCTGTTTTTCCTTGGGTCTGGAAACCCGAAGTGCTACCTTGGCTAGAACAAGGTAGTGGTCCAAGTCGATGTTAGCTGCTCGGAAAGTTCGGACATCCATGATGCTGGAAGCGTGTCTGGCGTCGATCGCAATATGGTCAATCTGGTTGACAGTAGATTGATCTGGAGTTCTCCAAGTTCATTTGTGGATGTTGAGGTGTGCAAAACGCGTACTGGCTACCATGATGTTTCGCCCCGCTGCAAAATCTATGAGCCTGAATCCGTTGTCGGAGGTGTTGTCGTGCAGGCTGTTTTTCCCGATTATTCCACCAAAGATGTCTTCCCTTCCTAGCTTGGCATTAAAATCGCCCAGGACAATTTTAATATCGTAGCTAGGGCACTTGATGCGGATGGTCAAGAGGGGCTCGTTGATGCACCTATAGCTCAAGACTTCTTGCCTAAGTCTGGTTCCAATGACAAAGCCACATCCTAATAAGCGCTGTTGGTTTTCTCGGTAGCAGTCACCATAGTAAATGTCACAGTTCTTCATCCTCTTTTTGCCCGGCCCATCCCATCGTATTTCCTGGATGGCGGTGATGTCTGCTTTATAGCAGTCTAGGGGCCTCCTCTACTTCTTCGTCCGCACGTGGTCTGTTAAGGGACCTAACATTCCACGTGCATATCCGAAGTTCTTTGTCCTTAATTCGTTTGCGTAGGTTGTCAACAGTAAATCCGTCCGTATCCGAGGCTTGTTGGTGCTTCGCAACTATTATTTTTTTACGTGGCCAGGAAGTCACCCCGACGGCACAACCCTCAACCTGGAGGGCCAGATCCTAAGTATAACTCCAAGGACGGGGAGCCGGATAAACCGCTCCTGGGCTCCGAATAAGTCGTAGAAGCCGTGGAACCAAATCTTCAGTTGAGGTACTAGGCACCAGATGTTCACCACGGGGAGGTGAGAGTCGGAGTTGATAGACAGAGGTGGGTTTTGAGAAAAACCTGTGGACGCTTGTGTCCTCTTGAATGCACATGCACATCGTTTGTTAGACATCGCCTTCAAATACCTTACTACCCAAGTTAACTTAACGTAACTTTTTTTTTTTCAAAATTAGAAATAAGCGCAAGAAATTTTATTTCCTTATCGCCATTCTCCACAGAAAATCCTTTTATTAACTCAATTACTTTACTTGTCCTTAAATTCTAACACCATCATCTATTTGGATAATAACTCTTTCGAAATCCTATCACTTTCTTCTTTTGCATAAATGCTCATTAGAGCTATACCTCTACCATATGCTCGTAACCCCAAGCAAGAAGACGCATATGTTTTATTTTTCAAACACCCGACACGGCACTCGACTCGTTGTTTGTGATGATGAAAAGTTCAAAAGATGTCCTTAAAGATTTTGGTTTCTCATATTACCCCAGCAAAGGACTCGAAAAGAAATACAAAATAAAAAAAGAAAGATCTAACCATAATTAAATTTTTATTTGCCTTCAAATTTAACTGTGGCTTACTGTCTTCCATCATATAAAAGCTGTTTTAACATCAAATGCTTAAAGGACCTTAGAGCTGAATATTATCCCATATATTGTAAAAGAAGTCGTTTGGTTTTTATTATTATATCCTCCTCCTGTCTCTGCGGTCTGTGTTGGGTGTTGGGTAATGGTGTCGGTATCGGTATCGTTGTCGTTTGTTGTTTTTAGTTAAGAAGAGAACGGCGGGTGGTTAGATTTTTCTTGAAAACACATCAAGGATACATTTCCATCAAAACTGATTATAATGTACTTTTAATGCGCTGGAAATTATACTTGCGCAAAGGAAGAAACTAAAGCTAGCCTAAGATAAATGTGTATATATTTATCTCTAAATAAAAAGAAAATATATGTATTACAGAATAAAACGGAAGTAAGTTCCCGGAAAGGAAGCTCTACAACGGACAAGAACAATGAGAATTTAAATTTCAAATTAATGCATAAGACTTTCTATTTGTAATGAGATTAATGACTCTTCTCAGTTGTGGACTTATGCATATACTTTCCATTATAGGCCTGCAGGAGCCTGGGGCTCCAGTTGTTTTCAAAATCAAAACATACTTGAAAAAAATTGGTCCCTTATCTTTTCGAACCAAATGGACCTAATAAATTGACGCAAGTTTTTAAAAATCATTTAAAAAATTGGCTGACAATTCTAAAATTTTCGGGTGAGATACTAATTCCTTTTATTAAAAACGGTGAATCTGAGCACGCCTTTACCTTGACATTTCGAATTCGAATTGTGAGAAACTCAGAATGCATATGGATTTGGCAAAGTAGCCATTTTGTTATTTCAAATTAGTAAAATTTGAATGTCTAGAATTAGCAAAGTCGCATCTTTCCAACTTAGTAACTTGCTAAAATAGCTTTTGAATGTTGGGCCACTAGGATTAACAAAGAATTAGTGACTTTTCAGACTTTGAGGCACAATAAATTGTAAATTGCGACCTGTAGAAATATTTCAGCTTTTGAAATTCATAAACAATACCAAAATCGCCTGCACTCGAAATGATTAAATCTGCCACTGATAATTTTTGTTGTTCCTTTGAGCTATAGAATAGGAAGATCTTCATTCACATCTTCATTTTTCTCTTCTTACAACATAACAGTGTGGCAGATTGTTGTGAGTTAATTTCCGGTCGATT
Organism: Eupeodes latifasciatus; assembly: GCA_920104205.1. NCBI lineage: Eukaryota > Metazoa > Arthropoda > Insecta > Diptera > Syrphidae > Eupeodes > Eupeodes latifasciatus. Next base: position 101,591,517 of record OV049924.1, on the reverse strand, counting down.
AAATTAGAACTACCTTTGTTTAGTCTTGGGATATGCTCTTATAATGCGTCCATTTTGTTTAAGCTGACAACTGTCTATACGGGTCTCTTCTCTATGAGTGGAAAATTTACTACTACAGTATTTTTATAAGTACATAAATAAAATAAGTATGCGGAAAGTGAAAGTGCTTGTCCTTCCGTTTTTATTCCCTGTAGGGCTGTCTGCCAAATATATCTTCGTTCATTTTCAATAAAGTTTATTGCGACAGTTTTCGATTGCAATAATTAAGGACTATCAATCTATTGTTAATGGCTTCTTTGGTTCGATAATAACAATATAAATGTAAGCTTGTACGCCTATCCCTCTTATCCTCCTTGATGCGTGGTTCAAGCCAACAACATTAGCTGGAAAACTTTTTCATTTGTTTTGTTTGTTTTTGAACTAAAAACAAGAAAATTGACAGAGGAATAACTACCTTCATGAGGTGTAGATTAGGTTGACCTTTTGTTGTTTTTATTTGTTTTTACGAATATTGATTGACCTTAGTTCATTCGTGTTAAACAAAAAAGTTGAAAGAAGTTTTGTTGTTATTTTTGTTTTTTTTTCCTTAGAAAGTATGATTTTTGTTTTAATGAGAAGTTTTTGAGGAGAATGGTGAAAAAAGGGCCAAAGTTCAAAATACAGTTTTGCCTTTTACCGATTGCTTCGTTCAAAAAAACTGAAATGAATTCTAGATTACAGAATAGTTTTAAAACAACTAATGGAACCGTAATAAAAAAAATAGCGAAAATTCAAGTAGTTTAGTAGTCGAAATTTTAAAAAGTTGATTGGTCGAATGATGGTTGAAATTTTGAAATGTCGAATGGTTGAATGGTTGTTGGCTGATTGGCTAATGTGCTGGTTTAAGGTCGATCGTGCTGCTGGCACTTTTCTTTGGACCTTATGCTATTTCTTGTTGTTAATGCGTTTAAATTGTATTTAGAATGGTACACGACTGCCAAAAACCTAGGAGACTAGCGTTAATGGTTTTCCTAAAGAAAGAAGTTGTGAAACGAATTTTTAGGTTAAGAAAATTGGAATCACTAAAAGATTACTACGGGATTTAGAGGTTTCATTTTGATATTTACAGAAAGTGAGAATTTTCCAAGAGAAATCAATTAATTTTTATTTTTTTCAAGAAGATGGTAAGCCACTAGCAGTGTGTTCAGCCTATTTTACAAAATAATGTTGATTTATAAAATTTTAACCATAAATGTACACTAAGCGCATTTTATATTCTTTATGTACTTGTTCATTTACGTAGCCACTGTGTTATCGAAATATAATAGTCAAATCATGAAACGTCAAACCTAAAACCACATGGTTCAAAAAGGCTAAATTTCCTTTGCTCGCCATTATTAAAATACTTGTCCTCCAAAGAGGTTATAAATAAATTCTTTATAAGTCATTCAAATACTTTATTGTTTTATTCTAAAAATCAAATCATATTAATAAATATAAGAAATCGAAAACGCTTGATTTCAACATTTTCATGGTGACCCCGACGTGATTTATTTCACTATACTTTTAACATCACGATGGCCGAAGCCGCTCAGAAGAAGATAGAATCGCTTAAAGCTCGACGTCTCGTTTGCACCAAACAATTAGACAGAATCAATGAGTTTCTATCAGAAATTAATGCAGAAACACTTCTTTCGGAATTCGAGGTTCGTCTTCAAGCTTTGGAGTCTGTTTTCAAAGCATTTGAACAACTCCAGATCAAGTTGGAGGATATCGATCCCAAGGAAATTGGTGCCAAAGTCGACGTGCGAGCTGAATGCGAGGAGATGTACTACAAATCAAGATCCAAAATTCTTCATGAAATACAAAGTCGAAAATCTACTTTGCGAACAGAAAATGTTGTATCTACCGAAACTAAATCATCTAATCAGTTAAAACTTCCAAAGCTTAACATTCCTATTTTTTCAGGTGAAGTTACCCAGTGGCTATCCTTTCACGAAATTTTCAATTCCCTAATCCACAATAATTCCTCATTAAGCAATGTCTCCAAGCTACACTATTTGATTTCCTCTCTATCTAGTCAAGCTGCTCGGACAATACAATCGTTGGAGATCACTGATGACAACTATGAAGTGGCTCTCAACCTTCTTATTGAAAACTACGACAATAAACGTGTGATTGCCACTGAACACATTAAAAAGGTAATGATGTATCCAGCTATTCGAAAGCCTTCATCGTCAAGTCTACGTCAATTTTGTGATGAGATCAACAGTCATCTTCGTGCTCTTACTACGCTTGGACGTCCTGTAAGCCAATGGGATGACCTGTTAGTTCAAATACTTCTCCCAAAACTCGACAGTGCAACACTTAACAAATGGAACGAAGAAGGACCCACCGAAAGAATGCCCAGTTACCAGGAGCTTATAAAATTTCTTACCAAACGCAGCCTGATTCTCAATGACGACATTCCTCAGGCAAGTATTGCAGCTCATGCTAAAATTAACCAAATTCATCGCTCCAAAACCTTTTCTATTCAACATTCAAATAATAAAAATAACACACGGTCAATTTGTTTATTTTGCAAAAAGCCTTATCATAATATTTACAAGTGTTATCAATTTCTTACTTTGCCTGTTGCTCAAAAACAAAGTTTTGTTAGCGGGAACCAACTATGTTTTAATTGCATTAAGCCCAATCATGATGCAAATAATTGCCAAGCATCAAAATGTCGCAAGTGCAACAATTCACATCACACGCTGCTTCATGATGATAATGTAATACGCATCCCTCAGGATGTTCCACAATCGGCTTCATTTAACATTGCATCAACTTCAAATGGCCAAAGACCTACTTCAAACAATGTCGCACGTGCTTCCAACAGCCTGACTTCGCCGACGATCCAGCCATATCACCAAACATATCATCTTCATGAAAATACGTCTCCAGCCGCATACGATACACAAAGCCGTTCAACACATGCCATTCTTGCCACCGCAGTAGTTTTTGCTCTTGATAAGCAAAACACCCCAGTTCCTTGCCGAGTTTTGCTTGACTCTGCTTCTCATGTCAGCTTGTTAACTGAGCGATTCGCAAACCTTTTAGGCATACGACGTAAGAGTAAAATAATGTCCATCTGTAGCATCGGAGAAAATTCATTAATTTGCAAACATCAAATTAGCTTCACCATCAAATCGCGATTTAATAATTATGCTGAAAATATTGATGCTTATATTGTGGCCAGAATATCAGAGTTCCTTCCTGATTCTCCCATTAATACAAACGGTTTATCTATACCATCGAATATTAATCTCGCAGATCCCTTATTTGGAACCCCAAATCGAGTTGATCTGTTGATAGGAGCTGAATATTTTTTTGGTTTATTATCCATCGGACAGATTAAGTTAGGCCCTTGGCTTCCAACTCTTCAAAACACTTTATTTGGCTGGGTTGTGTCTGGCAGCATTGCACAAGGAGAATGCAAGAAAAGGGTCCATTGCTTGGTAAACGATTCTGATGAAAATAGTGAAAATGAAAATATTGCATCAGTGCTCACCTCTTTTTGGGAAATTGAAAACCACGAACAAATTGAATTGCCATTCACGAAAAATGAACAAATTTGTGAAGAACATTTTCTTAAAAATGTGAAACGTCTCAGAGATGGCCGAATTGAGGTAAGATTGCCTTTTAAGCAGAATCCAAAATCATTAGGCAAGTCTTATGCGACTGCCCTTCGAAGATTTTACGCGCTAGAACGTAAATTGATAAAAAATCACGATCTCGCAGTTCAATATGTTTCATTTATGAAAGAATACAAGCAACTGGAACATATGGTGGAGATTAAAAATCAAGATTTTGGTAAATTACATTATTATATTCCCCACCATTGCATAACAAAACCTGAAAGCTCTACTACAAAACTAAGAGTAGTTTTTGATGCTAGTGCCAAATGTGATAATGGTGTGAGCTTAAACGACATCTTATACGTGGGCCCAGTCGTGCAGCCTGACTTGTTTTCTCTGCTTATCAAATTTAGATCACATAACTACTACGTGTTTACTGCTGACGTAACTAAAATGTACCGTCAAATTGCTCTCAATGAACAAGATCGAGCATTTCACCAAATTTTGTGGAGAGACAGACCAGATGAAGAGATAAAGACTTATGAACTCTGTACTGTGACGTATGGTACGGCCTCAGCATCTTTTTTGGCTACAAGAGCGCTTTTGTACTTAGCAGAGGAAGAGGGCGATAAATTTCCAGTAGGAGCATCAACAATCAAAACAGAATTTTATGTCGATGATATTCTCACTGGGGCTAGCACGTTAGAGGAGCTCGAATGTATCAAAAGAGAATTAAGAGGAATATTGGAACGTGGTGGATTAACGCTAAGAAAATGGTGTTCTAATAATAATAGCTTGCTACAAGATATACCACATGAAGAAAAAGAACAATTTTTTCAACTTAAAAACAATGATGTCATCAAGACACTCGGTGTAGTGTGGGACCCAAAGGCTGATACTTTTTTCTACAAAGCCAATGCTGGTGAAAATAAGCATATTACTAAACGCACTGTGTTAGCTGATATAGCACGTTTATATGACCCTTTAGGACTTATAAATCCTGTTACTGTATTGGCAAAGATTTTTTTGCAAAGGCTTTGGAAACTGAATTTCAACTGGGATGAAGCTCTTCCACAATCACTGCATCAGATGTGGCTACAATTTAGAATGGAATTATCAAATTTGGATAAAATATCAATTGAAAGACAGGCTATGTGGGGCAACGTTGATAAAGTAGAATTACACGCCTTTTCTGATAGCTCCGAGAAGGCATACAGAACCTGTATTTATATGCGTTCTATTCTGTCCAATAGAAAGGTTTCAGTACGACTTTTATGCGCTAAGTCTAAAGTAGCACCTGTAAGGAACGTTTGTCTTCCGCGACTTGAATTATGTGCTGCGCAGTTGATGGTACAATTGGTAAAAAGGATTCGTCTTATCTTCCAAGATAAATTTGAAAGGGTGTATTATTGGACAGACTCCAGTATAGTCATCGCATGGTTGTCTTCAGAATCGCATCATTGGCAAACTTTCGTCGCAAACAGAGTTGCAACAATACACAATCTTTCATCCATAGATCAATGGCGACATGTAAGCACCAAACAAAATCCGGCTGACATTGTTTCAAGAGGAGCATTTCCTTGTGAATTGATGAACTCAAAGTTGTGGTTTCATGGCCCAGAATTTTTATACCTTTCTGACGAATATTGGCCTAATTCGAAGTCTGTAGATACAATTGATGAAAACCTTCTTGAGCGCAGACCTACAAAACAAACCTTTGCATTACAAGAAGATACCGATTTTGTGATTAATTTGAAATTCAACAATAATCATCAGAGAACACTCAGAGTAGCTGCTTATATTCTAAGATTTTTTCACAACGCTTTAGCGTTATATAGAAAGAAGGAAAGAGTAGGTGGTCCATTTACATTGGAGGAAATGGAGAACGCTCTTCATTGTCTTATAAAGATGATACAGCAATCGAACTATGGATCCGATATCTTACGTTTGAAACAAAAAAGATCAATTTCTCCCAAATCAAGCATTTGCTCCCTCAATCCATTCATTGATGAAAGGGGAATACTTAGAGTTGGTGGAAGGATAAATAACGCTGATGTTGAATATGAGCATAAACATCCAGCACTTCTTCCAAATAATCACGCGTTCACAAAGGCTTTGATAAGGGATAAACATATAAAATATCACCATGTAGGAGAACAAGGATTGCTGTCAATCGTTCGTGAACAATACTGGCCTGTGCATGTGAAGCCTCTTATACGACGAGTTATCAGACGATGTATATTATGCGCTAGGGCACGTCCACGTTTTGAGCATCCGCAAATGGGAAATCTACCAGAGTATCGTGTGATGCCCTCACGTCCTTTTACAACTGTGGGAACAGACTTTTGCGGACCTTTTATGGTTCACTCTCGGCGTCGTGGGATAGCGGCCGTGAAAGTATATGTAGCGGTATTTGTATGCCTTGTCAGCAAAGCTGTTCATCTTGAACTAGTTGGAGATCTCACTACTTCTTCGTTCTTGGGTGCTTTGCGGCGCTTCATCAGCAGGAGAGGCCTTTGCCGTACTATATATAGTGATAATGCTACAAATTATATTGGGGCACGTAACGAGCTGAGGGCGCTTTATAAGATGTTTCAAGATCAACAGTCTAAATCCGAAATTATGAAAACTTGCTTAGATGAGGGCATCGAATGGAAGCACATTCCTCCTAGATCCCCACATTTTGGTGGTATTTGGGAGGCAGCCGTAAAATCTGCAAAACATCATATGAAACGAATTTTACATCTAGCGGCTTTGACATATGAAGAGCTTAATACTCTTATTATCCAGATAGAGTGCATCCTTAACTCCCGTCCTCCCGATCCTAATGACCTTAAACCTTTAACCCCAGGCCACTTTTTAACAGGTTCTTCACTCATTGCAATTCCTGAGCCAGATCTGTGCGATAAAAATTTATCCTATCTGAATCGTTGGCAGCGAGTGCAATGGCTTATGCAACAATTTTGGCACCGATGGAAGAATGAATACCTCCACACTTTGCAGCAGCGAAATAAATGGAAAAGGGATAAACTAGGGCTTCAATTAAATGACATTGTCATAATAAGAGATGATAATCTTCCTCCGCTGAAATGGAAGCTTGGTAGAGTCATAGAATTGCATCCTGGTACCGATCACATCATTCGAGTGGTTACTTTGAAAACTGCCACTGGAATTTTTAAAAGAGCAGTTGCTAATCTCTGTCGACTACCAGTCGTTGAAGCACCTTCGGACGCTGATGCATCTTCAGTTGTTGAAGCACCTTTAGTCCTTCAAGGCGGGGAGAATGTTCAGCCTATTTTACAAAATAATGTTGATTTATAAAATTTTAACCATAAATGTACACTAAGCGCATTTTATATTCTTTATGTACTTGTTCATTTACGTAGCCACTGTGTTATCGAAATATAATAGTCAAATCATGAAACGTCAAACCTAAAACCACATGGTTCAAAAAGGCTAAATTTCCTTTGCTCGCCATTATTAAAATACTTGTCCTCCAAAGAGGTTATAAATAAATTCTTTATAAGTCATTCAAATACTTTATTGTTTTATTCTAAAAATCAAATCATATTAATAAATATAAGAAATCGAAAACGCTTGATTTCAACATTTTTCACAGTGAAAAACAATATATCGGCCAAATGGCCGAAATTTTACGTGACCAATGTGCACATTTGCGGCTGTATTCCCTCGACAACTTTACAAATAACTTCTGTAAGGTTCTTGAAGCGATTGTGGAGTATTGACATAGGCCCTATCTTTCACATGACTAAAAAAAAGTTTAAAAGTGGTAAATCTTGGTGGCAAATTCTGATTGTTTCGTTGCTTGTGTGGCACATCTTTTTAAAGTTTTAAAAGTAATCATTTTCGCATTCATAACTTCCAATTCTGGCTTTGAAAAGAAATGAATCATAGCTTGGAAGCTTATATATTTATTTACCGCAAGCGTTGCATTAACTTCAGTTTTGTAAAGGTAAGGTCTAGTCAAACCGCCATCGATAGTCCAAAAACTTTACCAAATAGTGACTTTTTGAGGATTGGACTCTTTTCAATAATGATTTTTGGATGTTTCTAGCTCCAAATTTGACTCTGCCAATGTGAAGTATGGTCCGAAGTAAAAATATGCTTCATCAATGAATATGATCTCCGATGAAAATCCAGATCATTAAAGGACCCAATAAACAAAGATATTACGAAATATTTGGTGGTGTCGACCACCTTCATTTCTTTTGTTCACTGAACTTGGAAAGCCTTAAAACCTAAATCTTACAAGTAATACAAAAAACGGTTTAATGTAGTTTATGAAATGCGTAATTGCAATGGTCGATAAGAAATGGAGAAACCTGGCTTTTCGACGGGCTACAGCAACATTCTCAGTTGTTCTTGAGTTTGGATTCTTCACATCACTAATTCTCCAATTGCTCAAATTGTCCACCAGCTAAGCACGATAACTCAAATGTTCTTAGGAACCATAGGCTGAAAAATGTTCACAATTTTTGGAGTGATTTTTAAAAATGTCAATGCGTTGCTGAAATGTGTATCATTTAATTTAAAGCAAAGGCGTAGTTCTTACTTTTACTTATTAAACTTCAAAGGATGGTAGTTGCTCATTTACTGTTATTTCTAGTATAGTGCTTGAAAATAAAAATATAAGGATTTCGATTAGAAGAATAAAAATCGCCAATTTTCGCGGGGTACATTGCCAAATCGATTTTATTTTCTCCAAGTGAATTTTTAATAGCCGGGTTTGGCAACAAATCTGGCCACATCTGACGTTGCATGTGAAACTTTTAGAGCGCCAATATATTATGAAACTGTTCAATAAGTGGTAGGGCAGACAAAAATTCTCTCTTGTCAGAGGATAATGCTCCAGGCATCTCTGACCGTATACAATATCGTTTCAACTGAAGCAATGCAGGTGCTGGCGGGAACTCCTGCACTTGACCTAAAGGTGATATGAAGTTTTTGTTCTCAATGAAGTTGGTTTCCGATCTATGTTTTTCTGGCCTGCATGATAACCTGTTTCATACTTCAACTGGCGGCTGTGTAGGTTGGCAAGAGGCTTCGGACTGTAATGAGTTTATCTCAATCTAACCTTAACGGTTGTGAAGGTCAAGCCGAAGCTTTATTCGGGTACCACGAGAAACTGGAGTAGTTAAGTCTTGTCGGTTTTGATTACCAATTCCTGAACTAAATAGTGTTCTATGGGCTCTGTTTTCCACCCAATGCTCTAAGGATACAAGAGGCGTAAGATGGACCTCCACAAATGGTGCAATGTGAAATAATACTGAGGTAGTACTTTTACTGAGTAGTACCCGTAGCGTGATGCGTTGGACTGTCATACTGTCTTGGGTTAAATCCCCGCCTGTGCCACCTAACTTTTTTTCACAGGTACTGCCTCTTGCGAGGAATTGACAAATCCTCCAAGAGTAATTCTTGTCTTGAAAAGTGCTTTCTCAAATTAGCCGTTCGGATTCGGTATATAAACTGTAGGTCCCTTCCATCTCTGACAACATTACTCGCCACAGGGATGGTTGAGAGTTGTAAGTCACTAGGCCCTGGTTCTTCATGGACTGTTGCGCCACCTAATTTTTTTTAGTACTTTTACTGCCTTGGTATATTGACCAACACCTTTCTCTGGTCCTGATATATTAGTCCTAAACGGAAAACGTTAATGTTAAGCGTTCAAATTGTATGTTTATGTACGTCAACTGTAGCTCAAAGCCATTTATAAGATCATCTGAAATTATATTGTTCACGAATATATCTTCAGGCTTTTCAATGATTTCAACATCGTCGCGTTCTTAGAAGATTATCCCTTCATCTTCGCATTACCTCTGTAACCTTGACAATACATTAGTTCTATTTAGTTTTCTGATATACTCCCTATGTACATAGCTATATAAAACCTCTAATTTTTGCAGTAGTCAGCAATTCAAAAAGACAGCGAAGCTTTGATTAAAATGTTCTTTACTTTTACACTACCTTACCTACACAGCATGAATAAATAAAATTAAAACGGAATTAAATATAATGAGCTGGCACTTGAACAATTTTCCAATAGGGGACTTATTAAAAATAACTTTCAAACATATTTCTGCAATGGAAATGGGAAATATGTTTTTTGTTTTACCGTAGCAAATAATTAAATTAAAAGTTCTCTTCTCTGATGCTTGGTAACTTTTATTAATGTTGTTTACTCTGCTATTTGTGCACACGTACCGTACATGTGTACGAACAGTTATGGCCAAAAAAAAATAGAAACATTTCTTGGTAACATGTCATGAAAAACCTACATTATAATAACGTAAATGTTGTTGTCTTCAATTAACGTTAATATTTATCCCATTTATCTGTTTCCAGTTTCGCACGCCAAGTTGGTTGAGGTATTTTTCCACCTGTGTGCGCTAACTGAGTCGCGGTCTTCCTCTACTGCGCTGGCCGTTCCTCGTGATTGGCTTCGAATTCCTTTCGGATTCGAGCGTTGATATTCATTCGCTCTACATGAATAAGCCATCTTAGTCTTTGTACTTTTGTTCTTTTGACTAGATCAGTGTCGCTGTCCTCCACTCTCCATCTTTGCAGACGGGACCAAAAATCACCCGCAGAATTTTCCTCTGGAAGACGCTCTCATCGTTCTTCGACATGGTCCAAGTTTCAGCGCCATAAATTAGAACCGGGTGATAATCGTTTCATAGATGATGAGTTTAGATGTTCGAGAAAGGAATTTACTACTCAATTGTCTTCTAAGTCCAAAGAAACAGCGATTTACAAGAGTTGTTCTCCGTGTCGTTGTCTGAATTTATAGCAATGCCTAGGAAGACAAAGTCCTCAACTACTTCAAAGTTACAGCTGTCCATGGTGACGGTTTGTCAAAAACATCGTCGTTCAATGTTCTTTCTTAATGACAGCTTATACTTGGTTTTGCCCTCATTGACCACTAAATCCATCTTCTCCGCTTCTGTCACAATACTCATAAACGCTCCACAGACGTAAAGCTTTGATCTTCCAATTATTACAATATCATCGGCTTATCCGAGTAATTAGATAGACATTTGGAAGATTGTACTTCTAGTGTTGACGATTGAGTTTTGCACAATCCTTTCCAAAACGATGTAAAAGAAGTTGCATGACAGTTAAAAGCATAGGTGAGATTTTTTTCCGACCTTGATAGAGCAGCATGCAGTCTCCTTCGTCATTCTCCGTAAAGGACACTTTTGAGAGGGATGTCAAAACTAAACTGCAAAGTTTTTCTCTGTAGATAATGTCATACCTGGCCTTGAAGTTCCTCATTTTATTTTCCAAGATCTGCCGCAGTGTGAATATTTGATCAACGAGAGACTTTCCTGGTCTGAAGCCCCACTGATGTGGACCTTTCATGGTTGTTGACGAACAGCTTCAGATGTTTACATGTAGTTGACACAGTTCAGAGAGTCTCCTTTCTTGTTTATTGGGCAAACTATGCTGAGATTCCACTCATCGGGCATACTTTCTTCCGACCATATTTTGAAGATAAGTTGGTGCATACTCCTTTCCAAGTCATCGTCTGCTGATTTGAATAATTCGACAGCGATGCCGTGAGGTCCAACAGCTTTTTTCAACTTCAGGTTCGATATACATATGTAGCTATCTTCGCTTCGTCAAGGTCGGTTAGGCGGAATTCTTATTCTACATGGTCTAGGTTGAATGGCAGCGGAATTCTACTACGATGTTCTCCTGATCGTTTTTACAGGCTTCGGTTGGCGGCTTGTAATAACGGGATGTTTTTTTACCTTTTGGTAAAATTTACAAACTTCATTCCTGTTGTGACATCCCTCTATCTCCTCAATCACAATCTTCTAAATGCTCCCATATTTGTAATCTGAGAAGTCGGTGTTGCTCTTCCCTCTTCTGTTCATAAAGTTCGAGATCAGCTCTTGTCCTTCTTCGCAGCGCCGTTTTATAACCCTATTGTCTAGCTACGTGCTCTTGCTGGCATTCGTCATAAAACCAGAGTTTTCGCTGTGGAGGCCGAGTGCACTTCAGAGGTGGTATCTCTGATGGCTGTTAGGCAATGTTGCTTCTAGCTTTCAATGCTTGATGCAGGCAGCACAAAGGACTTTTTAGGAGGTTGTGCTGAAGATATAATTACCAAAAATTAATAATTGATCCAATTATTATGGCAATAGCTGTGGATTTAACAAAGACGAAAGTGCATTCTTTTCCTTCTACCTTTTACTGTAAATAATAATAATAATAATAATAATAATATTTTAAGAGAATTTCTAGTTATTTCAATAGAATGTATGGTTGTAATTTTTTGTTTTTAAAATTATAAAAAACTTTATAAACTAATTAAATGGTTATTAAAAAAATCAATACCCAACATATTCCCGTTGTACATTTACGTATGTACATATGTAGGTGCACAAAAACCATCCTTGGAAGCTACATCAGCAGCATACCTATAGCTATAGTTGCGTAGGTAGTATCCGGTCTTGTATAGCTTATAATTATTTGCATTCTTTCTTTATGACCTACCATCATCATCTGCATCCTCATCATCATCATCATTGTCGTCGTAAAAAAGAGCATTGTACCATTTACTGAAGATGCAAATACAAAAGATATTAAATTCGATTTTGTTTTGTTTTATTAGGTGTATGGACCTGAATGGGGGTAGTAGTTGTTGCACGAGTATATGAATGGGTTTTCCTTGCTGTCCTCTCTCTGTTTTACAGGATTATCCTTTCAGATTTAGAAAAGAAAACAGTAAGAGTGAAGATCCTGTATGAAAATGTGAAAATGTGAAAAGTGAATCATGTTCTTGTCCTCTCTGAATAGCAGTGATGTGCAGCATCGGATAACCGACCGAAGTAGGTAGGTAGTGGAAGTCCTTTGTGTAAGTTTAACTATGCAAAGGGATAATACTTATTTAGCATGGTTTCACAATGTCATTTGCATCTATAGGAAGTTCAAAAAAGGCTGATCATACATAGAGTTTGAATATATTCGCATGGAAAAATCTTTTTTAATTTTGTTTGTGTAGGTGTATTTTAAAGGAGTTTTGAGCCATTGGTTTTATTTATAAGGTATATCTGAATCCTAGAGTGTAGTACTGACAGGAAATAACTATACATGTTTCTTGAGAAACCTTCCATTCAGGAAACCTATTTATTTTGACAAATTGTGGTATTTGAATTGGTTATATACACATTTATATTTATAGCTCTAAGAAATTGTTCAACCTTTACGCTCGATGTTTATGGTGAACCACACTTTAACGTCAAATCAATTTGACAATTACTGAGAATTCTTTGTTTCAGTGTTTGACAAATTCAGCCTTTGAGAAGTATGAAATAGATCAGCTCTTAAAGGTCAACCTTAACTGGCGACATTTGGTCAAATGCTTATCGGTGAGTGATTGTTAAAAAGCTGATGCATCCTTAAAGACTGACTGTTTGGTGCGGCGAATGGGCGGCGGCGGCGCGGCGCGACGACGACGCACGCACAGTGGGGCACCTTGTATGGGAGAGCGGACAAAACTCTATAAAATCTAAACTAATGAACAGATTTTGATGAAATTTTCAGGAATGATAGGCAATAGCAAGACAAATCTACACCAAAAAATTCCGCCCATTTCCACGCCCACTAAAAGAGAAAATGGCTTTTTTCGGAAAACATATCTGAAAACAAAGATTTGTTTACCAAATTTAACGTAGACATATTGCGAATATAATAATAAATAGCGAAAAACCCATTTTGAAAGCATTGTAAATTACTAAAAATTCAGTTTTAATATGCTTAAAAGTGAATGGTTGTAAGTAAAAAAAAATGTTTAGGTTTATTTTGTTTGCAATTCCAAGGATAACACATTGGATCTATAATGATATACATAGATAGTTGGTGTTTTCAAAGCTTATCGTTTGATTTGTTTTAAATTTATTATAAAATAAATTTAAATAATAAATAAAAAATAAAAAAAATAATTCAAGTAAATAAAAAAAAGAACAAATTCATTTAATCTTAATAAGCTTATGTTCTAATCTTAAATAAATTAAATACAAATTAATTCAAATAAACTTAATTTGATATATGCAAATCTATGAAGTTTCAACGGAAGGTATTTCTGATGGACATTTATTTTTTACATCCCTGGTACTATTAAAACTTGTTCAACGAGAAAATGCAGAACGAATTTGGAAAAATCTTCAACCATCCTCAACCCATCATTCACAAGCTCTTCAGTTTTCCTTTTCGAAAGAAACTCCGGAAGAAGACGAAGAAAAAAAAAGATCATGTAGAAGCTGAAATTTTGAATCTTTGAGAAACTGAAATTCAGTGCAATGGATTCTTTATTAAAATAAAACATGTAATGTATTTTGAAACTAACATCATTGGAAGCAGAGGGTTTCAGGGTGATTGCCTATGCTGACGACGTTGCAATATCTGTATCTGGGAAACACCCCCAAGTTCTCTCGGAACTCCTACAAAATGCCTTGAATAGGCTAACAAAATGGGCTAAGCAAAGTGGCTTGGACGTCAATCCACATAAAACAGAACTAGTACTCTTTTCGAGAAGGTACAAAATTCCTCAAATCAGCCCACCCAAGAGTAAGTAAGTAAGTATTAAGGTTTTCCGACCAAGCTAAATATTTAGGCCTCATTTTAGACAAACAACTAAATTGGAAGGCAAATATTGATGAAAGAGTGAAAAAGGCTACTGTAGCGCTTTTTACTTGTAAAAAGGCCATAGGATCAAAATGGGGCTTCTCCCCAAAAATAACCCACTGGCTATACACTTCGGTAATCAGACCGATACTCATTTATGGAGTTGTCGTATGGTGGACCGCACTGGACAAGATGGTAAATCTAAATAAGTTCATCAAAGTCCAGCGGTCAGCAGGTATGTGCATCACAGGAGCACTTCGCTCAACACCAACCGCAGCCCTGGAAGTGCTTTTAAACCTAACACCTCTTGACATCTTCTCCAAAATGGTGGCAGCCAACTCATGTGTGAGGCTTAGAGCCACCTCTCAATGGAACAGTAACAATACTGGACATACTACCATTCTAGACAATTTCAGATCTATCCCAGATCGTATTCGGTAAAACCTTCCATGTGTCCATCCCTTCAAGATCCTCCTGGGAAGAAGAGGGACCCCTGGAAGACAATGCGGTACACTTCTATACAGACGGTTCAAAGACCGATTACGGAGTTGGAAGTGGTATCTATTCGGAACAACTGAATCTCAGTCTATCATACAGACTTCCCAATCAATGTAGTGTATTCCAGGCAGAAGTAATGGCGATTAAAGAGGCACTATCCTGGCTCAAAGAAAACGTTATATCTTGCAAGAATATACGAATCTTCTCGGACAGCCAAGCCGCTCTTAAATCTCTCGCGTCTGTCTCTACAAACTCTCAAGTAGTCCACGATTGTCGATCATCTCTGAATGAGATGACAGAACAGTTTAATATTCACCTCATTTAGGTGCCGGGCCACAGAGACATTCCGGGAAATTGCAAAGCCGATGAGCTCGCCAAAAACGGAACACTTCTGCCAAATGTTAGACAAAAACATAACATAGGTACACCACTTGCTACATGCAAATATCTTCTCAAACAATATGCTCTAGAAACAACAAATGCTAGATGGTCACAGAGTACCACCTGCCTAGCAGCCAAGCAAATATGGCCAAGTATAGACTTAAAACGGTCAAAAGGCTTGATATCCCTGAGCAGACAAAATATAAACTCTACAATTGGAGTAATAACAGGACACTGCCTCATAGGAAGACATGCTCTGAGGCTAGGGGTCTACACAAATGACTTCTGTAGAAGCTGCATGGACGAGGAGGAAGAGGAAACAGTCCAACACCTTCTATGTACATGTCCAGCACTCTCCATTAGAAGGAATAACTTTCTCGGTAATCCCTTCTTCGATAACACCAGTGAACTGGCAACGATTGACACAAAATGTCTCTCTAACTTTATTAAAAGTACAAAATGGTTTGTTTAAGTTCATTACTCTCCCATGAGTAACCTCATTAGTGGTATCACAATGGACCCTTGAGGTCTAAGTGAGTCAATGACATCTGGACAGCCACTCCAACCTAACTTAACCTAATGTATTTTGAAATGATAGAAGAAAACGCTTCATGGAATATATCCTGCACTTATCATACAATCTAGCCTTCGAAACCTGGAGAACGACCCTACTGACGGTGACCAATTAAAAAAGAAATTAAAACCCATACAATATAAGTTTCGAGAAAAATTGCGAAATACTTATTGACATTGTCATGAAGCTACGAAAAGCTATTCATTTACTATTAATAAAAGCTTAGCTTCTTCGCTAATTAAATAGTTTATCGACTTCGGTTCTGGCCTTAAATGGGAAATGAAAGGGTCAGATGAAATGAAAGACATATGCAGAACATCTTCGTTTAATGCGGTTCGTGATGATTTCCGGCTATTGTGGGAGCGGACAAATCTAAATTCTTTATTACGGCTCTCTTGAGCCTCCTCCGATAAAGAGCCAATCGGTAAGGCACCAGTCTCTATTATTTCCTTAAATCGGAGTACTTGCTACGTAACTTGTTGATAAACTCAGTGCTGGGTTAATTAAGGGTTTTTTCACATAAGCGTCTTTTACTGTTTACCATATATGATCGTCACAACTGGTTAAAAGGCGTAAATAGGTATGAAATTCCATAATCTAAATTATTAATTTATTGTTATTTTTTATATGACTTCCCAACTTAAAATTGCTCGGACGTATCCGGATGAGATTTTTACTGGAAAATGTTGCTGAGACCCTACACTATTTATTGAAAATAGTTTGCCAATAGAGGCAAACAGAGCAAGTTGTTAAAACCTTATGCCAACTAAAAAAAATCACAGAAATAGAGTGTTTCTTCGTCAAAAAATACCTTATCCAATTGTGTACGGTATTGTTTTTCTGTTTATTTCAATCATGTCAGCAGAAAAAATTGTTTAAAACTTTCAAATTTCACAATATACTGATCATTTAAGGAATACCAATATTTTATCAGTTTTCACAATATTTGAACTTTGAGCGAAAATCTACTGGTCTACAATTTTTTTTTTTTTTTGAAAAACGGTTTTCATTTTCTGATTCTACAACCAACTATAAGAAACACTTTATGTTTTAAAAAAAATCCTACTTTCAGAAAAATAGGTTTTGTCCGCATTTTCCCCACTGTGCGACGCAGCGTCATCGGGCCGAATGTTTTTTTCTAAAATGAGGTTAGTGAAGCAGGTAACCGGGAATGGTGTTCGCTATGGCGATATGATAACGGCCCCTTGGGGCAGATTAAGGGCTAAGAGCTGGATGATGTATGGGTCCAACAAGATTGTTCGACTTGCTACACTGCAAACAAATATGTCTCCTTTGCGCGAAATATATAATGGCCGTTTTATCTCTTGTCGTAATTGAAACCCAGCTATTGCAGCTGCAAGCCCAAAAAGTCGTTTTGTACGATGTTTTTCTGAAAAGGATTTCATTTGGGATATTCTAGATTCATTTTACTATTCTTTACTTTCAAAACTATTAACAAAGACTGGACCTGCAGGAAGACACGAGAGCGTCGAAAAACAAAAAAAATATAAGGCGGTGACCAAAGTATCTCCGGTTTGGAGGATCAACCTAGAGCGGCTCCGGGAACGGACAAGAGAACCTGTCGTTTAATGAAAAACGATTCTCTGATACCCAACTTCTTCATAGCGGCGATGTTTCCATTCTCCAGACCAGGTGTGTTTGCGTTAAGAGTTTCACTCTATACTGAAGTGCAGCATCGTGTCTTTTCCAATCATAACCTGTTCACCAACGAGGGCTGGTGAAAGGTTGAAATGATCTCTCAATTCTATCGAAATTATCGTGCTCCATGGCCATGAGCTTGGCTACAGCGAACATTTGCTCTTAGAAGTTGTAGATCACCTGACGGTTGAGGATGTTGTTAACCTCGTTGCGTACCTATACTCCTTCTCGAAAAGCTCCAAGTCGTCGATTTTCGCCAACGAGTCCACCTTGATTTATCTTCCAAATTTGTTGATTTTGTCAGTGTCCATGGGAGTGTTGGTTTTTCTTCCTTCTTGGGTTGATGGACCTCCAATTGGCCAAAAGGTTAGCCTTCTTAATAATCTGAATTACATGCCACTCACCTGAACTCTTCAGACTCAGTACAGCATCTACAGCCAGTTTGAAAAAACAACTCGTTATTCTGATTGTACACCTAGACACTTGTCAATGCTTCGCGGCAAGTTTTTTGTCAATACATTTAACCAATTTCTCAGCCTGACAAATGAGCTCGACTGCGAGGAAAAGCACTAATGATTTTGTCCATATCCTTTAAACCGGGGTACTCTTATCAAATCGCCATCAGCTATCGCTCCAATAAACGAATTAACTCGTAATTTCTGCTTTTTCCTACTTTGCATCGCTTTTAAGGATGCGAACGATATTTAGTAACACCTACATTTTTAATCATTTTTTTTCACCTTTACGATCACAGCACAAACTAATGAATGAATGGTCGAACTTTATGTGGTTCCCAAGAAGGTTACTCGGGGAATGGGAACAATCGATTTTAAAGTTTGAACCAATATTATTTTTCAATTTGCTGCCTATTTTTAAGAACTGTATCTATAAGCTTAAAGTCATTCTTAACCCAGGTTTCATTTCTCCGCACTTAACTTTTGTGTTAAATCAAAATCCCATTTATAATCCAAAGGTGAAACAAAATCAAACTCAAAAACCTTTCAATTTCAATTTTAAAACAACACCAAACGTTTTAAAATATCCTACTTTCCAGATCAATACATTCAATCCTTTCAATTACGTAAAATATTTAACCGTATACAGCAACAGTAAAACAGTATAAAGTATCAAAAAGCATACCATAGCCTAGATACATCGTTTTAACTGGGATGTAAGAGAAAATCGTGCCTAGGGGATGGAACACAACATTTTGTCAACAGAGAGCACTCAAAGGCTTTTGTATGCAGTTAGCAGAATTCGAACAGACACATAGCTTGCGGATTTCATTTCGTTGAAAGTACAAATCGTGCTACCTTTACAAAAATATACCACTTTGTGTACCTATCACTGCAGTTGGTCAACATTCATTACATTATTAACATGAAAATGAAACTAAAAAACGTTAAACCAAAATAAAACAAATTTAAAAAGTTTTCTTTTTAGTATTTTATGTTTTATTTCTTGACTAAAGTCGATATATTTATTTAGTTTATTTTCGTAATCCACCGTCTTTAAACGAAATATGTTTGTTTAAAAGGTTTTATAGGTATCCCCTAATAACTTTTGGAGAACTCCTTCAAATTCAGATTTAAAAAAATGTATTTATTCTCCTTCGTCAATCCGCAAATTGACGAGTGAGGAGAAGTCTGTTGTACATTATTTTATTTATATTTTCTGTCTAATTCACAATATTCCTTGGTTAGACACCAAAAATTGACAGTAATGTGCAAAATTATTTGTTCAAACGTTTTTATGAAAGATTTATGAAAGATTTATAAAAAGTTTGAAAAATCAGTTTCAAAGCCCTTCAAACATGAAGTAGAACTGTCATGTCAGAGGTATTGGGTCCAATCCATGCTTGTGTCACTTAAAAAAAAACTGCCTCTTGTGATTGAATTTACATATATTCCAAAAGTAATTCTTGCGATTAAAAGTGCTTTCTCAAATTAGTCGCTAGGTTTCTGCTAAAAACTGTAGGTCCCCCTGGTTGAGAGATGTAAGTCACTAGGCCCTAGTTCTCAACGGACTGTTGCGCCACCTAATTTATTTATTTAAAGCTTACTTGATGAAGACAAAAACTAGGCTGAAAAACACTGAGTTACAAAAAAGTGGTCTATGTATTGTTATACTTTGGTAATATGTTGCGCTCAAAAGATATACGAGTACTTAGAAGGATGTGGAGACATTCAATTAGAGGAGATACCTGTGTATATGTATCGTAGAGGGACTGGTGAATTCTAAGCATTACATCACCAACATTGTACAGTTATTATAGTGGCTTTATTGACATCGTTTATTGGAGAAAACTAATTTCTGATGACGTTTGACACGTCACCAGATTTGTAGAGGAGTTTTTGAAGTTCTAATGACACTCAGTAGCTGTAGATCTGCTCTGATCGAGGAATCGGATAATTTTAACTGCATCATTGCAACAAACAAGTACTAAATATGACCCACATTTGCAAGTACTAATGAGGACCAATTTTTCTATCCTATGGAAATTCTCAACATTTTTCTTTTTCTCAAAATACACTTGGTAAGAACTGGTACCTAGTTCTTAAACCATCGGTGAATCAGGACCAATCTATGAAAGATCGACAAATGATTTTTAATTCACTTTTGGTGAAGTTTACATATTGTCATAGCTTTTAGACAATCAGTTCATGATGCTTGGTTCTTCTGAATCTACGAACATTGACTCGTACATTTAAGAAGGTATCCACTACTTGTAAGTTAGTATGGCTTTGTATAGTCGATGGTTTTGTGACACCTCTTGGTTTTATAACCACTTCTGTAATCATTTCAATTTGAAGGTCATGACGGACGATTGCTCTTCCTTATATACCAAGGAGCATTTATTATTTCACTAAGGAATGGCAGAAGTCCAAACGGGTTTCAATAATTGCTTTAACATTTGTTTGTTCTGGACAGGTAGGTCGGAATTCTTTCCTATTAACCAGTACGTTTTTCTGTAGATACTTCAAATTTAGCTCTTCTCTTGTGTTTTTGATATTGTATACTCTTTCCATTTAAGCTTTGTAAAGTCATTCCAATTTATTTGGTAGTATTGGAGTAAGGTTCTTCTGTACTGTTTTTTTTTTAAATTGGAACCGTATTTATGTTTTTGTTTGTAAAATTCATATGCGTCGATATTGTTTCATTGAGTTTGATACGACTTTAATACTGACTTTATCGTTAGCATTTTGCAATGTTTGTGTTGTCTTTACCATGGATCTATCTGGCACCAATATTGCAGTATCGTCAGCAAAAGTGGCCAATATAGCGTTGGTATCAACTAGAATATCCCTTGAACATAAAAGATACAAAATTGGTCCCAGCACACTTCCTTGCGGTACATGGGCTTCTAACTTATGCAGTTCCGAGTAATTTTGGTCGTACCGTACTTTATAGAGTCGGTTCGTACTGCCTGGGAAAGTCAGGGCCAAACCCTGAGCAACATCTTTCTTTTTTTATTTTCTTAAAAAAAAAAAAAAAAAAAAAACACACATTCTGTGTGCGTCAACTTAACGACTAAGGATATTCAAAGCCATTTCACATCAAGTTTACTTCTTCTTTTACACACCAACAGTGCGACTACGACGACCAATTGTCTTTGTGTGTTGACCACGAACACGGAGACCCCAGTAATGACGCATACCACGATGGCACGAATCTTCTTCAAACGCTCCAAATCATCACGGAGTTTTGAGTCCAATGACGAGGAAGTGTATATTGCTGGTACTTGCCATCGACAACATCCTTTTGTATGTTTAAGAACCAGTTGGGGATTTTGTAGTGCCTTGGGTTTTGGATGATGGTGACAATTTTGTCGACCTCTTCATCTGAGCACTCTCCGGCGCGCTTGGTGAGATCAACGTCGTCGGCCTTCTTGAGTATAATGTTGGCGTAACGACGACCAACACCCTTGATGGCAGTCATGGCGATGGTCACCTTAAGTTTACCATCAATACCGTAATTTGAAGAACTTGGTATATCAATATCGTAAAATGTTTATTTCGAAATTCAAACTGATGTTGAGGCCCTAGTTTACACAGGACTGTAGCGCCACCTTAGTTAAGTAAACTGATGTTTCAGAATTAGTTGTCAGCCATTTGTTATTATGCTGAGTCTTTTCAGTAGCAGTTTTTCGAAAATTGTTGTCATGATTGGTATAAGAGTTGTTAGTCTGTAAGATGTTACTTCTCTTCTGTTGGTGGCTTACCTTGTTAAGGTAAAACAATGATTCCAATAGTATGATACATATCTTTGTTTAAGGGCATGTGTAGGATTGTCATGCCATAGGTCTTGGGTTTAATCCCTGTCTATGCCATCTAAAGTTTTTTTTTCACGGGTAGTGCCTCTTGCGAGGAATTGACAAATCCTCCAACAGTAATTCTTGGCATGAGAAGTGTTTTTTAAAAGTAACCGTTCGGATTTGACTTGAAACTGTAGGTCCCCTCCATCCCAACAACGCTGTTCGCACACAGGAATGGTTGAGAATTGTTAGTCACTAGGCCCTATTCCTCAATGGACTGTTACGGCACGCCAATGTATATAATTTTTTATAAATTAGAGTTTTCTTAAGCCTATTGAGGGCATTTCTTTCAAAATTTGAGCAGTGATGAGATCATACCCTTGTATTTTTTATTAGATAACTTATGGTAATCTTACTTCGTTAAGCTTGTAAAAAGAAATTCACATTTGTCGTTCCTTTTAACAAACTGTAAGGAATCTGTAGCCCTACTTGCTAGAAATGGTGTTTTCGCAAGATGTTCAGCAAAACGTCCATTTAGGTTTCCGATCTATTTGCCATCGTGAGATTTTACTGGCGGGTTTTATGTCTTGGGCAATTTTAGACGCTTTGCTGTTTCCCATAAAGATTATTCGGTAGGAGCATCATTTTTAAACTTATTGGTTTTGTTTTAGTCTTTATACGGTTAAAGACGTCTTATCATCTGAACTTCTCGTAGTTTGTAATATCATTCCGGCTCATTCTTTTTCCAAAAATCAACTCCTTTATTTCGACAAATTATTTTACTTCTGTTTCTCTCAAGATCGGAATAGTTCTAGTACTGTTTTTTGTAGCCCGTTGCACATCGGCAATAAATTGTTCAACTTCAATATAAATTTATTAAATTGTTTTCATGGGAGATCTAAAGTTTATAATCACTGACTAAATAAATAAATAAATGTTTTGGTGTTTCTGATTCTAACAAAACCGTAGCGTTTATGTTTTTTGGAATACACAAGTTGGAGGTTTATACGATTTGTGTATTTCAAAGAACAAGATGATGCATAAATACAAATCGAAGACAATTTCTCGATACGGCTAATTGAAATCAATCCAATTTGTCAAAATTCAAAGAACCAAGAATCTTAATCCATGGTTAAAAAATAATGTATATTAACTCTATTGACTATTGTGTATGTTTCATCAATCGTATGTAATTGATAGAATTTGTTTTTTATTTTTTAGATCTGGTATTCTATAAAAGAATTATGAAATTCTACGGGGACGTTTTTCGTCCTTAACTCAATTTTTTAAAACACATTTTTGTAGTCATACCAAATTTTCGTCTAAAATATCGAATAGTATTATTAAAAAAACGTTTCGATCCGTGATAAAAGCTTTATTTAACATTCTTGAAGCAACTAGCTTCCCGGTTAAGGTAAACAATACACAACTTTTAAAATGTTATAAATTAAAAAGATCAAAAGAATATTGAACGAAATTAGCAATTTTATTTATAATTGAATCTGATTTGTATTTTCTTACGCACGCATTAATTAATAATCTAATTAAATACTTATTTCTACGTGTATAGGATAATTTTAAAGAATTATAAAAAAAAAGAACTTTTCTCTTGATGACAGATAAACAACCGATAGACAAATTTACTTGTAGATACTCGTAGCTTATTGTTAAACAAATTTCTTGAAACAAGACTGTGTATTTTTTATTGTCTATTTTTCTTTTTTAATTTTTATCTTAAATCGATTTTCCTTCAACGTCTATGCCGTCCCAATTTTCTCGTTTCTTATTTTCCAATTTTCATCCGTTGTCAGTGGGATTTCAAACCCCAACACCAACGCCAACATAACACACCCCTTCGAGTTATAATATGTACGAGTAACTTGTTGCTACTAACGTTCGCGTGTGACTCCCTTATACATATGTATGTATATGTTTGTACCTGAGAAACCATCGTAAGCACGAAAGTAATTTACGTTATAAAAAAGAAAGGAGACTTGTATAGAAAATTATATAAACAAAAAATAATATATAATTTACCACCCTTTTGCACACTCAAAGTCAGGACTCAGGACTTAGGACGAGCGACGACGACAAAGACGACGACGGTGAACGGCAGCGACACGGTCGGTAGAGCTGCCGTTTTTGGTTCATTGTATTCCTTGGTAAAACTTTGCGCCACAATTCATAGGGTTTTTCGTCCCTAAATTCGCGTGCTAAAAGATACCTCTGATGCCAAGTCACTTCGGTACGGTATATGGAGGGTTTGTTCTTGGCCCAGCGTAAACAACACCAAGGAACCAAAACGCCATCATATCCATTCCACCATCCATTGCCATCGCCTTCGCTTTTTTTGCCGTACCGCCTTCACCATCGTTACCACTTGTGCTGTGCGGCTGTTTTGAAATTTCCTGTGCGCTTCGAAAATTGTCGAGCAAAAATGATTATTTATTCATTTTAGGAGCAAAAAGTAAAATTCTCAGGTGGATGGTGAAAGTCATGAGATGCGTAATGAATAGAAATTTACCGGCACCACTTAGAAGGCTACAATTTTTTTTTTTTCAAAAAAAAAAAAGAAGATAAAAGTCTTCTCTAGTGGATGATGATGGCGCCGTTAATTTTTTTATACCCACATATACCTAAGTACCTTTCTTCCCTATCTTATTCTAGTGGTTTACTTTGATTTCAATCACGTCCCATTTTTATTTTAAAAAGAACGTTTACTTATGACGCGTTCTAAATTTGAAAGCAATTAGATAAATTTGAAAGAAAAATTAATGAAATTTATTTTGTATAGGTACCTATACAATATTGTGAAACAACAAATCAATGAACAACATTCGCATAGGTTTTAAGTTTAGAAAAATATTATAGATAGGTATTGAGAACATGAGGCTCTCTTTTTTCTTCTCAATTTTCAATTCGAAGAGACCTGAAAGCTTTTTTCATCGTCATCGTTATCGTCAGTTTCAGTACTGTACTCAGTTAAGTTGGTTTATATAGAGCTAGCAGTAGCACCTCTTTGATAAAAATGATGTCAACGAAAAAGCTTAACTCCTCAATGTACTCAATCGTAGGTAGTCTTTGCTCAAGGTTTAATTTAATTTGATAAAATGTTGATATCTTTTAAGTCCTAAAGTAATTAATAAAGAGTTGGTTAAAAATTATCAGATTGATAAGGTGATAAATTAGAATTTATGAAATATAGAACATAAATCGAACGTCATTCAGCACGATAATGGTTCAATGAACGATAGTTTTTTCTTCGTAATGTAGACAATTATAGCGAAAACCCGGTGATAACAAGTCAATAATTATGCGTACATATATTTCGTCTCGCAGTAATGCTTAACATAGTTAAAACACAACAACTTTGAAAAGATTCAATTTTACAAACAAACAAAAAAAACAGAATTTAAAAACTCTTGAAATTACAAAAACTCATGGAACATCTATTGCATTCTCGATGTGTACTTTAGTAGCCTTTTTGTCTTAGAAGTTCTCCTTTCGACGGGTAAATAGTAACTACAGGCATTAACGATTTTTAATACGGTTTTTAAGAAAAAAAATTCTTCAATGTTGGCTTCCAATGCGTCAATCATGTTGCTATTGACATGAGCCTTAAGATAGCTTCACAAAAAATAGTCTAAAGGCGTTAAACGATCAAGGCGGCCAATTTACCGGTCCCAAATAAACTGTTCACCGAAATCACCTCTCAATTGGTAAATTGTTCCGTGTGTAGTGTGGCACGTGTCGCACCGTCTTGTTGAAACCACTTTCATGCAAGTCAAACTCTTCCATATTGACTTAATATTAATTTGTTATCATCGGAAATCACAGCATCTTTGGAGAAATACGTCCCAATGCTTCTTGTTGCTCTTCACTCTAAATACGACAGTTTTGCTTGTTAACAGAAGAAGCGGTTGGTGGAGGTGTGTACTCTGAACGACTGAAATTAAGTCTCTCTTTCCGCCTTTCCAATCATTGTAGCGTGTTCCAGGCGGAAATTTTGGCGATAAAAGAAGTCTTGTCCTGGCTTAAAGAAAACGTGATATCAACATCTGATATCCGTATTTTCTCAGATAGTCAGGCCGCTTTCAAATCTCTGGACTCTGTCTCTACAAACTCTATAACAGTCCATAACTGTCGATCATCTCTAATGGAGATGGCACAACAGTTTAATATTCACCTTTGCTGGGTGCCGGGCCATAGAGACATTCTAGGTAACTGTAAGGCATATGAACTCGCCAGGAACAATACAGTACAGCCCATCCTACCACGTTTGGCACGAACTGGCATACCAATCGCTACTTGTTAACTATTGCTAATGCTAGACCCTGTGAGGAGGGCAGGCACCAGGTGGAACAACATCACAAATACATCTGGCCAACACTGGATTTAAAACGTTCAAGGTGCTTGCTCTCTCTAAGCAGATCGCATATAAGCTCGATAATAGGTGTCATAACCGGACACTGTCTAATAGGAAAGCACGCCACAAGACTAGGCGTATTCTCAAATGACTTTTGCAGAAGCTGTTTGGACGAGGAAGAGGAAGAGGAAGAAACAGTTCTTCACCTTCTCTGCACATGCCCTGCTCTGGCTCGAAAACGCAAGAATTACCTAGGATAATTCTTCTTTAACGATCTAAACGATCTAAATCATATCAGCATAATCAGCCTCTCACGTTTCGTAAGGGACTCAAACTGGTTCCATTGAGCTTAGGAGGAAGCCTCAAGATTCATGTGGTATCACAATGGGCCATTAAACTGGCCTAAGTGTTTCCGTTTCCATCTTGGACAGCCACTATAACCTAACCTAACCTAACCTAACGTCTCCTTTCAATCAGACATGGGCTTCTTCGCTGAACACAATTTGTTGACAAAGAAAGTGGATCTTCGGCCAACCTTTTAAGAGCTCATTCACCAAAAATTTGACATTTTGGTATGTCGTTAAGCTTCAATTCTTGCACCAAGTGTGTTTTGAAAGCTTCAGACCTAAATTCTTCCGAAATTTTGTTTGTAGTGAAGTAACTGCGAACGGCAGCACCGAATCGGTAATATTGACGCACTAACTCTGGCCGATACAGCTGCGATATTGTCCTTCATTCACACTCTACGTAAGTGCGTTGGACATTAAGTCCAACAATGTACATTTGATACGAAGAGCCGCCGCAGTAGGTTAATTAATCTAAATGCAGCGCGCGATGGACTTTCTTAACATTGCACGAATTTCGACAATCAAATTTAACAATTAGGCCCTAGTTCACACAGGACTGTAGCGCCACCTTAAGTTAGTAATTCAACAATTTGCAAGCGTTGTTCGGTTGTTAGACTATTCATGAAGATTTTTGACAGTGACGCAAAACACTAAACGTGTCTGAACTGTCAGAACCAGCGTTGCAAAACAAAATACATACAAATCACCAATTTTTTCTGTCTAAGGTAAAGTAAGTACATATGTATTCTCTCTTGCGTGTATAGCCTTTATTCAAGTTTTTAAAGCTTTCATGTGCAATTTGTAGGTGTAAAAATTAATTGTTAGGTTACGCAGCCTCTATCCAGTATTTATAAATACGACCCAGAATTTTCAAAAATGTATGTTGTTCTTGCTTGTCGCTAAATTGAATAGAGTTGTATTATTTTTCTGACAACCTTATTTTATAACATCAATAACAAAATTGTTCATCCAGTTTTAAGATTTCTAATAAAAGGCATAATTTATAATGTCTCTAAATCGAACAATGTACCTTCTGTGGGAAAATACATTAGGAATTTGTTTTTTAAGTCCAAAAACCTTTATTTATTCTTCTAAGTTAATTTCAGGGCCCTTTTTCTAAGTTAATTTCAGGGCCCTTAAACTAATCACTGGTTTTTTCTTAGTTTCAAAATATGTTGCAACGGTCCGGTTCCGGTATATCCTTCAATTACTTCTTCGCTTTGGTTTCTCTTGTGTCGGTTAAAAATTTTGCTTTTTGTAACTTTAAGGAATAGCTTTGAAGGCCAAAAGAACTTAGCCAGGGAAATACGGTGGTTGCGGAATGATATTGATTGACTTTTTATCGAAATGATCACTACCTACAATTGTTATCAATTGAGCGTTTTTGGCACTAATCGCGATTTCACTTTTCTGGTGCCCAAATGGCATTCAAATTAGTTTTCAATGATCCTTCCAATATACCAACAAAATCCGTAAGGCCTCGGACTGCCAATCGACGATTTTTGACAATAAATTCTTCTGTTTTGTAGATTTGTAGTTTATGTCGATGGTTGTTCTAGCTGTTATACTTGTCTTCAAACCTCTTTGAAAGTTTTTTTTTCACTTATGAACTTTTTTCGGCAGTGAAGGCCTTCGGCAACGTTTTCTAAATTTTGACAGCACAAACTAAACTCCACATACAACATTTTATGAAACTATGTTGTTCATTAGCTTGAGATATTAAAATAACTGAAAAGTTAATTTATCTCAAAAACAAGTTAATATGTCACCACTGTAGTGGAAATATAATATTAAAAAAAAAAAAATAAGACATATACCGCACGCGCGGTATCAGCTGTTTATTTTTGCTATTGAAAATAATTCCAGATCGTGTGACAGGGTTGTACAGATATCGGTCATATTTTTGCAGTTCACAAATAAGCGCAGAAAATATTTGTCTAAAATACACCAATCGTGTGAACACCTTAAAATATTTTCGGTACACAAAATGTCTGTCACCAAATGTGTACAGAAAAATTTCGGCCGAAATCGTTACATTTGACCAATCGTGTGATCTCAGCTTTAGAATGAAAGTGACCAAACTAAAAAATAGCTTTGACACAATATTGATTTTTCTCTCTTTCACATATGCATAGGTGAATAGTACGATCAACTAAAGTGACTGATGTGACCTTTTTTTAATCATATTTCGGTATCTTTCAGCACAGGTATTGAAAAGTCCCATAAAATGTAATTTGTTTGAGAAATCAGAACTTACTGGAATTTTGAGTCTACTTACTTTCTTAAGTAATTGCCAAAAAACGATCCGCAGTAGTCATAGTATTTATATTTGAAAGTTGATACAATTGAAGATTTTTGAGACTACCGTTCATTCGGATTGTCATTTATCGAAAAAAAACATCTAATCCGATTCCACCTTAGGGTCCGGCCACGCAATGAGCGACTGAGCGACCGAGCGACGAGCCGCTGAGCGACTCAAAAAAATTAGAACACATGAAATCGTATGGAGGTGGCCACATAGACATAAGCCGTAAGCGACATTTTTCAAGCGACAGAGCGACGTCGCTTAGCAATCAAATCTGTTTTAATTTTTCAGTCGATCGCTGAGCGACGTAAAAAAAAGATGTCTACAATAAACATTGAAAGTTTAATTTCAGCTGTCCAAAGCCGCCCAATGCTATGGCAGGACACCCACAAAGATCACAAAAATAAAAATGTCACCGATAAAGAGTGGGAAAAAGTTGGAGAAATTTGTAATTGTTCTGGTAAGTTTAATTTATTTAATCTTTACAAATAGTAGTGTTTTTTGTTCAATGCCCGAATTCCCAAAAATATTGCACAAGTTCATTCCTTGTATTCAACGCATTGCTTAAGCTTCTGTTATAGGTAACGGGACTGTTCTTCTTGGGTGGTTGCATTTGTTTGAGCTAAGTCATTAGCAATTTCTGCAGACACGTGTATATAATCAAGGTCACTGTCGCCATCGCACTCTCTCACAAAATTGTGCAGTATACAAGCACATTTAATTAAACGAACTGCAGTGCTTGGCTTCGTTTCGATGTTTTTTTTTGTAAAAACCGCCATTTCTTGCTTAATATGCCAAATGCACACTCAATACATTTTCTTGCGATTGAAAGTTTTTTGTTGAAGTTTTCTGTTTGGGCATTTAAGTTTCTCCTTGGATAAGGTCTTAGTAAATAGTTTTTCAGGGGGTAAGCCTCATCTCCGATTAAAAAATTTGGAAGAACAATGTTTGATTCTGGTAATGCTTGTGGAGATGGAACGTTAAATTTATCGGCTTCAAGTAATTTGAACAAAGTAGATCCAGAAAACGTACCACCATCACTTTGTTTTCCTCTCCCACCCACCTCGATTGTTAGAAACTTTTTGTCAGCATCAGCTACAGCTTGCAGTACAATAGAAAAATAATGCAGGTAGTTAAAATAATGAGAGCCCGAATTTACTGGACATTGAATTTGGCAATGTCTACCATCAATACTGCCAAAACAGTTAGGAAATTTTCAGCGCCGGTAGTAATTGTAAATAACATTTCGAAGGTGGTCAGTTGTTGGTATAGGCATATATTCTTCCACAAGTTGTTCCCATATGATAACGCTAGTTTTCAAGACAATGTCACTTACTGTGCTTCTGCCCATTCGAAAAGCAAAGCTTAATCTCGAAACGAATGACCTGTTGCGAGAAATCTGAAAACATTGAGGAGCCAATGTAAAACTTAAGTGGAAAAACCTAAAAGACACTTTTCGAAGGGTTCTTCGAAAAGCTCCACGTCCTGTATCGGGATCTGAAGCTGCACCAACAAAACCGAAATGGCCATTTTATGAAATGATGGCCTTTACGAGGCAGACAATTGAACCCGATCCAACTAAGGGAAATCTTCGAGAACCAGAAAGTTATTCAATGGCTCAAAATCGTTTTTTCGCAGAAACAATATCAGATTTACTGGAAGAAAAGGATGTAACCCTTTCCAGTGTCAATACGCTTACAAACAGCACTCCTTCTACGAGCACCAGCTGCCCCCAAAACGTGCGAAAAAATAAAAATAAGAAAGCGTCAACATACAATTTGGAGTCAGAATTTCTCGAGTTAGAAAAAGAAAGACTACAAATTTTAAAGCAAGAGGTAGCAAAAAAAGAAGAGGATAGTGATGACCTTCAATTTTTCAAAAGTCTTTTGCCATTTATGGCACAATTTAACAATTTTGAAAAACTTGAGATAAGAACTGACATTCAAAATATTATATTGGATAAACTGAAGAATACAAATAAAGATTAAAAAAATAAAAAAAAAATAATATTGAACATAAAACCAGCCGTTGTTCTGTTCTAAATTGCTTTCTTTGGTCTTGTTAATTTTGGTCGAACTTTTTCCAACAGCAAATCAAAAGATGGTACTGACATACGACAATAATGCCAAAAGCGATCTGGAAATCTGCGTAGATTTAGATGTAAATGATGAAATTCACCATAATTTTCCCTTTCACGATTTATGGGGTGTACTACATGTACACCAAATCTACGGATTCTCGATCTTATTACAGATCTATAAATATGAGCGCGACTTTCAACCAGTAAGCTACGATGAACCGCACTTGACGAAGTCATTTTTCCAACTAATCGCTCAGCGACGTGTCGTTTAGTAAATGGCCACTCATCGCTCAGATTGGTCGCTCAGCGACTCGTCGCTCATTGCGTGGCTGGACCCTTAGAACTAATTTTATCTTCATAAAATTAACAGTTTTTGAAGTTGACAGTTCCTTACGAGATGTGTTTCGAATTAGAAACATTATCACTATTTTTATTTTCAATGCATAATATTGTTTTATGATTTAAAAAAATAAAGTAATAATACTTAGCAAATCACTTATTACAACACTTAAATGAAATATTGCGTAGTCTCATATGGCCATATTCATAGTTCTTTGATAAGTTCTGATTTTGTCTTTGCTATACTAAGCTCCAGTTTATGTTATTCATGGACAATTTAAACCCATTTTAAAAGAATAGCCTGAAACCTAAAAATAATAATGGCTTAATCTATGTTTAAGCTGTTTGTAACTCTATAAAATGTCAGAAATAAACAAACTATTTGAATATTGAAGATCAAAGTTTATTGAAAGGCTTGCGAATACCTCTGTTTCCAAGTCTTAACAACGCCAATGCCAAGATTTTTCGCTAGGTATATTCACAAAGTGACATTGGCAATGTGATGTTTGCTACTGTACGCATCTTTGAAA
Organism: Eupeodes latifasciatus; assembly: GCA_920104205.1. Classification (NCBI taxonomy): domain Eukaryota; kingdom Metazoa; phylum Arthropoda; class Insecta; order Diptera; family Syrphidae; genus Eupeodes; species Eupeodes latifasciatus. The sequence goes on along the minus strand of OV049924.1, from coordinate 101,559,934 downwards.
TATTTTGAAACAACTGGCAACTTGCATGAAATTTCTCAAATAAAACTAAGCAGAATAATTTCAAGGATTTCAAAGACTTAGGCTCTCCAGCTAACACATTTTATTTGTTTCCCTCTACAAGCCGTTTTTCTAAAAATTTGAGTGAAATTGTACTAGAATTGTAATAGACAATAAACCTGTTCCTAACTTAATAGAGCTGCTAAATCCTTTATGAGTAGTTGCTGTGTCTAACATAGATGTTAAATTTAGACTCCAGTTAAAATAGACTTGGTTTTAAAATATGATTATAAATATGTCTCATAATGTTTAAATAAACTTCGTTTTTCTCTGCCATGTCTAGTTCCTCTACAATTTCCGTATCTTCAAAGGCATTTTACCAAATGTTAAATTCTCAAAAATTCTTAGCAAAGAATTTAGTTGAACTCAAAGTGTTAATTTTTTCTTAATAGTCCACCAACTTTTTGAAAGTGATAGAAAATCTCATTTGGCAACATTATCCACCAAAAGCTTTGCCATCCTTGCTACGAGTATATAAACCAATTGCAAAGACCACTTTCGTGAAAGTTATTGCCCCTGAAAACTTTCAATGAGCCCACATTTGTTTTCCCATTATATACTTTGCTATCGGTTGCATTTCAGCTGATGTCTTTGACAGGTGTGGGTTTGGGGGCTAGAACTTAAAAAAAAATGGAACTTTTTGAGCTAATAGAACTGTCGTAGTAGAGAGGGTTGATTCAGTTCAGTCTAAACGCTCTCATTTGTCTCTCATTCTCTGTATCGCTCTCTGCTACAACTCTCCCTCCTAGTAATTGCTCTCTTTTTAGCCCAAATCAACTTTTTCCCTCCATAAACACGCAGAATTCTTGCGTTTCTTCATAGCTTTTTTTGGCTTTTTCCCAGTTTGATTTTACCTACGAAGTTGTTCGGATTAATCTAACGGATGTCGAAATCTGAAAGCGGTTAGCAAAATTCTAAAAAAAAAAGAAAAAGTTAACAGCCTTATACAAAAATAATTGTTTAAAACAAAAGGAAGTAAGAACAGGATACACGCCGCCGTTCCCAAACAAAAATAGTTCCATCCTGTGTTTTGTGTGCATTTGTGGGCCTCCTGTCCATAATTCGTGCCAAACTAGGGCAACATAATCGTTAAATAAAAATTCAAAAAAAGGATACAACAAAAATAAGGATAAATGTAGCCTAGCCGATTATTATCCGCTATACTTTCTTTTTACTCCTCTGTTCGAGAGCTCTATAGTTTATGTGATAGTGTGTGTTCGTTGTGTCGGTATCAACATTGTAAATTGTTATGTGTTTGTATTTTGTCAATTAGTAGAAAAGGTGTGCTTAATATCAACAAAGCAGAGCAGTGAAAGGAGCAAAAAAATAAAAAAGGATATACCTAACCTAGGCAAAACAAAATAAAATAAAATAGTAAAAAGAAAAAAACAAGGACTAAAATTGTGAAAATATTATATTTGTATATTTGAATGCTTGAATTATCGGAAAAGTTATTGGATTGGCTTTATGTTCTGTGTGTGAGTGTACAGTTTATTCATTTACAAATACCTCTATAGATAAAGAGTCCTTTGTTTGAACAAGGATATACCCATATATATAAATGTACGACGTGAATAAAGAAAAAATTCAGAGTAAAGCGCGATAGGATTACAGTGAAATTCGTATTGTGAAATATAAATTTAAAACAGAAAAAGAAAAAGAAACATAAACGAGGAAATATAAAAACAGGATACAGCTACACACAGCCATCTTAGATAGCATCAGATAAGAGAGTAAGTTTGTCTTTTTGTTTTTACTTTTTTTTTATTTAATAAATTGATGATTTTGTATGAATTACCTTTGATTGCCTTCTTATGTCCTTAAAATTATAGAGAATACAATTTTCCTCATTTGAGGTTCCTTTAAACAAAAAATGATGTTGGATGACGGTGGGGTGGGGGTGAGGGTGAAACGTCTTCCCAGGGACCTGTTGCAAGAGAGCAAGCGGTTCTTGTTTTCATTCATATTCCAAATTAAAAATGTATCTTCATGTATGAAGGAAGGTGTATGCGCGTAAGGATACTTGCATGTTAATATGCTTGTTTTTACATCTGTTTTAAATTGTGAACATTTCATGTTTAAAAAGTCGCTGGGAGATTTAAATTGTTTTTGAGTACATATCTACCAACATTTAACATATATTTATTTATCTACATAAATATTTCATTTTAACTCTTTTGAATAAAAGTTTTGTTTCCTATAAACTTGTTTAACTTTTAATAGGTATTGAATATATATATATATATGTATATAATAAGAGATGGAGGTGAAAAACCACCTGATGCATACTTTGAAGACTATTTTGTTGACAAAGCGCACTTCAGTATTTAAATTATAATTTCCAATCAATTCACAACTTTTCCAAATACCTGATTTAATTAAAAGGAATCAGTAAAACTTGAAAAAATTAAAATGTCCAGGCATTTTAGAAAATTTTAAAAATATAAAAAAAACCACACACTAAAAAAAAAATACATTTAAAAAAAAAGATGACGAAAAGCTAACAAAAAGAAATTCTTTGCATTTCGGTAAGTCCTTTCTGAGTTTGTTAAACCGATACGCCATCGATCACCGTCGGCACGGAACAAACCGGCAAAAATGGACGGATTTAGATTCCAGGGAACTTCAAAAATGTTAATATTTTCGATTCGACTAATCACATCGAATACAATCATTGTTTTCTATGGCAAGTTAAAAAGTAATGCCAAAAACTATGTTTCGATATGCCTGATTTCGTGTTTAGTAATAAAAGTTGTTATAAAACAAGGTTTTACAGAAAAATCTTAATTTAAAATTAAAATCTATTAACTAATTGGATAATAATCGTACATTTTTATAAAAATTGTTGTCAGTACTAATAATAATTGAACTGATAACTTCCAATCCGTGCCAGTCTGTGGATTTTTCTAAAAGTTCAACAAAATAGTAATAACAACATTTTATTTGAGATAGAAAAGGTTGAAGTCAATATCGTCGTTTTCAATTGGCAATCTGGAAGTGAAAAAAAGCATTCTGAATGCGTTCAATTGGGCAAAAGTGACAGTTCTGATTCTGAAAAGAAGAGAATTTCCCTTCTGGTTTTAAAAACAGAATCAGAAGCAGAATCACTCACACATTCATAAATTTTAAATGTCAGATGTCACACTTGACAAATGACATTTTTTTTTTGTAACACATTTGTTTGCATAAATTATACCAGCAGTAAAGTGATTTCTTGAAATTGATATAAAAATTATAAAAAAAATATAATCAAAATAGAAAACATTGTAACAAGTGTTCCTAGTTTTTTAGAAACATTATTGGAGTCGTCTTCCTCATCTTCTTCATCAAGTGATGAAGATATTATTGCAGTTGATTTTCTCCTGCAGGAGTTTTCCCAAAAAACCAAAAGTGCAAAACTTTGTGGAGGATGTAGTGGACAAGTATTCGGAAGAACAGCTAAAATAATATCGCAGCAATCCAAATTCACTTCCTCCATGTTTGCAGCACAAAAACAAAATGAAATTTAGCGCGAATACACATATGTGACACATGTCATACTCAACCAATACATTCTCACCAAACTTCAGATTCTTCGGAATAAAAAAAAACTGTTCAATTGGGATTCCGAACCGAAGAACAATTCCAGATTGCCAATTGAAAACGACGTATATTTTTCTAAAACCATTTCGTATCAGTTGTTGGTTGTTTTTGTAAGATTTCTTGTTTTGTAAAAAAAATTGTTAATTGGATTATTCTTCAAAATTGACTTAAAGTTAACAACGATATTTTGCATCGATTTCAATATCCGTTCTTGTTTCCGACATTTTTTGTCGATAACCATTTTTTTAGATTTTAGCAGAATTGTTTGAATGTTTTTATTTCTTATAAAAAAATACCGATTGGATTCTTAGAACATTATATTACGTTAAAACAAAAATTAGCACATAATGAAATAATTTTAAAGTCAATACCTTAATTTATTCTCGAACATCAATTTTTATCAATTTTGAGTAGTATTTTTTTGTCTGTACGGTCTTGAGGAACGTTCGTTGAAAAAAAGGACATCTCCCTAAAACCATGGATTTAGTTATTATGGACATTAAAACGTTGGGAAATGTCAAAATGGTCAATGTGACCAATCAGATCGATTACAATGACTTCTAGTTAATATATCTTTTTTTTAAAATTAAGTATAAGCTATACAAAAAAGGGGCTAAATGTACTCAATCAAGTGCTTAATAATATTCTTTTAAAATTATCGCCAATGCAAATGATTAGTTAAGAAGCTTATAAAGGGTGTCCCAAAATTAACGCAAGATTTGAATTTGCCGCCATTTGTGCAGTGAAGTGTTGGCAACCCTGAAAAAAAAAGCAATTTGACAGCTAACAGTATAGGGTTATTAAAAATGGAGCGTTACACGAGAGAACAACGTGTCTTCATTATTAAAGAATATTTCAAAAATAGTGAAAGCTTGGCGGCTGCAGTTCGAAAATTTCATACAAAATATGGTCGGAATAGTGTTTTAACTTCGTCAACTGTGAAGAGATTAATTGAAAAATTCATGGAGACTGGATCCGTTGGAGACGCCAAACACACTGGTCGTCCAAAAACAAGCCGTTCAAATGTGAATGTCGAAGCAGTGCGTGAGAGTGTTGCTGACAATCCAGGAACCTCAATTCGACGTTCGTGGACAAGAATTGCAAATTTCAAGAGCCTCTCTACAGCGTATACTCACCAAAGATCTGTGTCTTCATGCTTACAAAATTCAATTAACACAACAATTGAAGCCTAATGACCATGGACAGAGAAGAGAGTTCGTTGAATGGATTATTGAACATCAACAAATGGACCCTGATTTTTCGAGCAAAATCATCCTAAGCGATGAAGCACATTTTCATCTTGATGGCTTTGTCAATCGCCAAAATTGCCGCATTTGGGGTTCGGAGAACCCACATGTGATTGTCGAAAAACAAATGCATCCACAACGCGTGACTGTATGGTGTGGATTTTGGGCTGGAGGCATAATTGGGCCATATTTTTTTGAAAATGATGCTGGTCAAGCAGTGACTGTTACTGGTGCTCGATACCGCGACATGATTACACAGTTCTTTCTGCCAAAATTGGATGATATTGATGTGTCCAATATGTGGTTTCAACAAGACGGTGCCACATGTCATACAGCCCGTGAAACAATTCAATTACTGCATGAGACATTTCCAGGTCGTGTACTCTCTCGTTTCGGTGATCAAAATTGGCCTCCTAGATCGTGTGATTTAACACCATTAGACTTCTTTTTATGGGGTTATTTGAAATCAAAAGTCTATGTCAACAAGCCCACAACCACCCGTGCATTAAAGGAGGAGATTCAACGCTGCATCAACGAGATTCAGCCACATTTATGCAGAATGGTCATGGAAAATTTCAACAAAAGAGTGCGCATGTGCATGCAAAGCCGTGGAGGCCATTTGTCCGATGTGTTATTCCATACATAACCTTATCCTATGTACTTTACGAGTCAATAAAAATATAACTATCAAAAGACTAAAAACGGCGTTTTCTATTTAATTCAAATCTTGCGTTAATTTTGGGACACCCTTTACTTAGCTAACACTGTAAATCATTAAAAATTTTAAGACAAGAAAACAAAACTTAAACATTTTAAACTAATTCTACAGTATTTCTTTAATACTACAGAGATGTTTGGTATAAATAATAATACATTTTAATTTATATGAAAAAATCAGGCTAAAATGAATTATTTTCTTGTAAATTTAATAGTTAATGTATCAACATCATTTTGACTTCAAATGGATTAAAAAAAGGTGAAGTGTAATAAAGATACCTAAGTAAAATAACGCCAAATTTCAAGAATTTGCCTTAGTTTAATTTGTAGAGTGTATTAAAGCCAATTTGCAATAGTTGGTCTTCTTACACTTTAGAAAAGTGGATTGAATCCAAATGGTTTTGATTCACTTTTAACAGTATGCATACGTCCAACCTCGCACTTACCCCAAATCCTTATATGTGCCAAACAGAGGGGTTGCATTACATACCTCATTGTAAAAAATAAGTTTGTCTGATTCGTCAAAATAATTTGGCCTTATTGAACTTTGTCGAAATGCTATATGACACTTTATATACTATACATATATTGTATAGTGCAATAAAACCATTTTTTGAAAGTTGGCCTTATTTTACTTGGCCTTACTGTACGACACCATTCAAACATCATCGTTTTCCTAAGTCTCTTAAATTGTATCATTTCCGTTTTATGATTTCGTATTTAATACTGAGTCAAATAGATGAAATTGCCGTTAACTTGTCATGCACTTATTCATGAAAAAGATGAACTATTATTACTTGAAAAACAAAAATATACGTCGTTTAAAATTTAGAAGTTTATTGGAGATTAATCAGACACCCTTTCCATAAAAACGCCCATATGGTAACATATTTTCGAAGCTAACGACATCTTATATATTTTTGAAAAGTAATTTAATGACTTGTGTTAATTTGTGAAGATTATTATTGGTAATTGTTTTGTTTTTTATTGAACCGTAAAATATACTCAATAGCTTCTAAGTCAATGTTTTAATCGATATAGCTATATAATTTAAGGTTGATAATATTAAATTTCATGGTATTTTCGCTGCTGATAAAACCATAAAACAAAAATAGACGAATGTCGTAAGATCATTTTTGTGTGTGTTTTGAAAGGTGTTTGTCTCGCGGATTTCCCATAATGTTAGTTAGTTTTTTATATTTGTTTGGGGAAATCTTGAATCTTTTTGAATTTATGACATACCTAAAATCTAATATTTTATAACCAATCATGAATTAATTGTATAGGTACCTGATTGATATTGAACGATGACAGTTAGTTGTGATCCAAACTCTAACTGTCAAAAAACTCAAAAAACTCTTTTTATTAAAATTTAAATAAAGTACAAAATTAGCTTAGTTTCTATTTTGTGAACTTGTTTATATTTCATCTAGGATTCTGGATTCAAAGGTTCAAAAAACACAATTTTCAATTCTGTTTTCAAAGATTAAAAAAAACACAATTTTCAATTCTGTTTTCAAAGGTTCAAAAAACACAATTTTCAAAAAGTTCATCTTAAGTCTAAAGGGAAACCAATTCTTCGAAGCATAGAAGAAAGTACACGTGTTTAAGATATATGAAGTGCATAAATAACTTACGACTTGGTAACTGACAAATAAACTTTTGATTACGCTTTTTTTTTGTCTAAAATCACTTCATTTGATTTTTTTAAATTTATATTACACTGGTCGACAAATTGTTATTTTTTATTGTTATCAATAGGGTTTGATAGCCTTAATTCAAATTTGACTTCAAAATTACTCTATTAAGCAAGATTTTTGATATATTACTTTTAAAAATTAAAAAAAAAACACACCTTTTTGATTTTATCTAAATTTCACGAAGAAGTTTTTTTTTTTTTTTAAATTGAATTCGTGACGGTTTTTAAATCCATAATCCCTTTCTTCGATGTTCAGTTGAAATATTTAAAGTATTTCGTTAAACGTTCAAAAAATCTTAATAGGTTGCTAGATTTAACGTTATTCAAAATCTTAAGGAAACGCTGAACCATTTCAGCTAGAACGGTTTTCAGCAGCAGAAGAAGGAAAAATGTATTGAAAGCATTTTTTTGTTCTTTAACAAACCCATTGTCTAAACAATTCTATCATATCAAGTTTTTGAAATACAGGGTCGTCCATTTTGCGGTTTTAAAAGTTTACGTAAATAAAACACATACTAAAAATTTTTTTTAATGATTTTTCTTTTGTATTATAAAGTTTGAACATTGACATTTTGTGTGAAACACTACATCATTTAAAAGACCACAACACGAATTGTTGCAAGCATCGATTCTTTTGAGGTAATTTTAGACCACTTTTTACACATATTGGGCGGTATCTCAGCCATAACTTGACGAATATTAGTTTTTAAGTACTCAAGAGTTTAAGATTTATCTGCATAAACACGGATTTTGGCGTAGTCTCACAAAATAAAGTCCAGCGGTGTCAAATCGAATTTTCTGGTGGCCAGTTGGTATCTACAAATGTCTCTTGTAATAAATCCATATTCGCTCGAGTTTTGTGGCATGTGGCACCGTCGTATTCTTCAATAGCAGGCAATAAAAGGCGGTTATCATATGACCATAACGTTCCGAATTGACGGTGACATTCGTTCGAAGAAGTAAGGTCCAATCACTCCTTCATACCAAAGAGCGCATCAAACAGTGATTTTTTGTGGATGTAATGGCCTCTCTTCAATTACTTGAGTTGAGAGTCATCAGAACTCCAAATACGACAATTTTGTTTATTAACATACCCAATGAGTGAGAAATGTGCTTTGTCGCTGAAGAAAATTTTGTTCGAAAAATCGCCGTCCACCGGCTGTTGTTCAAGCACCCATTCGACGTTTATACGACGACGTTGTGAATGATCAGCTGGCTTCAGTTGTTGTGTGAGCTGGATTTTTATAAAAAAATTATTGCATAAGTTTGAAACCAATATTTTTAATGTTTGAAAAGCTATTTAAGTCGAAAGTAAATTTTTACCAAGTTTTAGTATTGTTTTTTTTAGGTTTTTATTTTTTGTAAAAAAAACTGTCAATTCGATTTTTCTCAAAATTTTATCAAATGTTGAAAACAATATTTTTTATAAGTTAAAATAAGTTTGAAGCTTTAATCTCAAGTTTTTGAAAAGATATTTGAGTCGAAATTCAATTTTTACCAACTTTGAGTAATGTTTTTTTAGGTTTTTATTTTTTCTAAAAAAAAAACTGTCAATTCGATTTTTCTCAAAATCTACCTGATACCATAAACGTAATTCTTCGTTGCACAAAATTGTTTTGGAGTTAAAACCATTTTTTGTTCGTAAAATTTTCGAGGTGACAAATATTTTATTTTCAGTTTTTTTGATTTATAAAAAAAACGTTAATTTGAATTTTTTTCCAAAAACTATATTTGTTTGCTATCACGTTACAATATATAATATAAAATTAAATTCAAGTCTCTAGCGTCATTGGTTCATGAGAAATTTAGGGTCAACCAAAATTGTCTCTTTTTTTTTAAACTGCTATGGTAAAAAAAACACCCACTCAGTTTTCTTAAGAGCCGTTTCTGCATTTTTCTGCATTATTATCTGTATAACAAAATTTATTTGAAGTCGATATCTGTTCTGGCTCTTGAGCTAAAGACGACGAAAAAAACGTCGCGAACGTACGGTCGTACGAACGTACGTACACACTGACGCATAGACATCTCGCTAAAAATCTTTTATTTCTACTCTAGGGACCTTGAAACGCCGAAAAATGTCAACATTTTCAATTCGACAAATCGGACCCATTATAATAACTTCTTATGGGAAGTTAAAAATTATATTGAAAATGGATATTTTTTCAATTTGGGCAGATAGTTAAAAATAACGTTCGAAATCGATATCAGCACTGAAAATTAACTCCAAAACGTATTTTTCAAAGCTATGAACAAATTTAATTCAAGATTTCTTAAAACTTTATATGGATTCGGAAAAAGAATCATAACGATCATTTTCAAAAACTAAGTAAAATACTAAAATGATTTAAACTGTATTTAGAAAACAAACATTTGTAATTTGCAACATCATCATATAATTTTTATGTTAAGGGATATGTTGAGTTTTAACTTAGCCTTTAAAACCGATTTGTTGGTTGTCTTAAGCAGTTTTTATTGAACGGGAGCTGGTCGAAATGCTGTATTTTAAAATATTGTATGGTCAAAGTTCTGTATGATACTGTACGAAGCTGTGTAATCATAATACGGTATGGTTAATATTCTGTATTTCAAATTACTGTAAATTTAAAATACTGTGTCTCTAAATGCTGTATTGTCAAAATACTGTATATCATAATACTGTATAATACTGGAAGTTTTGACCGATCAATTAGTTTGGTGCAATTGTTTATGCAATTGTTGATTATGATAGGAAAAATTCATGTTAAAATGTGAGAGAAATATAAATAACTAAGAAGAAGAAAGTGAGAAAGAGAAAATAGGAAGAAGATACCATTTATATTGTTTTTTTTTTATATTTCAAAGACTAATGAATTATCATAGGCACATATTATGTTTTTGTTCAAGGGAAGTATATTAGAACATAATGCTAATGAAAAGTTACTGTGTTGTTTTCTTAAAAAAAAGTTTTCTGTTTTCAAAATTCTTTATTTCTGCATAATAAAATACAGAATTTTGAGATGCAGTATTTTGATCATACAGTATTTTGTACATACATACAATACATACATTATTTTGAAATACATTATTTTAAGATACAGTATTTTAAATACAGTATTATGATCCATACAGTATTTTGACCCCAACAATTAATGGGCACTTTAATCTTTTAAAAAGGTATTGTCTGACCAGCGTTATTATTAAATCTTACGTTTTGGTTTTATTTTCATCTTTTAATCCAATTTTGCTTTATTTCACCTTGTTTAAGTGTTATAAGACCAACTGTTTAAAATTGACCCTATTGCACTTAAGAAATGTGAATTTAGTCTAATTCTTAAAAGTTGTCCTGTTCCACTTGGATTTATTTCACTGCACTCAACGGTACATCAATTTATTGAAAAAGGGTTGGTTTCAAATATCGTATGAACAATATACACCATAATGATATTAAAAATCTTTACGCTTAAAAATGGTTGTTCAAAATTAGGTTTCATTGATTAATTTGGTAAAACATTTATTTTTGGGTTGGGGTGTATTTAAAATACTGTATCTCAAAATACTGTATTTCATAATACTGTATGTACAAAATACTGTATTTCATAATACTGTATGTACAAAATACTGTAGGTATGATCAAAATACTGTATCTCAAAATTCTGTACTTCAAAATTCTGTATATTAAAATTCGGTATTTCTAAATGCAGCAAATAAGGCTAAAAAATAAAAATTGTCTTGATTATGTAAAAAAGTACGCATTTTTTTTACATTATCAAAACGGTTTTTCTTTCTCAGCCTATTAACAGCATTTTGAAATACAGAATTTTGAAAACAGAATAATTTTTTTTAAAGAAAACATAATAATAATTTTTCATTAGAATAATGTTCTAATATACTTCCCCTGAACAATAACATATGTATCTATGATAAGTCATATGTCTATGAATAAATAAAAACAAACAAACAAAAATGGCATCTTCTTATTTTTTCTTCTTAATTGTTTGTATCTCTCTTACATTTTCATATGAATTGTTGCTATCATAATTTCATAAGCAATTGCACCAAACAATTTGAGCTGTCAAAACTTCCAGTATTATACAGTATTGTGAGATACAGTATTTTGACAATACAGCATTCTGGGATACAGTATTTTGAAATACAGAATAATAACCATACAGTGTTATGACCATACAGAATTGTACAGTATTATACAGAATTTAAAAAAAACAGCATTTCCACCCGCTCCCTTTATTTTTAACGTATTTTGAATTGAATACCTTAATAACCATCATTCAAAATCAAAAACCATTTTCTTAATCAATAAAAATAGAATGCATACAAAATATAGACTCATTAAGATAAAAGGCCAACAATAAAACCAACTTTCAGCTGTTCACAAAAACCAGACAAACATTAAGATTTCGAGGTCTAAAATTATTGTAGAATACAAATTTCAATTATTCAAACTATAACTCTTTTGTTTTATTTTAATTTGTTTAAGTTAATTTCATATTTTTATTAATTGCCAGTTCTACTCTAACTCAAAGAAAGAATAAGAAGGACAAAAAAGAGGGAATACTCTCTGTCCCAAACGTCAAACAGCATTGAGCACTCGTTGATGACGTTTCGAACATTGAGGGGTAGCTTACATTTAAAACACAAAATTATAATACAATAGATAACTTTTATAATTTACACCAAAAAAAAAAAACAAATACAAATTTGACTTCGGGTTGCTTCAAATCCCACGAAAAGTTAAATCAGTTGTTCTGTCAGTTACCCAATATTCTAGAAATGTTTGGATAACTTTGGATTTCCTTTAGATTTAGACGTAAAACATGAATAAATATGGTATCCGGATATGGGTTGCGATGGCTTTTGTCAGCTGTCAAATTGTCAAAGATTTTAGTTGAATGTTTTCCATTTGTAATAACGTTCACCAATCAAATAACGTAGTACCCGTAGCGTGATGGTTAGTGCGTTGGACTGTCATGCGAGGGGTCTTGGGTTCAATCCCTGCCTGTGCCACCTAACTTTTTTCACGGGTATTGCCTCTTGCGAGGAATAGACAAATTCTCCAAGACTAATTCTTGTCATGAAAAGTGCTTTCTCAAACTAGCCGTTCGGATTCGGCATATAAACTGTAGGTCCCTTCCATCTCTGACAACATTACTCGTACACAGGGATGGTTGAGAGTTGTAAGTCACTAGGCCCTGGTTCTCCATGGAATGTTGCGCCACCTTATTATTTATAATCAAATAAGGCGTTATAATTATTAAAACTTATTTTAAAAGTGGTGATTCAAACGTAGTCACTTTTCGATCACTACTCAATGCTTATGTTAGTCATAATCTGACTACGCAAGCAATGCGTAAAATTGTGAAGAAATTGGATTGAAGTGGGAGCGATACAGATTTCGTAGTTCGCTTTTCCCGGCCGGGCGGCGGTGGTGTTGCGTTGCAAAAAAGACCGTTCTCACGTGAATAATCCCTGAACTATAGACTCATTAAAAACGAACAATACCCAATGTGCGAAAAAGTTATAACAAATTACTTCAGTAGAATCGGATGCTTCGGATAATAATCCTTTTGAAATTCAACACCAAAGTCTAAACTTTATAATGAAATAAAATTGTAACGTGAAATGAATCGATGATACGTCTATTTTATCTAGTTTAACTTTACGAGAAATTAATGACCCGGTACTAGCATAACTAACTTTTATACTTTTTATTTTGTAGACAAAATTTAAGCTGTGAAATTTTCTTTTTACCTGAACTTTGTGCCACTTAATTGTTTTATCATCAATAACAATTATTTATTTATTTACTATTCATAAAATCAATCTATAAAATTCATATAAGTATTTACAACAATCTAAATATAGATTTTTATTTTCAAAGAATTTAATTAATTTTTTACTAAGTTTATTCAAAATGATTAACGACCTCATAATAATTATGTATACATTATATTGTATGTTATGTTAGACAAAATGTTACATTATGGTTTAGTTCTATGATGGATTATTAAGGCTTAAAAGGAATTTAGTAAATCGAAATTAAATACCATCCCATCACCAATAATTTATATAATTCGCTTACTCGTCCTCATATATAGTATATACGAAAGTATATGTACTTTCCCTCATCACGCAATGATTAGTTAATTATTATGCTCAAATAATTTTATCGCATTTTTTGCCTATATTTACTCCCCCTATACGCTATTTTATTTGAATTATGATTGAAATACATATAATAATTAAAAATTATTACTCATAAATCAAAAGTATTAAAAAGAATTAGATATGGATTTTAAATTTAATTCATATCGATAATGAAGTGCATGTAAAATAAAATAATTTATGAGATGAATTCGAGTTTTTTTTTTATTTTTTTGTTCTATAAATGATGATTGTTTAATTTACTATTTTTTGATGAATAGATGTATAATTTTAAAAAATGTATACAAATGAGAAGCATTACATTAAATCTATTATGAGTATAATAGAAAACAATTGACAAGTTTATAAATATATGTATCTTCAAACAATCATTTATTCAAGTTAATCATTATTTCAATTTCTAAAATCACAAAACAAACAACACTTTTACAATCACTAAACTTGTCGTTAAATACAAGTTCAAGTTTTCCAGATTTTCATACCTTTAAGCGTTTATTTATTGAAGAACTTCTTATAACAAAAGAGGCTGGGATTTGATCCACATCTATAACTTCACATTGGTGTCCCTACAAAAAATGTAATTCCGGAAGAAATCCGGCTTCGGAATCGATGCCGCATTCAACCAAATTCAAACTTCTGATCATCCAGGCAAATTTGTTGTTACCTTTTGTTCTTAAAGTGTTCAACCAAAAAACCAAGTTTAAATTTTGGTTATACAGGGTGTCTGGCGGCAGATATATATTTTAAAACTTCCCGAAGCAAATTCATCGAATCTCTAGCCGTGTGTGCGGTCGCACCATCCTGTTAGAACCACGTGTGCGATGCGATGAAAATAATGGATGAGCTTGCAGGTTCGGCAAAAAAAATCCGTTATCATGCGTTGGTAATTGTCACAATTGATATTTGTCGCCCTTCCCGAACATTCTCGGAATATAATGGTCCAATTATCCCATGCGTGGATAAGGCGCAGCAAACACTTACCCTGGGGCAATGCAATGGCTTTTGGTGTTTTATGCGAGGTTTCTGGGTTCTTGGGACCCAGTAACGGCAGTTTTGTTTACTAACGTGACCGTTTAAATGAAAATGAGCTCCAAAAAATAGGATTCACAGTACGAAACCGTTCCAACATCGTCTCACAAAAATGTTTGCGTGAAACAAAATCACTTTCTTTGAGTTCTTGAAACTTGAACGATTTGAATTTTCAATGGATGGAACTTTAAATCCTTTTTTTAAATTTCATGAATAATCTCTTTTGGAAGTCCCAGTGAGGCTGCCCTTTTCCGTATCGAAAGTCGTGAATTTTCACGTTAACTCTCTTCAACCGCTTAAATGTTTTCGGGAGTCCTTAAAGATCTACTGGGCCGTGGATATCTTTTTTCTTCGACCACAACTTAAAAACCGTCGGAGATATTGACTTCAAAAAAATGTTGTTTTCCAAATAATAACACCAAAAGATGACAGAATGACTTTTGTCGAAAATTATGTTTGTGGGGTTTTTATAAATCAAAAAACTGAAAACAAAACATTGTCACAAACATGATATTTTTCCAAAGCAATTTTATGCAACATAAATAACGTTTTTGACAAATGGTACAATTTTTAGAAAAAACGAAGAGATATTTTTTTTTTTACACAAAACATAAACTTAAAAAATACTTTTAAAATACTTCGACTTAATTATTGTGATATCACATGAATCTTGAGACTTCCTTCTAAGCTCAATAAAACCAGTTTGAGTCCGTTACGAAACGTGAGACGCTGATTATATTAATATGATTTAGATCCTTATAGAAGAATTTTCTTGGGTAATTCTTGCGTTTTTGAGCTAGAGCAGGGCATGTACAGATCAGCTGAAGAACTGTTTCCTCCTTTTCCTCATCTAAACAGCTTCTGCAAAAGTTATTTGAGAATACGCCTAGCCGCGTGGAATGATTTCCTATTCGACAGTGCCCGATTATAACACCGATTATCGAGCTTATATGCGATCTGTAGGCCACATGTTTTTAGTGACCTGACACGTTGTGAGGTTATTCCACCTGGTGTTTGCCTTCTTCGTAGCGTCCTGCATTAGCAATAGTTTACATGTAGCGATTGGTATGCCTGCATTCTACCACGTTTCCGCAATGCTGGCAATCATCCAGGCAATAATTGAAAATATGGTCTTCAAAATAATTGTATCCTATAAACAAAGTTGTTTTTAACATTTAGTAATTTTTTTAGAAAAATCCAATCCAGTTTTTTTCATAAAAAATAAGAATCTTAAAAATACTGATAAAAACTGACTGTCAACGGCTCGAGATAAAATGAAGCTATTGACTTCAAAAAATGCAAATTATTTTTATATAAGCTAATTTTTTAAGACAAATGTTATTAAAATTTATAAAAATTGTTTTTTTTTGCCGAAAAATATCGTGAACAAGAAAAGATATTGAAATCAAACTTATTTTATCATATGCAAAATGTCGTTTCTAACTTTTTGGAAAAATGCAATTGACAACTTTTTTTTACAAACACGGAAATCTACAAAAACAAAAAAATCGATAAGAAATGGTTTTCGAATCAAGTGTTATGAGAACAATGAAACATTATGGCCTTGAACATTTTTGATATTTCACAAAATGTGTTTATAAATATGTTGTTAAACTTTTAGAAAAATCAACAGACGAGCACGGATAGGAAGTTATCATTGTGAATCGTATTCTAGGCTCTTTTTTATTTTGTATGACAATTTAAATTCATTGTTAAGTGTTTTGGAAATATAATGTTTAGTTCACGTTTTTAAGAAAACAGTATCCAAAAGAGCAGCATCTATCCCACAATTATCTTAATCCAAACTGTCACTTTTCTTGAAATTTTTGAGACGTTAGATCATTTAAGTAGTATTTTTGATTGAACTTTATTATTTGTAAAAAAAAACCGTAACAGTTGAATTTTTATAAAACTTTTATAAAATGCCATCAACAATATTTTGCAAGCAAGTCAATATCTTCAATCTCAAGATATTTTGACTGTACATTAAATTATATCTAAAAATTTTACAACATGTCAAAAATGTATAAAATTATTCTGAAGGCAATATAATAATATTCGAGTTGACAAATATTTTTGTTCAGTTTTTGTTTGATTCATAAAAAAAAAATGTTAGTTCATTCAAACTATCGGTTGTTTTTTTAAGACATGTGGTTTTCAATATGGAGTTGATCTTTTTGACAGCTGTCACTTGATTAATGTTTAGTTTATTTTTCCATTTCATATTTAATAGACTTACACCTGAATATTAATGTTTGCAAATCGTTCAGATTTATTACCAAAATAATAGTCTTATATTCTGTCGACTTATGAAGATTGTGCAGTGGACTATTTTTGTAGAGTTATGTTAAGCCGCTTGTCTACGCAGATAAGTCCAAAACTATTGACACCTTTGAAGAGAATATTCTGCACGTTATTGGTGACATACGGGCTCAATTGCTGGACGAATATGGGCGAAAATTGGACCTGGGAAAACTTGGTCATAACATTAAATTATAAGCGTTTTATTTCTTCTTGAAAACAGCACGTGGCAAAAATAATCCTCTATAAAAGAAGACTAAAAACACCCGTTATAAAACATTTGGCATGACCAATTGTATACAAATTTGGTTATGAAATAAAACATTAAATATTCCAATAACAGCTTGAGGAAGTTACTTGAAAAAACGGCATTATTAACTTCCTATAGGAAGTTATTGTAATCGGTCCGATTTGTCGAATTGAAAATTTTGACATTTCTCGACGTTTCAAGGTCCCTAGAGTTTAAATATTTAGATTTTTAGAGAGATGTCTTTGCGTGCGTGTGTACGTATGTACATTCGTACATCCGTACGTCCGTACGTCGGTACGTTCGAGAAGTTTTTTTCGTCATTCATAGCTCAAGAAGCTCGACTTCGAATAAATTTTGTTATACAGGTAATAATGCAGAAAGATGCAGAAAAGACTCTAAAAAAAATTGATTTTCGACTTAAATATCTTTTCAAAAATTTAAGATTATTATCAAACTAATTTTGTCTTATAAGAAATATTGTTTTCAACATTCGGTAAAATGTTGAGAAAAATCGAATTGATAGTTTTTTAACAACAAATAAAAACCTAAAAAAAAAATTACTAAAAGTTCGTAAAAATTGATTTCGACTCAAATATCTATTACAAAATTAGAGATATTGCGTTCAAACTAATTTTGTCTTATAATAAATATCGTTTTCAACATTCGGTTAAATTTCGAGAAAAATCGAATTGACAGTTTTCTTACAAAAAATAAAAAAAAACAAAAAAAAAACAATACTAAAACTTGGTAAAAATTTACTTTCGACTCAAATATCTTTTCAAAAATTAAAAATATTGGCTACAAACTAATTTTATCTCACGGCAAATATTGTTTTTGACATTCACTAATTTTTTTTTTATAAAAATCCAACAGTTTGTTTTTTCATTAAAAAAATAAAATCTACAAAAAATAGTACGAAAATTTGGTAAAAATTGATGTTCGGTTTTTTGTATCTCGTAAACAATAGAAGATATTGACTTCAAATTATTTTCCTTCATCCAATTTGTATTTGTTTATATAGGAAATAAGAACTTTTAAGAAATGCTACTAAAATTGGTTTTCGACATATAATCTCGTTAACTAAAATAGATTTTGAAATCAAACTATTTCATTATATGCAAAATATTGTTGGTAATTTTTAAATTTTTAAGAAAAATTCAACTGACAACTTTTTAAACAAAACACGAAAACCTATAAACTTTTAAGCAAGGCAAATCGACAGACGGGATGGGAAGTTATCAGTGTTTGTCGCCTCCCAGCCTCTTTTTTTATTTTATTTGCAGTTCTTGGTGCTCTTAAAAATTTGACTGGCACTTCAAACTACTAACAATTTTCAATTATTCTACTGCTGTCAATAATTAATTTTGAAGGGTAGCATATACCTCAAATCAATTTTTTCAACCTAAATTTATATTGCAATAGGTCCAGTAAAATGAAGCGAAAAGGGGTCAGCCTCGAAATGAGAGACAGAAAGCTGAAAATGTGAAGTTTCCAGATTACTATGTATTCCAGAGTTTATTTAATTGGACTAACAATCACAACATTCTAATTGAAATATACGTTTTATTCTTTTTTATAAAATGAATTCCTACTTATAAAACAATCTATACAAATTTGAAAACCTCTAAAACTAATTTGTATGTAGCGTACAAAAATTATTCGAAACTTAATCGAAAGTAATCCTAATAGTTTCTTTTAAACATGGGTTAACCGTTTCCTACTTTAAACAAAAGAGAATTCTGACTTCAATACTATAAATTGCACATTCAAAATATTTGTTTAAGATTCTTGAGCTTTCAAAAGAATATGGGTGTCCTTTGCGAAGCAGGAATCACAGTCATTGTTTTTTCCCTTAAATGATCCCTTTTAAATAGGATGTAACTAATAAATGACTTTTAATGTTTATTGGAAAAGCCTCTTTATATTCAAGGCGTTTAGTAATAAATTAAAAATTCTATCGTTACCTATTACACAAACAAAAAACTCTCATTTTTCGAATAAATTAACTTTTTAATGAGCCCCATTAAATTCTCTTTCACGAGTCTAAGTATCCTTGAATTTATGATAAAGCTTTTAGTAGCCAGCCACCGCATACATGATCACAGCGTTTTGTTGTTGTTTCTTTTTCTGGGTAGCAAAAAAATAAAAATTTAAACCAGCAAACCATAACAAATCATAAACCCTATCAAACGCCAACCACAAGCGTTGAATGGTCTTTGGCGCCTTGAATATAATCAATATATGTATATATGTTTTTGGGTTACATATAGCGCAAGGTGAAAGCCCGCAATGAAAATTTTAATTTTTTTTCTATCTTGCTCATTTATATAATTATTGTTTGTTTATTCGTTGGTTCCAAGTCATTATTAATCACCAAACGAAAAAATAAAGGACGTCTATCAACCAAACTGCTGGTGCGTGCATCACCAATCTATAAGCTTTTGGTCACAACCAGAATAGAGAAATTACAAATTCAAACCATCCTCAACATCGAACTTAGCCTAATTAGCCGTGTAATTGATTGAAGAATTTTCATTTCCTTTTTCTGGTAGGTTTTTATTTCCTCTTTTTTTAAACTTGACATTATAAGAACATGGTCCTTGAAAGAAAATTTACAGAATTAGTAAAACAGCGAAATTAGTGGAAGTTTTAAAATTAAAAAAAAAGAAGTCTTTAAATTGTTCAACTTATCAATCAATTTAAGTTCCATTGATGAATTTATTTTACATTCATTGACCCTTTTGGTTTTCGTATAAAATTCTAGAACCTGAAGTGAAAAACTTGATTTCCAAATACATATTTCTATTGGCTGAAAGTAACTTCAATTTTGTGTTCGTTTCGTCATAAAGTCGTTTATGGTTTAGGGTTGACATCAAGATGAAAATATTGTTATTTTGTTTTGCACATCTATAAATCTTGGAATTAACTGACAGAAGTCAAAGATCGTGTCAGATCTCACGTAAAATTTGAGTATGACACCTGTCAGATATCTGGTAAGGAAAATGTGGTTTATAATGGTTTTATGTCGATGTGTTTATAACTAGACTTAAAGTTTTCATACAAATCTGGAAGCCTTCAAAACTCTTCTCAAAGTCATAATATGGGAATAAAAAAGAAGAGAAATTTCACTTCTACCATTATTTTTGATTTTTTAAAATGGGTAACATTAAAACCACACTCATAAATATAGTTTTCCAATGCTTGGTTTCATATTGATATTGATTGATAGAACGCGTATTTTTTTAAGAAATAAGAGCAGGATAAACAATTAAATACAGAAAGTGATATCAACCAGACAGATGGTTATGCAACGCGTATACTTTTCATGGAATTTTTAAGGCAACTTTTCTAGTAAAATTTGGGTTGTGTAGCATGTAGCGGCATTTTCGCCAACTTCGTCGTTCACATCAATATCTTCCATTTTCTGACATTGATCATAGCCTTTAACATAGCTACACCATTTGAGTAAGGTCCAAACACAGAGCCTGCCCAAAAACCGCCCTTTAATAAGCAACTTTAAAAGCCTTAAGGCTTCTAACTGTACGGAAATTTCGTTGTTTTGTTGTTTGTGGATTTTCAAAGATCAACGAGTAATCGACAAACCTGGGTTTTCGTCAATACTACGGGCAACAGCATCAATATTTTCAAGTGTTATTGATTAGCGCACGAGGTTTTAATTCTTCGCATAACTATTTTGTTCCAAAAGCCCAAATTTATCCACTAAGTTTCACTTCACAACGACCCAAAATGGCTTTAGTCTTTCGAACTGCGACTGCAATATTTTCATTTTTAGTAATCGAGTAGTTTCTACTTATAAATATTTTTATTGACTGTTCTGCGATATCATTGATTGATTGATTTTTTTGAAAATGTTGCCGATTTCGATGTTAAAGTCTAAATCTAAATCTCGAAGATGTTTAAAATGGTTAATTCACAAATCTTTTGCAAGAAAGCGTATCTATATTGTAATGAAACATTGAGACTCTCATTAAATTTTTTTGAAAGTCCTTTCTTCATCTTCCGATGTTACGACTATCGTATTATCTGTTGAACAAAATTAATTTGAAGTCGATATCTCTTACGGAGTTACGGAACGTATAAACGCTCACACACATCTCTTTAAAAACCTTTCATTTAGATTATTTAGATTCTAAGGACCTTGAAAAGTCGATAAATGTAAAAATTGTATCATTAACATGAATCACACTAAATTTGACTGATAGCATATCGATTATGTTTTCTTTAAGAGCCGCAGTGATTTGCGTCTAATTTGCATAAACCTGCGACTTAACAAAAAGTCTAAAGGGGTTTAATTCACACGATCTTGGTGGCCATAATTGACTTCGCCTTGGCACGAGATAACTATGCCATTAAACAAGAATATCGATTTTGTCGTAAACTGTGTGGCACGCAGCGCCATCCTGTTGCAACCATATGTGTTGTGTGTCCATATCATCGAATCCAGGCCACAAGTTGGTGATAATCGACTTATAGCGATTTCCGTTCCTCCCTGGCCAGCATCATTTTCAAAGAAGCACGGACCGATGATGCTTCAAGCCAAAAATGCACACCAAACAGTAACTTTGTTTGGATTCAAGAGCACCTCTTTGAATCTCGTAGATTTGTGTCGTTCCAAATTCCGGAAATTTTGCTTATCCACGGACCCATTCATCCAAAAATGGTCCTCAAAAAATTTGTCCACCAAAATTGATATCAACTTCCAACTACTCCAAAACCCATTTTGATAACAAAGTTTTATCATTTGTTCGTGTTGCTCGCCAGGCCACAAGAAGTTGGTGAATATTGACCTTTAGCGATCATCGTCATTGACGGATAACGGACCAATAACGCCTCCAGCCCAAAATCCAAACCAAACAGTGACTTTACTTGGATGCATTTTCACCTCGTAAATCATGCAAGGATTCGTAAATTTCGCTTTTTTCCGTACCCATTCATTCGAAAACGGGCCTCATCGAAAAACATGATTTTTTATGGCCACCAAACCTTGTGTAGTCGACTTGAAAGGACGACCATGTATCCCATAAAAGGGGCGCAAAGCACACATCGTTGCTGATATAGAACATCCATTTTAATAATATAGTTTTATCATGATCATTTATCTTTAGTGACTGATTAAAGGAAGATTTTATTTTGACAAAAGGCAAATGAAACAATAAGGCCACCAATAGCTGTCAAAATCAACCCTGCCCTATTGAAAAACCTCTTTATATTATTTTTATGAAATTAATTGAACTAATGCTCGATTTTCCAACCTTTCAAAAACTAGTGTACGTTATGTTTTTACCGTTTTAGAGTGTAACGTGTCATATGGAATAGGAACATTTTCAAGTTACTACCTTATATCCAGTGCCTCTTTGTTTCAGTGTATTAAAATCAGAAAAAATTGATTTAAGCAAAACTTCAAACTTCCATGAATAACATCCTCATATACAGGGTTTTTCAACAGGGACGCTACAAAAGTAAAGCTACAACGACATCAAACGACGCCATATTTCTTGCCGCTCTTTTGACATTTCTCTTCAGTAAAGTTTGCCATTTCATGATGGAAAGATATACGAGCCAACAACGAGTCGAAATTATTAAAATTTACTACCGAGATTCGGAGTCAGTGGCCTCAACGTTAAGAGCGCTACGTTCAATGTTTAGTCTTCATAATCGTCCTAGCAGATCAACAATTGAGCGTCTAGTTGAAAAATTTGAACCCTCAGGAGGCACAGTACAAAATGTTCCCGTATCAATAAGACAAACAATTCTCCGTAGTGTCGATAATATTGCTCCCGCTGAGACTTCAGTTGCAGAAAGCCCAAATGTGTCTCTCACACGTCGTTCTCAAGCGTTAGGCATCTCTGTGACGTCGTCGCAGCGAATTTTTCGAAAAGAGCATGGCCTACATCCTTACAAGATTAAATTGACGCAAGAACTGAAGCCACTTGACCACAAGAAGCACCGTATGTTTGTGAATTGGGCGAGCAACAACTTAAAAATGATTCGGATCATCATCAGCGATGAGGCTCATTTCTGGCTGAATGGCTTCGTCAATAAACACGGCAGCAATCCACACGCACTCCATGAGTCATCATTGCATCCCGAACAAATTACGGTTTGGTGTGGTGTGGTTTATGATCCGGCGGCGTCATTCTGCCGTACTTCTTTCGTGATGATCAAGACCGTCACGTTACTGTGAATGGGATCGCTACCGTTCAATGATAACCGAATATTTTTGGCCCCAATTGGATGATATGGACTTGGAGGACATGTGGTTCCAACAGGACGGCGGCGCCACACAGTTAATGTCACAATAAATTTATTAGAAAACAAAGTTTGGGTAACGTGTTATCCCACGAAATGGTCCAGTCGCTTGGCCGCCTCGGTCCAGCGATTTGACGCAGTTAGACTACTAGGGCGGGTCAATAAGTCAGTGACTTTTGGAATAAAACACAGATTTTTTTGATAAAATAATAATTTTTCAACGTAGTCTCCCTTGAGCTCTATACACTTTGTCCAACGCTTCTCAAATTTTTGTATCCCTCCAAAAAAAATGATTTGTCGAACAAGAAGTAGTCGCTCGGAGCCAAATCTGAAGAATAGGGTGGATGAGGGAGCAATTCATAGCCCAATTCATGGATTTTTGTCTTGGTGGAAAAGAACGCGGCACCCATCTTGCGGAAAGCTTTCTTATGCCCAAGTGATCATTCAAAATTGAAACCACTGAGCCATGCGAGATCCCTACGGCTTCCACAATCTCTCACACTTTCAATCTTCCGTCGGCCAACACCATATCGTGAATTTGTTCGATTATTTCGGGTGTAGAGACCTCAATTGGGCGTCCAGGACGTTCGGCATCTTCAGTGCTTGTACGGCCACAACGAAATTCAGTAAACCACTTTTTTACAATTGAAATCGATGGTGCAGAGTCCCCTTATCATTTATCTAGCTTAGCCTTGGTCTCGGTAATGGTTTTTTTTCGCAAGAAATAATGCTTAATAAGCACACGAAATTGTGCCTGTTGACAGGAGCAGTGTTGCTGTTTCAGTAAAGAGGTCAGAAATTCAAAAAGTCACGGACTTATTGACCTGCCCTCGTATTTCCTGTGAGGCTACGCCAAGTCTATGGTCTATGCCAACAAGCCAGCGACGATTGATGAACTTCGTACGAATATCGAACGTGAGATTGCAGCAGTATCGGTCGATCTATGCTTGAAAACAGTTGAAAATTGGGTTCAGCGTCTGGACTTCTGCAAGCGTGCTTGTGATGGCCATGCAAAAAAAAAACGAGTTCCATACATAATGGCATCGAACGTACTTTTACAGTAATAAGGAATTGCATTGATATCCAAAACCGTTTTTGTTTTATTTAAAAAAAACTTTTGTAGTGCTCTTGCATTTTGAAGATTCCTATAATAAAAACCTATTTTTTCCGTTCATATTCAATTTTATTGAAACCTCGACTTATTTCACACGAGAAGCCAAAAATTTTCTGTTAAGCAAGTGATAACTTATGTACATACTCGTAATTAACTTAATGAACTATTGGAAACACCTTTTTTAATTGTTTATTATTTTAATTCAACAACAAAATAAAATAAAAGAAATACATTTTATGTGAGAAAATTATTAAAAACATTTTAAGATTGAAAACAAACTATACATCCTCGCCCACTTTTTGTTTCCTTTGTTGGCTGAAGGATAAAGGACATACTCGTATTCTTCCCACAAACTTGTTTTTCATTTTAAATATCCTTTTTGGTCTTTATGACACGTTTTTCTTTTTATAAATATCGAATAAACATGGGGCTTAGAAAAATACGAAACATTTTCAACGTTTTTTTCATTCTTTTCACCAAGTTCAAGGAGGATCAAAGCAAAATCTTGTAAAAGCCTTTAAGTAAATGAAAAAAAAAAAGATAATTTCGTTCGAACATTAATTGACTTCTGTTAACCAATTATATAAGGCACAGTTTCAATATTTTGTTGTTTTTTGTATAGAAATTATTAACATTATTAACAAATATTAAATCCTCCAAAATGTTTGTTCTTGTGCCATAAATGTCCTTAATGTGGTATTAAGCTCACGAAAGTTCGTCTTTGATCACCAAACAACGTTAAGCATATGTTCCTCGAAAAGGATATTAATTTATGCTCAATTCGGATTTCCCTTCTTCCGGATTGACTTTGATTCCTATTTACATCGCTAAAACCTCTGCTGCAAGATGGTTTTTTCGTTCAATGGTAAACGTTTTTCCTTTTTGAAAACTACGTTAATTTTTTTGAGTTATATGTTTATTGAGAAATCGAAATTGGTATAGAAATAAAAATAAATACAAATATTTATATTCACACATAAAAGTCAAAAGAAATCAACTTTATCAATAAATGAAAAATTGTTGTTGTTGTGTTTGGAAAAAAAGAGAACTTAAAAAAAAAAATACTGTACTTAAGTCCAAGGGCATGTCGTGCAAATGTTTTGAAAAGATTTACCCTCTCTCGGTTACCCTCTGTTTGATGGATAGAGTGTGTTGTGTATGTTTATGTGTACAATTTGTGTATGTGTGTATATAGAGCGAGTGGGTAGAGTTGGTTGAAAGTGTTTATTTTTATTTGCTTTTTATAACACCACTCTTATTATCTTATCGAAAAGAAACCTTTTTCTCTTATCGTGCTGTGATTTATTTTACTACTCAAGACAAAAACAAAAACAGAAACAAATCGAAGAAATTTAAATGGAAAGTGTTAGCACTCGTTTCAAATGTGGGGTGTTTCTGCTCAGGGATTTATTTTATTTTTTATTGTTAAGTATTTGAAGACTTGTTTTAATTTTGTTTTTTAAATATTTACTGATAGTTATAGATAAACAATATGTGCAGTGCAGTGGCTCCAAGCTAGACTCGGACACCTTCAAAATTTATATTTGATTGTGTGTAATATAAGACAAAATTATTTTTAAAAAATACTTCCTACAATTTGCAATTCTTCTCATGGTTTCTGTTTGAATCCTTCTTGCAGTCAAATTTCTTGTTAATTTCTTATTTAGTTCAATCAAATTTCATAAATTTTCTTTCTTTGCACCTACTTTTGTGTGAAAGTTCTCAGAAACTACCAGCACAAATTTAGTGCATGTTCATAGAAGGGCGCCCGTCCTTGTATAGATAAAGGGGTATCAAAAGTTGCGTATTGACGAGTAGGTTCTAAATATGTACTTACTTACTTTGAATTAGACCTAACTTCTGGGGCTGGGAGCGTATCGGAATATCGCCTTTTAAAATCCCGTTTTTAAAAAATCACGAAAAAAAGTTTTAAGATCCCGTCTTCTAAAATACCGATTTTTTTAAATCCCGTCTTTTAAAATCCCGCTTATTCAAAATTCCGATCAATTATTATCCCGCTTTTTAAAATCCCGTCAAATCAACACAAACCCATCTTTTTTTTGTACAAAATACGTGCATTAAACTAAATAATAATGGGAGTGAAAGGTTTGAATGTTAAGTTACTTGTTTGTACTGTACAGAAACATTCATTTTTGTTTACAACATTAAATCTTGTATAATTAATATGCATCCTACAGCAAATCTACCTCTCGTTTACGGTTTTACCGCTATCCTTGAATTTGTTAATTGATTTGAGTTTGTTTTTTTAATAAAATGATTTAAAATCATGAAAATCATGAAAATAAAATAAATATGATCCAGCAAGTGTTCATATATGCGTTTCGCCCCGGTAGCAACCATACAATTCGCAGTTGCTTTATGTAGCTCGGATTATATGGTATCTCTATTAATTCGGGAAAATATGCGTCAAGACAAGGTGTAATGGTCATCTTCTGATGAGCCCAACCATTGCACCGGGGCAATATTTTTTGATATTTTAAATATATTAAAGGTTACAATAAAATGACTCTAGAAAAATATCTCTTTTTTTTAATTTGTTTGAATTTTTTTTATAATTTTGATTTTACAATAAAAACTAGTTGTTAAATTTTAAAAAATCGCGCACAACTAGTTTTTATTCCAAAATCGGAATAATAAAAAAAAACGGGATTACAAAAAGCAGGATTATTAAAAAATCGAGACGTTCGAAAATCTTTAAAAAAAATAAAACACTAATACTTTTTTTCATTTTACTTCAATACTTTATTTATAAAATTAAAGTTTAAGTGTTAAAAATTAGAGAGTATTTTATTTATTTAAAAAATTTATTATTTTATTATTAAAGGTTACAATAAAATGACTCTAGAAAAATATCTCTTTTTTTTAATTTGTTTGAATTTTTTTTATAATTTTGATTTTACAATAAAAACTAGTTGTTAAATTTTAAAAAATCGCGCACAACTAGTTTTTATTCCAAAATCGGAATAATAAAAAAAACGGGATTACAAATATGGTGGCCAAAATAATAAGGGTGCAATTCTGTTACTACAATTTTATCACCAAAGTCTTTTTATATTAAAATGGTTACATATTTTTTCTAATTATAATGTGAACTTTAGTAAAGAAGTTTATAACCCAAAATAAAGATGAATACAAAAAAATTAGGTTGCTCAACATTCCGTTGAGAACTAGGGAATAGTTCTTATATACATACAACTCTCAACCATTCCTGTGTGCGAGTACTGTTATCGGGGATAGAGGGGACCTACAGTTTTAAGCCGAATCTGAACGGATAATTTGAGAAAGCAGTTGAAACTATTTTCAAAAAATCAGTTAAAACTCAAATTTTTAAGGAAATCAGTAAATTGGTAACCTCAAGACGTCAGTATGCTTAGTACACCTTGTTGGCATAGAGTCACTTAGTTTTTGACATGTTTCCATTGGTGTAGCGTATCATTTCTCTTGGATTTCTTTCCATAGTGCCTCCGTATTTCTGATCTTCTTACACGATATTCTATTTTTCAAACCTTTCGAAAGAATTTCTTTGTTTAGATTTGGCGATTGTGAAGGCCATTGTAACACTGACACAATCTTTTGTTCAAACCAACTTGTCACGACTTTAGCAGTGTGTTTGAGGTCATTATCCTGCAGAAATATCTACATCAATGGCAGATTATTTTCTGCAAATGAAAGGATAACTTTTTCCAATATTTGAGAGTATGTTTCATGGTCATAATATTTTTGATCCAAGAGAAAGACCTACTCTATTATAAAAAAATGTTTACATCACCGACACCACACTTTACCGTCTTTATGGTGTTTCTTAGATTTATTTCTTCATTCCTTTTCCTTCCAACATAAATCTTGCCAGCATCTTTCGACACTTTGTGTATTTCGAGTTCTTCTAGTTTTACTATAATCCCTTGCGTTAAAATTTATAATTGGTGGTTTAAATGTTACTCCATTCTGAATATGTATGAAGAGCAAGTTCTCTGACATAAATCCTTTTGGCGAAGAGCATTGTCGCAAAAATGTTTTCGGAGTGCGTATAAAAAGCATTTTTTTAAATGCTTAATTTCAAATTTTATTGGAGCCATCTTGAGAAAAATTCAAATACGTTATTCGCTCCAATCTATGAATAACTTCGTTTTTAACAGAAAACCAAACTGGTGCGTACAATTTCAATATACTGTATTGCACAAGAACTTTTACAGATTCTCAGATGGACAACTGAAACCCACATAAAGTCTTAGTATTCTTTAAGCAGTGTACCCAATCTTGAATGAGATAGCAGTAACATGGTATTATAGCTTGGTATACATTTCAAAGACATACTTGCTCAATTGATCAGCAAATTTTTTTCACAATCAGTGATGCCCTTACCAGAATACTCCCGAGGTATATCCATCTTATTTGATGAAAAGATGTCTAAGTGGCAATTCGTTCAGATGAAGTAAACATATTGCCCACTTTGATGGTCGACCGAATCATGTTATGGATTACTCCTTCTTTCCAACCCATTTTGGTGGCAGGACTATCACATCCAATGCATAAAATAGCTTGTAAATCAAATGCCTTATCTTTAAAAAAAATCTAAAATTGGATTGCATTTTTTTTCTCCTGTACCATACTTATGTATATATGCTCTTCTAGAACCTGTTTTTAATATTGAAGTCATCTTTTTCGTCAGAAATAAGGGTCCATCGTTTTCATCCAAAACAAAGGGCTTATCTTTTCTTTCATTAAAATAAATGTATACTTCAAGCTAAGATACCATATTCATGGTTTGATGAACTGTTTCTTGATTTAACAAAGCTCGATTTTTTTTTAACAAGAGTAGTATTATCGGTTTTTAGAATTCCAACGTCCTGTAGAACTGCTGAAGCCAATGCTGCAGCAGATCGTACAGAAAGGCAAACTCTTGCTACAGATGGTAGAAACAGTAAATTACGCTTACCTGATGTTAAGGGCTCTAATATAGGGATTGTCTCAAATGGTTCCACTATAGATTGTTTTTTTCTTTTTCTAGATTCAACGGAATCTGCTGTATCGACCACGTTTACTTGGTAAGACAGAAAAGGAAACCCTTTTGGTTGTTTAGTGCACTACGTTCTTTTCGCTTTTGATTTCTTAAAGAACTCTAAATGTCTTTCACTAAATGTTTTTAAGTACAAATTTTCTGCCAGTTGGATTTTTCTGACTATATTGGTTCTGAGGGTAAAGTGTGAACAAAAATCAACTGGTTTTGTTCCTGCAAAAAAATTTAGTAATACTTTCAACTTAAACTCAAGATTTCGTTTCCCCTTATTTCTACCCTCTTTAAATGTGTGTGGACTAATAGATAAATATTAAATAATAATTGTTGAGTTTTAGTATTAAAGATTTCTAAGACTTCTCAAATTTTGTTTATCTTTCTATTGTAAGTTTTTGTGATCGGACGAATTGATTGTTTGTAAATTTCTTTACGTTTCAAGGTCCCAAAACATGATTTGAAAAAATATGTCTGGATCTGCCAGTGTACGGTAGTAGGAAATATTAACTTTATATCCGTTAAGCAGTTTTTTCTTATGAAAACACCTCAAAACTTAATTTTTCAGTTTGAATATTTAACGAACAAAAAATGATATAAACTTCAGAATAATTTAATACTACAAAAAATAGTATTTATGAATGTGGTAAAAAATAAAAAAAAAAATATAAATGATACTCCTTTTTTACAAAAACTAAAAACTTACAAAAAATCATCTAAAAGTTGATTTCGACTTATTTATCTTGAGAACTAATAACGCTATTGACTTCAAACACAAATATTTTAATTCCGTATTCAATCGATTGCGTTTTTTTACAAAAATTAAAATCATACCAACAATGCTATAAATTGATTTAATGTCTCGAATATTTCTACAGAAAATCAGAAAATAGCTTAAACTCGAATTTTTAATTGCATACTTTTTTAAGTTCATCATAATCCAATAATAAGGAAAAGTAGTCTTTGGTCTCATTAGACTTTTTGTGTTTTACATTCTTAGCACACAAAATACCATTCAATTTGAAAAATGAAAATTCGATTTTGAAAATCAATTTTTTGAGTTATACTCTGAAAAGACCTCATACGTTCTAGATGACGAAGTTTTCCATATTTTAAGCCATACATTACATTGCAAAATAGCTTTTTAAAGAAACAAACTCCTTTTTACTCCATTTTTGGATCCTATTTTTGTACAGTGTCAAAACACTATCGGGTTAGTTCCTCATTTACAATCCACCCTTAACTTACAAAAATAAGTAATTTCAGCATGAATAATTCCGAAAATAGGGATAAAAAGTTAACTGGAATGTGAATGAATAAACTATATTCCAGCCACACGGCCTACTCATTTCCTTTTCCTGGACTTGGATTTATGCACGAGAATTTGCCTACACGTTGAAGTAGTTCTTTGTTGCAATGAATTTGTGTGTCTTGTGTAAGACTCCTACGCCACTGAAATACAAACAATGTTTTACTCTTTTATGAAAAACCTAATTTTGCTTATAAAGTGATGTGTACAAAAATTCTGAAATTATAATTACTTCTGTTCAATGTATAAATACCTTCATTATAAAAGGTGGTTTTCAAGAAGAAGTAAAATGCATGTTTTTAAAATAATTTTGTGCAACTGTCCCCTGTGGCTAGGTCAAATAAATTCTAACTGAGAAGCGAACTTTGGTAATAAACTTGCACGAATTGTTCAAGTTCAAGAGAAAGTCTATTCATTATGAAATAGCAAACTAAACTGAGCATAAATCAAGTGACAGCTGTCAAAAAGACCTACTCTGAAAAAAAATATTGTCAGCTTGAAAACCGCACGTCTGAAAAAATTAACGGTCGTATTGTATAAAGTTCAACAAAAAATACAATGCGTGTGTCAAAAACTAAACCAATTTTAATGAAATGATGTAAAAAAAAACAAACATACAAAATATTTTTGTACAAAACATTTTCACCTTACTGTATCGAAATAATTGAACAAAGAATTTTAAAATAACGTCCACAAAGATGCAAGTCTTTTTTCTGTTTAAATTCTGTCATCGAAGTCTTATTATTTCACAGTTTAACTATCGAAAACTGTTTATTTTATTTTTGAGAAACCAACAATTCAATTGCGTTGGTGGAGACATTGCCCGCTGCCGTTACAGCTACTTCCATCGCCACCGCACCACACCGCGCCGGCCATTGACGCCGGCCGCCGCGCCGCCGCCGCCTCCAACATGTGACTCCCAGTGCCAGGCTGACCAAAGAAAAATAGTGTGCCCGCCGCCACCGACTACAATATAGCACAGCAAAGCTATTCCCATAAAAATGTCACAAATTTCAAAAACTATTTCTTTTAATATATGTATGTATAATGATTGTGTATCAGAGAGATACCCGTACCCAACTACTGTACTGGCCTCTGTACTTTCATACTTTCAAATATAGGGTGGCATGCTTTGTTTTTGTAGCACCATTGAGCTATCTCAATTGTAGAAAAGATATTGTTTATGGTGGTTTCAATTTTTCAGTTTGTTTATTTGATATTTGGAATCTATTTTATTTTTTCTAATATTTGTTTACGTGTTTGTATAGGAGAGAAGGTAGAAAGCGGCAGGTGGGCTGAAAACGGCGGCGGTGGCCGGCGGCAGTGGCAGATTATCGCTCTCGCTTAGAATATTAAAATTGCGTTTTGATGTTATGATTTGTTTAGTTGTTTATGTGAGATATAAAGTTGTTGCTGACGTAGTCGAATTAATCAAGATCTGAGGCTATTTGGAGCAGATTTTATATTCAAGTGTATTAAAAGGGGGGTATTCAATATTAATATACGAAGTGAAGTGGGGGTTGAGAATATTTTTTTTTTAGTTAAAAAATAATAATAATAAAATTAAAAATTAGGTTATCTATGATAAAAAAATAATGTAGGTTTTGATAAAATGATTGTAAAATCGCTTACTTCACCTTGAATGTTGAATGCGGCAAAATTTTAGATTTATTTGTTCGATTAAAAATGAGATTGATTAATTTGAATTGAAAAACACTAATGTTGTGGAAGAAAATAAGACTTTTATCTAATTAGCCAGATAAATGCAAACATTAGCATTATGGTTACTATAAATATGCATATATGTTTGCATTTTTAGATTAACAACTTTATTTGTTCTATAATTAAATAAGAAAATACTAAATTCTTAAAAAAGTTTATGGAAAAATTAATACCACAATATCGCGTTGTATTTTCGAAAATGCATCTTTGAATTTGGAGTGAATTTATCGAGTAAACACTTCCATAGTTCTCAATGCGACCCACACTGATAACTTCCCATCCCGTCTGTCGATTTAAAAATTATCAATAATCTTTAACATATAATGAAATAGCTTGATTTCAAAATCAGTTTTTGTTAACGAGATTTTTAGTCAAAAACCAATTTTTACCAATTTTAGTAGCATTTCTTAAAAGTTTGTACCAAATTTGCGTACTATTTTTTGAAGATTTTTTTTTTTTATGAAAAAACTGACTGTTGGATTTTTATAAAAAATTTACTGAATGTCGGAAACAATATTTTCTGTGAAATAAAATTAGTTTGAAGCCAATATCTCAATTTTTTGAAAAGATATTTGAGTCGAAATTCAATTTTTAACAACTTTTAGTAATGCTTTTTTAGGTTTTTATTTTTTGTAAGAAAATTCTCAATTCAATTTTGTCTAAATTTTACTGAATATTGAAAACAATATTTCTCATAAGATAAAATTAGTTTAAAGCCAATATCTCAAAGTTTTGAAAAGATATTTAGGTCGAAAACCAATTTTTAACAACTTTTGTTAATTATTTTTAGGTTTTTAATTTTTTGTGAAAAAAACTGATATTTAGATTTTTATCAAAATCTGAAAATGTTACTGAATGTGAAAAAAACATTTTTTTTTTAAATAAAATTAATTTAAGGCCAATGTCTCAAATTTTTGAAAAGTTATTTGAGTCGAAAATCAATGTTTACTAACTTTTATTCATTTTTTGTTTAAGGTTTTTATTTTTTATACAAAAACTGTCGATTCGATTTTTCTCAAAATTTTGCCACATGTTGAATACGTTATTCTTTTTTGCACAAAATTGTTTTGGAGATAAAATCATTTTTTTTCGTAAAATTTTTGAGGTGACAAATTTTTTTTCAGTTTTTTTGATTTATAAAAAAACCGTTAATTGGATTTTTTTTCCAAAAATATACTTGTTTAGTATCACGTTACAATATATAATATAGAATTTAATTCAAGTTTTTAGCGTTATGGGTTCGTGAGATATTTAGGGTTAACCAAAATGTTCACCTTTTTTTTAAACTGCTATAGTAAAAAAAAACACCCACGCAATTTTCTTGGAGCCCTTTCTGCATCTTTCTGCCTTATTATCTGTATAACAAAATTTATTTGAAGTCGATATCTCTTCTGGTTCTTGAGCTATGGACGACGAAAAAACGTCGCGAATGTACGGACGTAAAGACGTAAAAGAGATTAAATTTAAGTGTTTTAAAAAAGTGAGTTTTATTAAAGAAAAATCATAGGATGTTGATTTTATTCGAAAGTATAAAATTAACAATGCATACAATATTCAAACAATTGGCTGCAATGGCTACGGTTGCAACACTATATCCTTTTCTTGAAATTTGTCGTGGCTGATTTAAACATTTGCGTCTGTATATCCTCAATAACTTTACGATTTCCATCTTTAGGAAAATAGTTTGTATACAAAATTCTAGCATTTAAACTCAGTTCAGGGAAAATTTTAACTCGGTTGATTTAGTTCTATTCCATTGCCAATCTAGATCTTAAAATAACAATCTAGTATCATTTCAAGAAATCGACGCTAGAGGCATTAAATCCAAATATTTCGGTGTAATAACCTCTTCGAAAATAACATGATCAGCAAGCTTTTCTTGCTTCTGTGGCTCCTAGCAATTGCTGTCTTGATGAGAATAAATTCAGTCCAATTCAATATTTTTCAGTTTCAGTTATTTATTATCATCGGCTCGATAACTGGGAGCCCGATCGCAAGCCGACGCAAACCAGTTCCGTATCCTGTTCTACGCCATCTCTTCAGCGCTACGCTATCATAAACGCTTTCCGGGTTATTTCCTCTTCTCTCATTCGATCTAGGTGTCCATTCCACCGGAGGAGTCTACCGAGCTTAATTTTTGTCAAAATATCTGCTTCCAGATTGCATTCAGTTTATGATTTCAGCGTCTCCGACATAGTTCTTTCTTACATAAAGGGCCAACAATTCTGCATACGATTTTCGAACGCGCCTAATGCGTGAGTAATGGCAGAACCATCGTCCTGTATAGCAGCAGCTTAGAAGTTATTGTAAAGTTTCTGGATTTAAAAGGCTTTGACTGACTATATTAAACTCTATTGGCTATGAGCAGCCACCCTTGTATTTCTTCTTCTCTGTTGTGAAGGATTGCCCTAAACTTCAAATTCACCTAATTGTTTGACCAAATGTCCTCTTCGCGGTCGAAGCCACCATGTACTTTATTTTTCCTTCACTAATGTGCAGCCTCAGATTTTGTGCTGCCTGCTAAGTCTCGATGAAGAAATCGTGTACAAATTGTTCGGCATCTGTTTCTGGCTGGACTTGATGGCGATGGTCGCTGCTGTTAGTGTGCGTGTCAGAGTTGGATTGCTTTCTCCAACCCCAGGTTGAAGAAGAGGCAGGCCAAACGACCCCTTTCGAAGTCCATTGTTGATATTGATTGGTCTGGCTAGCGATCCGGCTATTTTAACCTGACTTGTTATATTGGCCGTGGTCAACCTACATAGTCTAGTTAATTAACTTGGAATTCCGAATTCTGTCATGGTTTTTTAATAATTCTACGATGACTTTATTGTCGTAGGTGGTCTTGCAGTTTATAAATATATGATAAGTTGGAATATTCCAAAAAATGCAAAGGTTTTTCATTAAAAGATGCTTCTCCCTTCCTAATAACACGCCAAACTATGTTCTCAATATTGAAACTGGACTAAGAAAAGCTTATATTACGACACTAAAACTCCACTTTAAATACATCCAAAGGGTAAGCCCGCTCCCTGAAAACAGACTGCCAAGAAGACTTATGGATATCATCGTGAGAAAAAAGATCTACTGGGCTGACAAATGATCAGAACTCTTTAGTGATCTGAACATTCAGTTTGACTGGAACACTAAGTCTGAATGGAAGGCACTGCACGCAGAAACTTGCGAAAAACTTGTAGAAATGCATTGGTCGGAACACACTAATAGAGCTCTACAATCACGATTCCATGGTGAATATTGCAACTTGAACTATACTGAGGTACCAAACTATTTCAATGATAGTAACTCGCGTGAAATGATAAGTATGGTATTAAAGTCCAGGTGTAGATTGCTCAACCTCAATGCACGAGCATTTAAAAATAATACGGATGGAATTTGCACGATCTGCAACCTTGACGCTACTGAAAATACGTATCATTTTGTAGGAGTGTGTCCTTGTTTCCGAACTTACAGAAAAAGATTCCTTGGAAGCGAAAAACTTAACCGTGATCAGTTCCTAGAAATCCTGAATGGCCAAAACTATTTACAACTTTACAATTATTTAAAAAACGCTTTAAGGTATAGAAAACTAATAATTAATGAATATTCTTAAAAAATACACCAATCCAACGCTGAACTTACTTAAGTAAACAATTTAACCTGACAGGCAACATAATATGTTATTGTCATTCATTTAATTTATATTATTACGAAAACCATGAAATTGTTAATATTCAGAAAATAAAATTTTTTATCTATCTATCTATCTATTCCAACTATTCAGGCCAATAACTATCATTAATTATTATAGAGTGGTAGCGCTAATTTTCACCGTTACAGTTGCAAGAGTCCCATTTTTTTTAAATGAGTAAGATCGAAATGCACACATGTAGAAGGTAGAAGCTATTCAACAATCAAACTTGGATTTTCCGACTTTCCATGTGACAATTCTGTTTATTAACGCCACCTGAAAATGGACATCATCACTAAAAAAGTTTTTTGAATAAAATATTGATGATATTGATTGATTGATTAATCAATTGTTTTAATCTCCTTATGAGTGAAGATACGAGTGTCGTTCTTGCTGATGGACTAGCTTAAGTTTTCGGGTTTTCGTTAACACTACAAACTATAGCAGCAACATTCACTATTCTATGGTCTTGAGCTATGCACACGGTTTCGATTCTTCACATCAGGTAGCTACCCCAATAACTCAAATTTTCCAGGTGTTTTACGACGCGTCAGTGACCCGTTTTGACTTTTTTGGTTGCAAAAATCGAAACGAATAAAGATATTGCCTTAATTTTAAAATTTCCAAGGCTATAAAAATTGTGACTTTCAAAAAAAAAAACTGCCGTTTTCTTAGTATACTGCCCAAAATTAACTGCATTCACTACTTCTCTGCAATTCAAAACGTTCAATATTACTTTGACCCTCATTATAACTTCTCTATTAACTGCAGTTATTCGAGCGGTTGCATGTGACTGTTCAAAAAATCTTCTTGCTGTGTTTCCGTCATTAGTGTTTTCAAACCCTTGGTTTATCCACCGCGAAAACGCCTTTGGATCTCTTGTTTTCTTCTTTTTTTCCGCCTCCTTGGTCCTAATCGATTCATCAGTACCTTCTCCTTCTTGTCGAAGAGTATACACAAGCTTTAAAATAAATTCCATGCATCTGATTCTAGCGTGCAGAGATTCCATATTCGTAATTATGTCCGTCCTCAATTGATTCATCTTAATGGTTTATGCTCTAGAGAAATAGCCAGTTGCATTCCTCCACTTAAACAGATCAACCGTAAAACTCGCGCTTCTAGGAATGCTCATCAATATACCCTCGAGCCTAACTTCGGTCGTACTGTCAAGTTCAGAGATTCGTTCTTTAGCCGTACTATGTATGCGAATGTGGAATGCCTTGCCACACTCTTGTCTTTCCCAGCCATTGCAATATTCAGGAATTCAAAACCAATGTGCACCGACACCTCTTTTCAACCCCTCTCTCCCTTTCCTAGTGCTCACACTGTGTCTACATAATAAGGGTTATTATCCCTTTGAGTGTGCGCTTATTATAAAAAAAAAAAAATTGAAGTTCTGTTGTGTCCTTTTGCATATCGGACATGACCGCGTAGACTTTGTTTCCGTTAATTCGTTTAATACTTTTCCGTCTATCATAGTTTAAAAGAACTCGTGATTCACAGTTATAGTTGTTTCTTCATTAAGTTTATATATTATTGGTTGAATATCTGCTATTTGACTTTTAATATTATTGACTGTGGTATTTATGATGTCACTAGTCTCTTTAACATATTGGAACATAATGAACAAATGCATTATTTATATAAAATTTTATTACAGGATTAAAAAAATTAGCTCCAAAACTCTTGAAAATCTTAGGTAATAAACATAAAACAAATTGATTTACCTTTTTTTAAATAGAATCATCTTTTTTTAATCCACAACACACAAAACACAGAAATCGTAATTCCAAAGAATTTTCCATGGAAAAAAAGGGGAAAAAATGACGGACTTCATCAATTCAAATCTCCCTAGCTCAGTTCGATGCAAAATGACGCAGTTGATCTTTTGGATTTATGTTAAGAAATATACAAGGATTCTGAATCAGTTGAGGTCTTAGCACCACTCGTTGAACCTTTTTTTTCTATACAATTTGAAGTCGAAAAAGTGTGCAAAAAGTAGTGTTTCCAAAAACATTAAATTAAACAATTAAAAAATATTTTTTTTTTTTAATTATCGATCAAAATAATGGCACAGCATATTATGAAAGCAAAAACGAAAAGCGTTAAAGTTAAGAAAAAAATAAAAAAAAAGTATCATCATACAATATCTTCAACTTTAGCCTACTCTATAAGGCACACCAATAACCCGAATTGAATAATTTTTTCGATTACTCGAGCTCCAAGTATTTGTGAATCCAGTTAACTAAAATTTTTTACATTATGGACCCACTCGAAAAATGAATATTGCAAGCAGTTTTGCATAAACGGCCCACTGACGGTGACGGTGTAATAATGCTTGAAATTTGAGAAAGATTCATATTTTTTTTTGTGATTTTTAACAATTTCAATGCGCACCCATTATTAGTAATAATGCAACATTTGCAAACAAATTTTGTTTTTCTTAATAAATTGAATTTAAAACTTTTTTTACTTTAATAGTTACTTTAAAAATTAAGTTGTTTTTTAAAAATTAAACTTGAAAATTGTAGTTTTAAGAATGATTTCCCAAATAAAACTTTTATGGTTTTGTGGGCTAAATGTTACATTTAATTTGTATCTTCCACAGAATTTCTGTTCCTATTAAAAAACAAATGAATCTTCATATTTGAAGACACAATTTGGTTTTATTTGAACTTACTTTCATTGAACTTTCTGAAAATGAAGCAATATAATTTGACTTTTAAATTGACATACGTAGAGTTTTTGTTACCAGTGGTGTCATCTTTTACTAAAAGAAAACTTATTTTGATTTCTAGAAACGAACGCACAATAAAGTCAATCAATCAAACTAGGAAACATGAAAATACTTCGTTCCATCGGAACTACTCTTCTAAATAACTTGGTTTACATCTTTTTGAAAATAAATAATTTTTTGGAGATGAAGTTAACCCTATTTCAAAAGATATTGTCTAAGATTGAAAAGTTTGTTCTAATATTATGATGGGGAGCTGGTCGAAATGTTGTTTTTTTAAATACTGTATGATCAAAATACCTTATCTCAAAATTCTTTATTTCAAAATGCTGTTAATAGGCTAAAAAATAAAAATCGTTTTGATAATGTAAGAAAGTGCAAGACAATTTTATCAAAACCAAATCGAAGCCATCTGCGTTGGTGATAACTATACAAAAATATATGCTTCGACGAAACGATGAGTTTTAATCATTTTGTAATCGCAATTGTAATTGGATGTTGCTGCAACTTTCTTGTCTTTTTTAAAAGTATAATAATTTAAAAATGTCGATAGTTCTAAATTCACATATTAATGCAAATATTTACAGCCCATCTGCATTGAGTCGTTATTAAAGAAAATAAACAAACAAAATTTAAATTTACCAAATTAGTCATTATCTTTGAAATAAAAATAACATCGTTAAATTTTTAAGGTTTTGGTGGCTCTAAAACAATTTGATTTTTATTGATCTTAATTAAATCTTAGTAGATTTTTATTAAATTTTTAATCTACCTAGTAGTTACCGCTAGTAGTTACGCTGATGACATTAAAATTTTCAAACGTATTGATTCACTTGACGACTGATCTAAATAGTTTTCGTGAATGGTGTTTTATAAATAAGCTTTTACTAAACATAGACAAATGTAAATTAATGTGTTTTACACGCAAACAAAATGTTTTCACTTTCAATTATCAATTAGACTCTTCTTATTTGACTAAACTCTCTACTTTCTCTGACCTAGTTATTATTCTTGACTCAAAATTAACTTTTACAAATCATTATGACTATATTATTAAAAAAGCAATTAAGACACTCGGATTTATAAAACGGTTTTCACATGATTTTCGCGACCCTTATATTCTTAAACTTCTGTATATATCATTTGTAAGACTAATATTGGAATATGGCTGCATAATATGTGCTCCCTTTTATTCAGTCCATATAAACAGAATAGAAGGAGTACAAAGAAGATTCCTGCGCTTCTGCCTCCGTTTCTTCCCATGGTTCAATAGGCTCGAACTTCCACCCTACAATCATAAGCTCACGCTCATAAATCTTCCATCGCTTTCTAAACACAGAGAGTACATTCAGCTGTGCTTTATTATAAAATTAATCAATGGGTCAGTCATATCACCATCAATTTTGGAACAATTAAACTTTATTTATAGCCGTTCAAATATTAGAAGACAAGTTCCTTTACGTCCTATATCAAGCAGATCGAACTATGATAAAAACAGTCCCCTCAACCAATTGATTTCAGTTTACAACAAGTATTACTTTTTGGTATATTCCGTAAGCGATGATTTTAAAAGTAAAACATTTACAGTAAATTTCTTCCATACCTCTGTTTAGCTTTTTTTTTTTTTTACAATTAGCTTAAAGCATTGTAAATCTAAAAATAAATGTAATATTAGTCTTAAGTTATAACGTTACTTTGTTTACGAATTCAATAAATAGAATAGTGTTAGAAAGAACTAGGTAGCATTTATTCAGGTCACTTGGGCGTATACTCATTTTTTTTCAAATACATTATTCTATTCTTTAACAAATTTCCAAATGCA
Source organism: Eupeodes latifasciatus (assembly GCA_920104205.1). Taxonomy (NCBI): domain Eukaryota; kingdom Metazoa; phylum Arthropoda; class Insecta; order Diptera; family Syrphidae; genus Eupeodes; species Eupeodes latifasciatus. Next base: position 101,519,205 of record OV049924.1, on the reverse strand, counting down.
ATACCTATTACCTATACACATTTTGTTACTTAAATAGCTTTAGAAATAATACTCCCAGTCTCATTTTCTTACATACAAGCTTAATATTTGCTTGTCTCATCGTAAGGATTTGTTTCAATATGCCTCGTGGACACATACATACATATGTTTATCTTTACCTATCAACTTAGTTAAAAAAAAAGGAAAAGCCATTAAAAAAACAGCATGTTTACAAATGTTTTTAATAATATTTTAATTTTATATATCCATCTACAATATATTGAAGCTAGAGTGATTATTCAATTTAAGAAAAAGTTTATAAAACCCAAAGTTTGAACCTCAAAATTTACATTTTTAATCCAAACAAAATCATAAAAGCTTCAAAGAAAAATCGCTTACCACTATGAATTAATAATAAACATAACAACATTAAAATATTTACATATACAATCATAAGCTAGGCATAGGTACTTTGCCTTGTGCTGTATATATCCAAACCAATCATATCCCTAGATTTTAATGGTATTCTATTATTCAAACAATTTCGCCCACAATTATAGCACTTTGTTGAATTTATTCAAAAACGAAAAATTAATAAAAATAAAACCATGGCAATGATTGGAAAACAAATTAGATTTTCACAAATGGAAAAGGTTTTACAAAAACATAAATATCCATAATAATATACACATACGTATTCATAATGTTTTTATTTAAATTTTTACCTACAATATAGCTTTTAATTAATTGACGAACAAATTTCATACAAAAACAATATTTCGTGCGGTCCCACAACCACACAATAGCCTTTAGAGCTTCAGAGTGCGCCTTTTATGTTGGTTTAACTCTTTGTTTGCAATATACGAATAGATATTTCCGTTTACACATACATACCGATAGATACAAATACATCCAAATAAATATACGAGTATATCAGCTTCCAATAAATAAAACACTTGTTTTATATACGAAAATTGAAATATACACTACTCTACTCGTAGTCTGTTCTGCAGGATGTGTTTTTGAAATTCAAACAAAAATCCCAGAAATACTCTCGTACAGTGGAAATATAATTTAAATAGTTTGTTATTAAATATGCGGCTACAAAATGATATCCATTTAATTGAGTTTATTTAACGTTGGCAGCTGTGCGGTATGCTACCGAAATTGTGTGAAGGATTATTATGGTCAGTTTTATTAAATTTCCACAATAAATAACAAAAAATGTATTTTAAGAATTTTTTTTAGAATGTTTCAACTTTCAACAAGATACATTCATTTACACTCTGATGCACTTGCTAAAGGACAACTAATTTAAACTTTTATAAAATTAGCTTGGTTATTCGTTATAACAAAAATATGATATTTTTTTTATAAAGCTACTTTTATAAAATATCTTATTAAAAATAAAAGTTTCTTTAAGTCAAGTTTAATAAAATACTCAGTTCCTTAAAAGTGTAAAAACGTTTCATTAGATGTCTTAAGGAAAACTATTGGTTACTCTTGAAAAAAGTTGTATATTGTACACATTGTAGATAATGTTTTTCTACACAGAAAACATAATGACAATTCTTTCATACATTAAGTTTAATAGGGCCCATACACTACACAAACTGTTTGAGCAAACGAATTTATTTTGCTGTTGTAAAAATGTTTGTGCAAACTGTTTGAGTAGTGTGTAGCGATGATGCGTGTTTGCGCAAGCGGTTTGAACAAAAACAAAACTTTTGAATTTTCCGTGCCTGCATAAACATGTTTTTGTTGTGTGTATTGAATTTTGCTCAAACCGATGCCAATTTCCATAGAGTTAACATGAATTAACAAGATGAACAAATTTTTTGGACTGAATTTATTGAACTTTATAAAAGTTTACCGGTATTGTGGTGTGTAAAAAGTAACGAATATTGCAATCACTCATTGCTCCGTGAGTGAGTGAGATGAAAAACGTCACCCAACTAATATCTCTCAAACAAACATGTTTGTGTAGTGTGTGGCGAAACTACATATGTTTGCTCAAACACACGTTTAAACAAACGTGTTTGCGTAGTGTATGGGCCCTATAAGAAACAATTCGTTGACAGTATACATGTAACTTCATTTCTGACAATGAACTTTTTTTTAGCATCATACAATTTTGTAAATGTCAAAAAACTGTTAACTAATGATTTAATAATTAACTTGGGCGCTTACATGGTTGCCAAAAAATCTAAAACTTTATTACAATTTATGTTAAAAAATTTCAGCAGACTTGTGACAGTTAATTGTAAGAAATTGATAAATTTCCTTCCAATTGTTTTAACACACAATTTATTTGTCGGCTAAATTTTGGATAATTGTCAGACATTGTAAGGCCTAATAATATTGTAAGGTTAGCCAATTCTATACACTTAGCTTTTATCGCTAATGCTATTTCGAAATTCACTATGTCGCACTCAAAGAAGAAAGAACCATGTGTCAATATAAGTTAGGTGAATCTTCCTAACTTTCTAATTAGCGACCGATTGCACTTACGGCCCTTCTTTCCAAGTTCATGGAACTACGACTTTCGTAGCACTAGGTCCACTGGTGATCTCATAGTTATTCTTACCGAATAGTGGAGCAAACCTTTACATAGTTTTAGAGAAAGTAAGATTATTGCACTTGATATTTCAAAAGCATTTGATAGAGTTTGGCATCAGGCTTTCTTATTGAAAATGCGTGCTTTCGGTTTTCAGGAGTCTCTTCTGCACTGGATTAACAATTACCTTTATGATCGTTCAATACAAGAAGTATTGGATGGATTGAAGTCTCAAAACCACAAAAAAGTGGTGTGCCACAGGGTTCTGTTCCATCTCCAACACTCTTTCTCATTTTTATTAATGATTTCCTGTCTGCAACTTCTGATCCAATACATTGTTTCGTTCGCTGCCGATAGTACTCTTAGCTTGTCATATTCGTTTTCAGATTCACATTCCTCTTCTTCGGATGTGGAACTGTATCGACAAATATGACAAGCTCATTAAATCCCGACCTAAACAGCATTATACAATGGGGAATAAAAAAGAGAATAGAATTTAATGCTTCCAAAACCCAATGCTGTCTTGTATGTGTATCACCCATCACCCCTTGTGGAACGATAACACACGCGATGTCGCCAAAAATTCCGCAAGCCTCTTACTTAAGTCTCTTGGACAGTACTGAACTTAGAGCATTTAAATTGATTGGTGGTAATTTCATTATTGGTTCATTTACGTCGCTTGAAAATTGTTGTAAAGTTTCTTGTCTCACCCTTTTTTTATCGCTATTTTGACGGTTTATGCTCTAGAGAAATAGCCAGCTGCCTTGTTTCCCTTAAACAGTTCAACCGTAATACTTAAGCTTCTAGGTATACTCATCAGTATAACTTCGAGCCCAACCTCGGTCATACTATCAAGTGCAGAGATTCGTTCTTTAGCCTTAAGACATGTGTCTTTCCCAGTCATTGGAATATTGACGAATTCAAAACCAATGTGCACCGACAACTCCTTTTAAACCCTCTCTCTTTTTCCTAAAGCTCACAATGTGTCTTTGCATAATAAGGTTAGTAATATCACTTTAAGTGTGCGCTTATTGTACAAAAAAAAAAAAAAACGCATGACTTAAGCTAAGATATGTACCACATCATTGGAAAATAGTTGAAGTCATTGTTTTACCTAAACAAGGTAAGCCTCCAACCAGTTTTGTAGAAACTTCTACTAAAAAGCCTCAGCTAAATAATAGAAGAATTAAAATTAATTCCTAACCATTAGTTTGGATTTCGAAAAAATAAAACGTTCCACGGTAGACTAAGTACATCGAATTACGGATGTGTTATAAAAGGTACTTGAAGAAAAAAAGTATGCTTCGCTGTATTCTTAGATATTGCTCAAGGCTTTGACCAAGGTGTGTGACTTGGGGAATTGATTACAAACCTCTAAGCAATACTACGATATACGGTACTAACCGATTTCTTAAAGTACGGTATACGTACGGTGACCATCCGTTCATTATTATAATGAATAGTTCATTATTTGAAGAAAATGTTCATTATGATATATTGTGTGTCGGAAAACATAAAAATGTTCATTATTTTAGAAATTGCTCATTATTTCTTCATTATCTTATGATTTTTTTCTTTAAGGAAAGCCTAAGCTAAAAACCATTAAATGTTTAATGAAAACGTTCCCTTGCATCATAACTCGTAGTGTTTCTTTTTCGGAACACTTATCCTACTGTCACAATTACAAAAATCAGATCATATTATACATCCTAACATACAGGCGAAGTTAAACTTATACTCTTAAGCACTATTCACATGATCACGACCAATGACCAACGAATGAACGAATATTCGTCGATTTTGACATTTCTTTGACATGAGAGTTTTTAATTCGTCGCACAGCCGAACACCATTCACCACCGAAACCAAAACAAGAATGACTTTTTTAGGTTACGCGCGTTTTTTTTTATTCGTTGCGAGTGTGGATAATGTGGAAAGTGGAACGCGAATAAAGTTAGACAGTTCGTATCAACTACAATTTTTTTCGCGACGAATAAATTTGTTTTCTTAAATTTATTAATACATAATTTATATGATATTGAAAAGTAAAAGTATGCATCATAAATCAAATAGAAACTATATTGCTATCGTTTTGTTAAGAATTTGTGTGGAAATATGTCTTCAAACGTATATAAACTCACACTTTGTAATTCATTCGTCGTTCGTTGGTCGCGCTCATGTGAATGCTGCTTTACACTTGCGTACAGGATGACTTTCACCACTGGAAATTAATTTTACCATTGAGTTTTACTGACCTTGGCAATGGTAAAAATATCTTTCAGTGAATGTGAATGAAACTCATCTTTTTTGCATTTGGACTAGTTATGGCATTTTGCAAAAGTAATTTTGAGAGTGCACTCCGACTGTTGGAATTATTGCATTGTTGAAAAATCCTTCACTCCAAAAATAAATGAAGAGTAAGGATTACACTCCTTCCTGGGACAAAGTGGAGTTAATTTAATGTATTTTATGAAAAAGAGCAGCAATATTTCAATTAATGGCACTGATGTTTTCGACGAGTTTTCATGTGTACAAAATTATGTTTCTTCAGAAAAAATTGTTGAATGGAAGGAGAGCCAAATGAGTGCTGGAGATAGGTGGGTTGAAATTTTCAAGTTTTTCAATGAAAAAATGATACAGTATGAAATCATTTCAAAAATCGTTGAGTTTTGTTTATGCTTTGCTGGATCTAATGCCCCTACAAAGACAGTTTTCTCAATTTTAAAGAATGTATGGACAAACGAAAAAACAATATGAAAATTGAAACAATCAGGTCCATTTTAATTTGCAAATGCAATTAAATTGCATAGAATTTAAGAATTATTTAAAAGGAAAGCCAGAATTAATTAAAAAAATGTATTCTTCCGAAAAGTACTTATTTAAACAATACATATTAATAAATTTTAATTCGACGAGCCAATATGATAATAATAATATGATATAAAAGAGTTTAAGGTTTTGTTTATTTTTTTTTGTAAATAAGTTAGAGACTGAAAGAATCTGTGTTATTTTTATGTTTGTTTTGTTTATTATCGATGAAAGTTGCTTTTTTGTTTATTTTATAAATATACCTAACTATACTATATTTATTAATTAATTTATATTATAATATATTTATTTACTATTACTCAACGAAATAAAAAAAAAATCTTGAAAACTGGTCAACAGTTTTCATTTTTTGGGTACTGTTCATTATTTTGTCTCGGAAAATATGGTCACCGTAGGTATACGACGAAAATGACTCTAAACATTGGAAAATAGAATCCGGTGTACCGCAAGGAAGTGTCCTAGGACCAACCTTGTATCTTTTACTAACAAGGAATATTTCAGTAGATATACATAACTACCATCTTTGCTGATGATACTGAAATATACATACATAAGTTTTAAATAGATCAGGGGCAAAGTCCTTGGTGGAATAATAAATGCAACTTGGTATATAAGAATTAGCGGTCTACGTGCGTCGTGGTTTTCACACTAAAATGTTTACAAAAGTGATTAAAAAACACGCTGTATATTCAGCGACTACAAAGCCATACCAACTCTGAAATGAAGATGGTCTTAAATGTACGAGATAATTTTTGGAGATTAAGAAAAACCTTATGAGCTGATAGTCTAACATCGATGTATTACAACTATAAACTTCTCCTAAGGTGAATTATAAATATTGTTAAAAAATTGTACGAAATCGATGCTCACGTCTTTTTTTAACATCTTAGCCTAAAATGCTACGTCAGAAGCTTCTTCAATTATTTAATAAATAAGATGGCACAACAGCTGGTAGAGAACCAGGGCCTTAAGCCTGACAGTTCTCAATCATTCCTGTGTGCTTGTAGTATCAGATATAGAGTTAACCTACAGTTTTTATGCAAATCCAAACGGCTAATTTGAAAAAGCACTTTGTATGACATGAACTAGTCTTAAAGGATTTTTCAATTCTACAATTATTACTTATCGATAAAATCGTCAGCAACAAAACCGGACATCAAAAACATTCTACATGACAGGAAGCTTTGATATGGTTTAGAATATCTACCTTCTCTCTAAAAACCGAAATTCTATACATTCCAAAATTTCCATTCCCAATAAAAAAACCTAATTCCTTAACTTAAATGAAATTAATTTAATATCAAAACTCAAAGTAAAAATCTAGACGAACAAATGGACAAAATTGTTTGAACCTTTTGTTAACTAGGAAGAAAACAAAACAATTTCGAAACTCCTAACCCTAATTTATTCCAATGAGTTGTGTACCTAATGAGCATTGTTTGATAAAATTTATTATGGAATTTAAGGAGTTTTCTTACCTAATCATCTAATGAGCCCTATGCTTATAATCAAACCAACTAATATAGGTCATTATGCTGGTAGTTTTATAAGTATTTCCATTGATTTTTTCATGAATAATGCTAACCTAACATAAATCTTACCTCCCCAAATACTTAAAAACCTACAGAGCATTCTCCGAGACACCATTTGTAAGCTTTAACTACGACAAAATCTGCATTAAAGTCAACTGACTGAAAAGAAAAAAACCTTCATTAAACTTATTGTTTTTACTTTCACCATTCAGCACCTTCAGTCTGACCCTTAACCAACATGTGCTAGTTCCTGCAAAAAAAAAGCTTAGTTAGAACCCCATCATACGCTACCTATAAGTACCTCATGTCCTTAATTACTTTCTTTCATCATATAGCAAGATATAAACACGTAATATCTACAATTCTACATAGGTATACCAAAATGTGGCCTTATGTATGTATATATAGTATCGGTCATCGGAAGGAGAACTTACAACCATATAAGAGTATAGTACTCGTAAGAGTTGAAAACGACTTTTCAACTGTCGTTGCCGGTCCTCTATAGGTACGGTACATTACATATTGTATATTCCCAGTTCAACTCACTATGTTTGTTCATACTCACTTCGTCTTCGTGACACGACACCCATCATCACCATGTCATTCAACCCCCATGACATAAATGCATTTTAATTAACGCTCAACCAACGACGCCACATCCACATCACCTCAACGCTCAACCTGAACCTCAACTACCACTGACTGCTGCCTTCTATACTATACTAGGTATAGTATGATGTGTTATGGGACCTAGGCAGGAACTTAGGATTGGGACTGGGAATGAATGGGAACCTAACTTGTGCTGTTGTTCCACTAAATAATGAGGTTTTCAAGCACTAAAGCTTAGACCTCAAACCTCAAAATGGGAAATGTTCTACTTTTCTAATATTTTGTTTTTTTTTTTTTTGTTATTTTTGCTTAAACAAAATTTGCGGATTTTGTTTTTCCTTTTTTTCAAACTGATAAGAACACGTAACCGTAAAACCACACGTAGATAATCAAATTAAAAAATGAAAATGACAACGACAACGACAAGTCGTCTGCCCGATAAACAACTTCAATAAAAAGGAATGACTTCAGCAAGTTGGTGATTAATTCGAAATATTGTTCGCAGGGTCACCTGGTGTTGCTTAATGTAGTGCTTTTGACTTTGAGTCCGGTAATAAAAAAAAAATTATTTTTACATAAATTCCTTAAAGCTGATTGCTATTTTATTTTTAAAAAATAGCGTCTTCTTTCGTGTAAAATAGTATTTCAACTATAACAAGTGAAAGTGAAAACGCAAATTTAGAATTAATAGACTATTAACACCTTGTTTGTAATAAGTCAAAGTTCAAATGTAATGGTTACATAATATATTTGAGATTACGTTAACCTTCGTAATTTGTTGCTTCCTAAAATTACTTACAATTAGTGATGCAATAGAACTAAAATAAAATGGATTTCAAATACTCACGGTGATGTTTTGAATTTTATCCATCATAAATCAGTATTCCCAAGTCATGTGTCCTTATAAAAAAAAAGCTTAATAACATTTATATATCGATTCCAACAATTATGAGCAATTTTAATTCCCTAAGTCATTCCTTTTTGGATTCTTTTGCACTCTTACTCAACAATTTAAAAACCTACCATATACCATTATATTGGACTTCGAAATAATTTCGACAAAACTTGATTTTGACGGAAAGCTTCACTTATACTTTCTAACACTTTCTAAAAAGTACCCTAAAATTTGTGTGAATCAAAAAATGCTATGGTGGTGCCAAAAAGGTCAAGTTCAGTAATATGTACAAAATTTAAAAACTGTTTTCAGCGGTTTCGAGATTTGGTGAAAAACAAACTGAACTGAAGCATACTGAGTCAATCAATGTATTGAAACAATATATTTTGGGTGGACGAAATTTGTTATTTTTCCGTCATAATGTAAAAATGATTTGTATAGATTTTTCTTAGTAACTCACGATAATTTAACTTTTTTACAAAAAGATCCAAGAACAACTTTCAGACAAAACAATTACCTACAAAACTGAATATTAGATATTAGTTCTAAAGTTAAAGCGGTCCAAAATTAAATTTTCCTTCAAAATAAGTGTTGAAAAGGTTGGAGTTTTTCTGTGGTTACTCAAATATCTAAGTTTTTTTTGTAGTGCTATAAAAAGCCTTAAAAAGAAATTTCGAACAAATTGTTGCAAATTTTTCCAATCTCACCAAACTTTTTTACGGTTAAGTAATTTCTAGGAATTAAGAAATACTTGTCCCTTATTCATTATTAAGGGCTTTAATGAAGTGGTTGTTCAGGGTACTACAAACCCATGATATTTGTGATTCCACTGAAAAAATTCAAGTGTTCTATCTCCAATTAAGAAATGCTTATCTTTAGACCGCTTAAATGGTGCACACGATCAGATATCAGTAAGTGACAGATATTGGACAGTTTGTGGAAAAGTGACAATTTTCAAAAATAAAGAATCAATGTGACATATGCCAACAGTCCTAGGTTCTAATTTTGTAGTTTTTGGGTAGAAAAAGAGCTAAATTCTATATAATTTTTAAATATTTATAATAGATAAAACTTTAAACTTTATTTATCTTCATTAATATATAAATAAATTAACTATATTTAATTTGTATGAATAAATAATTTACCAAATGCTTTCTTTCCGTTTCAGATAAAGTAAGTGAACATTTAGCTTCAGTTAAATTATTGAGTAAGTAGATCTGTATTTATGACACAATTAATTAATTAATTAATTAATTTAAATTTTCTATTGTTTCTATCTTTAACTTAAACAATGTTTTGTATGCTTTAATTTCGAAGATTGCGCCTTATTGATAGTAACATACAAAATTATTCAAGTCAGTCAAAAAAGTTTTAAGTTGACATTAATACTTTATTTTTTTATTTTCCGCGTAGGAATTGAATATATCTTTTAAAGGGTTCTCCAATCAATGCAAACCATTAGAGATATTTCAAAAATTTTACTATCGACTTGAAACACAATTAAAATATTTAAGAATGGAGCTTCGATCGTTTGGCCACTGTGGTCACGTTTCCAGCGATTAACTCGTTCGACCCAATTTTCGATATCTTGTCCATACATTTCGGCCGAAAAGGCCGGTACTCTCGCGTCTGCCCTTGTCAGCTTGTTGGCATAAATGACCTCACGTAGCCTTACAGAAAATATGAAATAGAGGACTTTAAACCGCACAAAAGAGGTGCTTGCTTCAGATAACAAGCTCATTAATATTACTCTTCAATTAATCAATTGTAAGATATGCTGCGTTCTGTTGGAACCACATTTGGTCAAAGTGAATATTTAACAATTTTAGCCCAAAAATTATACTTGGCTTGTTGACGAATCCATAAAGCCAAAACTAAGCTTCGTCACTTAAAAAAAAAAAACATTGTTCAAGTTGCGACTCCAAATTCCGATAGACAAGTTTTAAAATTTGTAGTCGTTATTGTACAATTCTATGATAAAAATGTTGAGTTTACTAAATACATTAAGGTTGAGTACAAAAATTAAGTTCTAAGTTGTCAAATCCCTTTTGGGAATCCCGCTACTTTCGTTGAGTAAAAAAACATAGCAAGCAAAAATAAGTCTAGGAAACGCACTTATAAAGTTGAAATGCCAGAAAGTTAGAAGTTATATAGATAGCGGAAGGCTGTTTTCAAATATCAGTTAAAAAATACTCATGTTGCTATTAAGTACAGTTCAAAAAGTGTTTTGAAAGGTTTTTTAAGAACATTGTTTTATTCGAAATATTATATTGAAGACGTACTGAAAAATCGTTTTAGATGCTTTGTCCGTTTCCTCAAAATATGAAATAGAAGTTGCAACTTTTCACGAACTAAGTCTATTTAAAAAATTAGTTAAACTTCATTTTCTATCGGGTGATTTTTTAAGAGCTTGAGAACTTTTAAAAAAAAAAAACGCATAAAATTTGCAAAATCTCATCAATTCTTTATTTGAAACGTTAGATTGGTCCATGACATTTACTTTTTGAAGATAATTTCATTTAAATGTTGACCGCGGCTGCGTCTTAGGTGGTCCATTCGGAAAGTCCAATTTTGGGTAACTTTTTCGAGCATTTCGGCCGGAATAGCCCGAATTTCTTCGGAAATGTTGTCTTCCAAAGCTGGAATAGTTGCTGGCTTATTTGTGTAGACTTTAGACTTGACGTAGCCCCACAAAAAATAGTCTAAGGCGTCAAATCGCATGATCTTGGTGGCCAACTTACCGGTCCATTCCTTGAGATGAATTGTTCTCCGAAGTTTTCCCTCAAAATGGCCATAGAATCGCGAGCTGTGTGGCATGTAGCGCCATCTTGTTGAAACCACATGTCAACCAAGTTCAGTTCTTCCATTTTTGGCAACAAAAAGTTTGTTAGCATTGAACGATAGCGATCGCCATTCACCGTAACGTTGCGTCCAACAGCATCTTTGAAAAAATACGGTCCAATGATTCCACCAGCGTACAAACCACACCAAACAGTGCATTTTTCGGGATGCATGGGCAGTTCTTGAACGGCTTCTGGTTGCTCTTCACTCCAAATGCGGCAATTTTGCTTATTTACGTAGCCATTCAACCAGAAATGAGCCTCATCGCTGAACAAAATTTGTCGATAAAAAAGCGGATTTTCTGCCAACTTTTCTAGGGCCCATTCACTGAAAATTCGACGTTGTGGCAGATCGTTCGGCTTCAGTTCTTGCACGAGCTGTATTTTATACGGTTTTACACCAAGATATTTGCGTAAAATCTTCCATGTGGTCGAATAACACAAACCCAATTGCTGCGAACGGCGACAAATCGACATTTCACTGTCTTCAGCAACACTCTCAGAAACAGACGCAATATTCTCTTCTGTACGCACTGTACGCATTCGTGTGGTTGGTTTAATGTCCAATAAAGTAAACTGAGTGCGAAACTTGGTCACAATCGCATTAATTGTTTGCTCACTTGGTCGATTATGTAGACCATAAATCGGACGTAAAGCGCGAAACACATTTCGAACCGAACACTGATTTTGGTAATAAAATTCAATGATTTGCAAGCGTTGCTCGTTAGTAAGTCTATTCATGATGAAATGTCAAAGCATACTGAGCATCTTTCTCTTTGACACCATGTCTGAAATCCCGCGTGATCTGTCAAATACTAATGCATGAAAATTCTAACCTCAAAAAAATCACCCATTATAAGTGAAATTTGTCTTGTTCAAAGTGAATTCTATTCACACCGAATTAAAATCACAAAAACCGAAATGAATATAGAACTCGAAAATTCACTTTATTTTAACTTCGAAAATAAAAAAAAGAAATCGGTATCGATAAAAGTGGAATTTAGAACTCCAATTTTTATTTTAAATAGATTTCAATTTCATTTCGAGTCAAAGTAAAGTATAGAACATAACTGATTAAAATTTTTCCAAATTTCCACTTATTTTATCGGTTTAATTGGCACACGTTTTGGAGTTTATTGTAGTTTTAAAAAATTCTGATTGTTTAACTTTCCGTTGTTTGTCAAGCAGTGTTTTTTTTTTCTTAAGTTTAATTCTTTTAAGATGGCTTGAATTTTTTATAACTACTAAAACTGCTGATTGATTTCCGTTCACTCCAACTTTTTTCTTTATTTTTGCCACATAATCAAAAGAATGGTGGTACCCATGGCATGATGGTTGGACTGCCATGCCAGAGGTCTTGGGTTTGATCCCTGCCTGTGCCATCTAAAGTTTTTTTCACGGGTACTGCCTCTTGCGAGGAATTGACAAATTCTCCAAGAGTAATTCTTGTCATGAAAAGTGCTTTCTCAAATTATCCGTTCAGATTTGGGTTAAAAAAAACTGTAGGACCCCTCATCCTTGACAACTTTACTCGCACACAGGAATGGTTGTGAGCTGTAAGTCACTTGGCCCTAGTTCTCAATGGAGTGTTGTGCCACCTAATTTTCTTGTTTAAACTGCTGAGCGATTTCTGTTTACGCCAACTTTTTGTTTTAATTTTGCCACATAATCAGAAAAATGCAATGTACACCTTGAAATTGCTCGTCTTCAAGCTGCTGTTGTTGCGTTTTTTATCAAAAGTGTTGTCCAATTGGCACAATGACCATCAATTTTTGGAAAAATGTACTACATATCTTCAAAAATGTGTGTAAATTCAGTTGACTTGGATTGTTTATGTAATGATAACAGTCACATTCTGTTTGGTGTTTAGGCTACCCAGCACTCACTTTGTCAATACTTTCCAACATTGGTAAAAAAAACGTCACATTTTGATCCACGGAGGTCTCATATCGGTAAAGATTTCGATCAGGCAACAGCTTTCATTGTCAAAATAACTTATAATTTAAAAGAAATCACCAGATAGTCAATCCTGAATTCTTTCACAAGAACACATAGCTACTACATATACATTTCCTAAATTTCGTCAGCAAGGTCAAAACTACTACTACAGGCGAATACTAACTATTTAAGAAAAACAATGCCTCTGTGAACTTCTGAAATATTAAAAACAAAAGTTTTCGTCAAACAATCGATTTTTTTATTAATTATATTAGAGAAGTGGCTCCCTTAACTTTTCTGAAAAATATAAATCAGGAGTTACACATTTATTCTTCATATTTCATCTAATTAATGCCAAAATATCTTTCCATTTTTATTTTGTTTTCCCTTCAGTTCTGCACTTAAATTTTAAGTCAATAATTAAAATGATTTATTACCAATCTGTATTTTAATTTATTTTTAATTATCTAAACTATACAAATAGCATTATTTCTCGATTGCTCTCAAAAATAGAAATGGGAAGTTATAAATTAAACAATAATCCCTTTTTCGCTTTAATTATTTACCATCTGTCTTTCGTCAATTCCATCATGTGATGGCCCAACTTATCCTTAAAATATTTCCATCATTCATCGTTATATACCCATCAGAACTTTGACTTTGCCAAGTCCTCCTCGTACTAGTATACTAATATACCGTATAGCTGTTGTTATTTGGTTGTCAATGGGGGCCTTTTCTGAAAAGTGAAAATTTGTCAATAATCCTCCTTCGTAGTTATACATAATTACATAATATATTTCGTGACATAAATTACTTTCTTTTTTTTCGTCCTGTGCTTCTGGTCCAACATTTTTTTATTCGAGTATAGTTATCCTAAATTATACACCGAAAAATATCCTGTAGTATCTCCTGGTAGAAAGAATTGAAAAGACGAAAGAAATTATTATTTCTTTGCATATAAATAACGAATGTCGAGCAACCTACCTAACCTACTCTATAGATACTTCTGTGAAAACATAGGTACTACATTAAATGTATGAGACTGTTCTATCTCCCGACTGATTCCTTTATGAAATATTCATTTGAATAGAGAAATGAACGGTACATGGACTCTGGGATATGTTCCCTTTCCAGAATCAGCGTCGGGCTGTAGACCAGGGATAAAGAAGCGAAGCAAAAAAAAATCCCAGCTTGTTTGAACTTTAGTTTGAGGTTGGACTTAAATGGGGCAATGGTGGATACTTTTTTCAGTTTTTGTCTCATTTTTGTACTCTCCTCGTACCTTACTCTCAAATTTTCAAGGATCAAATTGGATCTAATAAAATACAACTAAGGGTAATAACACAAGCCTCTTTGTCGACCTTTCAATCATTTTTATGTTACTTCTTTCTACCTTTAATGTCGTAGAGTCATTTTCATTTTCAAGACTTCTACCTATCTATAGAGCATTCATTTATGATTATCGGAGAAGGGATAGTCAAAGTCTGGTTGTGTAACATAATGGGGATGAATGTGTGTATCTATATTTTTGCAGAATAATGACTTTTTGAAATTTTATTATTTCATTGGGCAGTTTTTCTTACTTTCGTTGGAGAATTCAGCATATCTTTTCTACGAGTATCCTTTGAAAGGAAAGAATTAAAAAGGATTCCTTTTTATGAAAAGCATTTTTGCGTATACATACCTACCTCGGAGGTATTTTGCCCTTCTTTTAGCCAAAAGTGGAAGATGAAGAAGAAGAAGGAGCAGAAGGAGTAAGAGCTGCTAAAAATGTTCTGACAATTTGTTTGCCCGAAAATAGAATTGTGAGATAAATAAATGAGTAATAGTAGAATATTGAATAGGAGAATAAGGGTATATCTATAATACTTGTATTTGGAATTTGATCAACTGGAAACGAACGGGGAAGAAGACAGTAAGACTTTGTATTGAGTTGGGGTTTTACTTTGACAAATTTTACTTTTTTGTATCTTCTATCTTCTTAAAAAGGATCTAAAGGGGAAAGTTGTGGGTATACTTGAAAAAAAAAGATGAATTGAGAAAGGTGTATACTTATCTATCTATTTCGAAATGAAAATCGGTCTTAAATATTTTTATCTGCGATTTATATAAATTTAGTTATGATAAATGATATAAGTTGGTTGTGCTATAAGTATCTACGTTAAGTAAAGTTTCTGAAAATAGAAATCAAATAGTATGTTCAATCATATTCGAAGAATATAATAAAGGGTGTTTTTTAGGCGAGTGGCTTTCGAGCTGAAATAAAACGCATATAAATTATTGTCATGGCTAAAAATGTAGTTTTATTATAAAGATAAAAGTTTGCCATTATGTTAACGCAATTTTCAACGACTTTTTGCAGTAATTGAGGTCCTATGTCAACAATTACGCTCCCAATATTCTCCTCTAAGGCTTCAATCGTCTCGGGCTTAACTACGTAGACAAGTGACTTAACATAAATCCACACAAAAATAGTCTAGCTGTGTTAAATCACCAGATCTTATAGTCCAAGTCAAAGGCCCACCACGACGTTAAATAATGGGCTCACCAAAAGTTTCCTCCAAAAAAGTGATACGTTGGTTGTATGGCATGAAGAACCGACCATCTTGTTGAAACCAAAAGTCATCATCCTGCAATTCAGGAACGAAAAAAGTCAATAACCACGGCTTTATATTGTTCCCCAATGACTGTTACTTTATGGCCTGCTTCATTTTTTGAAGAAAATATGAACCAATAAATCTCTCTGCCCATAGAGCTGTTTATAGAATGACTTTTTGAGGATGGATTTCGATCACTCCAGATACGACAAAATGAGCTACATCGCTGGACAAAATTTTCTTGTAAAAATAGGGATCGGAGACAATCTTGTTTTGGGCCCATTCACAGAACGTACTACGTGCTTGATATTGTCATTCGACTTCATTTCTTTCATAAGTTTTATTTTGTAAGCCCGAAAAACCAAGATCTTCCGTACAGTGGATGAACATAGCTGCAATTGTTGCGCAAGATTTGGGTCTTCTTCGATGCTCTGCTCCATAGCAACAATAGCCTCTTCAGTTTAGCGTCTCTGAAGTTGTGCGTTATCCACTAGAGTAACATGATGCAAAACCTTTACATGGTTGCTCAAATTACTGACTCTGATCGGCTATTATGTCTAACCATTATTTTGGAAATAAATTTGCATGATTTACAAACGATCTTCCGGAATAACCAAACTGAGCATAAATCAAGTGAAAACTGTCAAAAATTCAATTTTCAAAAAAGTATTGCCAGATTAAAAACCACACGTCTAAAAAAAAACACCCATTGCATTTTTAGAAAGAGATTTTATCAAAGCAATAATTTATGTAGTTTTTTCTCTTTCAACCTTTCTTCAGATTTCCTCTAATTTAAATACACAAGGAATATTATAAAACAAATATAAATATAATAGGATACGAACTTAATCAACTGTATTATTGTATCTTTTTTATCTTTAATTTAAACTGATACTTCTAATTCCATTTCAATTTCATTTTTAATTTGATGGTTAGGAGATACAAAATTAATCTCCAATCTTTTTGCTTTCCAAAATGAAATTCATTTATTCCTATCAAGATATCAATTCAAATTAATTCAAAAGAAATTTCTCATAAACTATTATGTTTTATTCCTTATTTTAAATAAAATATCATGTTTTTGAAGTGTCTTTTAAATTATGTATGTCTTGTAATTTGATTAAAAAAAAAAATACAAACAAAACAATCGAATTTTTAAGAGTAAAAATGTATAAACTTCACTTCTAGTTTGAGATAGGTCAATAGTCCCTCAGACTATTTGCTGTTATAAAGTTGAAAGTGAACTTTAGTTTGAAGGATTTAATATTCAAACGGATATTGTAATCTTTGTTTGTTTTGTGGTGTAATATAGTTAATGCATATACAGAACCAGAACTGTCATGCCAGGGGTAGTTTAGAAGTTTGATGTATTTATATTGATTTAAATTTCAATAAAATAAAATTTGATCCCATAGACTTCAAATTTGATGGAGTACCGCAAGCTAAACATTCGGGTCAACTTCATGTTGTCCTTATGTCAATCAAATACAAATATATTTAAATAACAAATCAATTATTTGATGGATATTAAATCAAATTTGTAAAATTATCAAAACTCTTTTAGAACTAGAGTTTTTAGACAGTTTTATAATATGCCTCTAGGGGTATTTTTGATTTCTTCTCGGACCCAGTCCTTAAATATTCATGTGTTATGTGTATATTAGGTTTATGCTCTTCAAAAAAGAAGTAGTTTGTAAGAAAAATCAATTCATGTTGATTTCATTGTAATGGAAAATTAAATCAGCCAAATGGCCAGAGGAGCACCATATCCTTTCATGACCAGTTGGCACATTTCTCCACTTCCTCGGAAAATCATTTGAATATTGTCTTCAGTAAGATGGTCACTAAAAAAATTCACCTGCCCAAAATTATGTTAAAGTTTAAAGTGTGTTTTCCTAGCTCTTCGCCTGTTCAATACTATCAGTTCTGTATTTTAAGTGAAGCTGTTCGAGCAGTTCATCTAAATATGATTTCTGCGTTGGCAGCGCCCACATAACAGCTTAAATTCTCAACTCTTCAAAACAAAAAAATTTTGTATTTAATGGCTCATATAGAGACTTTTCCAGTAATTTTTTCGGACATGCTGTACGTTAGCTTGATTGTAAAGGGTTTTTCAATAAGGGCGGGTAGATGTTGAAATGGAATAAAACAAGCTGTGTGTGAGGTATTTACAAAATTATTTTTTTATTTAAAGGGGCACATGTATGCCATTAAGTGTGCAATATGACATCGTTCAAATTCCCTTCTCGGCTTCTTACGGTGACACGGATCCGAGTGGTCCAATTTTTAATGACTTCCGCATAGATCCAGCTGAATTTGAGCGATGACCGCAGTTTTATGTTCACCTTTGGGGCATCGGTCGACAGTGGTTTATTTGCATAAACCCGCGATTTAGAGAAACTCCACAGGAAAAAGTATAGTGGTGTCAAATCGCATGACCTTGATGGCCAGCTCACATCACCCCTAGGCCCTACGAGAGATAACCTTACCCTCAAATCGTTCATGCAAAATGTTAATCATGGTATTTGCTGTGTGGCACTTAGCGCCGTCCTGTTGAAACCACATGTCGTCTAGGTCCATATGGTTCAATTTAGACAAAAAGAAATTAGTTATCATCAATCAGTAGCGCTAGCTGTGGACGGTGACCGCCTCACTAACGTCGTTTTCAAAAAAGTACGGACCATTACGCCGCCGCCGGCCCAAAATCCACTTTTTGAAAATGCATTATCGCCTGCCTGGTAAACCTCGCGTGGGTTGGTGTCGACCCATATACGACAATTTTGCTTGTTAACACAGCCATTCATACAAAAATCCGCCTCGTCACTAAAGATGATTTTTCGGCCGAAATCTTCCAAACAATCGACGCCCAGTCAGCGAACAAACGGCGTTGTTTATGGTCATGAATTTTGAGTTCCTAGTTCAGTTGGATCTTGTTTAGGTGTAGTCCCAAGTCCCGACGCAAAATTCGCCAAGTTGAAGTCTGCGAAAGGCCGAGGAATAGACTGCCTCCGGTTCTGCTGTACACTTTCACGGACCGAGGCGATGTTCTCGGCCGATCTTGCGTTCCTTGAACGTACGGGTGTTGGCTGATTGCTTAATGAACCGTCTCAAATTTGGCCATCAAAGATGAAGAGTCGACTGTGAAGGGCCACCACGTCTACCGTAAAATGGGCGCAATGCCCGCAACGTTTGCGTTAACGAACACTCTTTTTAATAATAAAGTTTTTTCATTTGAACGTTCTGTTCAATAGTGTAACTAGCCATGATAATTTGGCATCAGGGTTGCGAGTTTGTGAATTGAAAAATCATTAAGTCAAAAGCAAGTTAGTCACTTATGAATTAAAAAAATTAATTCAGAAATCACCAACACTTATGAGTTAAAAAAATTTAATTCAGAAGTCACCAACTGACTTTTCTATACAGATGGGTCGAAAGCAAAAGAAGGGGTTGGCGGAGGTGTGTACTAGGAACGACTGAAATTAAGTCTCTCTTTCCGCCTTTGCAATCATTGTAGCGTGTTCCAGGCGGAACTTTTGGCGATAAAAGAAGTCTTGTCCTGGCTTAAAGAAAACGTGATATCAACATCTGATATCCGTATTTTCTCAGAAAGTCAGGCCGCTATCAAATCTCTGGACTCTGTCTCTACAAACTCTACAACAGTCCATAACTGTCGATCATCTCTAATGGAGATGGCACAACAGTTTAATATTCACCTTTGCTGGGTGCCGGGCCATAGAGACGTTCCAGGTAACTGTAAGGCAGATGAACTCGCCTGGAACGGTACAGTACAGCCCATCCTACCACGTTTGGCACGTACTAGCATACCAATCGCTACTTGTAAACTGTTGCTAATGCAAGACGCTGTGAGCAGGGCAGGCACCAGGTGGAACAACATCACCACGTGTCAAGTCACAAAAAACATCTGGGCAACACTATATTTAAAACGTTCAAGGTGCTTGCTTTCACTAAGCAGATCGCATATAAGCTCGATAATAGGTGTCATAACCGGACACTGTCTAATAGGAAAGCACGCCACAAGACTAGGCGTATTCTCAAATGACTTTTGCAGAAGCTGTACGGACGAGGAAGAGGAAGAGAAAGAAACAGTTCTTCATTTTCTCTGCACATGCCCTGCTCTGGCTCGAAAACGCAAGAATTACCTAGGAGAATTCTTCTTTAACGACCTAAACGATCTAAGCCACATCAGCATAATCAGCCTCTCACGTTTCGTAAGGGACTCAAACTGGTTCCATTGAGCTCAGGAGGAAGCCTCAAGACTCATGTGGGCCAGAAAACTGGCCTAAGTGTGTCCGTTTCCATCTAGGACAGCCACTATAACCTAACCTAACCTAACCACCAACTGACTTATGAATTAAATAAATTCAATTCACAAATTAACAACTGACTTATGAATTAAATAAATTCAATTCACAAATCACCAACTGACTTAGGAATTAAAAAGAATTAAATCGCAAGCCAACAACTGACTTATGAATTAAAAGGAATTAGTTCACAAATCATTTACCTCTTGATTTATGAATTAAAATAGGAGGTTGCCTATTTTTGTATGGAGCGTGCAATCAGTGCGTTCAATAATGAAAGTAGTATCAAATAAAAGGTGAGATTTAGCATGTTATGTTTGTCAAATATTACAAACATAGTTGGTGGCGTTTTTTAGATATTTGGATTTGAAGTTGATTAAAACAGAAAGAGAATTTTACTTCTTTTTTGTTTAAACTGCTGTAGGAATATAACTTTTCTATCAAACAAAATCTTTCAAATAAAATCAATATTATTTTTCTAACAATAAAATATACTTAAATATTTAGTATTTCTTGGAAATCAAGTGTTTTTAATTTACCCTTTAACCATCGATATTTCAGAAATATCAGTGATGACATACATACATTTTCTTTGTATTATCTTAAAGAAATATTTAAGGCCTTTAAATTGATATATAATATATCGTAACCTCTCACAAAGAAATACTATTACTTTTTGACAAAGTTACTGTGAAAAGTTCCTTGACATGAAAATAGGTGCTATGAACTTCCTGGTTTAGCATTTTCTAAAAATTTCTTTAGCCAAATATGCACTTTGTTAAACTGAATTTATATGTATTAAACACAGTTAGATAAATTATTAATAATGTGGTGAAGTTATAAAAAAAAATATATGCACCTTGGCGTTTTATTTAATTCATAAGTCAGTTGATGATTTGTGAATTAAATTTTGTTTAATTCATTAGTCAGTTGGTGAACTGTGAATTAAAGCCATGAGTTAAGCTAAAAGTGAATTAAGCTTTTACAACGCTGTTTGGCATAAACAACAAATGATTTGACAGATGTCACCAAAACAAAATGGCCGCCAAGGGGGGCGCCAAAATCTAACCGCGCCAATTGAAAAACATTTTATATTAAAAGTGGAGTTTTAATGATGTCAGGTATAAATGTGTTTCTATTTCTGTAAGCCGGAATTGACGTTTTAGATAGAATCGCTTTTCAGTGGTTTCATATTGACGCCACCCTCAATTTTGCGTTGCATAAAGTATAATTTCTTCAGGGGTAACAACAAAAACTTTGCATTTTGAGCTGAAACTGAGGTGCTTGTTCCCATACACATTTTTCAAAAATGTTCCTACCGCGTTTTTGGATGAAAATAGTTTTTTTCATAATTGCTTTTTCATATTGAGGTTGCTTGGTATTGCAAAGCCTTAGACTTGGTACCATAAAACCATCTTTTGTTTTGAGCTTAGCGTCGTGTTCCTATCATTGTTGTTGACTTGTTTTAATTGACAATGGACTCAATGGACTGTTGTGTCACCTAATTAATTATTTAATACAACTGAGTGGTGTTCTAAAAACTTTTCCGTTGCACCTTTTAAAAATTCATTAGGTATTTGATCACAGTTTTGGAAAGCTGATCTGGCGTAATATGTTTCTCGTTCATAGAATTCAGCACTGACAAGTTTCATAAAATAGTACCGTAGTATCGCTGAAGGTGTTTGGATATTTATTGAGATATTATTTCCTTTAATATTTCAAATGGCCTTCAAAAAATCTGACAATTCTTATAAACTTTTCGGCTTGCCTTTAGTTGAAACTTTCCTTACTAAGTTAGCATAAGGCTTTCTTTGCTTCTAAGTAATCTTTTTTTTAATTGTTCGGAATTATCGTTTTGAAAAATCTTCAGAAGAGCGAAAGATTTGTGCCTGCTAGATTAGCATGCTCTATTGTCGCAGGGAGAATGACATTGGCTTTCTAATGTTTTTGTTATTGGTGGGGCTGTTGACAGTTGTTTTATATTCTGTAAGTCCTCTATTGCTGTTTAGGAGTTATTTAAGGTGTGCTCTCTCACCTCTATTGCGAGTGTCAACTATCAATTATTGATAGTTGATAAATATCGAATTTAAATGTAAAAGAGTTTTATCAATTGTAAATGTACAAGACTGTTTTGAATGTCAATAAAATGTATAATGATGAATTAAAAGTGATGCAGTTTTTTGAGATATGAAGTTTTTTGAAAAAATGCATTTTAGATTTTTTTCAACTATCAATTGATAATTGACACTCGCAATAGAGTTGTTTGTGATGTTTGGTCTAAATTCCTTTTGTATTATTTGACTTCGTTTTTTCGTTTCGGCAAAAGGTGGTTCAGTTTATCTCTTCGATATTTATATTCTAATGTCTAAAGTCTGGTTACTAAAGTCCTGTTGTCGGGATAGGTTCTGGCTTTCCACATCAAAATTTTGCAAATAAAAAAAAAGCAATGCAATGATATCATAAAAAGGTACGGACTGTCCCGGATTGTGTACAAACGTGAGATTACCTTCCTTAGTTCCTCAGTTCCATTTTTTATTGATAAATTTAACGTACTTCCCATTCCAGGATAGATCTTCCTCTAGCATTTATTTCAGGACCTCTTGATTGTTTTGCTATTAAATTAAGATTTCCGATCATGGTGCATTGCTCTTGGCCGAGCAGACGTTGAATCACAAGATAACCTTTCCGATAAATAACACGCGCTGAGAAACTTTTCTTGCTAAATTGGCATTGTTTCGTTGCTTGTGTGATACATATATTTGGCTTGTTAAAATTAACAGTCGTCCACATCAGTAGTTTCCTTTAAACAGCAGTGAATTTTAACAAAGTTTAACATATGTATTGTAAAAGTATGCATAATGGCGTAATTTTTTCTTGTCATATTTCAAAAGATGGCAGCTTCAAGACTTTTTAAAACATTAAAAGAGAAGATCAAAAACGGGTTTCTTCTTCCAAAAATTTATTGGAATAGATTTTTTACATATGTACATGGGTGATTTTACTGATTTTCAACTTCTTCAGAATTAAATTAATTTTATTAGAGATGTTCTTAAAACTCTAACATTTTTCTTTCTTTCGTTTGTTTCTTAAAATAATATGTGTCTCACAAAATTATTCAGCTTTATTTTAATACTAATTTAAATCATGTTCTCTCACTCTTGTTTCGAGTTCCACCAAACCAAACCAAAGAAATGAATATACAAATTAATAAAATCACAAAAGTGAAAATGAATAGAAGCCACTTCTAATTTTTCAAATTAAATAAAACTAATTTAACTTTCATCATCAAAAATAAACTAATTACATACTTTTGACTTTTTATTCAGACAAAAATAAACTTTTTCTTTTTAAATTCCGCAGAACCTTTTTTTTTTTGACAGAAGTGAGTTCTTTCCTACTTACCTACGATTTCTATATTTGAGCTTTTCAATTCTTCTTTGCGACTTAACTCTTCGTTATAAGGAAGGATTTACATTTTATTTTATGTTTTCGTGTCCCATTTTCTAAATCCTTATCACTTAAAAAAGAAGAAAAAAATCAGGGCTTTTGGTAGGTATCTACATTTTTTCGCACATTTTTAGACAACTTGAGCCCTCCCAAGTGTTGCTTACCATAATGGAAAAGTTATAAATTCTAATTGGGTGATAATCAAGTTTGTCAAGGAGTAAAATGCTTTCTTGTTCTTGGCTCAATTCCCACACTGATTTCTTGAATCAGTGCGAAGTACCACATTTCTACATACATTTCCAAATATATGTACATATATTAGAACAATCTCCTTTATAGGTTATCTCAAGGGCTTATTTTTTTTACCGCTTACTTGCGACGAATAGGTACATGTTAAAAATTAAAGGCAAAGTTTTTGATTTGCAAAATAAATTTTTGCAGATTTTTTGCAGACATTTTTTTTAGAATATACATATGTACATATATTATACTCTTCAAACAATTGACTTAAATCATTTCAACCGTTTCTAAACAAAATATTTCCCGAAAATGTCAAAATTGATTGAAGTTAGCGATCGAAATCATGGATTTAAGACATTTGAAATTTCAGTACATTAATATTAAATGCCGCAGTTTTTGAAAATTTGTCTTCAAAAAACTGTTGAATTTTTGTACTGCGTTTCACTTAAAAAACGCTCTTCTTCTTTAGATTTAAAATGTTTTGATTCAAAGAAAACTACAAGCAAACACACTCGACCTTTTAGTCAGCTTTATTACGAAAGGTAAGGGTAACTTGCAGTTCTAAGTCTGTGCCTAGCCTACTCGTATGTACCTGAGAGATATAAATATTTTGTCTGTTTGTTTTTTAAGAAGAAGGAGGAGGAGGCAAAAACTCACGTTCGTCCTTACAAGGAGCGTGTGAGCTTTTCTTAGAATAATTTAAGTCTGAATTTTGTCACCCCTCTATAAATGTGATCCTCTTAGTATTGTTGAAACAATGGTGTGTCTTATATAAAAAGTATACCTACTGTTTCCTTATGTTTTGTATATGGAACATTTCTTAAGGTTATACGCAATGAAACGTGAGGATTTGTTGGCAATATTTTGTACTTGATACTCATTTCCTCATGGTAATGACGGAATTTCTCAGAAAATTCCACCCTTTTGACACATGGAAAATAAAAATAAGAATAAGAAGAAAAAAAATAACAAGGGAGGTAAAAGTTATTGGCAAGATTTTAGATCTCATAAAATCCTTTCTCTTTTTTTTGAAACACACGATAAAATAAAGAATGAGCTTTGGTTAAATTTACAAATGAATAACCACAAATTTGTATACCTAAGGCAATTTATATGCATACAAAACATATGTACATATGTATATGATATGAATTGAATATATGAACGAAATATATAATGATAAAACTAAAAGGCACATATAAAATCAATATAAGAATATACATTGCATATCAATGGGAAAGTCATTTAAATCGTTATACCTGTAACTGTCAATGTCAATTAAGAGTAAGAGTCAAATTGAATGTGTGAAGAAACTGACAGCTGACAAAGTGATGGACGTAAAACAAATGTCATATAACCCCAAATATTTTCGTATTATCCAGTTTACGTAAAAGTACATACGACTTATAAAACATTCATAAGAGAAGGCACTTTAGATCCACTTTTTATCAAAACGGACTATTAGACTAGAGATTGGTTTGTTTTTGTAACTAAACATTAAAAGATCCTTTTTTAACAGTGGTAATCATTCAAAGTCTGACTGATTAGCCAAATTCATAATTTAGTCATTGTTCCTTAATAGAAAATGTTTCCTTTTTAAGAAATTTTAGAAGGAATAATCGTTGTTTAAAGTAACAAGCTGTGTACTAAAAAGTCATAAGATTGTTGGCTTTATCAAGAGTAATGCCATTGATTAAGAATTTCAAAACATTATGACCTAAATTAAAGAATAACTCATGATTACAAAAAAGACAAATTGACAACTGCTAAGCATTTACATAGATACGAGCTAAAAATTTTGTAAATATTTCGCAATAAATGAGGTTTCAGGTTTAATATAATTTAATTTAATACATAATGAAAAACTACTTGATTTTGAAAACTGCGAGTAGGAACACGAATAAAACGTTAAATTTTATGAAAACAACAAAACAAACAAACTTAAATCTTGTGAACAGACCTATTTGAAATGT
Organism: Eupeodes latifasciatus; assembly: GCA_920104205.1. Lineage (NCBI taxonomy): Eukaryota > Metazoa > Arthropoda > Insecta > Diptera > Syrphidae > Eupeodes > Eupeodes latifasciatus. The sequence continues at coordinate 101,493,447 of OV049924.1, read as the reverse complement.
CAGAAACTCAGAAGTCATATTGATTTACTAAATTACTAAGAGTTGTAGAAGCTATGTTATTTTAATTTTAATAACATTTTCAGAGATAAGGTGCAAAGTTATGTTAAGGATGCTGAAAAGAGCAACACATTTAAACTAGCTGTTAAAGTGTTTTAAAATTAGCAAAATCAACTTTTTAAGTTAGTAACCCACGAAAATAGTTTTAACATTTAACCTTTCCCTCAATCTTCTTAAATTGTGTGCCAATATCGATACACTTTTTAAAAACAAACAATATTTTTACTTTTTTGGTAAAAACATTCAAAATATGAGGTAATATAAGTTCATTCATAAGATCCTTCGACTGACTTAACACTTGTCAAGAGGCCATTCTGTAGTAAGCTTTACTTACCTTACTACTTTACAAACTTTCCCTTGGAAGTTATTGTATATGGTCCGATAAGTCGAATTGACGAACGTTCACATAATATGCGGAAAAATACATGAAATCGAAAAATGAACAAAAAGGTTCCTATTAGCGCAATTTGGACGATTTCTTTTCTAAAAACGAGTTAATTATAGAACACAGAAACACTTTCAAATCAGCTCACAGAATATGTTCGAAGTTCAGCATCAAATAAAACTATAAGTCAGAACACTTCTTATAAACAAAAGTGGTTCGATAAGGACTGCTGGAAAGCACGCACAAAATCTTTTGCTCTTCTGCGAGCCATGCGAACTTCTAACAATCATCGATTAAAAATTTGGTACATCGAAGCTACAAAAATCTTTGTCTTCAAAAGAAAATTGAATTTGAAAATCTACAAGCAATAGCATTAGGTCGTACAAGAAACTCAAAGGATTTCTGGAAAATCGCGAGGGAGATCAATGGGATGAATTATAAAATAGGCGTAGGCGTATCTGTTGAAGTTCATTTAGCTCACTTCAGGCTCCTTCTTTCCAACAACTCTAATTTAATGTTCTCTTACGCTGAACCATTAACTGTTGATGACACATTAGACGCTGATATATCATTGTCAAAGCGTTTCATGCCAGGCACAAAAAAGTTTACTCATTTTTTGTTGATTTTAAAGCTGCCTTCGACCTGGTTAACAGAAATGCGCTCTTCTAGAAGCTCTCACAACTCGGCATATCTTCTAACTTCATTAGAGTGATAAAAGAAATGTACACTTATACAAATGCAGCAGTTTGGGATGGCACATCCTATTCAGAATGGTTTGAGACAAATACTGGCGTGAAACAAGGTTGTCTCCTCAGTGCATTGTTGTTTTCTCTGTTTATAAACGACGTTACGTTACTTCCCGGAGGAGTAAGAATTGCAAATACTACCATTAATGTGTTGTTATATACAGATGACCTTGTCATACTCTCTGAATCACCAGAACATATGCATATGGGACTAACAATTAATACAGAGAAGTCAAAAATGATGGTGTTTGCGCGATATCCAAGAGTTCACAATGAAAGGCAATGGACTTATGATGGTCATTTTCTCGAAACAGCTAAAGAGGTCAAATATTTGGGAGTTAAACTAAATCCGGCTTTAAATTTCAACAAACACCTAACCGAAAAAGCCAATAGCTCTCAAAGCTTGCTTAACCTATCATGGAAAAATGTGTTTTCCAACAAAAGAATAATTTTATCTGCAAAATATAAGATATTCAATGCAGTAGTTAAATCAACTCTTTGCTATGCTTCTCAAGTTTGGGGGTCATATGGGTACGAGGAAATTGAGAAATTCCATAGGAATTTCATAAAAAAGCTCTTCAATCTACCCTAAAATACGCCTTGTTACGCTATATATCGGGTGATTTTTTAAGAGCTTGAGAACTTTAAAAAAAAAAACGCATAAAATTTGCAAAATCTCATCGATTCTTTATTTGAAACGTTAGATTGGTCCATGACATTTACTTTTTGAAGATAATTTCATTTAAATGTTGACCGCGGCTGCGTCTTAGGTGGTCCATTCGGAAAGTCCAATTTTGGGTAACTTTTTCGAGCATTTCGGCCGTAATAGCCCGAATTTCTTCGGAAATGTTGTCTTCCAAAGCTGGAATAGTTGCTGGCTTATTTGTGTAGACTTTAGACTTGACGTAGCCCCACAAAATGATCTTGGTGGCCAACTTACCGGTCCATTCCTTGAGATGAATTGTTCTCCGAAGTTTTCCCTCAAAATGGCCATAGAATCGCGAGCTGTGTGGCATGTAGCGCCATCTTGTTGAAACCACATATCAACCAAGTTCAGTTCTTCCATTTTTGGCAACAAAAAGTTTGTTAGCATTGAACGATAGCGATCGCCATTCACCGTAACGTTGCGTCCAACAGCATCTTTGAAAAAATACGGTCCAATGATTCCACCAGCGTACAAACCACACCAAACAGTGCATTTTTCGGGATGCATGGGCAGTTCTTGAACGGCTTCTGGTTGCTCTTCACTCCAAATGCGGCAATTTTGCTTATTTACGTAGCCATTCAACCAGAAATGAGCCTCATCGCTGAACAAAATTTGTCGATAAAAAAGCGGATTTTCTGCCAACTTTTCTAGGGCCCATTCACTGAAAATTCGACGTTGTGGCAGATCGTTCGGCTTCAGTTCTTGCACGAGCTGTATTTTATACGGTTTTACACCAAGATCTTTGCGTAAAATCTTCCATGTGGTCGAATAACACAAACCCAATTGCTGCGAACGGCGACGAATCGACATTTCACGGTCTTCAGCAACACTCTCAGAAACAGACGCAATATTCTCTTCTGTACGCACTGTACGCATTCGTGTGGTTGGGTTAATGTCCAATAAAGTAAACTGAGTGCGAAACTTGGTCACAATCGCATTAATTGTTTGCTCACTTGGTCGATTATGTAGACCATAAATCGGACGTAAAGCGCGAAACACATTTCGAACCGAACACTGATTTTGGTAATAAAATTCAATGATTTGCAAGCGTTGCTCGTTAGTAAGTCTATTCATGATGAAATGTCAAAGCATACTGAGCATCTTTCTCTTTGACACCATGTCTGAAATCCCGCGTGATCTGTCAAATACTAATGCATGAAAATCCTAACCTCAAAAAAATCACCCATTACTTGGAAAGTGGACTACCAAAACTCTTGACAAATACACTCAAGTCACAGGCTGACTTCATAATGAAGGTATGCTGTCATTATGAGGAATCAAGGCTTTCAAAAAAACTACTTTTGTATGAGTTGAGGAATAAGGACTGGTGGTATGAAAGATGCCAATCTATTGGCAATGCTTGTAGGGAAACCTTACATATTGATGTGAACAACCAACGTAATTTGAAAGACCAACTCTACCGCATTATTCAGAAAAACGAAGACTCTATTCGAGATGCCTTCATCGTTAAGGCTCGGAATTCTGAAAGTAGAATTTTATACAGTCAGCTTAATTTTAATCTAAACAAGAAAAACTACTTTCACGACTCACTTAGCTATGATGAAATATCCGTGATATTCAAAGCAAGGTGTGAGCTCATTGCCTTAAATGGTAACCCTTATAATGGAAGCTTTAATCAATTCTGTACGCTTTGCAACCTAAAATCGAAAGAAGATTGCTTTCATATCATAAGTATATGCCCAATATTCAAAGCGCAAAGGCAAATTTCCTTTGGAAAACAATCACTAACCATGCAGGAAACTATCCAACTTCTAAACGAGTGTGACTGGAAAACCCTAAGCAATTTCTTAAAAACAGTTTACAAGTACAGGATGTTATTAATATCAGAATACGTTTGATACTTTAGTTCTTTTTTTTTTGTTGATTATTGAAAATTTAATTAAAATTTAAAATAAACATTTATAAACTTGCCAACCAGGCTGACGGCTTAGCCATAGCTCTTAAATTCATGATTTGTATTCTATTTGTTATATTGAAATGTAAATAAATGAATAACTTAACTTACATGAAATCGATATTAAGTTCGATACTATTTAATTTTTGAAGATTTTTTCATACGAATGATGACCGTAGCTGCACCTCAAATGTTCCATTCGCTCCAACATCTCGGTTGTTATCTCAAAACTAATTTCTTCAATATTGGTTTCCAATTCGACAACCAAAACATGCTTCTCGCTGTAGACATAAGCCTTAACATAACAACTTAAAAAAAAAAACAGTTTAGAGGCGTTAAATCATGTGTAGCCACACGTGGAATTAACTGTTCACCGAATTCGCCACTCCATAGTTCCAGTGTGAGTGATGTGTAGCACCGTCTTGTTGCACGGTAGCGCTCACCATTCACAGTAATGTTGTGGTTTGTATCATCTTTAAAGAAATACGGCCTAATGATTCCGCCAGCCGGTAATTCGCATCGAACAGTTACTTTTTCTGGATGCTTTCGATACTTTTGTAATGCTGCTCTTCACTCCAAATCAGGAATCCCAGGGTTGGGGAAAATTTCCTTTTTTTGATTTTTAATCTTAATTGCAAAATAGGGAACGGAGATAAAAAAGGAAAAAAAAAAATTTAAGAAAGAACAAATGCCAAACAATCGAAAATGCTGAAGAAAAAATCTCATGCAACTTCTCACTTAAATTTGCTTTGTTCCTGAATGCTTAAGTATTTCAAGTATTTTTGTAATTAATTTAAACAATGATGAATACTTTGATGATTTGAAAAATATTTATTTAGGTCCGAGATTATTTTTAAAAGTAAACACTTCGTATCTTCTTGGTGACAAAGAAAAACTTAATTTTAAAAATAATTGCAAACAAATTTTATTAAAAGCTTATGATCATGGTGGAGAACGTTTTAAACTTTTAAGATTTATAAGTCCTATTTCTTTAAAAAATAAAAAAATATAATTGACGGGTTGTCAAACTTTTTTGAACAAAATTTTTCTAAAAATGATATTTTATACATCGATAGAGAGGATGGATTACTCAGGAATGTTAAAAACGTAGATATTAATACTGAAAATGTTCAAGCGGGAAGCAAGTCTTAAATAAAAAACAATAAAACCGGAAAAATTCTCAAGAACCCATTTGTCTAAAATTAGGCATTTTAAACGGCTTCCCAACTAAATTCTTTCGAACACATCCTTGTCAAAGATTTTCTTACAATTAAAAACTCCGAAAGAAAAATAACTTCAACATTTGACGAACAAAAAATATCATTAAAAATTTACAAAAGATTTTTTTTTTTTTTGAAAAAAGGCAAATTGTAATTTAAAGAATTTTGAAAAGCTGAAGTTTAATCTATTTATCTATTATAAGTTTTATGACAAATAGTACATTAATTCGATTTACACTAATTCCAATTTCTTAAACTTTCTGTAACAACTTGAAGTAAATTTAAAACTTTAGGCTATCCTTAGGCATCGTAGCAATGTATGTTTTTACAATCAATCTTTTTAAAATCCATTAAAACAAATTTTTATTATGAACATATAAATTTCAATAAATTCACATCACCGCTTTAGGAGATCATCATTCATGTTTGACAAACATTCTACTCAGAAATAAAATCATTAAACAAGAACTCCCGCCCCCCCCTTACAATAAAAGTCCCATTCATCATTGAAACGTATAAAATAACAGTACCTATGCGATTTGTCCTTTTCACATCCCTATTTATTTAATCTAATCACAAAACCAAAGTATCGTATAGTAGCATATATGTTTATGTATGCATTTAATGTACAGGGTGTTTTATAAATATAATAGTCCAAACGGTATATGAAATATGAAAAGGTCAGGTGATGATGACCTAATAAAATTTGGAAACATTTTTGTAACACATCTCTACTTTTTTTTCTAAAAAGTACTTACCTAATGAAATTTTAAAATACACCTAATTTTAGTCGGTTTCTTAATCACCCTGTTTTGGAATAACCTAATGTCGGTATTAATAATTTTTAGTAAAAAGAACCAGATGGTGGATTGTCATATTGAAATTTAGAATTTTAAAAAATTTTCTAAATTTATTTAATTTTAAATGGTGTTTCTGGAGCTTCAAATGGGTAGCTTAGATTTTTCAAAAGTTAAAAACCAAAGGAAATGTTTGTAATAAACAGGGTTATGATTTTGTTGACCTACAAAATTAAAAAAAAGGCAAAGCAAAACACTTAAAAAGGCAAAGAAAAAGCATCTATTAAAAAATACTAGGAAAATAAACAAAAATACTCGTACATTTAATTATAGTACTCGTAGCATTGGACTACCAAGAGTTTTTTAAAGTTCTCAGGTAGCAATCTTCTTCGGTTGTCTTTTATAAGGGCTGTGAAGGAGCTAAATGATCTCTCAACATAGCTGAAACGAGTGGAGCCCGAATATGAATTTTTCTCTCCAAATTGATATTGTTATTTCAAAAGTTGGGATTTATTTCAAGAACTTCTAAGTCATTCGGAGATCCTTATACTTTAAAAACTCTTTTTCTATCCCTTGTAAGACCTTTACTTGAATATTGTTGCATAATATGGAATTCCTTTACACAATCAAGTATTTTAAGGATTGAAAAGGTTCAGAAGAGGTTTACAAAATTTGGTTTACGAAAGCTTTATAATTATTCAAATATGCCACCTTATGAGACCAAATGTGCTTTAATTGACTTAAAACCTTTAGTATCTAAAAGAAAATTGTATTCAGTACTCTTTGCTTACGATGTTTGTTGTCTCAGTTTAATATATATGTCCCATCTCGGAATTTGCGTCTTAAAAATGGTAATTTTCTACATGTTCCTTTTCATAGGAAAAATTATGCGAAACAATCCAATAACTGCTTCTTGCATTGCTTTTAACGAATTTGAGTTTGTAATTGATTTTAATAAAAATAGATTAGATATTAAGAAAGATGTATTGAATTTGTTGTAACACTATGTTTTTACCACTGTCAATTTGTAAATATAATGTTTGATTTTAATGTAGTCTCCATAAAGTATTGTTACTTGAAAGACTATTAAATAAAATTAAAAAAAAAAAAAAAAAAACCTTTCAACATTATTCACTTCAATGCTTAATGGAAGTTTGGAATCCACGTCGCCATTTATTACAGAATTTATCTATTTATTTATTTATTAAATCTACGATAGTTACATCAACAGATTTATGCTTACGAATTAGTTATAAAATTAAGTATTAGTTTTTTTTTGTATCAATATAAATTACAATTGAAGCATGTTTAATAAAAGAGCTTTAAAATGTAATCTAGGCAAAAATGTATCTAAATCATCATAATATATATTAAATAATTTACAACAGCGAGTTATTGGTTCCCGCTGTCCATAGTTAGTAGAATGAGGAATTTCAAAAATAAAATGCCTCATCCTTAGTTGCCGGCTAGGTGTGTAAATATTTATATATGATATTAAATCTTCATAAATTATATCACTACACAAAATATCCCGAATAAACATTACACTATACATATTACGCCTCGATTCAAGAGTATGCATTCCAAGCAGAAGACATCTGCTTTTATAATTCAAATTTAAATTACCAGACATTTGAAATTTTTTCAATGCAAATCTCAAAAAGTTTTTTTGAACACTTTCAATTCTATCAGATAATTTTTTTACTGTAGGATTCCAGATAATACAATTGTATTCAAGTAACGGACGGACAATCGAACAAAACAAGGCTTTAAGAGTATAAGGGTCTTTAAAATCCAAAGAATTGCGTTTTAGAAAACCAAGCATAGAATTTGCTTTCGAAACAATATGCATCACATGCGGTTCAAAACTTAATTTACTATCAAAAATTATACCTAAATCATTAGATTCAGTTACCCTGGACAATTTCTTGCCACTAAAAGAATAATCAAACAAAACACTACTTAACTTACGAGTAAAAGTTAAAATTGAGCATTTGGTAAGATTAAGTAATAAGTCATTTTTATTGCACCATAAGTCAAAATCATTTAAGTCGTTTTGAAAGGTAAGACCATCAATTATATTTTTTATAACTTTAAATATTTTTAAGTCATCAGCAAACATAAGACACTCTGATGTACCAAACACAGATGAAACATCATTTATAAAGAGATCAAAAAGGGGAGGACCCACATGACTTCCTTCTGGAACCCCCGAGAAAACTAAAATCGGAAACGATTCAAAATCGCCTATTTTTACTATTTGTTTCCTGTTACTGACATAAGATGAAAACCATTTGAGTAGAGTACCGTCAAAACCGTATGCTTTTAACTTTTTAATTAAAACCTGGTGATTGACTCTGCTAAACGCTTTAACAAAATCCGTATAAACTACATCCATTTGGCATTGTTTTTCTACTGTGTCAAAACACAATTTAGAAAAACAAGACAAATTAGTTAAAGTTGATCGGCCACTAAAAAATCCATGTTGACGATTTGAAATATGATTTTTTATAATTCTATAAAATTGAATTTTTACAATCTTATCAAGCAATTTGGGAATGAAAGCAGATTTAGTTATAGGTCGATAGTTTAAGATGTTCATTTTATTACCTGACTTATAAACGGGATTGACATAAGAAGTTTTCCAATCATCCAAAAACTCACCACTTCCTAAAGATTGGTTAAATAAAAACTTTAAAGGTAAACTTAGAGTTTCAGAGCAGCTTTTCAAGACAATTGAGAAAACTCCATGACAATCCGGACTAGTAGATGGCTCTAATTCACGAAGAGCAGTTATCACCTCATCATCATCAACATACATGGAACAACAGTCAGTTATTGGCGATAAACTACTAACAACAAAGTTATTTCCCACAAGTAGATTTGAAGATTTATAAATGCTTTGAAAATTATCGGCGAACCAATCAACAATTACTTTAGGATCACTGGATGAAGTGTCCTTATAGCTCATTTTAGTTGGAAAACCCGCAGATTTCTTCTTAAAATTTATGAAGTTCCAAAAAAGTTTAGGATTTTGTTTTAAATTACTTTCAACTGTCTGAACATAGCTACTGAAACAGAACTGTGACAAAAATACATACTCTTTACGAAGGCGAGAATACAAAGGGAAATCTAACTGACTTTTTGTTAGTTGATATCTTTTAAAAATCTTATTTTTATAATTTTTTAACTTTCGCAACCTAGCATTTGACCAAGGAGGAGGATGTGAACTTTGTTTGATTAACGATCGAGGAACAGAGGAATCCAAAACTCTTTTAAAATCTGCTCAATCGTTTTTAACCCTGTGTTTGCATTGAAAACGGCAGTAAACTTCTTCAAGACTTCCTCTGCAATGGGCCTTTTTTTTTTAATTTTCTTCAATGTCTTTCGAAACAGGCAGCACTTCGCTAATTGATGTTCCTTAATTATAAGTAGGTATAAAATCTCAAATATACCTGTTTTTTGTAGGTCTTTGAAAATATGCTTTTTCGGATCGACTAAAAACCCAAAATTGACTTTAATGTACGCCAGCTGGGCTTGCAGTTTTTCATCTTCAATCAATTTTTTGCAAATGCAACACAGGTTGCATCATCTTCGAGAGCGCTGACGATTTTTTTGATCCGAGCAAAATATTTCGCATAATATGCTGCTGTCACTAACCAAGTACCCCAGCGAGTTAAAACCTATAGTTTAAATGGAAATTCAAATATACGACTTCAAATTCAGTTTCAAACAAACTTACAGGTTGAGGTGGCAGTGGCAATTCAGGTTCCATATCCTTAAAAATAGCAATCCGAGATGGAGTCTTCAGAAATACATTTTTCAAGCTCGACACGAATGCGTCAACTTTTGAGTAGTGACTGCGTATGCTTTCACAAGTTCTGTTTACACCGTTAGCGACGCAAGTTATGTGAACCATTTTCGAGTACAACCCTTACAGAGTTTTGCAACTCTTCTTCATATACGGTGCAGCTTCTGTTACGAACAACAAAACCTTTTCTCTCTTAAGCTCATCGGCCTCAACAATCGCATCGAATCGTCAAAAAGCTGGATTATTAACTAAATATTTTCAACGGTATGCGAAAATGTTCGCATTTCCTTTTAAATAAAAGAAAAAGGCAACAACGGCGAAGAAAGGCAAAAAAAGGTAATTATGGTATAAAAAGGCAAAAAAAAAAGACAAAATAAAATACATATACTTGCAAACACCAGAGCTTGAAACATGTTTGTCGAAAGTCGATTTCATCTTCCGTTTAACCAAAAAAAAAACGACAAAGTTAGTAAAATCCTATCCCTGGTAATAAGCTTCCAACATAAAGTCATACCAATTTGTAATCAGCATCATACTTTAAATATTTTAGTGCGCATAATTGATTCCAATCTCAAAATATTAATTAATTTTTAACGAAATGTCAAAATCCTTCAAATTTATTTTACTAAAAATTATTTTTCCCGATAGCATTTTATTTTAATACATGAAAAACAAAAATCAAACTGACTAAAATTTTATGTTTTTTTAAAATTTATTTAAAACAGCAGTTATTAAAAAACCTTTCGGATGGTCCATACAGAGAAGTTATCAATTTTTTTCAACATATTCATTTCGAACCATTACTTATGGGACACCCTGTACATGACATACCTTTTCTATATGTATTATTCATAGATTTATGTAGATACAAAAATCACATCGTTGAAAATGAAAACATTGTAAGTAGATTTACTGCCATTTAATCACCACAACATGAATGGCATAGCAAAAAGCCCATTGAATATCGATCTATCTATGTTGTATCTCTATACAGATAAATCGACATCTAGAGACTATGACGACGACGGATGCGGATACGATTAGAATTTACTATTCGAATTCGATTCCTATTTTGTTTCCATACATCGCACCATTGTTTTCTCTTCTAATGAAAATGGCACCTTTTTTTTCAAGTTGAATTCATAGGTATACCTAAAACATGGTCATAAAATGCGGAGGATGAAAAATTCCATTAGTATAGAATGGCGAACTGTGAATCGGCTTTATACCTACACTGGAAATAAGGGAACTCTACAGGAAAATAACTAGATATAGCATAAGAGTGCATCATCAGGGAACTAACCCCATAATGCCGGATTAAGGTGGGACACAACAAAATAAGTCTTCTTTAGGAAAGTAGGTTATTTTGTCGAATTGACATTAAAACTGTCCCACTCTTAATTTCTGTTTTATTTACAAAGCCAAGTTGATATTGTTGGCAGATTTTTAAATATAATCCGTTAAAAAAAAAAATTTCTGAAAGCATGTAAGCTTACTACTTTGTTTGCTATAAAAAAAAACTGCTGAATATTTTCTCAAATTTCTTTTTTATTTGAAAGTACAATCCTTCCACCCCACAAATAATAGTAAAACGGTGTCAAATCGCAGCTCCGAAGTGGCCAAACGACATCAGCTATGCGGCTGATAATGCGATCTTCAAAAACAGGGCGCAAAACCCGCTAATATCAAAATGAGCTTCATCTGAAAAGATGATTTTTTTGGCAAAATCGGCATCTTCTGTAAGTCGATTGCAGGCCCACTTAGCGAATCGAAAACGCATTGGGTGGTCAGTTGTCTTCAACTCCTGAGCCAATTAGACTTTGTATGGCGTGATACCAAGGTCTTTATGCACAATTCGTCTCAATGATGTCTCCGAAATGTCCAATTGTTGAGAACGACGCACGGTGAATTGATGTTGATGGCGCTTCACGCACACTTTCTGCCATAGCAGCAATATTCTCGGGTGTACGCACTGTTTTTGTCTTTTCACGCTATGGTTTATCGATGAGGATGCCAGTTTCTTTCACTTTTTTCACAAGATAATGAACATACGGAGCTGACGGTGCTTCTCTTCTTCCAAAATCCGTACGCAATTTTCGCACACATTCTGCAACATTACCAGGATTTTCAAAGTAATGTCGCAATATTTCCCAGCGTTGTTCAAGCGTATACACAACCATATTCGTTCAATGGAAGGATACAACTAATTATCTGTCAAATCAGACATGAGCTAAATGTTACCAATTACCATTCACGAAATAAGCACTAGTTGACAAAAAAAAATCAGATGACGGACCCTTTAAAAGTAATTTCAGTGTAAAACTCAGCCGCTTTTTTGCTAGTCTTATTCGAAAATTGGTTTTAGACAGTAAAGTGATGGAACTAATGATACTCTACCTGCGTTTAGTTTCTTGAATCATTACGAGGAACAAATTTTAAATCTTTATGTGATCTTAAAGTTTTTGTCGTCTGCTGTCATTTGTGTTTGGTTTCTAATAACGGATATATTATTGAGTTTCTTCAAATCAAGTTTTACTTTTAAACAAGTTTAGATGCAACTCAATTATCCTTTTCATGAAATAAAATTTTCCTTGATCAATTAGCACATTTGTAACTTTTTGACATCGAATTTCATCTGTAAGGTCTTGAATCAGCTGTATGGCATTAGAACACATCTAATTTTTCACGCGGCCCCAAACGAAAAAGTTTAAAGGTAGTAGTTTTAGCACAAGATCTCGGTGGTGCATTGTGATTAACTCTTCAAGAAATAATACGGTTAGAAAACTTTACTGGTAGAACTATGTTAAAATCGGTACCAAGTAGTATGTCACTCTTACCGCATTAAAATCACCGGTTAATCAGGAGGGATCTTTGAAAGATCGACAAATGATTTTTCTTTCTTAATTTATAATTTTCTTAATGGAAGTTTTTAGCCGTAATACTTTAGATTTAAGCATCAAGCTTTCTTATCGCATTTGGTATTAATGAATCTCTTCTTTATTGGGTTTGAAATTATCTTTCGCACCGTTCAATTCAAGTAGTGTTGGACGGGTTCAAATTTGATACCTACAAAATAAGAGCTGGTGTGCTCTAGGGCTCCGTTTTGTCTCCGACGCTCTTTCTTATTTTTATAAATGATCTGTTGTTTGAAACTTTTAACCAACTAAATTGTTTCAGCTTTTTATATTTGTTTAAAGATTCTCATCCTTGTTCTTCGGATGTGGACTACCAATAATATGACAAGTTCATTAAATTCTGATCTTGACAGCATAGTCCAATGGGAAATCAAAAGCCGTGTAGGATATATTGCTTTGAAAACTCCATGCTATCTACTGTCACAAATCTGCAACCCTCCCCCGATGCCACTATCCATGGGTGGTACTTGCATCGAGAAGACTGAAGTGTTTAAGTTTTCACTGAAGATGTAAGAAGTTTTGTACCCCTTCTAATCTGGCAAAGCTTCTATTCGTCCAAAACTCTAGTATAAATCCATATTTGGGCTGGTGCGCCGCAATAACGTACTTGAGTCATTTGGTTAAATTTGAAAAAAAAGAGCTTTGAAAATGGTAGGCGATCGTTCTATTACTAAAACATTTGTTTCTCTTGAACACTGCTGCAAAGTTTTATACCTATCATTGTTTTGTCAATATTTTCACAAACAATGCGCTTATGAAATAGACAGTTGTATTCCTTTCCTCAAACAATTCAACCGTAATACTCGTACTTCTAGGAATGCTCATCAGTTTACCCTTGAGCCCAATTTCGGTCGTACTGCCATAGAGATTCTTTCTTTAGCCGCACTACACGAATGTGGAACGCTTTACCAGGCTCAATTTCACTCATTCAAAACCAATGTAAGACGGTCTTCATTTCGGAATTGGTATGACTTTGGAGTCGCTACGCCATTTTTGCGTCCAAACACTTAATTAATTGATTGCATTTTGCAATTTCTGTGTAGCTTTTGAAACGGATCTATCCTTCACCAATATTGCAGTATTAGCAGCAAAGGTGGCCAATAAAGCGTATATAAAAGAAACAATATTGGCCCTAGGACACTTCCTTGATATGCACTGGATTCTATTTTCTTTAGTTTCAAGTAATTTTGGTCGCATCATACTCTACAAAGTCAGTTCGTTACATAATACTCGTATTTTAATATTTCGTAGCACTGCATGGAAAGGTCATATTAGTAGTCTGTACTTAAGTGTCAAGTACAAAACCTTGTCAAAGGCTTGAGCAACATCTAAGAATGCCTTCTCCAATACATCTGTAATTCGATGTTCTTGGTCTATCGTGGATTGTTTACCTAATTCAAAATCAAAACTGATGGGATGGGATAAGTCTTCTTTCTTCCTGTATTTTGCTGAGCCTTTTCAGTAGCACTTGTTCGAACACTTTTTCCATATTTGGTATAAGCTATATTGGTCTGTAAGATGTTACTTCTGTTGGTGGCTTACCTTGTTTAGGTATAACAATGACTTCTGCAATCAATGACTTAGTACATGTATTAATTTAAGGCATGCGTTTATTATAAGTTGAAGTTTTTTGAAGGCTATCGACAGCATTTATTTCAAACACTGAGCAGTGATAAGATTGTGTTCTGGTGATTTTTGATAAGACAACTTATAACAGGCTTCTTACTTCTTTGAGTGTGACAAAAGGAATTTCACATCCGTCGTGGTTTTTAGTAATGACGTAGTAACAGTGTCAGTAAATGACAACTTCAAAAGTGACAACTGCCCAAAAAGCATGGCGTTCCAAATGAATCCATTTAAGCAGAAATCATTGTTTATACGTATAAATTTGATCAAAAAAAAAAAAAAAAAAATTATTACCTATAATTGTAAATTATTTCGCTCTGTGTATAAATTTTGTACATTATAAATACGAAATAGTTATCGCAGTTCAATTTCACATCTGCATCCATTCTCTATCGCCATACTTTCTGTCAGTAAATCGATAAAATGAAATATTTATAAAAGCTATACGAGTTTTAAGTGTCAGCTTGTACCCATTAGATGAAAGTTACGTTAAAGTTGTAGCCAGGGAAGTGAAGGGAAGTTTCGTCACATGTGTCAAGGGGCAGAGAGAGGGAAAAAGAGAAAAAAACTAGGATGCAAACTGTGAGATTGGCTAGAAACAACAATGAAAAGGTTAAGTGGTATTAAAATTTTATAAATCCTCTGTTTGGCAATCTGACTTGGAGTAGTATTGTACCAAACTAATGGCGGGGTGGGTTTTGGGGTCATTCAACTTTGTTGCCAAGCAATCTAACGGAGAAATGGAACTTTGCCAACTGAAATTGCATGTTTTTTTTTTATTTTTTGTTCTTATTCTGAATGAGAATGTACCTATAGAAACTAACGACGCGACCAACTGACGGTATAACGGTATAGCATATACTTTCTGACGGGGTAGTTTTTCCTTTTTTTCCTTTTCTTGTACATTTACTTTGCTGACTGGTTGATTTCTTTTTCAAGTCATAGTATAGAGATGTTAACTTTTTTGAGGGGAGACGGAGGAGGTTATTAATCCCTATATATATAAAATGTAAAAGTTAAAATGCAAAATAAATAAGTACCTACCTAACTACCTCGTTCCCACCTCACTTTCCTAAGTAATTTAATATAGTGTTCTGCTTGAGAATATATAAATGGAGAGAATTGAGTTATATTTTTCACAATTTGAGGACTTGAGATGAAGTGAAGTTATATCAATGTCGATGTATTTGTATTTATGTTTTTCACACTGCGTTTTTGTGAAAGATTGGTAAACAAAGCAATACTTTCCACCAAAATAAATTAAGTGGAGTTAAAGTTCTCAAAATGGCTACTTTCATCATCGTCATTGGCTCGCCAAAAAGCATCAGGTACTGGCCTCATTAAACAAGTCTACATATATCGGGATTGCGAGCCGAAACGCCTCATCCAGTTGCGTACCACAAAGTTTCGGGCGTCCTGGTCTACGCCTTCCCTCTCCAGCGTAAGCATGGTCTGCCAAGCTGTCGTCGAACATGAAGTTTAATACAAAGGAGCTTCCTAGCTGATTCCTCTTCGCTCATGCGACCTAGGTGGCCAGCCCACCGAAGTCTACCATGTTAATTTTTTATCATGGTATCTATTTCGATGTTAATTGATGTTCATGATTGTAACGTCTCTTGAATGGTCCTTCCTCACATGAGAGGCCAACAATCAGTCTTTCTTCTCGAACTCGCTTAGTGCTTTTTACTAAGCATAAAGGTCTCTGATCCATATGTATGATTACGGGCAGAACCATCATCATGTACAACAATAACAACTTGAAGTTATGGCAAGGTTTCTGGATTTAGAAACCTTTGACAGTCTATAGAAGACTCTGTATTTTTCATATTTCTTCACCTGTTTTTTATCAGCTGCTTCTACTGAGCCAATGTATTTGAAAGATTGCACTACTTCAAATTCATGATCTGATTGTTGAGTTGATTGTTTGAGCAACTATTCTTCTCTCAGTGGACGATGCCACTATGTAATTTGTTTTTCCTTCGTAGCCCCCGACTTACCTTTTCGCCAATCTTCTAGCATTTCTTCATGGTCCCATAAAAAAATAAAATAAATTAGGTGGCGCAACAGTCCATAAAGAACCAGGGCCTAGTGACTTACAACTCTCAACCATTCCTGTGTGCGAGTAATTGCAGGAATGCTCCCATAGTTTCACTATAATTTGATTATGTAAAGCTGACCCGCCATATTGAAACAGCTTGGATGATATGCAATCGGTTTTGTTTTGTTTGAGCTTCTTCCCAACCTTCCCGATATCTTTTATACTTGGTAGCAGTGGCTTCTTCTTAAATTGATAGAGCATTCAAAACTTCAGACAGCTGACCATTTAGCAATTCATTTAAATACGAGAATCATTCTCTAGTTCTAGCCAAAGCTCCAAGGCGGCTAATTGATATTACAAAGTTATCTAATAGCAAGATTTTAGAATTTAGTGTTCAAAAGATCGATTGTGGAATGAGCTGGAACAGGAAAAATGATTATTCGATACAAATCTTTACTTTATTCAAGCTGCTTCACGGTCCAAACTAGAAATTATTAAAGAAGAAGATAGTCGTGCGTCTTCAATTGCTGAGTAAATTAGATCATGCAATCAAAAAATAATCTGGCAAAATTTTTGTGCAGAATTCTCGTCATGCTAAAGTCACTTCTTGTTGAACTGTTTAGATCAATGGTGAGTTGACGTCAGTGAATAACATCTCACAATATATGCTACAACGCTACAAAAGCTATTTTTTTCAAATGTGCTGACGAAACTATTACGGGGACCATTAGTATTGTCCACTACGATTCTTAGAAACTTTGTTGCACAAAATGGAATATAGCAGTGGGTTTTGCGTTCCAAACTTCTTTTCGAAAAACACACAGTTATGGCTACGCAGCATTGAGTTGGAAAATAGGGTTTCAATATTTCCCAACAAATTTTGTCGTAAAGCGGCTCATTTCGTTCAGTATGAGTACTGGGGTGGAATCGGCTAAGGTGATTGTTGATTGTTGACAGTCAAAATAATCGAATTTGATCTGTGTAAGGTGATAGTCAAATTGATACCTAAAAAGCTGTCGCTAAAAAAATTTGATAGTCGTTTTCCTACAAACATGTCGTTTCTGAGTAGAGCTACCAGACGCTTACAAAAAACGAATGGAAAATTTTGTCAGTTACATTTTTTAGGTACAAAAACACATTCCTGTGACCGACAAAGCTTACGACATTCGAAAAAAAGCAAGAAAAGTAAGAATTTTATTCAAACACAGCCAATTTGATACTTTTATTTAGATATTTTATAAGAATCAATTTAAAATGTCACCAAGGCAACAATGAATTTTGACAATTTGAATCTGAAATTGTTCAATCGAATTGAATTGAGTTGAATCATCTTACACAGACGGGAAACTCGGTGATAGTCGATTTGACTATCAAAAATTTGATAGTCAATTATCACCTTAGCCCATTCCACCCCTGACTTTCTGTCAATATTTCGGAAGAAAATCAGCTCCCAGGTTCAAGATAGCTCAAGGTGTATTGCATTTCAGGGGTGTAATCGCCTTAGGTGATTGTTGATAAATGACAGTCAAAATAATCGAATTTGATCTACATAAGGTGATAGCCAAATTGATACCTAAAAAGCTGTCACAACAAAAATGTGATAGTCATTTTCCTATAAATATGTCGTTTCTGAATAGAGCTACCAGACGCTTACAAAAAACGAATAGAAAATTTTGTCAGTTACCTTTTTTTGGGTACAAAAACACATTTTCGAGACCGACAAAGCTTACGACATTCGAAAAAACACAAGAAAAGTAATAGGGCCACGTTTGTTCAATCGTGTGTTTGAGCAAACATAGTTTCGCCACACACTGCACAAACATGTTTGAGTTTAGTTGCGTGACGTTTTTTTATTAATCAGACCTACCTACGGACACGGAGCAATGAGTGATTTGATGAGTGATTGCAATATTCGTTACTTTTTACACACCACAATACCGGAAAATTGGCATCGGTTTGAGTGGAATTAAAATGATAGTCAAATTTGACTATCAAAAATATGATCGTCAATAATTATCACCTTAACCGATTCCACCCCAGATTTCACAGCATTTGTGAGAGAAATAGAAAATACGGCTTTGTTAAAAGCTCATACACAGCATCGATTTTAATTCTTCTTTTTTTTTAATCTTTTTAATAGTGGCTTAAATAAAGAACTTTTTTTTATATTAAAAATCTATAAACTCTCCACTTTTTATTTAAGTGACAAAATAAATTAGGTATTAAATATTTATAGTTATTTGTTATTATATGAATATAAAATGACTGCCCTCATAAGTGGAGGAGGATTCATTGTGGTCAATATCAATTGTGTGCTTGTCACAAACTCATCACTCATCCTCTTCACTTCAATTAATTGACATAATTAAACGCAGAATACAAACTAATTAGATCAACTTTTTAATTGCTTTATCTGCTAATTACTTCTGGTAGATAGGTAAGTACCTCTTATACAATCTTCTACATAATTATATAAATATAATATACCTAATAAAGAATACAACAAAATTAAAATAACTTAAATAACATCTTCGCATTGCAAATTAAAGTTTTATCTCCATCAAAGAAGCTTTTTATATGTATGTATATATATTATACAAATATTCTAATTCATCAGCAAAATGGATAAATTACAGTTCAGAATTAGAATCAGAATATTTCTATCCCTCTTGCTTTTCACTTTATTAATTCATTGTTTCGTGGATTCGATTAAAATAAATGAAAACAATTTTATTTATTCCATCATCTTTTTGAATCTCTCTTCAATCTTCATGATTTAGAATCAAATTCATTCAAGTGTTTTGTGCTTTGCATTCTTGATAGATTTGTTCTGTGTTTTATATCCTTGATGTGCGTTATTGGTGCTCCGGTGGTGCTTTCCTACCTCGACGCTAGCAACGTTTTAGTCGTCAGCGAGCGACGCGACGTAAACTTAGCTAAAGTTATATACAATTATTATTATCATCCCCTTAACGACTACGACTCGACTTCATATATATGTATATGTCAAATATCTACCAAAAACCGAATCTTTCCCACCATCCTTCTTTTCAATGGTGGTATTTGGAATCACAATCAACGTCGTCGTCCTTGTTCGTCGTCGTCGTCATAGACTTCATAAAGCATTTGCCTGGCATCAAAGCCCAATCTAATTAAGGCCGGTACGCGTCGGGTGTATTGAGTATACGCGTCGGTGCTTTAGTGCTTTGGTACTTCAGCTTCTCATGACGTTACGATAAGGACGAGCGACGAGCGACGAGCGACGAACGAGGAACAACAAGCAACTAGCAACGAGGACGATGGAATGAAAGAAATAGGTACCTATGGAACATTAGAGACAAGTCAAGCACAGGGGCAGGAATACCTAGGTACGAGCATATGTACCTATGCTCTACAAGTACGTTCGTCGACGTAGTATACGTACCGCATCATGATATCGGGTTGCTATGCATCAATATGTTGCTTCTAACGAGCATCTATCGATCAAATCTAACATGTTATGGTTTCGGACGGCTTTTCATTGTGCAATTCTATCGGAATAGAATTATAATTGGATTGACGCTGACGCTGGCGGTGGTGCTGGTGCTGGCGCTGGTGATGGCGCTGGTGCTGGCGCTGGTGACGGAATGGGGATTTGCTATATGTGAAAGTCATCATAATAAAGTTCGGCTAGATGAATAGGAGGAACCACCACACACAGTGTTACTCTCTTAACCTTCATCAAAATAAATTGTTTATCCACCTATTAGAACTGCTGATTGGTTTTGGAAGATTAATTCAGTCAAAGTTGTTGTTATTGTTGTTCTTATTGTTGTTATGGAATATTGCTAATGACCATTAAGAACTGACTTAATGGTTTAAGCAATCTTGAAAAATTTAATTAAAGATCCATAAAAAGGTATAAAATTCCCATAAGGGAGAGTATTATAATATGTAGATTTTTTGGCAGGTTTAAAGATTAACTAAAAGTTCGAGGAGCTTAAAAGATTTCCAGTCTTTTTCTTTAAGAAAGATATATGGTACGAGTAATAAATAACTTGGAAATATTTTTCGTGCGTCAGTCGTTTCACATGAATTTGACGTACCTTACCCATTCCCAATTGTCACATGAAAATTAAAAAAGAAAAAAAAGCTCAAACATGTGTTCACACAAATTTCCTATAGATACTTTTTTTTACTAAAGAAAGACTGTTTTGTGTAGGCGTCAATAGAGAATCCTGTGGTTGACAGTGACAAAGGCTGCTTTCAAATTAACATTATATCCTGCCTACGGTTTTTTTCCTTTTACTTGTATTATTTGATGGCAGTGATTGAATGCGTGCAAAAATGTGCTAATGTCTTCTATTTAAGGAACATTTCTTAAACTTTCCATTTTTCAACAACCGATGAAGATGAATATAGACTTTGTAAAATGTTACATGAATGATGATTCATTAAGATTTTCTTTTGAATTTTAAATTAAATACCTTATGAACTTCCATATTGCAATAGTATTTTCATTAATGTTAAAAATTCACATGTATGTAAATGTTTATTTCCTAATTTAAATATCTAGATCGCTTTGAAACGGGGTTACCAAATTAACTTTCGAGAAAAAAGCGTTTACTATTTTGTGAGTTAAATTTAATAGTATTCGGCAAATTTCTTGACGAAGTTCTTAAATAAATCGAAAATTCGATCTAGTAATTCTCGGTTTATCTTTGGAACTTCATTTTAAAAGTATTTTTAACTGGAATTTTTTTTGCATCTAATCATATCTGTTGTACTAGCTTTAAAGTCGTTGTTGAGTTCTAGGAATTTTAGATCAAAAATGAATGGAACTCAGTTCTAATGTGCTTATGCTATTTTTGTAGCACCCTGTAGTTAGTTCTGACTCTAAATTCTGACATTTTACAAGTAAAAAATGATTTTTTTAAAGCTATAGGAAAGTTTTTCACATAAAATTCAGAAAAATGCATAAAATCTTTATTTGAATCGATAATACGGTCCATATAATTTAATGTTTGAAGATTATTTCATGCAAATGTTGACCTTGGCTGCGCCTCAAATGGTCCATCCGCTTAGTCCAATTTTGGCATACTCTTTCCAACATTTCGGCCGGTATCTCACGAATAAATGCTTCAATGTTGTTTTCAAATGCGTCAATTGAAGCGGGCTTGTCTGATGTATAGACATGAGCTTTAACATAGCCCCACAAAAAATAGTCTAAAGGCGTTAAATCGCACGATCTAGGCGGCCAATTGACCGGTCCGGAACGTGAAATAAAATGTTCACTCGAACTCGCCTCTCAATAAGTCCATTGTTGCGCGTGCTGTGTTGTATGTGGCATGTGGCACCGTCTTGTTGAAACCACATGTCATGCAAGTCAAGCTCTTGCATTTTGGGCAATAAAAAAGTTGGATATCATCTCACGGTAGCGTTCAGTACGGTCCAATGATGCTATCAGCCCATATTAGATGCATTGGTAGCTCTTGCAATGCTTCTGGCTGATATTTACAATAGCCCGAATAGCCGCTTCAATGGGTCGATTAAACTGACTATAAAATGGAAGAAGCGTGCGATGAATTTTCTTAACAGATCACGCATTTGGATAATAAAATTCAATAATTTGCAAGCGTTGTTCGTTTGTAAGACGATTCATGGTTAAATTATAGACCAAACTGAAGATGTTTGACAGTAAAACAAAACGCGAAACGTGCGTCAGCTGTTTAAACCAGTGTTGCCAAAAAGATAATAGCTGACAAATCACCCTTTAGTATGATATAGTAATCTTAAACCAGAATTAATTTAAAAATTAAACCTTTGAAAGAAGTCAAACCATTGATGAACTGAGTTCTAATATCCTAGACACCCAAATTTGAGGGTCTAGTTAGTTTAGTTATATTGAATTCAAAATTTTAATGCTATTCACAATTTTCTTTGTAAGTTTATCTGAAGTCTTAAAATGGCCACCTACCAGTACCAGACTGACATTTACATTTTAATTTTTATAGTAAAAATACTAAAGAAAAATCAAATATAACGTTTTCAAAAATCAAATTTAACAATTTTGCAAATAATTTTGTAAACATTGAAAAATTTTAATTGATTATACATGTTCTGTATCGTAAGGCACTCATACAATAATATTGGTATAAGACTTCCCACCCTCGTTCTCCAATCATCAATTTTATGGTTTCCTCTAGACTGAGTACATCAATTCCAAAGTATCTGTTGCGGAATTCTTTCAGAATTGGACAAACTCCCAAAAACTGGAACACATCTTCACTTTCTCTTCGATTACATAGATCACGCCATAGAGGAAGATCTGGACGGTATGAGGAATAAAGTTTAAGCTGAGGAGTTCAACTCTGACTTGAAAGATTGTACTGATTTTGCGTATGGTTCGGCCAAGAAGTAGGTCTTTTTTCCAAAAAGTGGTAAACTTTACTGTAGTAAGCTCTGTATAATGATGATTCTGCTTCCTCAGTTAATTGATCGTACATCCTGTTTCCGATTTTCATCAACAAATCATGAAATTTCGAACTAAGCGAAGAAAGGTTATCTTCAGTTGATATTGAAAAGTTGTTGAGCAATCGTTTGCCATTTTATACCAATCACCTACGCATGCTCTCTTGTTTTCTCCCATCTCCATAATTCTTGCCACATAATTAAAGTGTAATTTGAGAGTATCCAAGAAAAGGGGGCTTGTTCCTGTTTCAAGGTGCAGCATATAGTTGGGTGTCGTACTCGGCAACATTAAGGTACTTTTGATGAAAAAAAGGAGGAACTTTTCCACTGCATCGAACGACATGTATCCCCACACTTGCGCTCCGTAAAAGAGAATTGCAGTTGCAGTTGCTCAACACATTTTGTATTTAGAAATATGTAAAACGTCATTTCTCAAAAACAGCTTCTCCATACGTTACACATTACACGCTTAGCTTCCGCTGCTTTTGGTCGGAGGTGTTTATCTAGATTCAGGTTCGTGGTAATCAAAACATCCAGATACTTGTACTCCTTAACTATTTCTAAGACTTCTTCTTGAAAAACCCATTTTTCCATTCTAGAGTATCTCTCTCCACCGTTTCTAAATATCCTTGTTTTGGACTTTGATAAATTAACTGATAGGTTCCAGACTTTGCAATAGCACTGAAGTCTATTCATCATCAGCTGCATTCCGTGTATAGATTCGGCCAGGAAGACTATATTTTCAGCATATATGAGACCAGGAATGGATTTTCCACTAAGCACTATACCGCCTTTCACTGAATTTGTTATATCGTTTATGTATAGGTTGAACAGTAGCGCGCTTAAAACGCATCCTTACTTAACTCCTATTGAGGTCCGAAACTCATTCGAAAGCTGTTTTCCACGTTTTTTGTATGCATTGCTCTGATGACTGCTATTATTTTTGAAGAGATTCCATAGGTAATTGTAGAGCTTGTATTCCCTAGGAATAGAGTCGAAAGCTGCCGGAAAGTCGACGAAAAAGGCATACAGCTTTTTGCCATTCTTCTTGTAGATTTCGGGTATATTTACTAAAGAAAATATTTGATCGATTGTTGAATGATTTTTTCTGAACCCTGCTTAAAACCTCAGTCAAAATGTCCTTGTTTTCAATCCAATTGGTTAATCTAGTATACAATACTGAACTAAAAAGCTTTGTCGCAGTGTTTAAAAATGAAATGCTTCTGTAGTTTCTTGGATCTTCAGGGTTGCCTTTTTTATGCAAGGGAAAGATGATTGCTGATCGAAAACTCACAGAGCTCCGTTGGCTGTCTCAAAAATTTGAGGATAAGATGAATTTAATATTGTATTTAATCGAAGTTCTATCTCAGATCGAGATTTAAATCAAACTTCTAATGCCTTAGAACTTAATAAAGAAATGAGTTCGAGCTCAATCAAGTTCTAATTTATCAATAAACAGAGTTTACGAGAGAGACTAGAACGTTGTCAAAAAATAAGCCGTTACTATTTATATTTTGCAGCTTAAGCAATAGGGTTGTACCTTCAGCTTAGTGACTTTTTTTTTTTATAGAAACAGCAAAATAAATTGAATGCCCTTAAAGTTTTGCTGCTTCAGTTTTTAAAGGCACCAGCAAATCTATTCTTTTTATAGTTATACTTATGTTCTGCGATAGAAAATTTTAAGTTTCAAAAATCTTAATTCAGTTTTGAAAAAAAAAAAAATATTGAACTCATAAGCCATGCAGCGAATTTGGGTTGTTGAAACTTTTCTTATGTCCTTAATAACATTCTTAGTTCGTTATTGTACTACATCGCCAATTATTTTTCGGTTTCAAAAATATAGCTTAAGAAAAAACGCACAGTGATTAATTTTGACAACCATTTTATTTCATTAAAAATATTTTAATTAAGAGTGAAAAAACAATATAATTGAAATGAGCGGAAAGATTTTTTAGGCCGCAATGAACAATTTTTTGATCAGGTGCCGCATAGGGAAGGGTGTGCATGGAGGTCATTTGCGGTCTATCATCCTTATGTTAATAACTTCCCATAGGAAGTTATTGTAATCGGTCTGATTTGTCGAATTCAAAATTTTCACATTTCTCGACGTTTCAAGGTCCCTAGAGTCGAAATAAAAGATTTTTAGAGAGATTTCTGTGCGTGCGTACGTCCGTACGTTCGCGAAGTTTTTTTTGTCGTCCATAGCTCAAGAACCAGTAGAGAAATCGACTTCAAATAAATTTTGTTATACAGATAATAATGCAGACAAAAATTTTACCGAATGTTGAAAACAATATTTTTTTAAAAGATAAAATTAGTTTAAAGCCAATATCTCAATGTTTTGAAAAAATATTTAAGTCGAAAATCAATTTTTACCAACTTTAAAAAATATTTTTTTAGGTTTTTATTTTTTATAAAAAAAAACTGCCAATTCGATTGTTCTCAAATAAGCAATTTTACAAAATTGTTTTGGAGATGAAATCATGTTTTAGTCGTAAAATTTTCGAGGTGACAAATTTTTTTTTCAGTTTTTTTGATTTATAAAAGAAACGTTGATTGGATTTTTTTTCCAAAATTTTAGTCGTTTTGTATCACGTTACAATATATAATACAAATTTAATTCAAGTCTGTAGCGTCATTGGTTCATGACATATTTAGGGTTAACCAAAATTTTCACCTTTTTTTTAAACTGCTATGGTAACAAAACCACCCACGAAATTTTCTTGACAGCCCTTTCTGCATCTTTCTACCTTATTATCTGTATAACAATATTTATTTGAAGTCGATATCTCTTCTGGTTCTTGAGCTATGGACGACAATATACGATTCTTTTGAGGTGATTTTTAACCACTTTTTGGGCGAAATTTTGGCCATTATTTGAGTAATGTTGGTCTTTAGGGTCTAAAAGATAATTAGAAGCTATTTGCGTAAACAAAAGGTTAAATAAAATAATATATACACACAAATTGACGTTCCGAAAAAAAGGTAATTGGTAGTGTGTTGGAACCAATTATCGTCAAAGTCATGATCTTCAACCACTGGGAAAAAATCTGATCATAAACAACTCTTGAAGAATTAAAAAAATCTACCATTTGTAGGCAAAAAAAAGATACATTTATAAAAAATTCATGCTAAAACAACGTTAAATTCAAAAATAGTCAATATAAGAAAAAATCTAATATTTTAGAGTGAAAATAATCCCTGATATTCGGAATCAAAATTTTCCTTGTAGTTTAAATCTATTAAACCGTTAACACAATACACCCTACCTCGAGGCCAATTAAATTCATGACTCGATTAGGTTTGCTTTCTACACACTACACAATTTGCTATCGTTCACACCGGCGCGGCGCACTCACATTCTCCATCTCCATCCGAATCAGCATCCCCATCGATAGTTCCATTGAACCCAATAAGGAGATTTTGTTGGCTTGCAAATTTAATCGATTATTCGATGTTGCCAAACGCTCCCTAAAACCAAATCATGTTCCCTCTTTGATGCGTTGTTCAGTGAAACTTCTTGGAAAAAATAAATATGCATGCATTGCCAAACCAGCCAAAAACAAACTCCTCTATATATTTCAATAGTGAATTTTTTATGAATCCTGACTGTCGAAGCAGGACTGGCTATAATGAATTATTGATCCCATTCGAATACTTCGAGCGAAATAATGGCTTAAACTTCAGCCTGTTTCTGTGCATGGTGGCGTATACGTAACATTTCTTTATTTGCATTCTTTGCAACAACAACAACAATATACAAAAATGCAAATGGAATCCAATTAAAATGGCTTAGTTTTCAAAAATGTAGGCAAGTCATCAATAAATGTAAATGTCATCTAAGTATATATTTATACGTAAACGTAACTAGAAATAAGTTTGGTTTTAGATGTGTCGAAACGACATCTATGCAACCAAAGAAAAATGGTTAAACTTTGTTTGCCAAAGTAAATATTTTCAAATTTTTTCGAAAGCTTGTCATTAAATTAAATAAATGTGGGCAAACGGATGTAAGAAATTTCGATTAAATTGATTCTGTGGTAGGACACATCAAACATGACCGACCGCACCTCCTCATTCTCCGATAGCATTTGATGGTGTTTATCCTAGGAAGGGAAGTGCATTTGTTTGCTTTTCATCTTTTTATCTAAACAAGGATGACATCGACGACGTCAAATAAACACATTCGATGCTCAACAACTGTCCATCTCGAAAATTAGTGGGAAATTTGGAAATTATAATTGAGATAAGATGGGAAGTCATTTATTTGAAAACGACAGACCAAAGAGACGATAAATATTGTGAGTTATAGGTTAGGTTTTGTATACAGACATTCAGAGACATCAGATGCTATAATTTTGAATTGGTGACTTGTGTGTAAAAGGGGTTTCTTTGGAATTGGGGATGATTTGTGATGTTTATAGGGAACATTTCTGGTAACAAATTGAATTTAAAATAAGTATTTGTTAATGATATTGTCTGTGCAAACATCTGTTTGGAGATTAAGACAGCCACAGAAACAGCACTTATGTACAATTGAGATGGTCTGATGTGAAATTACTCTGTGTTATAACTTGTAAAGATAAATTGACAGGTTTATTGACAGACATCTGTAATATAGGCAAGGAATTTTCATATACATACATATAATGAAGGGTGTGACCAGAGTGCCTGAAGTTAGCCTCCCTTTTATCGATTTTCATATTTTGGAAACTTGTTCCAGGTTGTTTCCGGTTTGTTCCGCATTGTTCCAAAGTTTTTAATGAAAAGTACCCAAAAATGGGGGTTTTAGATCCGAAAAACTGTTTTTGACCTAGCCCCCCTTTTGTCGAAATTCGATTTTTTGAAAATTGTTCCAGGTTGTTCTAGTTGTTCTGAATATGGTTCCAAATTTTTAGACCTCTATTAATAAATTTTAAAAGATATGGGCAAAATTTGAAAAAAATCTATTTTTTCAAAATTCCAACTTTTTATATTTTTTTAGATTCTAAAAAGTGTTCTAACCATTGTTCCAAAAAACTAAGAGTTGTGAAATGTATATTTTAAAAGATATTGCCCCCGATTTTTTTTTTCAAAAATGCAAAATACGTCCCCCCAAGTGCGCCACTTTAAAGATTTTAAAATTCTTTCAGCAAAGACCAAAAGGTCTTTAAGATTCCGACTCTATGAAATAAATACCAAAAGGTCTTTACGATTCCTACTCTATGAAATAAATAATGATTATGCCTACATTCAAAAAATCATCACTAAACTTGTTCCCAATTGTTCGGGGGCTCTTTTAAATTGTTCCAGAGATTCGTTTCTTAAAATTGATTTTTAGTATGAAAAATTAAAAAAAAAATGCTACCCCCCCCCCCCCCCTTTTCCAAAATCGAAAATCTGAAACTTTTTCCCTATCCAAAATCACTCAAATCAAATTGTTCCAAAGATTCATCCAAAAATATTTAAAAATGAAGATTTTTAGCCAAAAAAACGCTTTAAGTCGAAAAATCATGTTATCCTTGTTCTGGCCCCCATTTTCCGAAATTCAAAATTCCAAAATTTGTTCCCAATTGTTTGGGGGCTCTTCTAAATTGTTTTAACGATTCGTTTCTTAAAATTGACTTTTAGTATGAAAAATTTACAAAAATAATTAACAAAAATTGGTAAAAATTGATTTTCGACTCCAAAATCTTTTCAAACTAGTTGCGTCTTATAAGAAATATTGTTTTTAACATTCGATAAAATTTTGAGAAAAATCGAATTGAATATAAAAAAATTACTGAATGTCAAAAACAATATTTGCTGTGAGATAAAACTACGTTGAAGCCAATATTGTCAATTCGATTTTTCTCAACATTTTATCGAATGTTAAAAACAATATTTCTATATTTCACGCAATCATGTGACCACAAAGTATAACATATTGGATTTATAAAATGGAAGAATATAGAGTGTTAAGAACCCCTTAATAAAATGCAAATATTGGTGTGAGAATATTAATTTAAAAATATTAAAAAAAGTGTAAGTTACCACATATAAGAAAAATATGTACTTCTCAGTAATGCATTCTTAATTGTCAAGACTTTGTTGGTAGCTTCAGACTGTTCCTGCACTGAAAAAAGTCTAAAAGAGTCAAATCGTGCCTCCACAGCGGCCAATTGACATCGCTAAGATGATAACTCGATTCTAAATTTAGTGGGTAAAATACCGATTGTGGCACGGTAAAGTGCAAGTTTAAAAATGTCGTTAATTATATATCTGTTTTAGCAACAGTTGATCATCGAAACATTGTTGCCAGCCTCATTCGAAGAAAAATAATTCAATGATGCCACAACTCCTAAATATGCAACAAACTGTCATTCTCAAAGGCACTATTTTGACGAAAAAGCACTCATTAAGAAATAAGCGTTTAATATTCTGCTCCGCGGAGGTGTAATACAAACTTTCTGTCGAAATTTCTAGGGAAACAGCGGTTAATGCCAAAATAACCCACAATTCAAAAAGATAACACTAGATGGTCTACCTTAAGGGTTTTTCAATTAGGAATTGACAACTTTGAATAAATGATCATTGTCAATTTATTCAGTAAACTTAACATAATTCATCATGATAAAATAGACGAAGTAAGAAACTTTGGCAAATTATAAAAATTTTGTAGCGAAATTCAGAGTCGGTAACAGCAACTTTAAGAGCGGTAACTACAATTTTCGATCGTAATTCTCGCCCCATCTAAAAAGCTTAATTGGTTATTGGTATTCACATTTGCTTCATGAATCACCACTTCATCCACAAAAAATTACAGTTTGGTGCGGTTTGCATTCTTCTTTGTTGCTCCGTTAAGTTATTGGCTTATGTCAACAAGCCGATGACAAGTCAGAGGAGCTCAGAGCTCCAAACGTGCCCAAATGCATTCTACTGCATTCATAAATGTTTTGATTGTACTTAAAGCTAAAAAAAAGTTTTTGAAATATCTCAAATGGTTTGAAAATTATTTAAGTAAGAAAGTACATATATGTCTTAGTAGGTATGTATATATCACTGTTAATTACAAAATTGGATTTTCATCACAATTTTACAATCTTGCTCTGAATCCCTTAAATTGACCTAAGAATGTGGTAGTGAGATCGTTTAATAATTTTGCAAAAAACGATCAAACGAAAAAAACAATAATTCAACCAATTTAAGAGATTTATCTTCAATCAACGTTTACTATCAAAATGCTGGTGGCCTTCGTACTTAGTCTAGTAATAATATTAAGTGTATATTTCAAGTTCCTTACATGAATATGATGTTATTTTAATTACCGAATCATGGTTAAATTCTACTTTTGAATCTTCTGAATTATTCGATTGTTCCTACAATGTTTATCGCTTAGATCGTATTTGCAATAATTCCGTCAAACGTGGAGGTGGAATATTAATTGCTATAAAATCTATATATCCTAATAAATGTGTTAACTTTGCCTTTATCTAAAGATTGTATTGAACAAATGTGTGTAAATGCTAACTTTTTTGAAAATGAAATAATGTTTATTTTAAGTTATGTTCCATCAAAAAGTTCTATTCATTTGTAAAGGGTGTCCCAAAATTAACGCAAGATTTGAATTTGCCGCCATTTGTGCAGTGAAGTGTTGGCAACCCTGAAAAAAAAGCAATTTGACAGCTAACAGTATAGGGTTATTAAAAATGGAGCGTTACACGATAGAACAACGTGTCTTCATTATTAAAGAATATTTCAAAAATAGTGAAAGCTTGGCGGCTGCAGTTCGAAAATTTCATACAAAATATGGTCGGAATAGTGTTTTAACTTCGTCAACTGTGAAGAGATTAATTGAAAAAATCATGGAGACTGGATCCGTTGGAGACGCCAAACACACTGGTCGTCCAAAAACAAGCCGTTCAAATGTGAATGTCGAAGCAGTGCGTGAGAGTGTTGCTGACAATCCAGGAACCTCAATTCGACGTCGTGGACAAGAATTGCAAATTTCAAGAACCTCTCTACAGCGTATACTCACCAAAGATCTGTGTCTTCATGCTTACAAAATTCAATTAACACAACAATTGAAGCCTAATGACCATGGACAGAGAAGAGAGTTCGTTGAATGGATTATTGAACATCAACAAATGGACCCTGATTTTTCGAGCAAAATCATCCTAAGCGATGAAGCACATTTTCATCTTGATGGCTTTGTCAATCGCCAAAATTGCCGCATTTGGGGTTCGGAGAACCCACATGTGATTGTCGAAAAACAAATGCGTCCACAACGCGTGACTGTATGGTGTGGATTTTGGGCTGGAGGCATAATTGGGGCATATTTTTTTGAAAATGATGCTGGTCAAGCAGTGACTGTTACTGGTGCTCGATATCGCGACATGATTACACAGTTCTTTCTGCCAAAATTGGATGATATTGATGTGTCCAATATGTGGTTTCAACAAGACGGTGCCACATGTCATACAGCCCGTGAAACAATTCAATTACTGCATGAGACATTTCCAGGTCGTGTACTCTCTCGTTTCGGTGATCAAAATTGGCCTCCTAGATCGTGTGATTTAACACCATTAGACTTCTTTTTATGGGGTTATTTGAAATCACAAGTCTATGTCAACAAGCCCACAACCACCCGTGCATTAAAGGAGGAGATTCAACGCTGCATCAACGAAATTCAGCCACATTTATGCAGAATGGTCATGGAAAATTTCAACAAAAGAGTGCGCATGTGCATGCAAAGCCGTGGAGGCCATTTGTCCGATGTGTTATTCCATACATAACCCTATCCTATGTACTTTACGAGTCAATAAAAATATAACTATCAAAAGACTAAAAACGGCGTTTTCTATTTAATTCAAATCTTGCGTTAATTTTGGGACACCCTTTATGAAAAGCATATTGCAAATATTGAATTTATAATGAATAATTTATTAGAAAATCAATGTCCATTTATGGTGATTTCAATTTAGGTGATGTAACTTGGATTTTTGTAATGAAGGTAAATGCATTATTCATTTTAACATATGTAAGGATATAGAATATAATTTCATTGATTCCATGCAGCGTTGCCACAATGTTACAAGTGTAACAAAAGTGTTACACTTTTCTTATTTTTTTGTATTTGTTACTATGTTACTTTTTTTTTTCTTTTTCTTACACTTTTTTCTCCAAACTTTTTTTTTTTTCTTTAAAAATTTAATTTGATAAAAATGATTTAAGTAAAAGGTATCACTTGAATACCATTGCATCAATAATGTTTGCAAAACAAATAAAAGATCATTTCTCTTAATTTGCCTAAACATGTTTTATGTAAAACTTAAAATGTGTCTTACTTATAATAATTTATTAACTTATTATTTAATGTATAGTTTTGTACTGAATTTAAAAACTGTGATGAAGAAAACTTATGTTCCTATTAAAAATAAAAAATTGAGTTCAAGAGCATTTTTTGATTTAAATCATTTTTTCAATTTGTTACATTTTTTTCGCTTTTGTTACGTTTACGTGTTACACTTTCGTGAAGCCCAGCGGCAACGCTGATTCCATGTTCTTTATGAATGTTTTGCAAATCAATCATGTTCTTAATTCATTGAAATGACTTCTAGACCTACTTTTTATAAATAATATGAACTATGAAGTTCCATTTCCATTGTTAAAAAAATTCAGTTTATCATGTAGCTATTTGTTGTACTTTAAAATTTGAAGTTTTTGTTAAAAATTCTTTATTAGTTCCTAATTAAACAAATTTTGATTTTTGTAAAGGACATTTCATTGCACTTAATGATTATTTGTTTTCATTTGACTGGGCGCATATTTTGTCTGGCTTGTCATTAGAAGATGTGTATTATAAACTTTTTGAAATTTAACAGATTGGGTTTAACGAGTTTATCCCAAGAAAGAATAAAAGAAAATCTTTTAAAATTCCATGGTCAAATCAACGGTTAGTAAATTTAAAAAAATGGTAAAACTAAATCTTTTAAAAAACTCAAGAAAACAAATTCTGATAATGATAGAATTTTTTTTTAATCAAATTCGTAAAGAGTATGATTTTTCGAATCAATATTTACACAGGCAATACGTATTAAACACTAAATCCCAAATTTCAACTAACCCCAAAGTTTTTTGGACTTTTTTAAATAGCAAAAAAAAACTGTATTGCACTGCAGCAAAATATGGAATATAATGGACAATTATCCACCGATTTACAGGGTACGTGTGAACTATTTGACATTTTTTTTGAATCTGTATATGTAAATCATTCCTATTCTAATTTTATAGAAACTAGTAGTAATGTTCATTCCGTCAATTTATCAAACTTATTTTTAACTTGTTCCGATGTTTTAAGTGGCATATCAAAATTTAAATCTAATGTTAATCCAGGTCCTGATGGCATCCCAGCGTTGATTACTAAGCAATGCCAGCATTCATTAGCAATCCCATTACAAATTATTTTCAACCTTTCATTATTATTTGGAGATTTTCTTAAAATGTGGAAATTTTCATATATATCTCCTTTCTATAAGTCTGGTTCCAAAAGTTTTATAGAAAACTGTAGCGCTATTTGTAAAATATCTGCAATTCCGAAACTCTTTGAACTTATTGTCAGAGACCATTTGTATTTTAATATTAAAGAATTAATTTGTGATGAACAACATGGATTTACTCCTGGAAGGTCAACTGCTATAATTCTAATGCTATATTCTAAATTTACTACCGATGCTTTTGAGTCAAAATTCCAAGTTGACACGATATTTACAGATTTTACCAAGGCTGTCGATTGTGTTTGTCACCAAATTTTTATAAATAAACTTAAATCTATTGGAATTCATGGTATGCTCCCTAAATGGTTATGCTGCTATATAACAGATAGAACACAATGCGTTAAGCTCGGAAGAAATTGCTCTAGGAATATAAGAGTTCTTTCTGCTGTTCCACAAGGAAGTCATCTTGGGCCACTTTTGTTTAATATTTTTATTAATGAAATTCTTCTTTTATTAAAAAATGAATCTTCTCTAATTTATGCTGACGATATAAAATTATTCATGCGGATAAAAAGTTCATCTGATTGTTTCAATCATCAAAATGATTTAAATGTTTTGGCTAACTGCTGTCAAACTTATAAACTTCCACATAATATAAAAAAATGTTTTGTTTTTACTTCTCATTCTGTTCTAATGCCAATGTTTCACAACTATCGGGTGATTTTTTAAGAGCTTGAGAACTTTTTTTTAAAAAAAAACGCATAAAATTTGCAAAATCTCATCGATTCTTTATTTGAAACGTTAGATTGGTCCATGACATTTACTTTTTGAAGATAATTGCATTTAAATGTTGACCGCGGCTGCGTCTTAGGTGGTCCATTCGGAAAGTCCAATTTTGGGTAACTTTTTCGAGCATTTCGGCCAGAATAGCCCGAATTTCTTCGGAAATGTTGTCTTCCAAAGCTGGAATAGTTGCTGGCTTATTTGTGTAGACTTTAGACTTGACGTAGCCCCACAAAAAATAGTCTAAAGGCGTCAAATCGCATGATCTTGGTGGCCAACTTACCGGTGCATTCCTTGAGATGAATTGTTCTCCGAAGTTTTCCCTCAAAATGGCCATAGAATCGCGAGCTGTGTGGCATGTAGCGCCATCTTGTTGAAACCACATGTCAACCAAGTTCAGTTCTTCCATTTTTGGCAACAAAAAGTTTGTTAGCATTGAACGATAGCGATCGCCATTCACCGTAACGTTGCGTCCAACAGCATCTTTGAAAAAATACGGTCCAATGATTCCACCAGCGTACAAACCACACCAAACAGTGCATTTTTCGGGATGCATGGGCAGTTCTTGAACGGCTTCTGGTTGCTCTTCACTCCAAATGCGGCAATTTTGCTTATTTACGAAGCCATTCAACCAGAAATGAACCTCATCGCTGAACAAAATTTATCGATAAAAAAGCGCGAAACACATTTCGAACCGAACACTGATTTTGGTAATAAAATTCAATGATTTGCAAGCGTTGCTCGTTAGTAAGTCTATTCATGATGAAATGTCAAAGCATATTGAGCATCTTTCTCTTTGACATCATGTCTGAAATCCCGCGTGATCTGTCAAATACTAATGCATGAAAATTCTAACCTCAAAAAAATCACCCATTATAATATTTATGATCAAGATCTTGTTATTAAGTCTGAGATTCGTGATCGTGGTGTCATTTTTGATCCAAAATTGACATTTTCTTTTGTTGTTTAGATTATGTTGTCGCGAAAGCAAACTCTATGCTTGGTTTTCTTAAAAGAAACTGTAATGAATTTAAAAATCCTTATGCTTTGAAATCTGTTTATATGTCTTTAGTCCGTCCTTTTCTACAGTATTGTTTAATTATTTGGGGTCCATCTTCTTCTGTTGGCATTGATCGAATTGAAAGAGTTCACAAAGCATTTAACAGGTTCGTTGTAAGACAATTACGATGGAATGTTGATATTCCATCATAATTATTCAAGATGCACCTTAATCGGTTTTGATTCCCTACAAAATCTGTTCAGTGTTTAATATTTGTTCATGATGTTTTTTCTTTCAGAATCAAAAGCCCTGTAATATTAAGTATATTTGAAATATATATTCCATAAAGAAGAATGCGCCGGCGAAATTTTTTAAACTGTCCAAGGCATAGGTCTATAATTATGGTTGCAATGAACCTTTCACTAGGTGTATATATTTATTTAACATTTATTCAAATGAAATTGATTTATCAATTAATAAAATGAATTATAAATCTAAAATCCTTTATTTGTTAAGTTAAGTATTAAGTCCTAATAAATTAATTTTGTAAATATTGTTAGTAGTCTGTAAAACTTAATAGTCTGTAGATGAATAAATAAATACATACATAAATTTTAATCTGCATTCTTAACTATTAACAAGGGAATCTATCGATTAATGAATATAAATTTTCTTTTATCATCTTGAATCACCCAAGTCACTAGGATTTGCTCTTTGCAAACCTACGCATAATCCAAAAAGTCTCCGTACAGCAGCCTAATTTTAGTGTTTTTTGAAAAAAAAATACTAGGAATTAATGTAATAACCAAAATGGTAACATTGAAAAAAACTTAGTTTCCACCTTTACCTTTTTATCAAATTTAAAAAAAATTGTGATTGTGATTTTCAAAATACTTGTTTAATAATAATTAATAATAAATATTTTATCCCAGAATCAACAAAAAAGCTGCTGTACGGAGACTTTTTGGACTATCTGTATGTACTACCAAATTGTATCCATTTAAGCTTAATTTGTCACATGTCCTACAATATTGCATCTACTCGGATATTTTGTAACATATTACATGCTATTCTTATTACCTTTCCTATTTCTTAATTGTTGACTCATAATTAAATACATTTGGAGCATTTGGAAAAAACCTATGTACCGTTTCTTGCTATCGTCGCACCCGTTGATAATCTTTTTTTTGATGGGACAAGACCAAAAATCAATATATTTTTTATATTTTCCCTAAATGAATTATACCAACATTTAAGCTTCCTTTCCATAATTCTTCTGGACTTGATTATGGTATAAGGCTTGCCGCTTCGTGATGTTAAATACTTAAATCCAAACAAAATACTTGTAAAATTTCTATCAGACCATTCGCTCAAAAATATTTCATAAGACCAATGTAGTCATCAATATTTTATTATGGCAACTGTAAAAGATGAAATCTTTTCATTCAAAAGACCAATATGGCAGTTTTTATACAGTAACAGACAAAAAACATCAATATTAACTTTGAAGCATCTGTTCAATCAATAATAACACTCTTCATATATTTCTTAAAGAAACTCATTAAACTAAATTAAAATAAATTCCTTATCGCTTTCTTATACTTTCATGACTTAATTCAACTTAATACATATATAATACAACATTTCCAAACATTAATTGCCAAACATATAAAAAAACAAAGTCATCCCGAGCTTTATTGAGTCTTAAAAATAAATCTCTGTAACTTTTTTTTTTGATTAATGCCTTCGAAATGACGCCCTAAAAATCCCATGTGATTTATATTTCTTGGACGAACCAAAAAAATAAAAATAAATATTAACTACACAATTTCTATATAATACTCTATGCAAACCCCTAAAGGAATAAAGAAGCCATTCATTGACAATATACGTTCACATAAAGCCATACATATGGATATGTATAACCCACATCGAAGATGGGCTTATAAATATGTACGAGTATGTTTTTAGGTATAAAACTTAACTCAACTCAAAATGTATCTAATATATAAACACCGCCATTTTACAACTTCGTAGAACAAAATTTGTTTTAACGATTTTTTAATAAAAAGAAAATATAGCTGCTCCAGAAAAGAATGCCGTGTATGTGGTGTGTTTTTGATGTTTACACCCATTTCCATTTTTACGCTTCCGTATGATTTATACCGGCCTACATTTTGGTAGCTGCCAGGGAAAGGGCCTTCTTTTGCCACCTTGCCACCAGCATATACATACATATAGGAAATAGGCACCCACGACAAACCAAACACCTTACCGTCGTCATATGTTCCTATAGGCATCATCGGTAGTACCAACATCAACAAAAACAACAAGGGCTTGAGAAAATTCCCATTAACAACCACAACATGCGTCACAAATAAAAACATTTACTGAAAGCCTAAAACCAAGATCAGTATAAGGCGGAAGGTGTAGCTATGGGGTATTTACGAGTAGCTTCTGTTTCCTTGGCCAACATAAAGACGACGAGGACGTCGTATTAAAACACACGTTGATATGTAGGTAAGGGGTTTAGAGAAAATAAAAAATAAAAATCCAAGGCGAATATTACTTTACAACGTACATAATATATAACGACACCACTGTCTTGACTGTGGGAAGGTAATAACAATTTAATAATAATATACTCGTTCCTTACCATTTTGTACTATATTATTCGCCAAAAGATGCCAGAAGCTGAAAGGGGAGGGGAGTTATGTTATTATTATTATTATTTTTTGGATGCGAATGGAAAAGGTCTATATCCTACCAAAGGTACACAAATCGATGGAAAATGGAAAGAAAATATGTTTCCTTTATTGCATCCACGAGAAGATATCAATAAAAAGTTAATCGAAATCTTTATAAAAAACTCCTTCCTAGTGGTTTACTTGTACAATAATTTTTGTAGTTAAAGTTTGATACAAACACCGATAAACATACATAAATGCCTAGTAAAAACTTTGTTTTTTTACTGATTTAGTTCATCAATGGAGCGATTAAAATTCAGCAATGTAACTTTCAAGGTGGAGGAACAACCCTAAAACCAAAATTAAATCCTAAGCCCACAATGTCTAAAGACAAAAACGCTAAGCAACTTTGACAAAACTGAAGTTTTAAAATGAGCTTCTTCTCAAATTTGTCTTATTCTAGTTTTAAAAACACCATTAGGCGATATAAATCTCAAGAAACCCCCAAAAACAACCTGCCCTCCAAGACCTCAATAAGTAAATATTCCTACATCACTCTTAATAATGAAGCTTCAAATGATCCACAAACTATCTCCCACATATTCGCTACCTACTTCTATCAATCTTTTATCGATTACTATTTTGTTACAGATTCTGCATAATATAAATATCTGCTTAATTTATTTCTCGATCCATTACTTCCCCAAACAATTGATCTTGATTTGATCAACTAAATGATGAATTCTCACTTGGCCCTGATGATCTCCCCGTCATATTTCTAAAAAAAATGTTCTGCTAGCCTATCTTCTCCCCACTTACTGGGTTTTAATCTTTCTTTAGTTCAAGGGGAATTTTTATATTTTTGGAAAACCGTCTTAGTAACCACAGTTTACAAAAGACTCCAAAGATAGTAGGTATTACAAACTATCGTTCAATTGTCGAACTGTCCCATATTCCAACATTATTTGAAAGCATCATTTACAATATTTTAGTATCTTTCGTTTCCATAGAAAACATGGATTTCAAAAATTTTATTCTACAACAACCAACCTTGTGAAATTTGTTTCCTTTACACTCTCGTTTCTTGAAAAAGGAAACAAAGTTGACTGACCTTAGCAAAATCTTTTCTACTTCTAATTTTTCAGCTTTCTATTTTCGGCTTTGAACCAATTTTGTTGCAATGGATCCTAGGTTACCTAGGAAGCCGCCTATACAACGTTTGCCTACCTTTTCTTGCTGTTTTTGGCGTACCACAAGGTAGCTACTTAGGTCCTCTTCTTTTTATCCTTATCTGAATATTCCCATATCTCATTCATGCTGATGACACAAAATTTTTCAAGTCTATTACGTCGATGCACGATTCTTATAGGGCCCATACACTACGCAAACACGTTTGTTCAAACGTGTGTTTGAGCAAACATAGTTTCGCCACACACTACACAAACATGTTTGAGAGATTTTAGTTGCGTGACAAATTTTTACACACCACAATACCGGTAAACTTTTATAAAGTTCAATGAATTCAGTCCAAAAAATGTGTTCCTCTTGTTTATTTTTATTCATGTTTACTCTATAAAAATTGGCATCGGTTTGAGCAAAATTCAATACACACCACACAAACATGTTTGTGCAGGCACGGAAAATTCAAAATTTTTTGATTTTGTTCAAACCGCTTGCGCAAACACACATAATCGCCACACACTACTCAAACAGTTTGCACAAACATTTTTACAACAACAAAATACATTCGTTTGCTCAAACAGTTTGTGTAGTGTATGGGCCCTAACATTATTCATCTAGCTCTCAGCCTGATATAAAAATAACTGCTTAGATCTACATTTATATAATAGAAAATGGCAGTCAATTAGTTTATAACGCGTTTATAACGCGTCATTCCTTCTATAGAGGTGACCGAGAGCCAAATTTCCAAACTCATATTACAGATATAATACTCAAAGCCAACTCAGCATTTGTTTTTTTTTTAAACGTTGTTCTAAGCATTTTTTCAACCCCTACGTTGAGTTGCCTGATTTCTCTACATCTTATCCGTGAATATGCCTTTCAAGTGATTTAGTAGGTGATTTCAATCTTCCGAACCTTAACTGGACAAAATCATCAGATTTCAACTATTTTACACCTATCAGTCCAACGAGCACCAATGAATTCACAATTATTGATGGTTTAGCTTCTTGTGGACTTGTTCAATTTAATGGGGTTGCCAATCAATACAACAAATATTTGGACCTGATATTTTTCTCCGACACGATAAATACTGGCGTAGCTGTATCTCCAGCCGATGTTAAACAAGTAGAAGAAGACCGTCACCATCCAGCTTTAAATATATCACTGAATATAAACTTGTGCAATATCCCTAATACATCAAATGAAAAACTTGAATTCAAATTTAAATAATGTAACTTTAATGAACTAACTAACTTATTGTGTAATGTTGACTGGAATCAACTGCTCCTAAATCGTAATATTGATAACATGTGTCTAAATTTTTATAGTATTCTTTTTAACTGTTTTTATGAAACTACGGAAATCTCGCTATAAATCTAAAACTCCACCATGGTTTGACACTCAATTAAAAAACTTAAAAAATAAAAGAAATAAGGCATGGCTAAAACTTAGTAAAACTAGATCAGAAGAAGACTTCAGGATTTACTCCGAACTTAAAAATATTTTCATTGACTACTCGAAAATTCTATACTCTGACTATATTATAAAAATTGAAAATGAATTGAAACAGACCCCAAAAAACTTCTGGGATTTTGTGAAAAGTAAAAGAAAAACTGACGGTTACCCAAACTCTATATCTTTTAATAACACAACAAGTCATGACTCCCAAATAATTTCAAATATGTTTGCTAATTTCTTTAAAGATGCTTTCGACGTGCCTCCTTCTTTTCAAATTCCCGATTCGTTCTTTCCAGCCCAAAATTATCCACACCTTAACTCACTTGACTTGACAATATGTGAGGATTCAATTGTTCGTTGTGTCTCAGAACTTGATGACTGTTTTCACCCTGGCCCTGATGAAGTACCATCATGTGTTTTAAAAAAATGTGTGTCTCATTTATCGTACCCTCTGTTTGTTTTGTTCAATGAATCTCTTAGAAGCTCAATTTTCCCACTATTATGGAAAAGTGCATTTATAACTCCGATTCATAAAAAAGGGTCTAAGAATGAAATAACGAATTACCGGCCGAGTGCCAAACTTTCCGTTATTCCCAAACTATTTGAGTCCATTATTATATATATTATTAGTTAAGATGTTATCCTTTAACTGTAAATCAATTGTATGTGAAAATTAACATGGTTTCGTCCAGAATAAATCAACAATTACAAACCTACTTCATTTCACTTCTTTCTGCCTTGACTCCTTCGAAGATCGTAAGCAAGTAGATTGCGTATTCACAGACTTCAGTAAAGCCTTTGACAAATTGTGTCACAAGACTTTAGTCCATAAACTTAAGGCCTTAGGGTTTAACGACAAATTCTTGACGTGGATATCGTATTATCTTAAGAACAGAAGTTATAGCGTTATATTCAGAATTGAACTCTCCGACCAATTTTACGTCAACTCTGGTGTTCCACAGGGTAGCCATTTAGGTCCTTTATTATTTATCTTATATATAAATGACATAACATCCGTTATAAAAAACTCCTCCGTTTTAATATACGCTGATGACATTAAAATTTTCAAATCTATTAGTTCAATTAATGACTGCTCACAGCTTCAAGAAGATCTTCATAGTTTTAGGGAATGGTGCAATACAAACCGACTTTTATTGAATATTGACAAATGTAAAACTATGTGTTTTACACGCAAAAAAACAATTACAGATTATAACTATTTATTAGATTCTTACTCCCTTTGTAAGCTTTCCGTTTTCTCTGATTTAGGTGTTATTCTTGACAGTAAATTAACATTCTGTGACCATTATAACTTTATAGTTAAAAAAGCTAACAAGATTCTAGGTTTTATTAAAAGTTTTTCTCGTGATTTTCGTGACCCCTACGTCTTAAAACTTCTTTATGTATCATTTGTCAGGCCAATACTTGAATACGGCTGTGTTATATGGGCACCATACTATTCAGTCCATATAGACAGACTTGAAAGTATCCAATAAAAATTTATGCGTTTTTGTCTTCGTTTTCTTCCGTTTTCCCAAATATTCACACCACCTCCTTATTCTCAGAGACTTTTGCTATAAACCTCCCTACACTTTCACAACATAGACATTATCTCCAATTTTGTTTTATTTTAAAATTAATTAATGGTTCTATTATATCCGCAACAGCTCTGAATAGTCTAAATTTTAGCCATAGTCAAACTAGCATAAGAAGACAGATACCTTTATGTCCGATCTTAAGCAGAACTAACTATGGTATGAATAGCCCTTTAAATCAATTGATTTCAGTCTTCAATAAATTTTATAATTTAATTTCATCTGTTAATGACAATGTTAAAAGTAAACAATTTAAAGAAAGCTTTTTTAATATGTTATAGTATTTATTTATTTTTATGTTAATTAAAATTTTAAATTAAAAATTATGTAAATAGCTATAAGTTTATATTAACGTTAGATAATTAACGGATTAAATAAATAATAATAATAATAAAAAAAGTATGGTCCCGTAATTAAGAAATCCTTACTTGGGATAACCCGCTGATCTTTGCTCCATATTAAGGTTGCCTTCAATTAATCAATCTCAAGACTCTGGAAGAACATAGACAGATATCTGACATCTTGTTAATTCATCGACTACTTTCTTGCTCTATTAACTGTCTAATCTTTTTAACTCCATCTTTCTAAACAGTAACCTCCATAATATAAGAAATACTCAATTACTCATATTCGGTCCATCGGTCCATCTTGGTTCATAACAAGAAAAGTCCAAATGAGTCAAATCGCAGCTCCAAAATTCAGATATCTACAATCTACATATGTAGGTATATAAATAGCCTCATATGGAAAAATTTTTCTCTTGACGAAGCTGCCCATATGAAAATGCCCCTCCAATCCTCTGTTGTCCAATTTAAGCTGTTCTAAACTCTATATAATTTGAATTGCTGAGTTAATTGGATCTTGGAAGCATATATAATCTAGTGGCTAGTGCGTGAAATGTTGAACTTTTGAGATTTATGGCGAGTCAATGTTCTTGTAGTACCCGTGGCATGATGGTTAGTGCGTTGGACTGTCATGGTAGAGGTCTTGGGTTCAGTCCCCGCCTGTGCCATCTAAAGTATTTTCACGGGTACTGCCTCTTGCGAGGAATTAACAAATTCTCCAAGAGTAATTCTTGTCATAAAAAGTGCTTTCTCAAATTAGCCGTTCGGATTCGGCTTAAAACTGTAGGTCCCTTCCATCCCTGACAACAGTTGTAAGTCACTAGGCCCTAGTTCTCAACGGACTTTTGCGCCACCCAATTTATTTATTTTTGAATGTTCTTGGGTCGAGTTTCACTCTTGCCTGTATTGAAAAATGTCGTAGCCTACGACAATAGAGTCAGTAAATATTTTTCACTAGCATATCAGTCCCACGAACTTTTTGCAAAAACTAGCACGGTGGTCGCTTTATTTGGGATAAAACTTCCTTTTAGAAAACGCACTGTTTCGGCTATTTCGCACTTACTTTGGAAATAAGCTTTCAATATTTTTTAAAATAGTTCAAAATAAAAACGTCTTATTTCGTTTTACTGATGAGGTATGATACTGACTTTCTGTTAAGAATTCGAGCAGAAAAAAGCTGTCAATTGCGTCAATTTAATTATAAACCTAATTAAAGAAATATGGTTTTATCAACTTTTTATCGAAGATTCATTTTTCGTAGAAGTGGAAAAAAATCGCAGTGAAATAAGTCACCGTTAAGTAAGCCCACTGAGGGACTTAATTCACACTCAGTGGAAAGTAAATGCACTTTAGTAAAGTATAATTAGTTCCCGTGCAATTTGAGAATCCAGTTTCGAAAAAAATGTTTGGTTAAAGTTGACTTAATTCCTGTGTACTTATTTCCCTGCACCGGAAAAAATATACATGGTGTTATTTATATAATTAACAAAAATAACACCCATCTGATTATCTTCCCA
Source organism: Eupeodes latifasciatus (assembly GCA_920104205.1). NCBI lineage: Eukaryota > Metazoa > Arthropoda > Insecta > Diptera > Syrphidae > Eupeodes > Eupeodes latifasciatus. Next base: position 101,449,761 of record OV049924.1, on the reverse strand, counting down.
ATTCATTCATTTAAATGTTTAGGTTAAAAATATTTATTTTTATATATCTTACATTTTCTTCTTTTTGGTACAATGTAAAAAAATTAAAAGCGTAAAAACACAAAATAAAAATTCTTTACAAGGACAACAATATTTTATTACGACGATGGCGATGTATGGATTCAAATGTTTTGCTCTTAGAAATTCCAATAACTGAGTTTTGCTCACTTGACTTTTTGGTTAACAACAAAAATAATTTAATAATAAAAACAGCATGAATTGTTTTGACTTCTTAACAAAATGAAAATAAAATACACTCACCAAAGTGAAGAGGACGAAGAACAACAAAGAACGAAAACATCGACGACGACGACTAAAACTAGAACCGGTGGCCGGCGCGTCGCACGCTGACGCAACACGACATGATGGAGACATAGACGACGCACGCAGAGCCAAGTGAGGACTTTCCACTAAATTAATATTCCATATGCAATTACGTGGTCGTGTTGTTTCTCGATTGTGGTTAAGAGGCCAGGACCAGGACTGGGACTGGGACGCATATGTATCAGCCTCAGCTGGATCCATTAGAAGTGGTGCCAAAAAGGATTGCACCCCACCGGGAAGGTGCGACGAAATGTTTTGGATAATAATTGATGGTGTTTTGTTGGCCCCGACTGCGGCTGAGTTGAAGATTGTATCCAAGCGGAGGCTGTTGGCATGTAATATGGTAAAATGTATTTATCATATGTTTGTACAGTCACATATTATAATTACGATGCCCAAAAGCAATTATGTCTAAATATGTACATAACATATACATATGTATGTATGTATATGCATTTATGGCTGTGTGTAATGTGTATGTAGTAACATATGTGTGTGTTTTTATTACAGTTACGATAATTATATCATTAATATCGGTGTTCGAATTCGAAGTATACAATTAAGGACTATTCTGGATATTATGCTAAACGAAAGACATTTCGGTGTACTTAACATTACTTAACATTAATTGTTCATTTATGTATGTATATATTTAGAGCATATATGTATCTATATGAAGTTTTAGTTTGTTTCTACATCTTATGATTTGATGTCCTTCAGTTAGTAATAACGGGTGTTTTTTAAAAGGTATGTAACCTTAAGTTGGTTCAACTATTGTAACTAGCGGCCCTATGACAGCTGTCCAGTAATATATTAGATTGATGCATTTCAATATGAAACTACTGAAGCCTGAAAAACGCTTTCAAAACGTCCGAGTCTTATACCAGAAATCATATTTAAGTAATAATGGCAAATAATTTTCCGAATAGAGTAAATTTAATGTAAATTAAAACCTATAATCATTTTTTTATTTCATTTCAAACACTCTTTATCTTGCCTTAGCTTTAGAATTCAATCGATACAGAAGATGGATGCAGGATTCATAAAAAAGCAACACAAATTTGATCTATTTTGCAGCAAATAAATATTAATACAGTTTCGATTTTGAAGTTTGGAACAATCTATAGATTACAAAGTTTTTCTTTACATTTAAAACAATTCATCAACAAAATTGTGTCCGAACTTTTAAATTTTAATTAAAAAGTATGCCAAATTTCATAGAAATTATAAAGTTCTGTTTTTCGAAAGCCCCCACAACAATGTAAATTTGGTTAAGAAAATTTTAAAAAGTCGTTTGTAGAATATTAAAAGACTGACTTTGTTTAACTTCTCCATCATCAACTACAAAGCCAAGATCGACTTTGTTATTCTTTTCAAATTCATAACTTGTCTTAGAAGTAGTCCAATACGCGATATCAATTTAACTAACTAATTTTAATTGGTTCGAATTATCGAATTTAACATTTTTACATTTCTCCACACTTCAATACATCTAAATACAACAGGTTCGAATTTTTGTACGTTTAGGATAACTTCCGTATCTCGAAAACGAGTAAGGATAAATAATTTTAAGTTCAAGTTAGTAACAGATATACCACGTACAAATTATGTAACTACTCAAATAAAATTCTTATGATAGAAACGTTGTTCAGAAATTGGAAAGTTTTGCAAAAAAAAATGATAGTTTTTAGTATAAATCAAAAAGAGGCTGGGATGCGACCCACACTAATAACTTCCCATTCCGTCTGTCGATTTGTCTTGCTTAAAAGTTTGTAGATTTTCGTGTTTTGTTAAAGAAGTTGTCAGTTGAATTATTCTTAAAAAATTTAAAATTACCAACAATATTTTGCATATATTGAAATAGTTCGATTTCAAAATCTATTTTTGTTAACGAGATTTTTAGTTGAAACCAACTTTTATCAATTTTAGTAGCATTTCTTAAAAGTTTTTATTTCTTATATGAACAAATACATATAAATATATATATGTATATAAAAAATTCGAAAACAATATTTTTTTTGGGAGATAAAATTATATTTTTAATTTTTGAAAAGATACTTGTATTTGAGTCGAAAGTAAATTTTTACCAAGTTTTACTTTTTTTTTTAGGTTTTTATTTTTTGTAAGAAAACTGTCTATTTTTCTATTCTATTTTTCTCAAAATTTTAACCAATGTTGACAACAATATAGAAATATAATATTTCTTATAAGATAAAATTAGTTTGAAGCCATAATCTGAAATTTTTGGAAAATATTTATTTAAGTAGAAAATCATTTTTTACCAACTTTTAGTAGTGTTTTTTTTTTAGGTTTTTATTTTTTATAAAAAAAACTGTCAATTCGATTTTTTTTTCAAAGTTTTACTGAATGTTGACAAGAAATATCTTAAAGTTTTGAAAAGATATTTGATTCGAAGATCAATTTTTAACAACTTTTAGTAATGCCTTTTTTAGGTTTTTATTTTTTGTAAGCAAACTGTCAATTCTATTTTTCTCAAAATTTTACGAATGTTGACAACAATAGCCGCATTTTATTATCACCATGATCTGATCCGGATCAGATCATAATAAAACAGCATTGGATCATCATATTTTTTTATTATTTAAAGTTTGGTAGCAGTGTCAAATTCGTTATTTCAAAAGTGACATTTCGAAGCAAAAAAAAAACAAACACATACCAAAAATGGAAGCTCCACAACTTTTGAAAATGTTTCTCCAAATCACCATTGTACTCTCAAACTCAAAGCATCCAGGAACGCTTTGGTCTCACATGTAGTCCACATTCTTTTTGACCTTTTAATAAATGTGACACTCAAATAATTTAATTTAGAGATTACTTACAATTTATTTGAACATCTTTTCTCCCATTTGTGCTGCAGCTTTCTCGATTTTATTTATATTTTTTGACATTTAAAACAGGGTTGCCCAAAGAACATTTTGCTCAATGATTTATTTTGTGCCTTTTTTTGGAGGAAAATAATACCCATAAATTATGTCAAATTTACATTTTTTTGGACTTAATTATTTTAATTTTACCAAATAATATCTAGTTTTGATAAAATATCTAATTATTTCATGGATTATATAACAAATAAATAAATATAAAGCTTCTCGCTTTCTATTTAAAAAATATTTTATTTCAGTCAAATGGAAATGTTTATATGGCAATACAGGTTTCACTTAATTTGTTTGCAATGATACCAACATTGTAGTACCCGTGGCATGATGGTTAGTGCGTTGGACTGTCATGCAAGAGGTCTTGGGTTCGATCCCTGCCTATGCCATCTAAAGTTTTTTTCATGGGTACTGCCTCTTGCCAGGAATTGACAAATTCTCCAAGAGTAATTCTTGTCATGAAAAGTGCTTTCTCAAATTTGCCGTTCGGATTCGGCTTAAAACTGTAGGTCCTTTCCATCCCTAACAACAGTACTCGCACACAGGAATGGTTAAGAGTTGTAAGTCACTAGGCCCTAGTTCTCAAACGGACTGTTGCGCCACCCAATTTATTTATGATACCAACATTTACATGTGAAACTATAATGATAAAGCGCTCCTTGTTGTGAAAAAAAGAATTAAATTTTGGATCTCAAATTTAGATCCATACACAAAGCAGGATCTTGTGTTGTTGTTGTAATGCATGTAAATTCAAGATCCGGATCAGATCATGGTGATAATAAGACGCGGCTATTTAGCTATAGTAATATAATATTTCTTATAAGATAAAATTAGTTTGAAGCCATAATCTCAAATTTTTTAAAAAGATATTTGAGTCGAAAATCAATTTTTACCAACTTTGAGTCATTTTTTTAGGTTTTTATTTTTTATAAAAAAAACTGTCAATTCGATTTTTTTCAAAATTTTACTAGATGTCCAAAACGTTATTTTTCGTTATACAAAATTATTTTGAAGATAAAATCATTTTTTGTTCGTAAAGTTTTAAGTTTTTTTGATTTATAAAAAAAACGTTGATTGGATTTTTTTCCAAAAATATATTTGCTTGGTATCACGATACAATTTATAATAAAATATTTAATTCAAGTCTCTAGCGTTATTGGTTCGTGAGATATTTAGGGTTTTCAACTTTTTTTTTTAAATTGCTATGGTAAAAAAACCAACCGCTCGATTTTTTTAAAAGTCCTTACTGCATCTTTCTGCAATATTATCTGTATAACAAATTTTTTTTTTAAGTCTACATCTCTACTGGTTCTTGAGCTATGGACGACTAACGTGTACGTACACAAGCATGCACAGACATCTCTCTAAAAATCTTTTATTTCGACTCTAGGGACCATGAAACGTCGAGAAATGTCAAAATTTTCAATTCGACAAATCGGACCGGTTACAGTAACTTCCTATGGGAAGTTAATAAAATTACAAAATTATTTTAAGCACAAAAGTGGCATAACCTCCAGAATAATAATTTAGGCTACTGTTGGCATTGGTCTAGATTTGTAGAAAACGCTATTAACAATTTGATATTCAAAAAATGACATTATAAATTCACAATTATTAATACATTTATTTTTAAGTTTTTGAAATAAAAATGTTGCTTATCAAAAAATTAATATTACGTTTAAAGTTTTGAACAGGGTTGGATTTCAGACTCTTTTTTCTTTCAATTTTCAAGATTGAATTAAAGAGTTCTGACGGAATTTTTTACTGCCATACAAAAATTAGTTAAATTAAATTAGTGGAAATTTAATTTAATACTATTTTGTATAAAAATATTGGTAAAATTGTCCTTGAACCTACCAATTGTCCTTCTATAAACTCAGAAAAATGCTTTTAATTGTAGACTTTCATATGCACAGACCTAGTAATGATGTTGTTTCGGACTTCCTCATTTTCTTTATGACGCGTGTTTGTTTAGGAGTGTGGTTTTCAATTTGACATTCCTTTTTTCGGAGTTGATCTTTTTGACAGCTGTCACTTGCTTTATGCGCAGTTTGGTTTGTTATTTCATAATTAATTGACTTACTCCTGAACAAAGTTATTAAATTGTGCAAATTTTGTATCAATAATGCATCGGGCGCTGCGTTCAATATTCGATCAACATAATCGCGAAATTTTATGTGGTTTGGCCGCCAAGATCGTGGGATTTAATTTATGTGAAGTTGGAGATAAGCCCGAGACGATTAACGCCTTGAGAAAGAATATTCTGCTCGTTGTTGCTTCCATACGGCCCCAATTGCGTCTAAAAGTGGCTCAAAACTGGGCCTCTTAAATATTATGGCAAACCCTTATCCTTAAATTATAAAGGGTTTTTCAATACGGGCGAGTAGATGTTGAAACGGAATAAACAAGTTGTGTGTGAGGTATAGAAAAAAATTGTTTTTCAACTGTGGTATATGACATCATTCAATCATTCAAATGCCCGCCTAGGCTTCTTACTGTGACACGGATCCGAGTGGTCCAATTTTCAATGACTCTTTCGCATAGATCCGGCTGAATTTGAGCGATTGCGTATTGTTTATTTGCATAGACCTGCGACTTCAAGAAACCCTACAGCAACAAGTCTAGCGGGGTCAAATCGTATGACCTTGGTGACCAATTCACATCACCCCTGCGATAGATAACCTTAGCTTAAAATCGTTCATGAAAAATGTGAATCGTGGCGTTTGCTGTGTGGCACGTAGCGCCGCCGTCCTGCTGGAACCCCATGTCGTCTAGGTCTATATAGTTCAATTTGGGCCATAAGAAATTAGTTATCATGGTTATGTAGCGCTCGCTGTTGACGGTGACCGCCTTACTAAAGTCGTTTTCAAAAAAGTACGGACCAACTACTACACCCGGCCCAAAATCCACACCAAACTTTTTGAAAATGCATTATCACCTGGTGAACCTCGCGTGAGTTGGTGTGGTCCCATATACGTCAATTTTGCTTGTTAACACAGCCATTCAACCAAAAATGCGCCTCGTCACTATAAAGAGATTATTTTTCGGCCAAAATTGGGGTCCTCTTCCAAACGATTCGAAGCCCAGTCAGCGAACAAACGGCGTTGTCTATGGTCATGAACTTTGAGCTCCTGGGTCAGTTGAAGAGTCGACTGTGAAGGACCACCACGTCTACCGTAATATGGACGCAATGTGCTTAACGTTTGCGTTAACGGACACTCATTTTGATAATAAAGTTTTATTATTTGAACGTCCAATCGTGTAACTTGCCATGATGATTTGGCATAAACAACTGAATAATAAAAAAAAGATTTGACAGATGTCACCAACAAAATAACCGCCACGGGGCGCCAAAATCTACCCGCTGCAATTGAAAAACCTTTTATATTTATTTTATATTAAGTAATTTTTCACAGTTTTTAAATGTTCTGGCGTTAAAAGAATTAATTAATTAATTAATTAATTAATGATGAATAGCCAAATCTTAATAAACATAAATGTCATGATAGTTTGACGTTATCATCTGTCAAACCTTGTATACAACAAATTCTCATGCTGCCAAAAAAAAACACCCTATGCTTTTATTTCAATGTTTATTAAAAACATTTATTTACACTAAGTTTTTAAAGGTTAAGATTTTTTTAAACAATGCTAAGTGTTTGAAATTGCTTTGCATGCACTCAATCAGTCGCAACAATCTTACTCAAGGCATTCATTAAAATGTTGCTTTCCTCTAGTAAATGTACGTACGGTACGGTACGTACCTTTGTAGGTAAAGTACAAATTAAGGTATTCACCTATAATAACTGTCAATTGTATATGTGCAATGTGCAAGCATAAAATTCATCAATGTCATTAAGCAAACGAACAAGTAGTATTTTGAGTATACGAGTACCTATGTACAAACGGGTGACACAATAATACAAACCTACATACTTACAACATTTTTCTTCTCACCCTTTAAAGTTTATCAGTCGCTCAATCTTTTCCACCCTTGTAAATTAATTTTGCGAAACATTGACATACATTTGCCCTCATTCATCACAAATAGTTACGCCCTCATTTTTTGTGATTAATCAGAGAACATTAAATCGAAAAAATATTTACGAGTATAATGCACCTGCATAGACAAGACATACAGTGATGCCCAAAAGTTTGATTATATCGATAAAATATTACAAAAAAAAAAATAAAGCAATTGCTACCAAATAGTTAACTCTTAACTATCTTGGATCTTGGTGCAAACATTTTATTCACAATAATTCCTAATTTTGAATTTAACAAATTCAAAATAACGTTTATAATTAGAAGAAAACCCGGAAATTTCATCTAAGAAAAACCTGGCGAGTCATGATTTTGTTCCAAAGAATCCCATAGGTGCTTAGCAAAATTAATGTGTAGACTTTGTGGGGGAGTTTTTAGGAGGTGTGGGTGCTATTCAATAGTCACTTATAAACGTTACGTGCGTAATATTTTTTTATCATTATCCTCTTGAAAATAATAATCATTTGGTATTTCAACCATCAACTGAATCTTAAATTTTATTTTTAAATATCAATATACAAATAATTTTAAATAACTTCAATTATTTTTACTTTACTGACTCCGATTTCCACAAACCCACACCTCTACATTTCGGACTCAGAGCATTGTTTGCCTTTCTCCAAACACGAGAATCACCGCCGTCATGTGTCATATCCAAAAATATGATATTTTGCTTTGTTTAAAAAAATTACCTTCCGCCAGAATTCTAGACGACCTCTGGGTGAACTCAATTAGTTACTTTCGTATCAACTTTATTTACAAATCAGTTTTTCCTAAGAGTGTTTGGCGAACTTTTTCTAGATGCATATGAGTGTCGTGATGCGTTTCGAGCTCAGTGCTGGTCCAAGGTGTTCTAAACGATCCTGGTCCACTATTAGCCTTTACCAAACGCTCTTATCAAAAGTTTCGATGTTTGGCTCTATCTTGTCTTCTATTCTATTTGGCTATAGTTCCTTTCAATGTTTATCGATCTTAGATCTTAAAGTTTATTAGGCGATTTCCTTGTGGGAAATATTGTGATAAACATGAAAATTATTGATTAAGCTGACAAGCTCTTTTTTCGAAAATTTGGTAAGTACAATTTTACGAAATTCAGGCACTTATAATTTTTGTCAGTAATAAAACTCAAACAAACAAATAAGCAGCCAGCACCAACTAAGTACGGTTACTTGTAGAGTGTGAAATGCAAAAGTATTTGAAATTATTCCCAAACTTTTGAGGATAAAGTTAAGGAATGTTTTTTCATTGGTTTTAATGAAAAAAAAACTATTGCAGTCCTTTATTTATAAAATTATACCTTTAAAAATTGTTGCAAATTAACGACTTCTGATTTGTTAGAAATGTGTCTCTTTTCAATATTTGATCGTTGTACACAAACTTTAGTGCATTACTGTATATATAGCTCCTATCAATGTACACTAGGCATGCATTAAATGTTATATGTTTGCTTGAACTTAACGATATCTACCTGAGTTAGACTTTTGCATGCATACATATATCTACAATACTTTATAATGACGTCAATGCAGTGTTCTGTAAACTTCTTCAATATATCTTCTTAACTATATTTTTACAAAAAAATGTGCACTCGATGGAGAAGAAAAGGCAACGATACAAATATACAACTTCTTGCAAGAAAGTTGATAGAGGCGCAATTTTGAAATGTTCTGTCAGTTAAAAAGGAGATGGCGATGTTGGGATGTGTAGATTATAGAAACCAATCGCTTAAAAGCCATATTAAAAAGTATTATCACGCAAACAAAACAGTTTTTCTTTTATAGGACCTGTTTTTCTCACTACGAAATATTAATATTTTTCACTTTAATAGCTTTATTGCACATCAGAGTCAATTTGATCTCGTTTAAAGGGTTGCAGAGTGAGAGCCGGTTCTAGGACAGTTTCACATTTATTTAAATTTTGCAAAGGGTTGACTATGATTGAAGTCATTAACAAATTAGTGCACAATAAGTTGTCTATTTGTCTATTTTTTTTCCAAATAAACACTTCGTGAACTACTGTTAAAACTTCGATTGAGGTTATGTTTATGAGGTCAAAATAGTTCACAGTACAAAATTCAATTTTTGTTAGTTGAACTACCCGAGGGAATATTGCTTAAAGTCAAAGTCAATAGGAATACAGGTCAACAAAAGAGCAGCAAGAAATTTGTTAAATTGGAACACATTAATGGAGTAAGAGAGCAACATCAAGAATGAAAACCTTTAACAAAATTTCTTGCATAAAGGCCGATGTTATTTTTTTATTTACATTTAAGTAGAATCCGTGGCGTGATAGTTAGTGCGTAGAACTGTAATGGGATCAATCCCTGCCTGTGTCCCTTAACGGTTTTTTTACGGGTACAGCCTCTTGCTAGGAATTCAAATTTCCAACAGAAGTAATTCTTGTCATGAAAAGTGCTTTCTCAAGTTAGTCGTTCGGATTTGGTATAAAAACTGTAGGCCATCTCCTATATTAATATTTGAGTACAGTAAAAGAAACCACTTGAAACATTTGATAAGATCGAATTGGTATCTTGTTGACTTATTCTTATTCACTTTCGCGTGCCATTTATCAGCTAAAGTTAGAATCCTTGAATGGAATTTGGATTAATTTAAATAACCATAATGATAGAAAAGTGGTTATCACTCTTTTGTTTACTATTTTTTTAACGGATTATGCTTCTGTTGAATAACCAAAACTGCATTTCTCCCTTAAACAGTTTAACCGTAATATTCGTGCTTCTTAGAATGCACATCAGTTTAGTCTCGAATCCAACTCTGGCCGTGCTTTGAAGTATAGAGAAACGTTCTTCAACCGTACGACGCGAATGTGAATTACCATGCTCTGTCTTTCCCTCTCATCGTAATGTCCAAGAACTCAAAACTATTGTAAGCCAAAATTATTCTCGAACCCCTTTAGAATAGACCTTTCAGTGTGCTCTAAATATTGAATGGTTTTAAATCGGTATTGAAAAGCTATAAGTTCTAGAATTATACATTTAAAAAAAGAACACTGAAATATTTGACGTTGCAAAAACGCTGGTAAGCGTAAACGATTTTACTGTCATCGCGTGCGTCGTCGGTGGGTGAAATGTTTCTCCAATTCCGGTCTGGTAGTAATTTTAAAGAAATTTAGTATTCAAAAACGCTTACACTATTCTAAAACATGTTAAGGTTAACCATAACCATAAGGTTTCTCTTCACATATCGAAAAAGTATGTGTTTGTGTTTGTTATACACTAGGGGCCTGTCCCGGCTGCGCACGGGTAGACATAAATAGGTACATATATTTAAGTTAGAAGCATGCTAATTAAAACGACCATGAATCACTAAATTAAAAAATATTTGTTTGTCCATTTATATCATTTATACTCTTCGCAGCGTATGCGATGAAAGACATTTTAAAGCTAATTTTTGTACACCTTCGGTTGGTTTTAATAGGAATTTCTAAAGATTTCTTTAGTAATCTAGTACTAAATATAGCCTATGGTACTCAGTGATAATGTAGCTTTCTAATGAAAAAAGAATTATTAAAATCGGTTCAGTACTTTTTGAGTTTATTCTTTACATACAAAAATACAAATCTTTCCTCTTTATAATATTATAGTGTAGATTACAAAGGTATCAAACTGTAGCCTATTATTGAAATATCAGTGCTAATTGAGATGCCTTAATAACTTTTATTTTCAAAAATTGCTAAAATGGTGAAAAGTGTATATAAAATCATCATAAAAATTTGAGAAATTCCAAATGTTTACAAATACCTTAATAAAAATAAAATCAAGGATCCTAATTCCACATCGTACAAAATTACATTCACTTGCGTTTCGTTCGCCATAACTTTGCGTCCTAAAATCTTTACGAACAACTTCAACATATGCCAATATATTTCAATTTATTTGAAAATTAAATGAAAAAGGGTCTAGTATCCGTATTGGTATTTATGGATGTAGTCCTTTCAAAATATATGCACATAAATGTACAACAACAATAATAAAAACTTTTTTTACAACCAAACATCAAAAATTATATACCCAAAGGCAAACCTATAAGAAATTCTCAAAAAGTCATTATGATGGGTTGATTTCATTGATTTATAAATAAGATAAAAAAGATCGATTGAAATAAGGACTCCATAAACATTCATATACGAGTACATTTGCATATAAGAGTTAAAATTGATTTTACCACAAAATGAATTGAGGAAAGTTAAGGCAAAAGATTTGATATCGCTGCAAGAAATATTTAAAAGAAATATACTTGTAAAATTTTTAAAAAGAGTGCGTGTGAAAAGGCTTTTTTTATTCAACATTTGTGTATTCTTTGTATACCTTAAAAAATATCAAGAATTCATATTTCATATACATATGTACGTTATTATATTCCTATCAGATCAAATATCAGAGCCTAGAATTGACTTTTCAGTCATTCAGTATTCGATTAAAGCCTAGTACGCTGCTGATGCGAAACGAAAATTCCCATACAAAAATGACATGATGAAATCATAAACGAAAAATTTCGCTGTGCTTTTCGTTTTTCAGTACGCTGCTGAACGACGAAATGTGACATTTTAGTGGATAGCTGTACTAGATTTCTTAGTACAATTCTCCACTCTTTTCGTTCTCAATTTAATTGCCCAGCACATTAATTGCTTGCGAAATATTGACGTTTAATTTTTTATTGAAAAAAAAAATTGTTTTTTTGACTTTGATTTACAATTTGATTTAAAATTTAAAATAAAATGGATTTGTCTAATGTGTTCCAACATTGCATTTCTGAATCGGAAACTCAGGATGTTATTGGTGATGTGCAAGAAGTGATGAAGACAAGCAGTGAAATTCAACTTCCAGACAGAACTCTCCACAAATATTTTTCCGCTGTGGTTTTCGTTTTCATTTCGCTCTGCACTTGGAGACCGCCGAAAAATTTCGTTTCGCATCAGCAGCGTACTAGGATTAAGAACTAAAAATTATGGTTTTTGAAATAATTATTTGTTATTACTCAAAGCTTATGTGTATAAACTTCCAGAGGAACTGTAAATTTCAAAAATTTATTATTATTTATTTATCATTAGAATTTAACCTATCGATACCAAAAATTTAAATAAAAATGGCATTTTATAAGTTCAATTTTAGGACAGTCTTGAGAGACAATATAGTGAAAATATGCAAACCTTTCTTTTTGATATAGTGACTCACAAAATTTGCTTTAGTATCATTTTAAGTGGATTTACATTTTACACAAATGTCCTTAAAAGATGAGATAGATAGATAAATTCTTTATTAAACAACAATTTTTTAGCAATAATAATAATTCCTAAGAATAAAAGCATGGTTTTTAAGATGATTTTAAACACGAAAAGTTTTATAATTTTGAACGTATCTAAAGCAAACATTTTACATTATTTCAATTTTAAAGTGATTTGGAACACAAAAGAAGGTGTTTTTAACTACAGTAACTAGATGAACTAAAGGTATTAAGCCTAAAAACTGTTGCGAAAAGTAAAGGTGTGTTTGCAATACTTATGTAAAGTAGACCATCCTAGTGATCCGTTCAAGTTTGATCAAAATACAGCCGGCGGATTTCTTGCAGTAAACGACCATTTATAATACAATAGCTACATTTTTCCGTCTACTGCAAAGGTTACAGATTTGAGGTAGATCAGCTCGATTGGGCATAAAGTTGAACTTACAAACTTCAACACGTTCTCTAAGAACTAAGCTAATAACTTCAACAGAGTATTCGTTGCTCAAATAGGTTCCTGAAGACAACTGGTGATTAAGGTTCCTGTTTGTATTCCAGAACGATGTTGAATTTGCTTTGGATATACATATGCTGAGTGTAAAGCTCCTCGACTATTTTTCCCGTGACATCTGCAAACATGCCCTGCCATTTATCAACGTTTGACTCCATTAATAATAAAGGGTGATTTTTTAAAAGCTTATAGGAAAGTTTTTCAAAAAAAAAAAAAAAACACATACAATTCAGAAAAATGCATGAAATCTTTATTTGAATCGATAGTACGGTCCATATAGTTTAATGTTTGAAGATTATTTCATGCAAATGTTGACCTTAACTGCACCTTAAATGGTCCATCCGCTAAGTCCAATTTTGGCATACTCTTTCCAATTTTTCGGCCGGTATCACACAAATAAATGCTTCAATGTTGTCTTCCAATGCGTCAATTGAAGCGGGCATGTCTGTATAGACATGAGCTTTAACATAGCCCCACAAAAAATACGAGTAGTCTAAATGCGTTACATCGCACGATCTAGGCGCCCGATTGACCGGTCCCGAACGTGAAATAAAATGTTCACCGAACTCGCCTAATAAGTCCATTGTTGCGTGTGGCGTGTGGAACCGTCTTGTTGAAACCACATGTCATGCAAGTCAAGCTCTTGCATTTTGGGCAAAAAAAGTTGGATATCATCTCACGGTGGCGCTCACCATTCACAGTTACGTTACGATTCGCATCATCTTTGAAGAAGTACGGTCCAATGATGCCACCAGCCCATAAACCGCACCAAACTGTGACTTTTTGTGGATGCGTTGGTAGCTCTTGAAATGCTTCTAGCTGATATTCACTCCAAAATCGACAATTAAGCTTGTTTACGTACCCATTGAGACAAAAATGAGCTTCGTCGCTCGCTGGAAAAAGCGCGCGATGATCTTTCTTAACAGAGCATGCATTTTGATAATAAAATTCAATAATTTGCAAGCGTTGTTCGTTTCTAAGAAGATTCATGGATAAATTATAAACCAAACTGAAGATGTTTGACAGTGAAACAAAACACGAAACGTGCGTCAGCTAACAGTGTTGCCAAAAAAATAATAGCTAAAAATTCACCCTTTAGTTGAACTTCATGCGAATGGGCTATTTTATTCCATTATTTGAATGGAGAGCCGTTTTTTTGCAAAAATATTACCATGATACTCTTGTGAAGACTTATTCCACTTCTTTTCATCACCCTTATCAAATAAATATTGTTGGCTTTTAGATATTACGGAGGCATTATATACCAGATTCTACATAGATAGCATAGTTTGGTGTTGAATTAGCGCTAGAAAAAATATCAGATAACCAAAACCCTGGGCACCATACCATAGCATATACACGTGTTGACCGTTGCAGGGAAAACACTGTATTTTGACGCGAGATCGATATCCTGGTTATCAAAGAAATTATGCCACATTATGCTCAAACACCCAGGTACTTAAATTCTTGCACAACTTCAATATTATACAATATACATTATTGAGTTGGCAACACTGGTTTGTTGGACAAAAGTTTAAGTTTACATATTTATTTTAATCTAAATAAAAATAAAAATAAAAATAAAAAGTTTTGTCAAACAGTTGCTCTATCTGAGTAGTTTTTGTAGTGTCAATAAAAAAAAAGGAGGTGAGTCCTTATTATAAGCAAAAAACTAAGAAAAACAAAAGTATCCAAAGTTTTGCAACGGAACAAAAAAATCAAAATGCAACGGACCCCAAAAAAAAACTGATATTAACAGCTTGAATGGTCAATTCGAACAAAGACCGCCAAAACGAGGATTTATGCAAATTTCTCCAGAGCATCAAGCTTATGGTACAACAAGTGCACAAATCTCGGTCGGGCAAATGAATGCAATTGACCTGAATCAAATGATTGAAAACACAATGGCAAAACTTCTTGATTCACGTCTCATGAACATGCCGACGAAAACAGATTTTGAGGGTCTTTCTTCCAAAATAACAACACTACAAAACACCAATGAATCACTGCAGGTAGAGCTGAAAGAGGTTAAAGATCGTTGTAATTCCTTAGAACGACAAGTTGAGTATTTGGAAATGAAAGCCAACGAAAGGAATATCGTCATGCATATACCGACTGCAGATGGAGATGACCCCGTGGAAAAAGCAAAACAATTATGTTTGGGGCTTCTTGAATCAAATAACAGTAACATTATTGCAGAAACACAACTACTTCGAACAAGAAACAACACAACTTCCAACGTTATTGTTAAATTGCAAAAAAAAGAAGATGTTGCACGCATTTTAAAAGCAAAAGCTAAACTCCGAAATACTGCGGTATCATTACATAAGGATTATCCAGCTGCATCACGAAATAGAAGAAGACTTTTGTACAAACTGAAGAATGATATTTTTACAAGAAATAAGACGATAAAAACTGAGATACGATGTCAATCATTAATAATCGGTGAAAAAGCTTTTTATTATGATCGAAACAACAATCTGAAATGTGATGGCGAATGCGGAATGTCATTGCTGTCACAGATGATAGGTGACAGCTCGGAAGGGCGCGTTCATAAATCCAATCCTGAAGGTGGACACGCAAGGACGATTGCAATAAACAATGCATCGACTACAGGTGGCTTGCAGCCTACTCAGAATATTTAATTGTAATGCCGTCTGCCTTTATTCTAATAAAAATACAAAAAATAGTAGTTTAAATATAAAACAATATAAAATCTTATCATATAATATTGCAGGTTTAAGTAATAAGTCACTTTTTAATGATTTTTTTAATTTTGTCAATCAATATGAAATTTTCTTTTTGTATGAAACATATATCACTGAAACTGAAAATAATTTTAACAATTTCCAACATAAATTTGCAAATTATGAACTAAAACTAATACCAGCTGTTAGATCACATACAAGGGGAAGAGCCAGTGGTGGATGCTACTTTGGGTACAAAAAAGACTTGTTTAACATCCGGTGTAATTTCGACTGTTTCGCAGATAATACTTTCGTTAACGTAGAAATAAACAACAAAAAGTTTTATATCATACCAGCATATCTCAACTGTAACAATTGGAATCGTGACTTTGATAAACTAAAGGAATTGATGGTATGTCAATATAAACCGAATACTTTACTTATTGGTGATTTAAATGCAAGAGTGGGAAAAAAAGAAGGTATAGAAAACATAATATCCGGTATTAACCGAAAGTCAAAGGATGAAATATGTAACTCGAGAGGTATTCAAATATTAGAACTGTGTGACGACTTAGGATTAAGACTCCAAAATGGAACGAGCAAAGGTGATCCAAATGAATTTACCTTTGTAGGAGCGCAGGGATCATCCGTTATAGATTACAGTTTCTTCTCAGGTGAATGGAAGGATTACATCTCCAACTTGGAGGTGCTGCAGGTACCTTACTCAGACCACATGCCAATAGTTGTAACCTTCGATCATATGGAAACAGCCAATCCAGAAATTGTCGATATGGTGCTCCTTCCTAAACTTGCGTGGAAACATTCCAAGGCCGATGATTATAGAAACAAAATAGATAGCAAGCTGAGTGTTGAGTATGTTTCTGACTTAGAGAAGATTGAGTGCGTAATTCAGGAGTCGATCTCTTCGTATGGTCAACAAGGAAAAACTGTGTCTTTTAAAGAACCATGGTTCGACAAGGAGTGTATGAAAGCGAGAAACATATCTTATGCGTGGTTGAGAATATTTCGTGAAACGAGTGATGGTCGAAATAAGTGCTTTTATTTAGAAGCAAATAAAAAGTTTAAAGAGCTATGTAAAATAAAAAAGAAATCTTTTTATGAATTGGAAGCTATGAAGTTAACACACTCTAATAATTCTAAAGATTTTTGGAAACTAGCCCGGAAATTGAACGGAGGTCGCTACGTTATAAGCAGTGAGCTAAAACCAAATGTACTGCAGTCTCATTTCCAAAATCTTCTTGCAAAAACATCTGTAAGGAACATGGCGGTACAATATGCGGTGCCAAATTTCCAAGATGATACTCTGGATTCACCGATCATCTTTAGAGAAGTTCATGAAGCAATAGCCAGGCTAAAGGATGGTAAAGCAGCAGGTTCTGATAGAATACCAGCGGAATTTTACAAATACGGTACTTCGAACCTATGTGAAACACTTTGTCGTGTGTTCAATCAAATTTTTGAGAGTGGAACTATACCGCTGCGGTTCAAGGAAGCGCTTATTTTTCCAATCTATAAGAAAGGTTCATTGACAGACCCAGCCAACTATCGAGGAATCTCATTTTTAAACAGCTCCTATAAGATATTTACAGCAGTCTTGATCAAACGTTTAAATACATGGATAGCCAGGAACAATCTTCTAAAGGAAACACAGGCAGGTTTCAGAGCTGGATACTCCACAATAGACCACATATTCGTTCTAAAAACTATTGCTGATTCGTTCATCACCAGTAAGAAGAAACTCTATGTATTTTTTGTGGACCTAAAAGCAGCATTTGATACGGTAGACCGTGAACTTCTTTGGTATAAATTATATGGGTATGGTATGTCTCAGAAGTTTGGAAAACTAATTCAAAGTCTATATAAAGATACCAGAGCTGCAGTTTGGAACGGATATGGAATATCTGAGTGGTTTCAAACATATGCCGGGGTAAGACAAGGATGTGCACTCAGCCCAAGTTTGTTTGCGTTATTCATTGAGGACCTAACTGATTGTTTGCCAGGAGGAATAGAGTATGCAGGAACTCTCATCAAGGCTCTATTATTCGCGGATGATATAGTCATAATGGCGTACTCAACAGAGACCTTGCAATTGATGATGAATAGGCTTGCGGAATACTGCGTAAAATGGAAACTTACTGTCAACACAAGTAAATCTAAAGTAATGGTGATCAAAAATGGTTCGGGAAGACCATGCTCAAATGAACGGTGGTACTTTAACCGAGAAAGGGTGGAACTTGTAAAAGAATATAAGTATTTGGGTGTTAACATCACTATGAATATGAATATGGAAACGCACCTGCAGGAAAAACTGCAAAAATCCAAAACAGCCATCAACGCGACATGGAAAAACTGCTTTAACAATAAATATATCGCGCATAGTAAAAAGTATAAGGTCTTCGAGTCGGTATCAGAATCAGTCCTATTTTATGCAGCTCAGGTTTGGGGAGGAAGGAGGTTTGAAACTGTAGAGAAACTCCTTAGATTCTACATAAAAAGAATATTTCGGTTGCCACCAAACTCACCAAACTACATGGTAATGCTTGAAACGGGACTATCTCCACTTTTTATCAAAACACTAAAACTACACGTCGAATACATAATTAAAGTGATGAAAATGCCTAACTATAGACTTCCAAAGAAAATAGCTTTACACTCAATACAGACTGAAACGGGATGGTTTAAGAACTGGATGGATATTGCACGAGAGAGTGGAATAATTGCTACCTTGGACATAGAGGATATTGGATCTTGGCAAATCACAATGTATGAAGTAATAGAAAGACTAGACGAACAAATAAGAACGAATTACCTGCAAGAAGCTTCGGACTCCTTGTGCAGAACTATTTACAGTCGACTGGAACACAACCTACAGGATAAAAATTACTTTCGAGATTCGTGCAGTGTTGATGAAATTTCCACTATATTTCGTGTAAGAGGGGAGCTCTTAAGTCTCAATTTCATACCACATAGGCCGGATCTACCCATCTTATGCAGCATCTGTAACTTACGAGAAAGAGAGGACATACTTCATTTTCTAGGCAGATGCCCAGTTTTGAGAGAGACAAGGAAAAGTATCTTAGGACGTGATTATTTATCAAGTGAACAGACTATAGAGCTACTAAATGAAATGGATGTCAAAAAACTATTTCTATATTGTAAAATTGCGCTCGCTTACAGAAAAAGTATAATAACTGAAAATTTCTAAACCCAAAAGTTAATATAAAAGTTTAATTAAAACAAAAACAAATTTAGTATATTATATTGAGAAAACAAAACATGTTACAATAATTGTAGATCCTTAAATATTTATTATAACTGTTGTCAATCAGGCAGACGGCACATGCCATGTTTTATTGATTTTTGTAAATATATATTTGTACACTAATTAATATTTGTCCGAATAAAAATCAACATCTAATCTAAAAATATACATTATTGAGTGACCAAAATTCTTTGAGCTGCCTTCTCTTTGTACCCGCTTCAAAGATCATCACCTCAGTCTTGCTTGTATTAATGACTAACCCCCATTTCTGGCAAAATGTATGTAGCCTGTTTATTTCCAACTGCAAAGTGAAAGGATTGTCAGCCAGTAACACTAAGTCATCAGTGTAAAGCAGAACTTTCACTTGTATCTCGGCAAAAAGGTATTCCTCCTGAGAGTACATTTCAAATTTCATCAATAAATAAAGCAAAAAGTAATGTACTTAAAATGCAGCCTTGGGGAAACCCTGTCGATGTTTCAAACCATTCTGAGAAATTCATCCCATCCCATACTGCTGCACTCGATGAAACAATAAAGTTAAAGTACAGTATCAAGAATTAGAATAGATTAGAAAAGTTGTGTCCAAAAAACAAAATTGAAATTATTTCAAAGTCATTTTACGACTTCGAAATTTTCGAAATTTCAAAACAATAATTTGTTAGTTACCGTCATTTTAAATTAATCAAGTTTATTTTGTTTAACAAATGTTTATTTAATTCACTTTCATTCCTTAAGAAAAAGTGTATAATATCTACAAGAAAGAAATGAATTATTATACTCGTATAATTTTATCCCTGATTGCAAAAAGAAAAATCAGCTGCTTTGACAAAATTTAATATTAATGATTGCTTTTGTTTATTCCACAGGATACCAGGACACCTGTTTGCAACAGTTTGCTACACATATACGAGTAATACTTTCATCCGTTTGTTTAGGCGGAAGTAAAAGAGGAAAGCTGCAAAAGGATCATCGAGTAATTATTTCCGCTCAAGTTCTATTGCAATTATCTTTGAAGTATAAAAAGAAAAAGAAGAAAACGAAAACGGAGACGAAGACAAAAACGAAGATAGATAACGCTTCGTTACGCTGGCTACATATATTTATTTCGCTTGTATTCAGCTTTTATTTTCTGCATCAAATCGTTCAAGTGAAATCATAAGGAAGGAAAAGGCACGAATGGCAACGCTGGCTCTGCTTCGATGAAAAGAAGAAAAGGCGATAAAATACAATAGTACAATTATGCAAAGTTCAATGAACATTTTATTCATCATTTGTGGAGATTACACTTTAGCTTAACTCGAACGATAGATAATAATGCCGTGGCCCATTATCCCAATCGTTTTATAGTACCTACACAACCATACATACATTCATCGAGTCCATACAATATATATTATACATATGTATACCGTTTTGAAAGAGTTACAATCCATCAGTATCTTTGTTTGAAAAAAGGAAGTAACCCAAATACCTATACATAAAACCCATCGCACAACTGGATTTTATTTTGAATTATTTTAGTCAACAGTCCATCCTGCCATATGTACAAGGATAATTGCAAATCCCCATCCATACCAAATGACGATAGTGACGACGATTCCTCCACCGGCGTCTGTACGGACGTTCAATTAATCCGCAAAATTGGATACATAGCTTCGCGCGTTCGGTATCTTAGCGAGATATATGCGAATTTCAAATTGACAAATCCTTACAGTGACTTAGCAAGTGTGCCATCATACAGCTCTGCTGAGAGCCTCGGCAGTACGGCTACGACAACGACTGTTGACGCCCAGCAGATCGGGGAACACGATATCCAGCAATCGCTAGACTCTGCCGATGCCAGATTACGTCAGCGCATCCTTGAGAATTTATTAGTACAAATTTATGAGGATCATCAGACGGTGACCGTGATACGCGAAACGAGAGGCAACTCGAGCAAGGATCACTGTTTTTACATAATGAATAGCAACAGTACGACCAGCAGCAGTGTTGAGCGTCTGCTGCAAGCCAACGATGACGAGGACGAAAGCAATGATAATACTCTGCGAAAAAACTTCCTTAATGTGACCACCACTACAACGGGATCTAGTCAACGGGAGGCTGGTGGTGGCGGACGAAGCACAACGATGGTATCCTTTGCGGCCAGTACCGGTCGGCGTGGCAGTGATAACGCCCTAATTGATTGCCGACGTCGTGGCAGTGGTAGCGAGGCGATGGATCAGCTTAAAGTCAATAATTGTCAACAGCTTGTGCCAGCTTCTTCCAAGCCCGTGCATCGAGGTAGCTGTGGTGCGACAGGCGAGCATTTACTGGCTGCCAATTCGATTGCGAAAAAGTCTACAATTATTCTAAGTAAATCGTGTAATAATGTCGATGCGGGTGGTGGAGCAGGCAATGGATGCCCATCACTCTATCCCCGACAACAGGGTCCTTTGAATGGGGAAGGAGCAAATAACATTGCCACATTGTTGTCGGATAGTACTGGCGGCGGCGGTAGTGTTGTGGGTGGCACCGCTGGGAATAATGGAAATAGTGAATTCAGCGTTGTGCAAATGAACAATACAATCATTCAGTGCCACTTTAGCGATGATGACTTTAGAGCCTTAGTCAAGGATTTGAAGCGTAAAGTAGAATATACAGAGCGGACGAATTGGCTATGTAAGTTTTTTTTTATTTTCTTGTTGTTTATATTGTTTATATTCCTCTTTCTTAAATTTTTTAAATATGCAAGGAAATTTCAGGATCAAACTTAAAATGATATCGATATTCTATTCGGTTTTCACTTTAATCGATTGTGTCAAAATCTCTTGGATATCGTTCTGTCTGACAGATGAAATTATTTTTTTAAGCAAGTTAAGTTAAGTTTTAAAAATTATAAAAAAATATCGTGAAAAGCGAAAAATTTCAATAGAATCTTAAAGTCTTTTTAGCTATTTATGTGCCTCCGTATTTCTATAAATATTAAAGAAGTTTTTCATTCAATTAATATAAAAGCTTGATTTTTGTATGCCTAATGCTTTCACAATAGGTGATTACAGATGCACGTACCAAGAATTTCGAGATTTTCAGACTTCTTGATGCAAGTGCCACTCGTGGAAAGTGAAATTGTCATTAAGTTTTCGAAGCATTATATTCTACTCGATTTTTGATTCCGCATTTAAAAATGCTGTCTTGGTCCGAATAATGAGCTTATCTTACATTGTGGTTAAAAATCTACATCTGTAGAGGAGGGTTGTGAATGTAAAAACGTTCGGATTCGTCAAAACCCAAGGCGGGCATTTTCGATAAGAGAGCCTCTATCAAATGCTTTTGGAATATCAGTGCAATAATCTTCTACTTTCTTCAAAACGGTTTGAAGATTTGTTGCACTGTTCGGCGAGGTAAACCAAAAGACCACCAGTGGACAATTAAGAAGCCTTCGATCTGATAGATATTTCTTGAGCTGATAATTAATCAGCGTTTGCATGACCTTGGAAAGAAGGGACGTAAGTGCAATCGTTCGATAATTCGAGCGTGAGGAGGGTTTGCCTTTTTTGGGTATGGGCTGGACAAATGCCGCTTTAAATCTACTTTGAACAAGGCTTGAAGAATAGGATAGATGAAAAAGCTTGTGCAATGGTTTTTTTCAGCATTGAAAAATACTTCTTTAGTACAATAGCAGGTATACCTTTAAGATCTTTTGGGACTCTGGGTAATCTATACGCGGCTGAAAGAAGATTGGTCCCATAAAATCATTTACGCTCTCAAGTACAGACGAGGTCATATCACTCTCTGGCACAGTTGATTCAACTTTTTGGCGCACTGCCTAAAAAATTACCAAAAACTTTTACTTTTGGTTCTTTGAATGTGAGCATTGCAGGCCTTCCTGATTTGTTTGAACTTTGTCCTCAGTTGGGTTGGCTTATAACAAAGGAAACACATCTTTTTAACCCTTATCACCTCTTTATATTTCCAATGACAAAGTTGAAAGTTGAAGAAGTTTTCCAAATAGGGTTTGTGGTTTTCTGGTCACCGTTACCGCGTTAAACATTTTGGCGAAAGTTTAGCATTTCTTTCCGTTTTTGAAAGACCACCTAAGCTCCTTGAAATACTGAAATTCTGCATCCAGATCTCCACATTTCAAACTCAAACAAATTTTTTTTTTCTGGATTATTTGAAACAAAGTGTATCTGCCTTCAAAGCTTCAATACAAACGTATCGAGGGTTAAAACTACATGGAGCCTTTGACTATAAAATCCGATCCGGGTCTAACTTGCTTTAACAATATGTCCATAATCGAAGGTAAAAATGTTGCTGTGTCTATTTTGAGATAATAAAGGGTGATTTTTTAGCTATTATCTTTTTGGCAACACTGGTTTATAAACAGCTGACGAACGTTTCGTGTTTTTTTTTCACTGTCAAATATCTTCAGTTTGGTCTATAATTTAACCATGAATCGTCTTACAAACGAACAACGCTTGCAAATTATTGAATTTTATTATCAAAATGCGTGCTCTGTTAAGAATGTTCATCTTGCACTTCTTCCATTTTATGATCAGCTATTGTGACTAAATTTCGCACCAAATTTACATTGTTGGACATTAAACCACCAACACGCTTACGTAGAGTGCGAACTGAAGAAAACATCGCAGCTTTATCGGTCAGTGTTAATGATGACCATCAATTATCAATTCGATGCCGTTCGCAGCAATTGGGCCTCTGTTACTCAACAACGTGGAAAATTTTGCGGAAGGATTTAGTTGTGATGACTTTCAAAATACAGCTGGTGCAAGAATTGAAGCCGAACGACCTACTGCAACGTAAAATTTTTGGTGAATGGGCTTTTGGAAAGTTGGCTGAAGTTCCAGTTTTTTACCGAAAAATTGTGTTCAGCGACGAAGCTCATTTTTGTCTCAATGGGTACGTAAATAAGCAGAATTTTGGAGTGAATATCAGCCAGAAGCATTGCAAGAGCTACCAATGCATCCACAAAAAGTCACAGTTTGGTGCGGTTTATGGGCTGGTGGCATCATTGGACCGTACTTCTTCAAAGATGATGCGAATCAAAACGTAACTGTGAATCGTGAGTGCTACCGCGAGATGATATCGAACTTTTTTTTGCCCAAAATGCAAGGGCTTGACTTGCATGACATGTGGTTTCAACAAGACGGTTCCACATACCACACAGCACGCGCAATAATGGACTTATTGAGAGGCGAGTTCGGTGAACATTTTATTTCACGTTCGGGACCGGTCAATTGGCCGCCTAGATCGTGCGATTCAACGCCTTTAGATTTTTTTTGTGTGGCTATGTAAAAGCTCATGTCTATACAGACAAGCTCGCTTCAATTGACGCATTGGAAGACATTGAAGCATTTATTTGTGAGATATCGGCCGAAATGTTGGAAAGAGTATGCCAAAATTGGACTAAGCGGATGGAGCATTTGAGGCGCAGTCAAGGTCAACATTTGCATGAAATAATCATCAATTAGTAAATTATATGGACCGTACTATCGCTTCCAATAAAGATTTTATGCATTTTTCTGAATTGTATGTGTTTTTTTTTTTTTTGAAAAACTTTCCTATAGCTTTTAAAAAATCACCCTTTATATTTCATGGCACTTATTCCGGGTCTACTAATGGCCTAAGGTTGTTGAGGCAGTATCTATTTACTGTCATAATAATGTGGCTTGAAACAAAAAAGACTTAGCCTTTCTTTATATTCTGTATAATACCAAATATTTGGATATAATCTGGTACCTTTCGGTTGTATGTTAAGTCGACAGTTCTCTCTCTATTTAAGTGTATCTCTCATTAATTACTGCTATGGACGAATTGAATCTAATTCTTATTAAGAAAACAAAAATAATTGCTTATTGCACAAAGAAACAAGAATAATTATAAAACCATAAAGGACCGACCTTCTTAAGGCTTAAACCAACGCACCCCTTCTATATTCGTACATCATCGCAGAAATTTTAATAGATACATTATCTTCTATGGGTTAAGACCAGATAATCCAATATTGTGCTTCTTAATTGAAAATTATAAATTAGAAAACTTAATTAACGCGAATTACTTCAATTGAGAGTGGTGTAACGCGCTAACGCATTTACATTTTTGTTGATTCTTCTACGGATTAAGTTTTCGCATTGAATTCATCACGTTCGCATCTTCTTCGTTAACCCACTGAGCACTCTGCCATTGCACGTTCTTATTATACCGCCTTCTGATGTTTTCGTGTTCCAAAATAATCCTTTTTGAAGAGGTAACCCAAATTGAATACCAACTCTCATCCTCTCTATTTGTATTTCAAACAAGTTCTCAAAAAATACAACACAAAAAAGACAAATAGCTATACGAGTATACCTTTCACTCAAAAGCATCCCACAAGTATCTGTTCAATTAATCTGAAGCACGTATAGTAATCCTTGCTTCTCCTCGAGGTTTTCGGTGCATGTTTTGTACGCGAGGAGCTATATATGTATGTGCGTCAGGATATTTAATTAAGGATATTTGATTCTGTATTTCCATCAAATACCCAGATATGTACCTACTTACGATCATGTTTAATTTTCGCTTTTATGTTATATCGATTTTTGCGACGCTTACATATTTCATACGCCTATCCCAATTTCGGGGATGCCTGGCATGGCATGCATCGCATGGCATCGGTAAGTGGCATGCAACATTTAAGCTCGAAAGAAGGTACTCATGCACTCATTAAACAGTATAACTCAACGACCCAATGAAAATATTTCATTTAATGCGCATTCGGTTTGGGTCGCGTCGCTCGTCGTCGGGTCGGTCGGTCGGTCGGGTAGTGATAGTCTGCTAGAGTCTGGGTCGCCATATCGCCCGCTACCAAAAGGCCCTCAATATCAAAATATCTGAACACCAATTCCACAGGATACTTACCGCAACCAACGCATTAACCGCACATTTGTTGGAAATGGTATAAGGGTGGCAGGGTGATTGGGGTGATTGAGGTGATTGGGGTTACCTAAAGAGGGAGGTACAGTTAAGGGAGTTCTCCTCTGCTTGCAGCATTTTTAATGATGCAATAAAATTCTTCGTTCCATTTCCAATTAAATTGCAAGAAAGTTCTGATGGTCTTACAACCCCCATCCCCTACAATGTGGCTCTGTATATTGTACGAGTATACATGTAATTCTACATGTTTCTGAAGGTTCCATACAACATACTACATTTTATTTTTATTGCCTACTTTTGGTTATTTTACAATCGTTTCACCCCTTTCTGGATCATGTACCATTAAATCATATAAATACGCGTGGATTCCGAGGTGCTGTGGGGATTGCAGAGAGTTATACAGATGCAGAGGTTATATTTGCTTTTGGGGGATTTGTGTATAGTGTAAATATTTTTTAGGTCAAGAGAGTACGCTGTTGTGTTGTTCATAATTTGAAATATTATACGCGAACCCTCGACTTTTAATACCGACACGATGGATGGCGATGATGATGGTGCTTCTGTTATACTTTTATAAAGAGGTATATACATAGATGTAAATGTTTTCGAAACGTACGGAATGTATGCAGTACACAGTTTATATATGTTTTGTATATAAAATGAACGCTCATAAAAAGTGTTACTATGAAATTTCAGTACAAAATTGAAGACTTTTTGAGGTTAATGTACACAAATACAAACATTTTATTTAGCCCTTTTAATAAAATAACTCAAAAACTTTAACATATCAAATTTCAAGTTCGTTTTTGTTTGTTTAAGTACTACTACTACACTGTAGGGTACCACCTATACCTTAACAAGCCATGAAAGATATCGACGGATTTTAGTTATGGTAAGGTTTTCGTGAATATTTCTGAGTTTTAAATTTTATTTTGATACTTTCATAGAACTAAACTTAAATACACTATACAATTTAAGAAACATGAAAAAAGTATGATTTGGTTCGCAGTTTTCTGAAATAATTTTTGTGCGTAGGGAAATTATTGGTTAACAAGGTTTTTAAGGTGACAGTAAAATTATACTTTTTAAAAAGGTTTTTGATGGCTTTAGTTTAAATTATTACTTCAATATTCTGTTTAATTTTTTTTAGTATCTTACTTATTTTTTAAAAATTTCTCATCAGTTGTGAGTCTTCAGCTTTAATTGCACTAAAATAAACTGAAAGAAAAGCTGAAGCTTTTATGATAGCACTGTTCTTAGAAGAAAGACCCAAATCGATATAAAAGCAATTTTCGAATTCGTTGTCCTAAGGTTATAACATCAAATTTTTGGGATATATTGCAAAAAAGAGGCTGGGATGCGACCCACGCTGATAACATTTTTTGTGGAAAAACGGACTGTTGGATTTTTATAAAAAAATTACTGAATATCGAAAACAATATTTTCGGTGAAATAAAATAAGTTTGAAGCCAATATTTGTAATTTTTGAAAAGCTATTTGAGTCGAAAGTAATTTTTTACAAGTTTTAGTATTGTTTTTTTTTTTTAGGTTTTTATTGTTTGTAAAAAAAACTGTCAATTCGATTTTTCTCGAAATTTTTCCTATTGTTGAAAACAATATTTCTTATAAGTTAAAATTAGTTAGAAGCCATTATCTCAAGTTTTTGAAAGATATTTGAGTCAAAAATCAATTTTTAACAATTTTTGTTAATTTTTTTTTCCGTTTTTAAGTTTTTTGTAAAAAACCTGTCAATTCGATTTTTCTCAACATTTTTTAGAATGCTGAAAACAATATTTCTTATAAGATAAAATTAGTTTAAAGCCAATATCTCAAAGTTTTGAAAAGATATTTAAGTCAAAAATCAATTTTTACCAACTTTTGTTAATTTTTTTAGGTTTTTATTTTTTTGTAAAGAAAACTATCAATTCGATTTTTCTCAAAATGTTACTGAATGTTAATAACAACATTTAAAAAAAAATAAAATTAGTTTAAAGCCAATGTCTTAAAGTTTTGAAAAGTTATTTGATTCGAAAACCTTTTTTTTACTAACTTTTATTAATTTTGTTTTAGGTTTATATTTTTTGTAAACAAAATTTTCTCAAAATTTTACCGAATGTTGAAAACAATATTTCTTATAAGACAAAATAGGTTGGAAGCCTTAATCTCAAATGTTTGAAAAGATATTTGAGTCGAAATTCAATTTTTACCAACTATGAGTAATATTTTTATTTTTTATAAAAAAAACTGTCAATTAGATTTTTCTCAAAATTTTATCAGATGTCAAAAACATTATTCTTCGTTGCACAAAATTGTTTTGGAGATGAAATCATATTTAAGTCGTAAAATTTTCGAGGTGACAATTTTTTTTTTTCAGTTTTTTTGATTTATAAAAAAAACCATTGATTGTATTTTTTTTCAAAAATATACTTCTTTTGTATCACGTTACAATATATAAGAATAGGGTTAACCAAAGTTTTCACCTTCTTTTAAAACTGCTATGGTAAAAAAAACCACCCACGCAATTTTCTTGAGAGCCCTTTCTGCAACTTTCTGCCTTATTATCTGTATAACAAAATTTATTTGAAGTCGATATCTCTTCTGGTTCTTGAGCTATGGACGATGAAAAAAACGTCGCGAACGTACGGACGTTAGAACGTACGTACAAACGCACGCACAGACATCTTTCTAAAAATCTTTTATTTCGACTGTAGGGTCCTTGAAACGTCGAGAAATGTCAAAATTTTCAATTTGACAAATCGGACCCATTACAATAATAAATAAGTTAAAAATAGTACACTTGGCGTGATGCTTAGTGCGTTGAGTGCCTTGCACATGAGCAACGAACTGCGAACTGCGAATGGACGAACAAACGTGATTTTACACATTTCAAAAAGCCAATTCCACAAAACACATTTAAATTATAAGAAACCAATTGACACTAATATTAGGATAATAAAATTTGCATTTGGTTCTCTAAAACAAGAAAATTTTGTAAAAACAATTTGGTAGTAACGAATTGCAGTGTGGTTGCTACGAACTGTGAAACTCTATTCGCGTTCCACATACCATCCACACTGCAACGAATTGATTGTTCGCGCTCAACTTAACCGCAAAATTATACCACTCTTGTTTTATTCATGATCATGGCTGAGGAAAATATGGAGAAAAGAGTTGACAATTCGTCGCTGTCTGCGAATAGAAATAAAGCTCATGTGAAAGAAAAGTCAAAATATGCGAACATCCACAGTTCGCAGTTCGTAACTCATGTGCAAGATGCTTTAGACTGTCATGCCAGAAGTCTTGGGTTCCATCTCTGCCTGTGCCATCTAAAGTACTGGGGTATTGCCTCTTGCGAGGAATTGACAAATTCTTCAAGAGTAATTCTTGTCATGAAAAGTGCTTTCTCAAATTAGCCGTTTGGATTCGGCTTAAAACTATAGGTCCCCTTCATCCCTGACAACGTTACTTGCACAAAAAATAGTTGAGAGTTTTAGGTCACTAGGCCCTAGTTCTTAACGGACTGTTGAGCCACCTATTTAATTTAATTTAATTTTATTTATTTATTACAAAAAAATATAAAAATAATGTGAAAAATCAAGGAATTACATTCCAGGTTTTACAAAATTTCATATAAAGTCAAATGAAGACCCAAGTCATCCCATAAGTAATGATAAAAAATTACGAAAAATAAGTGAGATATTAAAATGATTTAAACTGTTTTTGGAAGATAAAGATTTGTACTTAAACTTAGCTTTTAAAATCCCGTTTTTGGTTGCCTTTATCATTTTTAAAGGAACATCTTTTAAAAACTAGATGTGATATACAACTTTAAAGAGAGATTCAAATTCATGACAATTTAATCCTTTAAAAAAGTATTGTATTGTTTGTGCAGCAGAAAAACCATGTAATTTCGTGGAGCAGTGTGATCTTGAAACTATCCTTTTTACTTTTTTTTTTTAATCGACACACATCGAAATTAAGTTTGTAAAAATGTACTCCTAAACTTTCAAAAAAATTAATGAATTTCACAAACACTGTGATCCAAAATAAAAAATCAACATGCCTAATTTAAATATCACTAAAAATGTTTTTAATTTATATAAAATAGTGAATATTTAAAACCTTTTTATAAAAATTAAGCTGGGATTAGAAACTCACTGATAATTCCGCATTCATCTGTAGATATTTCTAATAGTCTTATAAAATTTTCATGATATTTTGTGTTAGATAAAAAAAGTTCTTTGTTCCCATAATACTTCAGTCGAAATCCATTCTTTTACCAGTTTTTGTTTGTTTTTGTAGGTTTTCGTTTTTTTTTTTTGTAAAAAATGTATTATTATGAATTTTTCTAAAAAATTAACTTAAATTTAAAAACAATATTTTGGAAACGATAAATTAAAAGTAAAAATGCCGTGTTTACGGCATTTTTAGTAGAAAACATATTTTTACCAATTTTTAATATAATTGTTTTTAAGCTTTTAACCAATTGAATTAAAAAAAAAAAAATTATATTAGCAACAATATGTTTAATATTTTGAGATATTCGAGTCGAATATCAGTTTTAACCAATTTCGTGTAATATTTTTTTAAGATTTTTATTTTCATAAATTTTTCTTAAAATTTTACTTAATGTTAAAAACAATATTTTTTATAAGATAAAATGAGTTTGAAGCCAATGCTAAAGCGCAAAATTTTAAACAGTTCTCGTTTAAGCAAAAAATCCGACTATAGTTAAAGCAGTTATTTATTAAAAAAAAAAGTCTTGTTTTAATGTTTCTTAATTTTAAACACTTAAAACAACTTCTCTAACAAAAAAAAACCTATTTAACAAAATAACAGCAAACTTTTGTGAAACAGATCTAATTTTAACTTCTTATTAAATTAAACAGAAGAAAAACATACAGGCCCTACGATTTTAGTTGGCCGTTTTATTTGTATAGGATCCGGCATCTAACGTTTTTTTTCAAATAGTGCTTATTTCACGAATGGTAACACTTAGCTCATGTCTGATTTGAAAGATAATTAGTTTCATCCTTCCGCTGAATATGGTTGTGTATACGCTTGAATAACGCTTAGAGAAGATGCCGATTTTGCCAAAAAAATCTTCTTTTCCTCCTTTTAATCTTGGCGGGTATGCAAACAAGCAAAATTGTCGCATTTCGGGCACAGAAAACCCACACGCATACATTGAAAAGCCGATACACCCAAAACGAGTCACTGTTTGGTACGGATTTTGGTCCAGAGGCATAATTTGGTCATTTTCTTCGAAAATGAGCGAGGAGTGGCCGTTACAGTCAATGGCGATCGTTATCGGGCCATGTTCAACAAATTTTTGGTCACAAAAGGAGGAGGAGGATATTGGCAACATTTGGTTTCAACAGGACGTCGGCGGCGGCGCGGCGGCGGCGCGGCGGCGCTACGTGCCAAGCAGAAGCTACACTCGATGTTTTTACAGCATTTTCAAAAAAAAAAACAAAAAGTTATTTGGCGAATCCTTAACATGGATAGAGTTAATTGCTTCCATAGCCTTAGGAAATCTGAAAATCATAGATATGGGAACTTAATAAAATATGGCAAACGACTCACATTTTATTAAGAGGTATTTTGTTTAAAATCTTTTTTTAATATTGACAAATTAGATTTGTCCCTGTTTATATCTGAAGTTGCAGTTCTGGCAGTCTGGCTCCCTCTGGCTCCCTCTGGCTCCCTCTGGTCTTATCTAGACGGGATCTTGAGTAAAATTCAAGATCTTCAAGCTCTTTGAATGGACAAGCTCGAGGTTTAAACACTTTTGACTAATAGAAAAAATCCTCGAAAATATCAAAATCTTGATCCTCAGGAAACATTTTTCTTTAATTTTAAACTTCTCATAGGAAGTTATTGCAATCGGTCCGATTTGTCGAATTGAAAATTTTGACATTTCTCGAAGTTTCAAGGTCTCTAGATTCGAAATAAAACATATTTAGAGAGATGTTGGTGCGTGCGTGTGTACGTATGTATGTTTGTACGTCCGTACGTTCGCGGTGTTTTTTTCGTCGTCCATAGCTCAAGAACCAGTAGAGATATCGACTTCAAATATATTTTGTTATACAGATAATAATTCAGTAAGATGCAGAAAAGACTCTCAAACAAATTTAGTGGATGGTTTTTTTACCTCACGAACCAATAACGCTAGAGACTTGAATTAAATTTTATTTTATATATTGTAACGTGATACCAAACTAGTATATTTTTGGAAAAAGATCCAATTAACGGTTTTTTATAAATAAAAAAAAACTGAAAAAAAAATATTTGTCACCTTTAATATTTTACGAACCAAAATTGATTTTATCTCCAAAGTAATTTTGTGCAACGAAGAATAATGTGTTTGACATCTGATAAAATTTTGAAAAAAAATCGAATTGACAGTTTTTTTTATAAAAAATAAAAACCTAAAAAAAAATATTACTAAAAGTTGGTAAAAATTGGTTTTCGAGTCAAATATCTTTTCAAAATAATTTTTTCTTATAAGAAATATTGTTTTCAACAATCATCAAAATTTTGAGAAAAATCGAATAATAATTTTTGACTCAAATATCTTTGCAAAAAATTGCGATATTGGCTTTAAATTAGTTTTATTTTATAAAAAATATTGTTTTCAACATTCTGTAAAATTTTGAGAAAAATCGAATCAACAGTTTTTTTACAAAAACTAAAAACCTAAAAGTTTTTACTAAAATTTGGTGAAAATTGATTTGCGACTCAAATATCTTTTTTGAAAAATTAAAAAAAATTGGCTTCAAACTATATTTATATCACAGAAAATATTGTTTTCGACATTCAATTAATTTTCTATAAAAATCCAATAGTCCGTGACTTGACAAAATGAAATCTAGCAAAAATATTACTCTAACTTGGTAAAAATTCATGCTCGGTTCTCGATGTCTCGTGAACAATAGAAGATACTGACTTCAAATTACTTTCATTCATCCAATTTGTATTTGTTTATATTAGAAATAAAAACTTTTAAGAAATGCTACTTAAATTGGTAAAAATTGGTTTTCGACTAAAAATCACGTTAATAAAAATAGATTTCGAAATCAAACTATATCTTTATATGCAAAATATTATTGGTATTTTTTAATTTTTTAAGAATAATTCAACTGACAACTTTTTTAACAAAACACGAAAACCTACAAACTTTTAAACAAGACAAATCGACAGACGGGGTGGGATGGGAAGTTATCAGTGTGGGTCGCATCCCAGATGAGTGCTTTAGCATTAAAACATACTTTATTTCGTTTAAAACTATCAAAGAGTCAACCCTGATTCTAAAACTCGACTTTGAATTTAAAAATCATTAAGGAGGTTTTTAGTGTTTTGAAATTATCGCCAATATGTTTGTTACCAAGATATTCGTTTCAAAAATCATTTATTACAAATTTTTAAAAGTATTTTTATTTATTTGTATGTTTTGTAAGAAAACTATCACTTTGAATTTTCTATAAATTGTATCAAATGTCAAAAGCATTATTTTTTGATGCATTAATAATTATTTTGGAGGTGATATTAGTTAGTTTGTGTTCTCAAATTATTCGAAGTGAAAAATATTGTTTTTCATTTCATTTGATTTATAATTAAAAAAAAAAACGGTTTATTAAATTTCTGGCGATTTTATACAACTCATAATATAAAATTTAATTAAAGTCGTTAGCATTATAAGTTCAAAAGATATTTAAGGGTCAAATAATTTGTTAACTTCTTTTCTTTTTAAATTGTTATAGTAAAGAAAACGGATATTATTATTTTTTTTAACTTTAAAACTGTAAAACAAAAGATAAAAGTATTTGAAGCTGATATCTCAGCTGGTTCTTGAGATATGAACGACGAAAAAAGGTGTCCCACGTACGTACATACATATGTATGTAAATCTCTCTGAAAACCTTTGATTTATATTCTAGGAACCTTGAAACATCAATTCAAAAAATTTCAATAATTTACCTCAGAAACAAGAGATTGGATTTAACCTGTCTTCTCTAATGTTTGAATATAATTTTATCCCAGTGCAGTTTATAAGCAACACAAAAAATTCTCATAAAATTATGAGCTGTTTATTACTAAAATGTATTGACATTTAAAAAATAACATCTTTGTGTATTTGGCTTAAAAATCATAAACACCTAAAACTGACACATTATTTTTCAAATATCACACGAGAAAGACTCGTTAGCAAATTGAAGACATACACTGCCGGTCATAAGGTTAGAAGCAGGCATTTTCGAGAAGTAAAATCGAAATTTCTCCCGTTACATGATGGATTAGAAAAAAAACCAACTATGGTAAATGAGGGACTATTTTGTTAACAACAAAATATAAAACTTGGGTAAAGAAGAGATTTAGCTTACGGAACTTTCATGGCAAATTGTTAATTGAGTCAAAAATATGCGAAAATAAATCGGGTCATTAGATTAGAAGCACTTCAAATAAATTTAAATAAAATGCAAGTTTTTGTAATTTTGTATGTTTTTAGCTTTTATTAGGTTTTTAATAATGTGTGCTACCACCAGCCTTCATAATAACGTGAATAATTCTATCTTTTAAGGATTTATAAAAAGATTTCAAGTAGACCAGAGAAATCTCACACCAGGGCAATTTGATACCATGAATTAGAGCTTTCTTGTCATAGAGGATTGTCATATAAGGATTTATAAAAAGATTTCAAGTAAACCAGAGAAATCTCACTCCAGGGAAATTTGATACCATGAATTAGAGCTTTCTTGTCATAGTATTGCTTCCCTCCCTCATCTACCTTACGTGTAAGCTAGCCCCACACATTTTCAATTATGTTAAGGTCCGAGGAAATAGGGTGGTCAAGGCAGCAAGTGGAAGTTTTGATTCGCAATAAAGGATTTTACTTCTCGGACTGTGTGTATGGGAGCGTTTTCTTACTTGAAAAGCCATGGAATTGGTCCAAAAAGCTTCGTAATATTGGGGAATACTGATTCCAACAAGGCTTTGTATGTTTTCCTAGTCATTTGGTATCTTGGACTACAAAGTCTATAGCGCCATACAATAAAATTGAACCCCGACGATAACGCCTCTTTCTTTGCTACGGTGACGGTTTAAAAACCACTACTCTCTCCTCAGGTCATGGAAATAATTATTGTAACCATCTGGCCCGTCTAGGTTAAATTTTTTCGTCGGAAAAAATAACCTTAAGCTAATCATTTGCGGTTATTCCATTTTGCACATTCCAGCTCATGTGATCTTTTGGGAAACACAAGCGTTCCTTCTTCCTTGTGTCATTAAGTGGTGGTTTTTTCTTAAGCTTCAGGCGCTTTAAGTGTTTAGCATGGCGAATCGTGCATAAGTGGATAAGCTGGCCTTAACATTAGCTTTCTCCCCAGTTTTACCTGCCGATAAAGCAGAATTTAACGTTTTTCTAAGGATACTTCGCGTTTCGCGAGGTCTTAAGGCAGAGAAAGTGTTTTTTTTTTGTATAATGTTTCAAATATGACAATGGTTTTTTAAATAATTGCTGACACAATGATCACTTTGATTTGATCGGGCTATAGCAAAGCATTGAAGACCTTAAGAGCAATAAACATCTATTCTTGCCCTTTCCTCCACTGTCAAACATTTTTTGTTGCCCATTTCTGTTAACACTCAAACAAGAACAATTTATTTATAAATTTTACCGTTTTTCCAAACAAAAAAAAATGTACGCACTTCACAAAACAACGTTGATTTATTCACTGCTTCTAATCTAATGACCCGTTTTTTCGCATATTCTTGACTTAATTAACAATTTATCATAAAAGTTCCGCAAGCTAAGTCTCTCCTATACCCAAATTTTATATTTTGTTGTTAACAAAATAGTCCCTCATTTACCATAATTGTTTTTGTCTAATCCATCATGTAACGGGAGAAAAATCGATTTTACTTCTCTAAAATGTCTGCTTCTAACCTTATGACCCGCAGTGTATGATGCATTGCCGATCGCGATTTCAAAATAGATGGTCCTATGCACTTACCGCACAAAGCTGTCGTTTTGATTTTCGTTTTGCTTTAAGGACTCAGAATCTCATAGAATCTGATAAAACTTATGCTGTAAAACTTTTAGAAGGCAAAGAGCCATTAAACTCATTTTCACCTAAAATATAAACTTTTATTAAATATATCTAGATGCCAACTTTAGAAAAATACATTCAAATAATTTAATATTCTCATTTGAACCAATTCATGCGCCATTGAAAAATTGTGTAACTTACGTAAGTAGAGGAGACGTATAAGTAACTTTTTCCCATCTTCAAATTTCTTGAGAAACCATATATCGAGAGAATTCCTCGTGCAACTTATTAACAAGAACCCTTGAGTTAAGAAGCTACCATTAATCTACATTACATCCACTATGAAAACCATTACAGTTTTTTTTTTTTTTTATTAATTGGAGACTTTAAACTTTACCTTATACGAGTACATTCCTGTAAAGAACATAAAACTGTACTACGAAGGTCTTATTCACCATGTGATTTAGCAACAACTTTACAACCTAACCCATGTGAAAAGAATGCAGGGATATTAATATTTCCTTACACATTCTTAGATCACTTTTAAAGTTTCTTAATTGCCATTGCCAAGTACCTACCTATGATATTTTCTCTCTGCGCGTATCTTATAAGAATTTAATGTTAATTTACATCTATAAAGTTTAAATTTCTTCCCATAAAAAGATGCCTGGATTGGAATCAATGAATTTTCTCATAAAATCATCAAATCATCCTTCTTCTGATTGCAAAGGTGTTTCAAATATAACATCATAATATTATTCAGTTTTTTCTTTTTATTATTATTTTCCTTTCAAAATGAACGCCCATTAAATTTATCTTGCCTTTTATTGCACGAGCATAAATTAATGGACACAACTACTTCCCATGTGTTATCTTGAATGCTTTTCATTTGTCATTGTCTTCCTGTGCCTTAACTAAACAAAAAAAGAAAAGAAAGAAAGAAAAGCTTGTTCTTTGCAAAATATGTGTTCTAGAATGTCCTTTTAAGTGCACCACGTCCTTTGCATATTTCTTCTTTCTTTATTGTTGTAATAACTCCGAGCAAGCACATACTATTTTATAGGTACACATACCTTCAACGTACGTACTATATTGTTAAGTTGCAAATAAAACTACGAATATACATACATACATATATAGAATGTGAGAAAATCCTTTTTGAATGACATCAATTTGCACCCATTTGCCTTTGGTTACATTAAAATCGCAATCCTTTTTTGCATATACATATTTGTCACATTCTATTTTGCAAATACATACTTGATCACAAAAAGGAAACGGAAATGGTCACACTCCGCAGGCATTTCTATTTCATTTCGCAACCCTCTTTAAACTTCTCCATGACTTTAACGTTTCGCCCATCGGACACCATCAAAGTCACTCTTGGAAAACTGAAATAGGCAACAAAAATATATGTACCTACGTACCTATCAAATTACAGGCTTTTTATTGAAAATAAATTCCAAGTGGAAGAGGAGCGCGTTTCTTAAATACGAACGACTATACGCGTACATAACGAAAGGAACATTTTGCTAGGATATAAAAATAGAAATAGTGTTGAGTTCATTTCTTGTCAACTTCCTTTCGAGGTATCTTTTGCAAATTGGAGCCATTATATTGATTGGTATGTACACTTTTAGTTGCAATTACACTCTCGAGTATCATCTCACATTTCATGCCAAAGAACTAAGAACTCAAAATGAATTACATTCCCACAGGATGATAAAAACTTATCGTAGCAAATAATGAAAAATTATTTTCCATTAGCGATAGTATTTATTTTCGTCACTTTTGCTTGAAACTTTGTCATGTTTCTTTTTCTTTTTCTTTTTCTTTTTCTTTTCATTTTCCATTGGCATTGTTTTCCCAATTCAAATTACAAACAAAAAAGATATCATATTTTCTTTTATACTTATATATTTTTGAACACTCGTATACTGCCACTCAGGGAGTATCATATGGATCCTTGTTGTATGTCCTTAAGGGAGGATACAGTTTTTCTTTTGTTATTCTTTTGTGTATCCTTTTTATTTTTTTTAAATAATTTTTTGAGATATTTCACTGTCTTAAATTAAGTGTCACCAGTTATGTATATTCTTGTGCAAAATAAAATACTTAAAAAAATAACAAAAGTTTCATTTTTCATATTTGTCATTTTTAAATTTTATTAAAAAATAGCTTTTTTAAAATTTGACAATCTTATTTTTTTTATTCTAAGACTTACATAGATCTTTTTTTCCCAATTAAAAATAGAATTGACAATAGGCAAAACTTAAGAGAACTCCACTGTAATATTTATGTCACGTGAATTTGAAGAAGTATAACTTAAATTGAGTGAATTCAGTAAAATAAAGGTAAAAGCTGTTCGAATATTAATTACAACTTCGAAATCCATTTTTTTTACACTTCAGAATTTTCAGAAAGTAGCTAGCTTATAGCAAGCGTCAAGCTACGATCAGAGGCTCATTATAAGTGCATGTGTTAGTTGTAAGCAAGAAAATAATACAATTATAGCCTAACACACGCATAAAATACAAAACATAATTAACATTTAATACGAACTATTACAGAACAAAAAATAAAAAAAGAGGCTGGAATGCGACCCACACTGATAACTTCCCATCCAGTCTGTCGATTTGTCTGGCTTAAAAGGTTTGTTGGTTTTCGTGTTATGTTAAAAAAGATGTCAGTTGAATTATTTAAAAAAAAATTAAAATTACCAACAATATTTTGCATAATGATAAAATAGTTTGTATTAAAAATCTATTTTTGATAACGAGATTTTTAGACGAAAACCATTTTTTACCAATTTTAAAAGCATAAGTATTTATTTCTAATATAAACAAATACAAATTGGATGAATAGAATGAATTTAAAGTCAATATTGTTCACGAGATATCGAGAACCGAACATCAATTTTTACCAATTTTGCGTACTATATTTTGTAGATTTTATTTTTTTATGAAAAAACTGGCTATTGGATTTTTATAAAAAATTTACTGAATATCGAATAAAACATTTTCTGTGAGATAAAAATAGTTTGAAGCCAATATTTTTAAATTTTGAAAAGATATTTGAGTCGATAGTAAATTTTTACCAAGTTTTAGTATTGTTTTTTTGTTTAGCTTTTTTTCGTAAAAAATTAACAGAATGTTGAAAACAATATTTGTTATAAGATTAAATTTGTTTGAAGCCAATATCTCAAAGTTTTGAAAAGTTATTTGATTCAAAAATCAATTTTTACCAACTTTTATTAATTGTTTTTTAGGTTTTTATTTTTTGTAAAAAAACTGCAAACTCGATTTTTCTCAAAATTTTACTGAATGTTGACAACAATACTTTAAAAAAAAAAAGTAGTTTAAACCTAATATCTCAAAGTTTTGAAAAGATATTTGAGTCGAAAATCAATTAATATTAACTTTTATTAATTTTTTTTAGGTTTAAAAAAAAAAAACTGTCAATTCGATTTTTCTTAAAATTTTACCTTAAAATATTCAAAGTGACAAATTTTTTTTTCAGTTTTGTTGATATATGAAAAAAAAACCGTTAATTGGATTTTTTTCCAAAAATGTATTTGTTTGGTATCACGTTATTGGTTCGTGAGATATTTAGGGTTAACCAAAATGTTCACCTTTTTTTAAATTGCTATGGTAACAAAACCACCCACTCAATTTTTTTGAGAGTATTTTCCGTATTTTTCTGCATTATTATCTGTGTAACAAATTTTATTTCAAGTCGATATTTCTACTGGTTCTTGAGCTATGGACGACGAACTTGTAAGTACACACGCACGCACAGACATCTCTCTAAAAATCTTTTATTTCGACTCTAGGAACCTTGAAACGTAGAGAAATGTCAAAATTTTCAATTCGACAAATCGGACCGATTACAATAACTTCCTATAACCACACTGATAACTTCCAAGTCGGGCCCGTCGCGTCGGTCGATATACCTACAAGTTTTACCATTTCTATAAGATACAAAATTTGAAATAATCTTTCTTTTTTCTCAAGAGTCGAAAACCATTTTTTATGAGTGTTTAGTTGTTTTTGTAGCAAATATAAGTTTGAATTTGATATCTGTTCTTGTTCCTGATATTTTTAGTCGAAACCCAATTTCTATACCAATTTAATAAACATTTTTTGTAAGTTTTTATTTCTTATAAGAAAATACCGATTACATTTTTGACAAATAGATTTTTCTACAAATTGTACTCAAAATTAAAAACAAAATTTTGTATAAGATAAAATTTGTTTTAAAGCAATATGTTTGATTTTTGCCAAGATACTCGAGTATAAAACCAATTTTTAACAACTTTTAAATATTTTTTAGGTTTTTTATTTTTTATAAAAAAAACTGTCACTTAGATTTTTCTAAAAATGTTACCAAATGTCAAAAACGTGATTTTTCGATGTTTTAATTATTTTTGTGATGTTTATAAGTTTTCGTTTCGCAAAATATTCGAGACGACAAATATTTGTGAGCGCTGTTAATTGAATTTTTTCGAAACTCTACAAACACAGTATTACGTCACAATGTATAATATTAAATTTAATTGAAGTCGCTAACGTTATTGGTTTCAGAGATATGTTGGGTCAACCTAATTTTGTATTTTTTATTGTGATAGTAAATCTTCATCTTTTAGTGATATTATCTGTAAGATAAAATGTATTTGAAGTCGATATCTCGAACGGTTCTTAGGATATGGCTAACGAAGAAAGGTTCCCTAACTAGGGTTGGCAACGTAAAGAGGTGAGATGATACTTCTATTGAAGCTTTCGCGATGAGAAAGAGAAGAGGCTGTATAATTTGTACCGTCTCGTCGCTCTTTTTGGGTTTTAAATATTTTAGAAGAAAAAAAAAGCAAAAATGTGTTGTTGGTGGAACGGAACCCCGGGAAATCGATAAATTTGCATTACTGAGCTTGAAACGATGAACACGGCCTGTCAACATTCATAACGCTTCCACTCTCTTCAAATTCATTTATAATATTACTATCAGGAACAAAATATTGAGGTGCTGAATTCTTGCTGGCTTGTGGACCAACACCTTGTCTTTCAAATAACCCCAAAGAAAGAAATCCACCTGTGTCAAATTACATGATCATGGGGGCCACCACGTCTGTTAGCTGTGTTGCAAGTGGCACCTTTCTGTTCAAACCACATACCGTCCACATCCATATATTTCAATTCGGGCCATAAATTATCATATCTCACGATAGCAAACATCATTCACAGTAACTGCTTGACCGGCCTCATTGTGGAAAAAATACGGTCTGATGATGCCGCCAGCCCATAAATCGCACCAAACAGTCACTTCTTGTGGGTGCATTGGTTTTCGACAATCAATCTTGAATTAGCATTCGGCCAATTGCGGCAAATCTGCCTATTGACGAAGACGAATCCACTGAGGTGAAAATTTGCCTCATCATTGAAGATTATTAAAAACGTTACGCAGATTTTGGCAGTTAAATCGACCGAAAAAATCACGAGCTGCACTTTTATAATACATAAGTCTGAATAAGTTCAACGCTTTGCTCGATTGAGTATGTTTGCATGGATCAAAATGAGTTAGTCTGAAATTGAGAAATATCAAATAAAATACAGATAAAAACTTGACGTTTAGGTGTAATTTACATTCAACATTGGTTATTAAAATTTAACCACCCTTTAAGTGCTCTGACACTCACCGTTTTTAAATAAAGTGCAATTAGTATTTTACTTGAAAGAAAAACTTTAAATTTTGTAAAATTTTAAGAACTTAACAAAAGGTTATTTAAAATGTTTCATAAATAATAAAATTAAATTAGGTGGCGCAACAGTCCATGAAGAACCAGGGCCTAGTGACTTACAACTCTCAACCATTCCTGTGTGCGAGTAATGTTGTCAGAAATGGAAGGGACCTACAGTTTATATGCCGAATCCGAACGGCTAATTTGAGAAAGCACTTTTCATGACAAGAATTACTCTTGGAGAATTTGTCAATTCCTCGCAAGAGGCAGTACCCGTGAAAAAAGTTAGGTGGCACAGGTAGGGATTGAACCTAAGACCCCTTGCATGACAGTCCAACGCACTAACCATCACGCTACGGGTACGGTACGGTGTTTCACCATTACTTTTAATATCGCAATATTTCTTTGTCATCAATAAAATAAATACATTTTGGTTCAAAAAAAAGTTTAGAATTTTAAAATTACATGACTTCTTTTAAAGTTTTTCAAAGTGACAAGAATTCGATGCTTCTACAACATTTTCAAAGTGAAACATACAAATACCGTGTTTATAACCTGCTGAATTTTTAGTAAAAGAAAGCAAAAGCTTATTTAATTTATTCAAAGTACTAACCCTCGCTATCTACACATTTCTTCAACCTTACGATCAATTTGTAAATATCACTTCAAATAACTTCTACTTTTTCGAAGCTCACCAATCATCTAACCATTTCCAGACATCTTTGTAAGAATCGAAGTTCTAAGTATTGATCGGCAGTGTGTATGTGGCCTATTGACTAACACATGTGAGAGTCAAAGCGACCAGGTCTGGAAAA
Organism: Eupeodes latifasciatus; assembly: GCA_920104205.1. Lineage (NCBI taxonomy): Eukaryota > Metazoa > Arthropoda > Insecta > Diptera > Syrphidae > Eupeodes > Eupeodes latifasciatus. The sequence goes on along the minus strand of OV049924.1, from coordinate 101,407,232 downwards.
TAAAAGGAATTGGTAAGCACCTTCCAATTGACCGCTTCCAATTAGATTTCCACGTATTTGTTGTTTATCCGGCCTTTCCAACCTTTTCTTCCCTAAAGAAAGGAAGGGAGGGTAGGCTGGCAAAGCGTTCCACATTCGTGTAGTGCTACTAAGCAAATGTCTCAGTAATAGAGTGATCGCCTATCATTTTCAAAGATCTTTCATTCATTTATGAAAATCAAAAACAACAATGGACCAAGATGGCTCCCTTGTTGAACACCAGATGGTACATATGTATATTGTTTATGTTGACAGCGAGTTCAAAATTTTCACAACTTGTTTTCTATTAACCAAATAGCTTGAAATCCACTTGAGAAAAGTTGAATGGAAACCGAATCTATTGAGTTTTTGAACAAGAAGTGGTATACAAATACTATTAAACGCTTTCCGAAAATCAGTATAAATTACATCAACCTGAAAACCAGATTCCAAGGCATTTGACAAATGTTGAGTAAAAAGCAACAAATTAGTTGTAGTACTCGTAGATCTACCACTCACGAATCCGTGTTGACATGGAGAAATAAATTATTTAACATGAAAACAAATTTTGTTTTTTACAATCAACTCAAAAAGCTTCGGTATAGCAGAAAGTTTGGTGATTGCACGATAATTCTCAATTTTATGTTTTTGACCTGATTTAAAAATAGGATTTATAAACGAAAACTTCCAGTCATCTAAAAAAAACTCCTTTTGAAAGAGACAAATTGTAAATAATTTGAAGAGGTTCAAATCAGGACCTGGAGTTAGACTTAAATTAATATTCAAAATCCCTTCCTTAACGTCGTCTAATGACAAAAACAGGTGCCCTAAATCCAAGTTGGAAACAGATAACGGATAATTTAAACTGTCTGAAATAATTACAGGTCTCGATCTCTATCAATATCAGACTTGGTTTTCTTAAACTTTTTAAAAGCTTTATTTTTTATATTTTTAACATTGATAAAAAGTAATCATTCAAGTTATCATATTCTCCTTTTAAAAAATTGAAATCATTACAACGGTATTGTTTAGTTGAACTAGAAACATCATTATTATACAATCTCAAACTTAAGCATATCGCTTTATGATGAATAGTATTTTTTACAATTGGAAATAAACATTCTTGAACTTCATAAGCTAGGTTATTATGCAAAAAGAGTAAATCCAGATATCTTTGCATAGAATTGCTTATACAATTTACTTGAATTAAGTTAAGAGACACTATCGAATCAGTAAATAAAATTTCAAAATCTTTTTTAACATTATAAGGAATTAAGCATTTATCATCTCCGGAATAGTTCCAATGAATATCACATAACTTGAAATCTCCTAAAATACAAGGTAGTTGGTAATCATGTAACCTTTCCAATAAAAATTGAATTCAAAATTATTAGGGAACTAGGCCAAATATGAGAATTATACTCGAGTTTTGGACGAATAAAAGCTTCGTACAATTTGTTACAATTTGGCGACAGTATAGGTTTAAGAAGCTATAAGTTCTACACGGTTTTTGATTTCCCATTGGACAATGCTACCAAGATCAGAATTTAATGATCTTATCATACGCTGCCGTTGGTAGTCCACATCCGAAGAAAAAGGATAATTTAAAAAGGAATATATAGAACTGAACTGAACTGGTACTGTCATCAGCGAAACAATCAAGTGGGTTAGAAGTTTCACACAAAAGATCATTTATAAAAATAAGGAAGAGTGTCGCAGACAAAACGGAGCCCTGGGGCACACCAGCTTGATGATATTTTCACTCTTCTTGTCCTGTAGCTCAATATTTTTCAGTCGTCTTTAAATTGATGGAACTAATATCTGTACATCATTTTCGATTTATTTAAATTGAAGCGAAAAAGCTGTATCAAGTGTTCTTTTTCGACTTTGTGTTATGAAATCGCTGAAATGTGCACTGATTAATATTGACAGACGTCAAACTCATGAAAAAACAGTACGGACCACGTGTCTATGGTAGCTCCATACGTGAACTAACGCCATCTATTAGCACACCATGGGATTTAATGTTATACACCTGATGCATGTATGAATTTATGAATATAATTTAAATTTTATGTATAAGTGTTAAACCAACCAACAAAAATAAAATTCTGAAAATTCCCTCATTTGAAGAATTTATAAATAATAATATATTTTTGAGTATGAATATCAACTCCAAATTATTATATTTTATTTTTCAAAATTCGTGTTAAAGTCAATTCCTTTATAAAGGGTGATTTTTTAGCTATTATCTTTTTGGCAACACTGGTTTAAACAGCTAACGCACGTTTCGTGTTTTGTTTCACTGTCAAACACCTTCAGTTTGGTATAAAATTTAACCATGAATCGTCCTACAAACGAACAATGCTTGCAAATTATTGAATTTTATTATCAAAATGCGTGATCTGTTAAGAAAGTTCATCGCACGCTTCTTTACCGAAAAATTGTGTTCAGCGAAGAAGCTCATTTTTGTCTCAATGGGTACGTAAATAAGCAGAATTGTCGATTTTGGAGTGAATATCAGCCAGAAGCATTGCAAGAGCTACCAATGCATCCACAAAAAGTCACAGTTTGGTGCGGTTTATGGGCTGGTGGCATCATTGGACCGTACTTCTTCAAAGATGATGCGAATCGTACCGTAACTGTAAATGGTGAGCGCTACCGTGAGATGATATCCAACTTTTTTTGCCCAAAATGCAAGAGCTTGACTTGCATGACATGTGGTTTCAACAAGACTGTGCGATATTCCACACAGCACGCGCAACAATGGACTTATTGAGAGGCGAGTTCGGTGAACATTTTATTTCACGTTCGGGATCGGTCAATTAGCCGCCTAGATCGTGCGATTTAACGCCTTTAGACTATTTTTTGTGGAGCTATTTTAAAGCTCATATTTATACAGACAAGCCCGCTTCAATTGACGCATTGGAAGACGACATTGAAGTATTTATTCGTGAGATACCGGCCGAAATGTTAGAAAAAGTATGCCAAAATTGGACTAAGCGGATGGACTATTTGAGGCGCAGTCAAGGTCAACATTTGCATAAAACAATCTCCAAACATTCAATTATATGGACCTTACTATCGATTCAAATAAAGATTCCATGATTTTTCTTAAATTGTACAATTTATTTTTTTTTTTGAAAAAGTTTTCTATAGCTTTTAAAAAATCACCCTTTACTTGTATACACACCTACCTACACGCATATCAGTTAAAAATGTATTAATTAAATTTCATTCCAGTCAACTTAATCAAGGTATACGAGGATAAGGCTATATAAAAAAAAAATATACCCTTTTACCATCATCGATGAAATGGAACGAAAGCTTATATACCTACATACATATATTGATATCATCGATACCATAGTACCTACATTCATACTCGTATATCGCTGATGGGTGAAATTGCATTCGCGCGTTCAAAATCATCTGCTAATTAACGCAGAAATCTTTATTTAATACATGCGATCAAGGACCGGAAAATAACATTCTCATTAAATTACATTCAATGTGATTTCTGGCGTTATACCAACTCTACTATGCTATGCGAACTCTGTACTTGACAAGAACGTTAATAGAATACTCATTGTGTTGTGTGTATTTTTAAACTTACGTTTATTACAACGAATTAAAAAAAGTGTCTTTAAATTCAATAATCATTTCAAAACTCCTATAACAACAGCTTTTACAATATTTAACAATACAAGAGTACTTCATTTAATTGATTTAGGTTTTGGTATATGAAGAATCTCAGGACATGGAGGTTGTTTTTTTTCGTTTTTCAAATATTGATTAATTTTACGTTCTTCTTTTGAAATCAAATTCAATTTTGCCATCCATCAATCTGGGCTAAATGAATACAAAGAAAAATCTAATATCCTTTCCTTATATTAAATATTAAGTATACATCAACAAAAATATTTATTTTAGTAATTTGAGTGAATTTCAATAAATAATATTATATTGGAAAACATGACAAGTTGTCATAGCAAATGTTTCCAATTCATTGGAAATGGTTATTTGCGCGTACCTAATTTGGGTAACACGGTCGTTTTTGTCGGTTGACGAGAAATCCATATTGTTGGAATATTTAATGATATTTTTTTTGCTCTGGGCTTTCAATTCAGTTATCTTTCTGTATAATAAAATAAGAAATACAAATAAAATTCTAAATTATTATTAAGGCACATCTGCATTAACATCATCACTTTTCTATAGAATTTCAATTTTCATTTCAAACAACAAAATGCCTTGACAGTACCAAACAAATATGTAAGAGATTATATCCTGGATGATCAAAGGACTCATTTAATCGATACTAAAAAAGGGGTTGTCCTTTGGCTTAACTAATTCCTTATTAGAAAACAATTTTGTTGGAATGTACATTTCATTTAAACAATATCTGTGTGAAGTTAATTAAAACACAAAAATTGAATATTGATTATCAAGCCTTCAATATTGATTGGCACAATCTCTAGCCTGAAGGAATGATGGTTAACCGAAGGAGAGCAGTTTTATGCATATAATTATCCACAGTCAAATTTTGTATTTTAAATACTGGTTTTAGCTAATCTAAAATTAATTCTAAGCATTGAAATGGGACTCAATTTCATAAACATTTTGATTTAAGTCCTAGGAGAGAGTGACATTACCAAAGGTATTTTACGAATAGAAGAGACACTCATGGGAAAAGACTCTGACCACTAACTCGTTGTATAACCCAGGATAGCACTTCGGGTTTCAAGACCTAAGACAAAACAGAAAGGCGCTAGGTGACAAAATCGTAAAGATGCAATTAAAGAGACCGCCTCTGACATGTTTGAAAAAACAACCACTAACGAGAGCTACTCACAAGCAAAAACACTCCATTACCAAGACCGGAATCTTTCGTACGTTTCACTCTCCAAAGCCCGTTTGTTTACATTGTTGTATTTGTAATTTTGACAATTAATCCATGAATAGATGTGAGCACAAACAAAAAAAAAAACGATGCCGTGGGCTAGCGGCATTTTGCACAGCAAAAACAAAATGGAGGGGTTAATAAGTTTTTTTCAAGTTTTTCTTTTTACTTTTTTTCGATGAAGAAGTCAGTTTTAAGCTTTAATTTTGCACTCATTTTGTTGATAGCGAACCAATGTACATTTTTGTCTTCAAAAAAGCATGTTCACCATCAGTTTAATATAATTAATTCACTCATTTACAGCAATCACTACGAAATTCTTTAAATTTCATAACTAACCCTGAATTATTGTATCACAGATGCGTTCGAAGAACCATCAAGTTAAGGGTGCGAGCGCAATTTTTGTATTAAATTCTAATAAATTTTCGTTAACGAACTTTCCAAATATTTTGTTTGCAACTAATTAAAATCTGTATCAATTTAATTTATCCAAGTATATTTATAGTTTGTTTTTAACGATTTAAGCTTGCAACTATTTTTCAATTCCATTATGATTAATAAATATTAAATTTTAAAAAAAAGTTATAATCGAAAATATCTTATCCATAACATTCTTGATTGATGGAAGCATTACATGTATTTGCTATCAAAAAAAACTATGCATCAAAGGAACACTAATGTTTTAAAAAAGTAATCAGAACGATTATAGCGAACCTGTTGAATAAATGCAGAGAAAACGTCTTAAAATCGTTCTGAATTCATGCACAACTAATTCAATAGAACATGTAATCGTCATGAATGTTTATTGTTGACGTACAGAAGTTTGTTTAGTGAATTTCCACAGTTTAACGCAAAATATAATTTTCATTCATTCCTTAAAAATGTTTAGTTACCAAAGTTCAAGTTTACTTATTATTGTTTGAAGGGTATGTTTAGTAAAAGTGCTGCTAAAAATGAAACAAATTAATGAGTTTAACGTACATGTTTTTCTTAATATAGTAAATACTTCCATAGATTACATTTTATAAATGCAGAACATAGAAGAAAATATACATAAACAATAGTTTTCAGGTATAAAGCAGAGGTTAGTGTAGAAAAATATTTTGGAGAAAGCCAATAATATTTTAGAAAAGAAATTTCCGCTTCGGCTAACCTTCATCAACTTTTTAGAAAAAAATTAGCATTAATAGCAGCCAATTATTTCATAGCATAATTAATTTTTCAGATTAAAAAATGTCTAGAAATTTTCATACGCTACAAAATTCGTAATTTTATGCGTAAACATAGAAGATAACATTATTTAAAGTTACTTAAATCTATTTATTGCACTCATTTAGTTGGTATTGTGTGTAAACATATTGCCTTTTTCTATTCCTTAAAGATGCTTTACACAAAGCAACTTATTTTTAAAACATGGTTCCCTCAAATTTGTATTCCAAAATCTAACTACAAACAAAATTCCAACTCTAACATAGTCCCTTGAAAAGAAAATTTCAGGAATATTTCTGCAACGAACAAAACTAAAATTTGGTCTTGCAACTACCGAACTGCTTAAATGATGAAAATACTAATCAAATCGAGGAATCTGAACTAGCTAAAGTTGACAATGGAACTTCACAAGTATGCTTCTCGTAGCATTGTTTGTACAAAAAAAATACGGAGGCACCCGCCTATTGTTTCCACCTGAACTTCTAACGTCGCCAAAAAATGCTCTAGACAAACTACACCTGAAAAAATTGTCTGTTTTGTTGTTTTACAAAGTATTGAGTTACACTTTTGTCCATTTGCAATTACTTAACCGGTTGCAGCGCATGTTGCGTTCGCAAATTATTTAAGTAAACAAAATAAATAGTAATAAACTAATAAATTATTAAATAATATGTATTTGGTCAATTTTATTTTATTTAATATACATTTACAACATTTATTTGGATTGAAATTAAAAAGCTATACAAATCTTCCAATTTAAGACCATGTCAGCATTTCAGATTCTGTTGGTAAGGATTGTTTAGTTTTTGAACGAGGCCATGAAACATTCAAAATGAAGCATTTAGATGAGGCTGATTACTATAGTGAAGCATTTTGATGGGCCAAAGCACTAATTGTGAGAATGTGTTTGGTTTTTTTGCATCATTTCACGCACACTTTCTCACATTTAGTGCTTTTTAGCTTGTAGGCAAACCGAAATGTCAGTCTGAGATTCCGGTCTTGGTAATAGAGTGTTTTTGCTCACAAGCTTTACGAGAAGAAGAGGAGAGAGAAACACCGACTCCGACTCCTCAGCGGAAAAAAGAGAAAAGTAAGGAAAAGTGCGGTCGAAGATGGTTTAGAAGTAGAAATACAATTCGAAAGTTCTATGATCAGGTGAAACGAGATTCACAAATCCATTAAACCCCCCGGGTTCGGGATTTTCTAGGGGTCCATAAAATTGAAAGCAATGAAGAGAGTGTATTTTTTTAATATACTCTATATTCATTATCAACATACCTATTCCCACTTATTTTTAGGGGCCAGAAAATTTAAAATCATTTTTGATTCGGTTTCGAGGGACCGGAAAATCCACCGCAAACGTTTTTCAATTGTGGTTTTCGTAATATTAATTAATTAATATTTTGAATAAGTTGTTTACTGAAGATTTGAGGATATCAAATCACTTCAAAGTGTGTATATAACGAAATGTTGTACTGAAGCAATCACATTCTTTGGTGATGTTCAAAAGTGTTTCAATTTGTTTAGCAGCAGTGCACAACGTTGGAAAATCTTAAGAAAAATGTGGCCAGATCCCTTCACACACTTTCCGATACAAGATGGTCAGCTAGAATTGAGGCAGTGAAACCATTTGCAAATCATCTGAAAAACCTTAGAACATCATTAGAAGCCTTAAGTGATATTAATTTAACTGCTGAAGCTCGAAGAGGTGTAAATGGCGTTTTAAAATATGAGCACACATTTGAATGCGTCCTGATGGCTTCGATTTGGTGCAAGGTTCTTAGCGCTATAAATGAAAGAAGTATCATTCTTCAAGCCAGAAACATGACTATTGACGTTGAAATTCGAAATCTTGACAACTTGATCTCCGATTTGAACATTATTCGAAACGGATGGGATCAAATTTTATCTGAATGCAAGGCAGTTGCTACTGGATTGGGGGATGTTCCAGAATCGTTTCCATCGAACTAAAAAAGGCAATTAAAGAGACATTTTGTAGAACATCGAGGAGCCGCAATGTAAATTGAAACAGACGCAAAAATAAATTTTAAGAGAAACACCTTTTACGTCATAGTTGATTCAATTATATCTCGAATTTCTCTTCGGTTCGATATGATGAAAAATTTTAATGCTACATTTTCATTTTTATGTCAGTTTTCAACAATGGACAAAATTGATATTAAAAACTCCGCTACAAGGGTTATTAAAAAGTATAACTCGCATGCGTCTCAAGAGTTGAAAGAAGAAATAATTCATCTGAAACACATTTATGAAGCAAAACTTCCGCCATTGAGTTTGTTCAATTCTATTTATTCGCAGAACTGGGAGACGATTTTCCCCAACATTTTGTGTTGCTCTCTGTGTGTTTTCCACCATACCTGTAATCGTAGCTAGTGCCGAACGTTCATTTAGCGTCCTTGCCAGAACAAAGAATTTTCATCGTTCGTGCTCATCACAAGATCATGTATCTGGACTTGCTACACTATGCTCGTTTGCAAAAAGAAAATATGTCATTGAATGCAAACTAACTTTAATGAAAACATTGTGACAATATTTTAATATAAAGTAAAACAATATTTTAATATAAAGTACAATAAAGAGTATTTAATGCAAACCTTTTAAAATACATAGTTTTTTTTAAAGACAAATTTCAAATACTTTTACTTCGCTCTATTTTATTTTCATAGTAGGTTATAGATCTACATGCTAATTTTTTTTAATAGTTAATCGACCGTATTATCGTTGGCAATATCGAATTGACTCTGTTCGGAATCTGATCTATTTGCATGTAGAATAATTTTCTATTCATCCTCCATTTCAACTAAACTGGACGATACCCGTGAAATTGATTTGATGATTAACACTTTTTTTCGGTTCACTTTGCAAACAAAAAATTATTATTTCCGTCAATTCCAACCAATTTTATGCTATTCGTAAAAGAAATCAGAACGTACAATATCAGTAGGCATGAACTTTGAAAAAATGGTAAATAGGGGGAGGGCGAGATTTTTCCGTCCCGGTCCCGGAATTCCTCTCGACGGCCCTGGAGATAAATTGGTGAGAAGTATGCACCAACTTATCTGTAAAATATGGCCGGAAAAAAGCATGCCCGATGAATGGAACCTCAGTATTGTTTTCCCGCTACTGAAAAAAAGAAACCCTCTAAACTGCATCAACTATAGAGAAATCAGTCTCCTTAACATCGGATACAAAATTTTCTCTGCTGTAATATATGAATGTCTAAAGCCCATTATCAACAATCTTAAAACGTCCTTATCAGTTTGGTTTTAGACCAGGAAAGTCTATAAAAAATCAAATATTCACATTACAACTGATCCTGAAAAAAACTCAAGAACATCAAATCGAAACCCACCATCTCTTCATCGATGCCAAGGCCGCATATGACAGCATCTACAGGGATGAACTGTCTAGAGCCATGTGTGGTTTTGGCATTCCTACCAAACTCGTCCGTTTGTGCAGAGGACGACCATGGAGAATTCGCGCTCCTCCATTAAGTTTAGAAACAACTTAACCGAACCTTTCAATGTCAAAAAGAGGCACCCGACAAGGTGATGCACTGTCATGTGATTTTTTTATTATCGTTCTTGAAAGAAGAGCCTCCACGACAACACTAGAGGCACTATCTTTCAAAAACATGTGCAATTATAAGCATATGCTGATGACATTGACATAATCGAAAGAACTCAAGGCGATGTCAAGAATTAACAGACTCACTTTTGTGAGTATTGATACAGAGGCGGAAAATATGGGCTTTGTGGTTAATGAAGGCAAAACAAAGTACATGGTTGCATCATGAAAGAACTAATAACACCAACCGACGTCTCTGTCAAAACGTCACCATCGGCAAACTAAACTTTGAAGTATTAAAGGAATTTGTCTACCTGTAAATGACAACTGTGCTGATATCAAACAATGAATTACCCCTTCTGACCGCTGTTTCTTTGGGTTAAGAAAGTAATTGAGTACTAAAGCCCTATCTCGAGCAACTAAAATGCCGCTACATAAGACCCTCAACAACCTTGTCTTGTTATACGGTGTAGAAGCATGGCCTATTTCAAAGGTTGCTGAAAACTTTGGTCGTTTGGAGAGAACCATTTTTCGCGTGATCTACGGTCCGTTGTAGTATTAGATAGATTATTTCGTTTCGATAAATTCACGACTTCCATGTTTTATTTTTTTAAAGGCCTCAAAGAATAAAAAGTTCATAAGTAAACAATTCGAACAGTTTTGATGCATTTCAAGAACCCAATCAACTTTAGTTCCTGTGATAACTGAACTTTAAAATCCTTATGACCTTAGTTCTATATGCAAAATACGGTGTAATTTTCTATTTAAAAAAATCATCAATCCTGAATTTTCTGTCAACGCCACTGGCTACAGCTGAAACTGTCTCAGTTGTTCTCGAGCGACTGACACAATTTCGATTTTTTGACATCACTAACTTGTCCCGATTGCGTTAATTTTTGACTCCCGTTTCATCATATTTTTAGTGAATTTAAACAATGTGATATTAAAACGTGCATCGTTCCATTTTTAATAGTGATTTAGTTTTTACTTGTCAAATGTCAAGAGATGATAGTTTCAAATGTGACAGCTGATCAAAACTTTTTGTAAAAAGCCTTTAGTTGAAATTTTTTAGGAATAGTATTTATTAAGTTATTATTAGGTAGTACCCGTGGCATGGTGGTTAGTGTGTAGGGCTGTCTTGGGTTCAATCCCTGCCAATTACTTTAAAAAAAAAAGTTTTCACTTGTACTGCCTCCAAGAGTAATTCTTGTCATGAAAAGTGCTTTCTCAAATTAGCCGTTCGAATTCGGCATATAAACTGTAGGTCCCCTCTATCCCTGAAAACTTTACTCGCACACAGGAATGGTTGAGAGTTGTAAGTCACTAGGCCCTAGTTCTCAATGGACTGTTGCGCCACCTACTTTATTAACTTCCCATAGGAAGTTATTGTAATGGGTCCGATTTGTCGAATTAAAAATTTTGACATTTCTCGACGTTTCCAGGTCCCTAGAGTCGAAATAAAAGATTATTAGAGAGATATCTGTGCGTGCGTGTACACGTTCTTCGTCCATAGCTCAAGAACCAGTACAGATATCGAAATAAATTTTGTTACACAGATAATAATGCAGAAAGTTGCAGAAAGGGCTCTCAAGAAAATTGCGTCGGTGGTTTTTTTTACCATAGCAGTTCAAAAAAAAGGTGAAAATTTTGGTTAATCCTAATATCTCACGAACCACCAATAACGCTAGAGACTTGAATTAAATTTTATATTATATATTGCAACGTGATACAAGATAAAAAAAAAATATTTGTCACCTCGAAAATTTTACGAACAAAAATGGTTTTATCTGCAAAACAATTTTGTGCAACGAAAAATAACGTTTTTGGTATCAGGTAGAAAATCGAATTGACAGTTTTTTTTTTATAAAAAATAAAATCCTAAAATAAACATTACTCAAAGTTGGTATAAATTGAATTTCGACTCAAATATCTTTTCAAAAATTTGAGATTATGGCTTCCAACCTATTTTGTCTTATAAGAAATATTGTTTTCAACATTCGGTAAAATTTTGAGAAAATTTTGTTTACAAAAAATAAAAACCTAAAACAAAATTAATAAAAGTTAGTAAAAATAGATTTTCGAATCAAATAACTTTTCAAAACTTTAAGACATTGGCTTTAAACTAATTTTATTTTTTTTTTAAATGTTGTTATTAACATTCAGTAACATTTTGAGAAAAATCGAATTGACAGATTTCTTACAAAAAATTAAAAACCTAAACAAATTAACAAAAGTTGGTAAAAATTGATTTTCGACTTAAATATCTTTTCAAAACTTTGAGATATTGGCTTTAAACTAATTTTATCTTATAAGACATATTGTTTTGAACAATCTATAAAATTTTGAGAAAAATTGAATTCACAGTTTTTTAACAAAAAATAAATACCTACCTAAAAAAAATAATAAAAAATCGTAAAAATTGATTTTCGACTTAAATATCTTTTCAAAAATTTAAGATATAGGCTTCAAATTAATTTTATTTTATAAAAAATATTGTTTTTTAACATTCAGTAATTTTTTTTATAAAAATCTATTAGTCAGTTTTTTCATAAAAAATTAAAATCTACAAAAAATAGTACGCAAAATTAGTAAAAATTGATGTTCGGTTCTCGATATCTCGTGAATAATAGAAAACATTGGCTTCAAATTAATTTCATTCATCCAATTTGTATTTGTTTATATTAGAAATAAAAACTTTTAAGAAATGCTACTAAAATTGGTAGAAATTGGTTTTCGAATAAAAATCTCGTTAACTAAAATAAATTTTGAAATCAAAATCTTTTATCATACGCAAAATATTGTTGGTAATTTAAAAAAAAAAATCGACACGTCTAAATTTTTGGTTGTAAGCTCAATTTCTCCATCCTTGACACTTTTCTTGAACATACCCTTAATTTGGAGTGGTGCAAATCATTAAGGGTGAGGTGGTTTTTTATATTGCAAACAAAAATTAAAACAATTTTTTAATTTAGATAAAAGTGCACTTGACCTTTTTTTACTGATATTCTTTTTAACGAAATGACGTATATAAATGAAGCTCTCCCTCAAAATTCAGCTTCTTCAGAATTTCTTTGAAATGATTATCTAATTTTAGTATGAGTTCAACAGTTCCAAATAATGAAATTAGATTTCTAAAATTAATAGCCAAATTAGTTCCGAGAATAAAGAGTTTTTTCTTATATATCAAGATTACTGCTAAACGCTCATGCATCAACACCAATTGTCCTACAGTAATAGCATTTTATCTAAAAATTTACTTAATACCCTAATTGAATAAAATTTAATACCTTATAACCTTCAAAAACACCACTTCATAGAATTTTCAAGTTCGATTTAACTGGCTTATTCTCATAGTACTGACAAAATCGATTGATTTAGTTATAATTCAATTTGACTTTTATAGCACACGTGCAATATGCTTTTATGTACGTATACATATGCCATACATTATACATGTTATGCATCTTAAAGGAAAACTTTATAACTAGAATTGTACCTCTGTACATCAAGTCATACATATACAAAAGATTCTTGGAGTGTTTTTTTTTTTTCAAAACGATAACCATAGAAACGATCAACCCATGTTAGTAGCTTTAGGTAACAACTTTTTATAATATAATCCTTAAGTTTGCAATCGAAAGGGTGTTTTCTCGAGATAACAAAGTTATATCCTTCAAGCAGACTCCTCTGATGCAGCATCTGAATCAAGAGCAATTCTTTAACTTTTCAACAAATTTGAAATTATATACTAAAGAAAAAAATAAATTGAGTCTTCGTTTAAACTTTAAAACAAGTTACGTAAAAGTTTTTGTCTAAAAATCATCTTTTTTCTATTTTTTAGAATATATTTTCCTCATACTCAAGCAATTGTCAACATAAAAAGAACCTTATTATTTTTTAAAACATTTAATTAAAATAATATTTTTCTGTTTGTTCGTCCTCAACCGGACTGAAAAAACCACATCAAAACTAATTCATTAACTTCAGTTGCACTTTTTAGCTCTCTATGTATTTTTTGACATGACTTGAACTGTACACTTGACATGAAAAACTTCTTTTTAAAAAATTTAAATTGAAAACATTCTTTTGTCTATGGTCAGGTCATGTAGTCCTTGCTTTTCTATTTTTCCGGTTCCGGTATAAATTTAAAACAATTTGTGGTTTCTCATCGGACTAAGAGATGACTTGTAAAAGCTAAAATTCTCCTCATTGTTTCATTGTTTGGGGACTCTTTTAATGTCTATTTTTATTTTTCATTTTGATTAATTTAGAGTACCTACCCACCACAGCAGCCTTTAAATTGTTGTAAGTTAATTAATTGCGACTTGAGTGATCTGTTTTTTTTTTTTTTTTTTTTTTTTTTTAATACGTTGCCTACAAAAAGGTTATACAAAACTAAAAGTTACAAAAATAGGTTCTTATGCTTGATGAAAAATCAGGACTTATCTATTTAATAAATAACTTTTATTCATAACTGACAAAATTGTTTCAGTAAAGGGGTTGACGCCTAGCTCAAGTATATTGAAAGCAGCACAATTTCTTCTCTAGAAAGATCCCCGATTTGAAAATAGAAAAGAATGAAAGCTATCGAAAACGCTATTCAGGAAATAAGACTGCCAAAAAAAGAAAAACTATACTATTTTGTTAAAATTTTTGCTTTGGTGTATTAAGAAGGTAATTATAGCTATCTTTGGTTTTCATGTTTTTGTTTCGAGGTTTTAAAGCCAGTAACAGAATCAAATTTGTTATGTTTGGAAAGCTGAGGAGTTGTAAATTTCGTTCATTAAAAAATATATGTTTTTGAACTCAGAACATGTCTTTTAGTTTATTTTTAAAAAATTCAATGATGTATTTATTTTCAATGGACAGCTGATTGTAGATTTTACTTTTCGGAACATATTCGTTCCACTCAAAACGTTCCATTTTCTTTATTATCCCAGCTCAATTATACGAGGTGTGTTCGAAAGTAACCCGAAATTTTCGTTTTTTCAAAAAGATATAATACACCTATGCCAGCGTTTTTTCCAATCTTCGAAGCACTGTTGATATTTTTTTTTGATATGTCCTTGAGCATTCTCAGCGGTTCGGCCTTTATTTCTTCAATCGAGGAAAAACGCCGTAATTTCATGGGTCTCTTCAACTTTGGAAACAAGAAAAAGTCACACGGAGCCATATCTGGTGAATATGGAGGTTGGGGCATGACTACGATTGAGCAGGTGCGTTATCGTGGTGCAAAAGCCATGAATTGTTTTTCCATAAATCTGAGCGTTTTTTGGGATTGCTTCACGCAAACGTCGCATAACTTCAAGGTAATACTCCTTATTTATTTATTTATTTATTTATTACAAATTACAATTACAAGGTTACAATATTTACAAATTTCACATATATTTTACAATTTTTCTATACAGTATCAATTATCAAGGAAAAATTAAATAAAGAACATAGTTATTCAACCATGAACAATAATTGTAACTAATACACTTTGTGGCAAGAAGTGCCAGTATCAAGTGTTTTTTTTTAAGAAGATTAAAAAAAAAATAATATGTCATACGGAGCCGCGCAGGAAGAGAAAGCGATTGTTTTTTTGAGATTTGAAATGGAGGCGAAAAAGATTTTTTTTTTTTTTTTTAATTTATTTTTTTAGGAGAGAAAAGGTAATTATTTTGGATTGTAAAGCGAAGTTAGTTCAATACTTGTATCAATATTTCTACATCATCACTATTAAGTAGCCATGATCGAAGACGGCTGAAAAAAATTGATTTACTATCTATTTGCTTGCGTATATCACATGGTAGCTTGTTGTAAATAAAGGGAGCAATTATAGTGACAAACCGTCTATAGTGTTCCGTCCTTACTCTAGGAACTACAACAGAGTTAGAATTACGTAGTGAATGATATTCACTCATTCGTATGTTGTGATATCCCCCTCGTAAAAAGAATATTCTCAATACCTTAAACACATATAAATAACGAAGAGGCAAAATGTCTAGGGTTTTGAACAATGGGAGCGAGGGCTCCCATCTAGGGAACCTTTTTTTGAGCAGTAATGAATGGTTGCATGTTGCTTATAAATGCACTTCCCCAGCAGGTTATCCCATACTCAAGTCGGGAATTTACAAGAGCATAGTAGATTGTAACTAAAAGATTCGATGGTACAAATTTACGAAGATGATATATTTTATTCAAACTTATATAGATTAACTGTTTTACATTAGCAATGTGGCTTTTCCAGTTTAGCTTACTATCCAGCGTAACTCCTAAGTATCTGAATTCACTAACCGGTTCAAGACTTAAGCATTCGGCACTGCAATTTAAGCGATCACAACCTGTGACGTGGTGTTCTATTTCATCCAGATTAAGAGTTTTTGAGAGCGAAAATGGCATGACTTTAGACTTACTACTAAGAACCATATTATGATATTTAAACCAACAGTTCAATGAATCAAGATCTATATTTATTTGTTGCTTAAGGTTTACTATATCAACTGCAGCGTAGGCAAGAGCCAGATCATCCGCAAATGCAACAATATTTCCATTTAGAGGCAAATTGACCGTACGACCTTGTGGTAAGAACTCTTGATGCACTATGCCTCCGGTGACCATATTTTCCGAGACAAAATAATGAACAGTACCGGAAAATGAAATTTTTTTTTTATTTCATCAATTAATAGTAAATAAATATAATATATGTATAATAAATTAAATAATAAATATAGTATATTTAGGTATATTTATGAAATAAACAAAAAAGGAACTTTCATCGGTAATAAACAAAACAAACATTAAATAACACAAATTCTTTCAGTCTATAACTTGTTTACACAAAAAAATAAACAAAACCTTAAACTCTTTTATATCATATTGGCTAGTCAAACAACTCTGACATCTAATTACAATATATTAATATTGTTAAAATAAGGACTTTTCGGAAGAATACATTATTATAATTAATTTTGGCTTTCCTTTTAAATAGTTTTTAAATTCGATGCAATTTAATTCATAATTGCATTTGCAAATTAAAATGGACCTAATTGTTACAATTTTCATATTGTTTTTTCGTTTGTCCATACATTGTTTAAAATTGAAAAAACTCTCTCTGTAGGGGCATTAGTATGATACTCATACTGTATCATTTGTTTATTGAAAAACTTGAAAAATTTCAACCTACCTATCTCCAGCACTCATTTGGCTCTCCTTCCATTCAAAAATTTTTTCTGAAGAAACATAATTTTGTACACATGAAAACTCGTCGAAAGTCATTAATTGAAATATCGCTTCTCTTTTTCATAATATACATTAAACTCAACTCCACTTTGTCCCAGGAAGGAGTGTAATTCTTATTCTTCATTTATTTTTGGTGTGAAGGGTTTTTCAACAATGCAATAATTCCAACAGTCGGAGTGCACTCTCAATATTACTTATGGAAAATGCCATAACTAGTCACATTCACTGGAAGTTATTTTTACCATTGTCATGGTCAGTAAAACTCAATGGTAAAATTAATTTCCAGTGGTGAAAGTCATCCTGTGCGCAAGTGTAAGCGTATTAGTTTAACTTCCCGCCTGTACGTTAGGATGTATAATATGATCTGATTTTTGTAATTGTGAGATTAGGAAGTGTTCCGAAAAATAAAGACAACGAATTATGATGTAAGGGTACGTTTTCATTAAACATTTAATAGTTTTCATGCTTAGGCTTTCCTCAAGGAAAAAAATCATAAAATAATGAGCAATTTCTAAAATAATGAACATTTTTATGTTTTCCGACACACAATAATTCATAATGAACATTTTCTTCAAATAATAAACTGTTCTTTATAATAATGAACGGATGGTAACCGTAACTATGCCATTATAATCGAAGAAAACAGTAAGCAAAACCTTCACATTTGATCGAACTTGACGTGCTTTTTTCGCTCTTGATGCTTCCAGGTGGACGATTGTGCTTTGGTTTCGCAATCATAACCGTACACCCATGTTTCATAACCAGTTATGACCCTTTCAAGCAAACTTGGATCGTCGTTGACGTCATTTAACAGCTCTTGAGCGATGTTCATGCGATTGTTTTTTTGGTCAAAATTCAGCAGTTTCAGCAAAAATCGCCGAGCTCATAAAAACACGTCGAATTTTAGCAACTACCACATACAAAGTAAACAGTGAATATAGCTGAAAATTGCATCATACTTTGGAGGCATGTATACCAACACAATACAAAAATGTTGACCTTCGAACTCTCCAGACCCCCGAAATTTTAAAATTCCGGGTACGTTTTGAACACACCTCGTATTCCTAACCTCAAATGCTTAACTTTCATCAAAAATAACTTAATTCCAATAAGGAAATATTTATCAAATGATAAACATTTTCAATAAAAGCTATAACGAACCTGTGAAAAAATTATTTTCAATAATTGGTATCAATGATGAAAATCAATGATAGATAAAACTGGCCCCTTACACCCTTTATAGCAACTAATTCTTTTGTTTGATGATGATGATGTTTCGAATTTGAATTATTGTATTGTTATTTCGATATTTAAATGGAAAACAACAACTTTATTTCCAGTGTCCTTTTGGGTCTCAACAAGTGTTGTTTTTTTGTAGAATAAATTCTTTGGCTACTGATAGGCCAAAACAAAAATTTAAGCTTGGATAAATAGATAGAGATGGACATCAATTTTACAAAAGTTATTGATTTCTTTACTTTTCTAAAGCTTAACACCGAGTTGTTGAAGGTACTCGTGAGACTCTCAGCTTAATGTAAGACAAGGAATTTCCTAAAAATTACGAAAAATACTTTTTCAACATTGATGTAATTTTTGATAAGCAAACGTAAAATTGCATAGGCCAAACAAACATTTCATCAGTTACTTTTATCATTATAAAGAGTGTTCCAAATACAAGGTTCATTCTTGAAATTAAATTGTTTCCATATTTTTAACAAAGCTATAAACTTTTCCTATATCACCCCGGACCTGAGACAATAAAACGTAACACCAACCGATACACTAGGCACGACTTTAGAATACACATATAAAGGCACCGATTAAATAAGTAGAGTTTGCCATTCACCTGCTTTAAATTCACAGTGACTTTTCACAGGATATTTCATATAATTACTTATTAATCCTGTGTGAACTAGGGCCTTACCCAATAAAACTTCTCCATCTAGCTCGGTCCTTAGCACTTTCCGCTTGTTCGCGCCATCTGATCCACGGTCTTCTTGTACTGCAATACCCTGTGGATGTTGATTCGAATAATTTCACCTGAGCATAGAACTTTCGAATTCCATTTCTGCTTCTTAATCTCTCAACATCTTTGAGCACATGCATCTAATGCTCTCTCTTTTTCCTTCAGGGAAATCGATGTTCCTTTCTCCTTTTCTGGTTATAGACCTCGTCAGCAGCGTTACCACTTCTCAAAAAAAGTGGAAGTAGATTTTAGGAAAAAAGCGAAGTAGATTGAGAAAAATGGAAGTAGATTTCAAAAATGAACTTTTTCATATTACATTACATTTACATATTACATATTTTTAAATTACATTATTTCAATGAAAAAATTAAAACAAAAAAAAATAGAATTATTTAAGTCTTCATATCATATAATTCAATATGTTAACATTTCTTTAATTAATTCTTGGTTTTTGGCAAGGAAAAGCAAAGATTGGGCTCGTGTTGGTCAAATGAAATGACTTTAGGATGTTTTGATTGCAAAGGACGAGTTCTACAAGAAATAGTTATTGTAATCATAATACAATTTCAATACATCAACAAACCTTTTATCTTTGTTTTTGGACAACTTGAAAATATCTTTTCATATTGAAAACAAAAAATCAAATCCAAAATAACACTAGAGCACAACTGAACACAAATAACAATAACACACAGAAAAGAAATAAAATGCAAGTCTGTTTAAAACTATTTAATGTATTTTAAGATTTTAAATGCACCTGCAAAAAAAGTTTGTTTTCAAAAATGTAAACGCCATTTGAATTTTCAAAAAACCTTAATTTTTTTCAATTTGTATTTGAAAATTGTTTTTGAATTTCCGTTTAAAAATAGTTTTGGAGTTTTGAACTTATTTTAGACGTCTTGCATTTCAATTTTGTTAAAAATGATGACCCACTTTCAAGATACCGAATTTCGAAAAAAAATTAATATTTTTTTTTAAATTAAAAATAAAATTAATGACATTTTTGGTCATCAAATATTATTGAGACAGTATAAGAGCTTTTGCAGAAAAAAAATAGTTTAGTTCTTGAGAAAACTTAAAAACAAAATAACGGTTCTATGGGGGGTACCCTTCTGGAGCAATACGAACATATTTTTTTATATTGAAAGAAGCCAAACTAAGAACACGAATTTTAGCAAAAATTAAAAAAAAATCTATCGGTTTGTTTTTCAGAAAATTCGATTTATCGATTTTTGACCGTACAAATTTGTATTGGGACTACTGTACAAAATCGGGGGACCCACTTTTTTCGACTTCTCTAACATCGTAATGTCATGTTTGATTAAAATCTCGAATTCGAACTTGTTTACGAATGCAAAACTTGCCATACAGGTCCTATAGTATATGTCGCAAGTAAAAATGACAAAGGGGTTAAGCTACTCGTAGAATACATTGGGAACCTCACCGCGAATGCAAACACTCAAGCAATTTTTAATTCTCTAGAAAATTTTGAGAACATTTTTTGAAAGAGTGATAAGGACAAAAAAGGAGTAGATTCAGTCTATTTTTATTAAAATTGAAGTAGGTAGAAACACAGATCTTAAAAATGAAGTAGATTTCAATATTTTGATGATGGTGATTTTCAATTTATTTGAAAAAAAAAATAAGTAGATCAATTGAAGTAAAGTGGTAACGCTGCTCGTGAGCAGCTCTCGTCTTTCTATGCAGTGCCGCTTTGGCTGTATTTGCATCGTCAAACCAGAGGGGTTTCTTGTGGCTGTTTGAAACCCAGCATGTCAGAGGTGGCATCTCTGATTGCATCTTGGCAACTTCGGTAGAACTCCGCTAATTCTTCTGCTGCACGTAGTCTGTTAAGAGACCTAAGATTCCACGTGCATATCCGAAGTTCGTTGTCCTTAAATCATTTGCATGGGCTGTCAATAGTAAATCCGTCCGTTTCCGAGGCGTGTTGGTGCTTTGCAACTAGTTTTTCTTTACGTAGTGGAAGAAGTCAGCCTCAAGGACCAGGTCCTTGATTTAACTCCAACTGCAAAAGCCGGGCTTCGAATATGTCGTAGTAGCCCTATAAGGCGTTCACTTTAAAAGCCACCGTTGATTCTATCTTGGGAATCCCTCCGCTGCCGTCTGGATGAAAGGAGAGGTGCCTTAATGGAAACACCTCTCCTCCTCTCTCGTTTGCTACCTCCAACAACTTTCCACTCGGGTTGGAAAACAATCTCTAGTTGAGGTACTAGGCACCCGATGTTCACTGCGGGGAGGCAAGAGTAGGAGTTGATAGACAAGGGTGGAGTTTTGAGAAAAAAACCTGTGGTAGCTTGTGTTCTCTTGAAAGAACATGTCTTTCATTTGAACATGGAAATTAAATTTCAACACATATTACTCTTCTATTCTCAGAAAGTTTTGGTACCAATCTTTATTACACTAAAATAAAGAATTCCCGGGGACAGTTAGTACCTCGAGTATGTGGCTCAGCTTAATTAGTGAAAGTAAACATTCCCATTAGTATTGGAACACATTCTGTCACTCTACTTATCAAAGACATTTTTGCTAGTTTCGAGCTGTAACTGGAAAATTGTTTGGATGATATTTACCTTATGTGCTTGAATCGTGTCCGTATTGTTTTCGGGTTCTTCAACTTCCTCACACAAACAAAATTCTAAAGAATTCAAATTGAAGCTTCAGGCGGCCAACTGACATCGCCATGTCGGCTGATATCACATTTTAGGAATTAAATACTCAAAAGAACGGCATGTGTTATGTACTTCCATGTCATGGTATACCTCTTTGAGGAACCAGAAATCCAAATCCAAATCTATGTCTTCAATTTCAGTGAAAAATTTGGCTAACATGGCTCTGTAAAGCCCTTCGTCGTTGACTGAAACATTCTTCCCGTTTCCCAGCTCCTAAATCAATTAAACCTTGTAAGAGGATATTTCGAGGTCTTTATGCAACATTGCATAATGGTCTATGCATATATTGGCTAGTTTTGTTCCGTGGAAGTATTATACTGATTTCTGTCAATATTTCAAACGGCTAACAAAATCTGATCGCAGGATATTGGAGAATTTTGCAGAAATACAAACGTTTGTTTTCTTAATCACTTAAGACATATTCCATGCTGTCTTATTCCATGTTTGTTTCGTGTTTAAAAAACAAGTTAATACAAATAACCTTAAAGCAAATCTTAAATGTAAAAATCGATTCTACGTATTTGACCTCGTATGCAGGTACATTAGCAAAAGTCTTCTATTTATCATTCTTCAAGAAATGTTTCATCTTTTTGAGAAGAAAAAGAAATATTTACATGCCTATCAGATTTTGCTTTTAATGGTTTATCCTACAATTTCAATTTTATTAATTTCAAATAATATATTCCGTGTCATATCTTTTATTTCAAACAAACTTGAGAATGTCTTAAAATTAATACATTTCAAGTAATTACAAAAATAAAGAAGCAATTTATTTTATTACCTATGACACATGATACCTATAACATTCAACCCATTTAAAGGACAAGACACGTTCAAGGAATTTCAATGTTTTCTGATGATGCCTAAAGACATTCGATCTTTACACCTATGTACATCATTATGTATGTATATACCTTACCTATAAAATATAGACACAGAAAGAAACAGTTAGAAGATTGGTAGATACTTCAATTATGATGAATGAACAACAAAATAATGCTAAATTGATAAAAAATGATACTTGAGAAAATTTTAGAACTTGAACATCAGTTCATAGTTATGTATGTACATACTCGTACATATTATCCCAAGAAAGGATATGATTTTAAATTATACTCAAAAAATAAATTCAATAGAATTTGTCTACATTATTCAGTTGTATCTTATACGAAGATATAAATAAAAATATGATTTATGGAGGAGAGTGCTTTGAATGAATAAATCATGTTGTCTTAACATTATACAAGTTTTTGTTAAAATGAATTATTCAAATAAATATTGAAGTTAATAAGAAATTTCATTTCTTTATTATGGAATTTGTTTCAATTAAAATAATATGAAAAATAATTTAATTTCTTAAAAAAATATGAGAATGTATATTTGTATTTATTTTTATTTGAATATGAAATGTTGTATTTATTTTCTTATTTTATTCTCAAATTAGCATTCTTTGTCAATATTTTGAATTATGTGTATCATATTTAAGCAGACTTGAGAAAAATATTTCATAAATTGCATTCGACTGAATAATTTATAACAAAACAGTTTCAGTGGAATTAAAGATTAATTTCTGGTTCCCAGTCGAAACACTTTCAAAACTCTACAATTGTAAAATGTGTTTAGACGTAAGGCTTTCAATCTAGCAATACTTTTTTCGGATTTGGGCTTTTTGACAGCTCTCACTTGATTTACGCTAAGTTGGTTTGTTGTTTTATAACAAATAGACTTACTCTTGAAAAACGAGCTTAAGCGTAGAAACAATCAAATTATTGAAGGAAACTTTTGGTAAGCACACTATCTCACTTCGTGGGCCTGTGGCGTGATCTCCAAGAAAGTTCGATTTAACGCAGATGGAATATTTTTGTACTTTTTACGTAGGGACTCACATATCCCCCTGATTATTGATTGTTAGGAAGAAAATATTCGGCGCTTTATCGCTGACATACGACCCAAATTGCTACAAAAAGTTGATGAAAATTGCTCCTCTCGACTGGAATTTATTCAAGCCAACACTTGTCCGAAATCATATTCATAACATGATGGCAAACCTTTATCTTAGTAACAAACCTAAATTCTTTGTCATAATTTTCAAAAATATGCGTTTTATTTCTTCTTAAAATACTCTTTACTTAGAATATTGTTAAAATAGTTATATCCCCAAAAATTTAGATATTAACTTTGTAAAAATTCCGACAAAGCTGAATTTTAGTGGAAATATCACTCAAGTCTTTCTACCCTTATCAATAATATGTATATCTTTTTGTAAATAATTGTTTTGTCTGCAGGTTGCTGTCGGATTATTTTGTGAAAAATAGCAAACTTCCTGGGAGTTATTGAACAAAACGCAAACAAGATGGCGGTACTCTCTGAAACTTAGTTTTCTAATAACAAATATTTGTCTAGTTATATTTATAACAGTTCCCTACCCAGAAATAATAGTTTTATTAAAACTTATAACCTGCTCTCCAATAATTTTGACCAATTTACTCCGAATCTATTAGTTCTACGATCAAAAGTCTCACAATCTTTTTTGTCTAGAATTACATGATTTTAAAAACTCTTAGTTTTCAAGTAATATTCAAAACAAAATATGAACTTAGTCCTCACAATTTTTTACTTCTCCCCGAAATGAGACGTCTGTTTACAGGTGTATATTACGGACTAAGTCAGGCCTTAGTCATGCAATTTGTTTATCTAATTTTCCTAGACTGCAGGATCAGATGGTATAATACCGGCCGAGATATTTTTTATATTCTTGAGATATATACCATATTCCTGTCGTCAGGCAGGTAAATGGTACCAAGTTAACCCTAAATATCTGAGACTTATAAGTCTATCATCATTCCTTCTCAAAACCTTAGAAAGATTGATTAACCTCAGAGCAAACATTGATGCAAAACTATCTTACTAACAACATTGGTAAATTGGTAGAAACACACTCTTGTATGCACCAAGAAATACTCCCTCCATTATAAAGAATACACTTTGGTTGCCTTCCATTACACTAAAGGCGCCTTTAATAAAGTTGACACATCTGCAATTAGATCTGTGCTAACATTTCTACACGTAGAGAGTTCGTGTGCTGTCTCCTATCCTCTGGAACATGATAGTCAATTTAATTCTGACTAGTCTTGATATGTGTAGTACTCGTGGCGTGATTGAGTGCGCAGAACTGTCATGCCAGAGGTCTTGAGTTCAATTCCTGCCTGTGCAATCTAAAGTTTTTTTTTCGACCAAGGAATTGACGAATCCTCCAAGAGTAATTCTTGTCATGAAAAGTGCTTTCTCAAATTAGCCGTTCGGATACGGCTTAAAACTGAACGTCCCCTCTATCCCTGACAACATTACTCGCACACAGGAATGGTTGAGAGTTGTAAGTTAATAGGCCCTAGTTCTCGATGGACTGTTTTTTTTTAGTCTGGATATGTAGAATTTGTTATTAGGATGACGACGGTGCTATTTCAGTTTCAGGGAAGTATCTAAATACCCTAAACGAACTCTTACAAACTGCTTAAAACAAGCTTATATAATGAGCTGTTTGGTGTAGATTAGGTGTCAAAACACACAGAACCGATATAGTTCTATTCTCCAGAAAGTATATGATTCTTAATATTAAACCTCCTTACATAAAAGGTATCCAATTAAAGTTTTCTGATGAAGCTTATTTTAGATAAAAAAAATCTAAATTCGAAACGTAATATATAAAAAAAAAAAGTCAAGAAAGCCTGTTACAGCTCTCTTTTTGTCCAAAAAAGGCATTGGTAATAAATAGGGCTTGTAACCCCGAACTACGCATTAGCATTCAGACATAATCTACTGTACGGTGTGGCAGTATGGTGTACAGCATTAGTGAAAAATTGTAAACCGTCCTAAACTAAGAAAGGTCCAACTTCGGCTTAACTATGTACAAAACGGATCGCTTCGTACGACCCCATATGCGACACTGGACACCCTACTCCATCTGATACCTCTGGATATAGAAGATTTAAAGCGCTCAAATTGCTTAATACGAGTATGTACCTCTAAGCAGATTCCATGTAAGCTCTTCGATAATTGGTTTCATAACCGCCCACTGTCTCATAAGTTAACATAACACGTAGCTAGGAATATTCTTTAATGACTTTTTTAGAAGCCGTATGGACGAGGAAAAGAAAGAAACAGTTCTTCGCTTCCCTCTATACATACCCTGCTTTTGTTCGAAAACATAAGGCCCACCTAGAAGAATTATTCTAAAAGGTTTTTCAATAAGGGCGGGTAGATGTTGAAATGGAATAAAACAAGCTGTGTGTGAGGTATTAACAAAATTATTTTTTTTTTTTGAAAGACGCATGTATGTATGTCATTAAGTGTGGAATACGACATTATCAAATGCCCGCATCGGCTTATTACGGTGGCACGGATCCGAGTGGTCCAATTTTCAATGGCTCTTCCTCATAGATCCGCCTGAATTTGAGCGATTGCGTATTGTTTATTTGCAAAGACCTGCAACTTTAAAAAAACCCACAGGAAAAAGTCTAGCGGGGTCAAATCGCAAGACCTTGGTGGCCAATTCACATCACCCCTGTGAGAGATAACCTTACCCTTAAATCGTTCATACAAAATGTCAATCGTGGCGTTTGCTGTGTGGCCATACACATGTCGTCTAGGTCCATATGGTTCAATTTGGGCTATAAGAAATTAGTTATCATTTTTACGTAGCGCTCACTAACGTCGTTTTCAAAAAAGTACGGACCAATTACTCCGCCGGCCAAAAATCCACACCAAACGGTAACTTTTTAAGGATGCATTATCACCTGGTGAACCTCGCGTGAGTTGGTGTCGTCCCATATACGGCAATTTTGCTTGTTAGCACAGCCATTAATCCAAAATTGAGCCTCGTCACTAAAAATGATTTTTCGGCCAAAATTGGGTCCTCTTCCAAACGATTCGAAGCCCAGTCAGCGAACAAACGGCGGCGCTGTCTATGGTCATGAACTTTGAGCTCCTTGGTCAGTTGGATCTTGTACGGGGATCTCAAACCACTTACATAATTTGTCTTTCATTTTCCATAAGTAACTCCAATTGGTTTCATTGAGCTACGAAGAAGGCCTCTAGATTCATGATGTGGTATCACATTCATGATGTGGCCAACAACTGGCCTAAGTGTGTCCTACTCCATCACAAACAGCCATTTCAACCTAACCAGGACAAGAAAACCAAGAAAAGTTTTGTTGAAAATTATCAAGAATAAACAACTTAGGTGCATTTCTTTCAAATGTTAGAGTTTTGATATTTTATTTTTTACTTACATGGGGCGTATGAGTAACTATTTTTTAAATTATCTTACAATTAATTTGTCGGCATACACATTACATGTGTATTATGCTTACCTTTACAGATACATTATTTTAATAACAAAATGGGTTCTTATTTAAAAACATTCAACTAAAATATTTAAAGCTTAGGGAATGTAATATCTCCCAACAAGTCTAACTTCTAAAAGTTTATAAAAGAAATCATTGATCCACGTCTTATAAATTTCTTGCACTCGTACTCGTTATGTTAAAATTTAAAAAAATTCAAGAAAATCTTTTTTATTTTAATTATTAACTAATTCAAAACATTTGTCATATTTCTGAAAACAATTAGCAATAAGTTATTTATAAATGCATCTTTTTTTCTTACAGGTAAGTTAACACACAAGGAAATGCATAGTAAGTCATATAGAAATTATGTTCCTTTAGTCTTTTGATATTAGTTTCTTTTTGAAAGTATTTTCTTTTACTTAATTTTATTTTAAAAAAATACTACTTTCTGTTCATTAATCTTTAAAGAGATTTAGTATATTTTTCCTTCTTTATTTTCCAAAATAATCCCTTATGCCTACTCCCTGTATATACTTTGTTACTTGTAAGTGATTTTTATTTAATCACATATCTTATGTAAGGTTTATCGTATGAAAAAGTGATTCTTTCCAACTCTTATCTGGAGAATACAATAAAAAACAGAACTTTTCGGTTGGCTTAAGAGATTTCAAGAACTTTACCAAAAATGTCGTCTTTTTTCTCTCCCAACGCCCCAATACAAAAGGATAACAAAAGAAAATGGTAAATCCATTTCGTTCATTGGACCTAAGATTTATATACGAGTATATAAAGCCTATAGGTAAAATATCCCTTTTCACAACAAACGACACAAAGTACACAAAGCGAACTTAGACTATAGGTTTTTTGGTATGTGAAAGTTTTGCGACTCTAAAGATCTACCTATAGATGAATTGAGTGTGTACATTAGTTTATCCCCAAATAGAAAATCAAAGTCACAAACCAAAACCCAGAAAAAAGTTTATTAAAGTTTTGTTTATTTATACTTTCGTGTGTTTACAGCCGAAAACTTCAATACCCTTAAAGGAAAAATAAATAAACAGTTGGTAGTTAATGAGTTGGACCAATAATATAAAAAAATAGGATTGTAATAATTCTTTATATCATTACATTATAATTCGCTGGATTATTGTAAATCTTACACAAATAATTCTTTTTGAATGACAAACATTAAAGAACTGGTAATTTTACTTTAAAAACTTTATTTATTTTTACCAACCACTTTAAATGAAAAAAAAAACCTTTGATTAAAAACAAACATATGCCCTTTTCTTGTCAATAATCACCCCTATTACAGAATTCGCCGTAGGACAGTTTCAATTATTTTCCAAACTTTTGCTATTACCAAATCCGACGAAAGAAAGTTGAACGAATGTCAGTAACATGCCCTGCACCATCGATATTTTGTTCAACTTATTTGGTATTACCTACTGAAATCGCAACTTGTATAATCTGTCATTTGAGCCAATTTCGAGAAAAATCAATAGAAAGTTTAAAAAGTTTTTCATTGTGAAATCATTAGCATTTAATACTCTTAATAGCTCCAGTCTAATATTTTTAACAGATTTGGCTCCGAAATTAAAAACACAAATGCAATTTGTTTCGTTTTAAAATCATTAAATTAATAAATAAAATTATATTGCTTACCACTTACTTTTCTTTGTGTATTAAATTACTTATACAGTACTGTGCAAAACATTTGCAACTAGAACCTCCAACATTTTTCATTAAAAAAAAAATTGTTTAGAAAATCACACACCAAAATTGTTTCTTCAGTTTTCTAAACTTTTTTGATATTACGTTACAATTGTTGAAAAAAAAATAACACTCTTTACTTAAACAAAAAATAAATAACTAAATACTTTAATAGTTGGAAAAATTGCTGTGCAAAACATTTGCAATTTAGAACTCACAACTAAATTTCAAACTATTTTCTTACTTCAAGGCAAGGAAATGTTAATATTTTAACACTTTATTTTTTATAACAGCTGTATATCTTCTGGGCACCGAAGTTATAAGGTTATTAATACCCGATTTTGGAATGTCATTCCACTGCCTCTGAATTCCGGCGAATAGGTCACTTTTGTGCTTAAAAATGTTACTCCCAATTCTTCTCTTCACAATTTCCCACAGGTTCTCTATTTGGTTTTTCTGTAATTCACTTTGTGTCCAACTTCGACTTGTGTTTGGGATCATTTGCGTGTTGTAACGTCCATTTCCCAATGGGCATATGGCAGCATGGATGTCTTCATAGTCTTCAGACTTCATTATGCCCTCCACTTGTTGAATTGGCCAGATTTCTTGGCCAGAGAAGCAGCCCAAGAGCAAAATTGAACCACCTCCATGTTTGACCGTCCCTTTAGTGGATTTAGCCCCTCACCTCTTGGCCTCCTGACATGTTGTTTTTCACCCGATCCCTGCATATTAAACTTTGATTCGTCAGAAAACAATCATCTTTTGATGGTATAACACCTGATGATTCTACAAATAGTTGATTCGTGAATGGAATATCTCTTTGAAATTTCTTTTTGTGATGCTCCTTTTTTGAAATCACTCAAAATTCTGGATTTTATATCCGATGAATTTGCTTCCAGCCATTTTTAAAACAAAATCTTTGTTTTTTTTCAATTTAAAAAGAATTTATGTTAAAAAACCGTTTTATCGATCAAAGTCTAGGCTTAAACTAACTAAACAAATCAAATTTGATTGGAAAAATTTTTTAATATAAACGAATGTTCGTTTTTTTAATAGGCGGTGATAGTTGCAAAATTTTTGCACAGTACTGTATGTATGAAGTTTAGAATCGGCAATGTAGTTTATCCGACGAATTTTATAACTAAGTTTTAAAACCAATGAGAAAGGTCAGTGCTACCGGTAGTAAAATCCTTTGAATTCTCTAATCGATATAACTGTCTAAGCTGAATTTAAAGGTAAATTGAACCATTATTACAAACAAACATTATTTAAATTAATATTATTTAAAAAACCCTTCACACAAATTTCACATTTCAACAAGATTTTGAAACTAGCAATGAAGGTATACTTTTTAATGGACTTTAATGACTTTTATTGACTCCATTACGTCAATTGCTTAAGATACCATCTTTTAAAAATTGAAGAAAAAACATTTTGTAGGGTTTTTCAAAATGAGGTATCAATGTTTATTTCAAACAATATTATAGTCAAATGAAAGCCACGGCAACAGTTGCAATCACAATATGAAATTTTTAAGGCATTCCAACAATCATTCTTGTATTTTTCAAGCCCCCAAATGCGTATTAACAGTACCCGTGGCATGATGGTTAGTGCGTTGGACTGTAATGCCAAAGGTCTTGGATTCGATCCCTGCCTATGCCATCTAAAGTTTTTTGTCACGGGTACTGCCTCTTGCCAGGAATTGACAAATTCTCCAAGAGTAACTCTTGTCATGAAAAAGCGTTTTCTCAAATTAGCCGTTCGGATTCGGCTTTAAACTGTGATCCCCTCCATCCCTGACAACAGTACTCGCACACAGGAATGGTTGAGAGTTGTAAGTCACTGGGCCCTTGTTCTCAACGGACTGTTGCGCCACCCAATTCAATTTAAATGCGTATTAACATAGCCTTCGAAGTGCAATTAACTTCATCCCTACACAGAAAAAAAAAGTTGTCATATTAACAATCGTCGATAGTAACCTGAAATTTGGCCAAATTGTCGCATTGACTACCAAAAAAGTCAATATGACAACCTAATTTTTTAAAATTGACTACTGGATAGTCAATAGAACAATTTTCGATTGTCAATTTTCGGTAGTCAATATGACAACAGAAATAGTCAATAGAACAACTTCGGTAGTCAATTTGACAATATGGTTGTCATATTGACTACCAAAATTGACTATCGAGAATTGTTACATTGACTACCCGGTAGTCAAATTATATTTCGGTTTTCAACAAAAATTGTCATATTGACTACCGCAGTTGTCCTATTGACTACCGCAGTTGTCATATTGACTACCGTGGTTGTAATATTGACTACCAAAATTGACAATTGAGAATTGTTATATTGACTACCGCAGTTGTCCTATTGACTACCGCAGTTGTCCTATTGACTACCGCAGTTGTCATATTGACTACCGTGGTTGTCATATTGACTACCAAAATTGACTATTAAGAATTGTTATATTGACTACCGCAGTTGTCCTATTGACTACCGCAGTTGTCATATCGACTACCGCAATTGTCCTATTGACTACCGCAGTTGTCATATTGACTACCGTGGTTGTCATATTGACTACCAAAATTGACTATCGAGAGTTGTTATATTGACTACCGCAGTTATCCTATTGACTACCGCAGTTGTCATATTGACTATCGCAGTTGTCATATTGACTACTGTGGTTGTCATATTGACTACTGTGGTTGTCATATTGACTACCAAAATTGACTATCGAGAATTGTTATATTGACTACCACAGTTGTCCTATTGACTACCGCAGTTGTCATATTGACTACCGCAATTGTCCTATTGACTACCGCGGTTGTCATATTGACAACCAAAATTTACTATCAGGAACTGTTATATTGACTACCACAGTTGTCCTATTGACTACCGCAGTTGTCATATTGACTACCGCAGTTGTCATATTGACTACCGTGGTAGTCATACTGACTACCAAAATTGACTATCGAGAATTGTTACATTGACTACCTCAGTTGTCCTATTGACTACCGCAGATGATGATGATCTTTTAAAGAAAATCCAGATCATTTTGATACATTTCAAGATTTTTCTGTTATTCGAATTGCTTGAATTCCTGAATTAACAGATTTTTAAAAATCTTAAGATCTAAGTCCTTTGTTGCTATGTTATTTGTGGAATGCCTGATTCTAAGAGTAATCGGCAAACGTTGGGTTTCGTCAATACCAAAAACACTCTATTACCAAGACCGGAATCTCAGACTGACATTTCGGTTTGCCTACAAGCTAAAAAGCACTAAATGTGAGAAAGTGTGCGTGAAATGATGCAAAAAACCAAACACATTCTCACAATTAGTGCTTTGGCCCATCAAAATGCTTCATTATAGTAATCAGCCCCATCTAAATGCTTCATTTTGAATGTTTCATGGCCTCGTTCAAAAACTAAACAGTCCTTACCAACAGAATCTGAAGTGCTGACATGGTCTTAAATTGGAAGATTTGTATAGCTTTTTAATTTCAATCCAAATAAATGTTGTAAATGTATATTAAATAAAATAAAATTGACCAAATACATATTATTTAATGATTTATTAGTTTTTTATTATTTATTTTGTTTACTTAAATTATTTGCGAACGCAACATGCGCTGCAACTGGTTAAGTATAATTATTGCAAATGGACAAAAGTGTAACTCAATACTTTGTAAAACAACAAAACAGACAATTTTTTCAGCTGTAGTTTGCTTAGAGCATTTTTTTGGCGACGTTAGAAGTTCAGGTGGAAACAATAGGCGGGTTCCTCCGTATTTTTTTTGTACAGACAATGCTACGAGAAGCATACTTGTGAAGTTCCATTGCCAACTTTAGCTACTTCAGATTCCTCAATTAGATTAGTATTTTCATCATTTAAGCAGTTCGATAATTGCAAGACCAAATTTTAGTTTTGTTTGTTGCAGAAATATTCCTGAAAATTTCTTTTTAGGGGACTATGTTAGAGTTAGAATTTTGTTTGTAGTTAGATTTTGGAATACAAATTTGAGGGAACCATGTTTTAAAAATAAGTTGCTTTGTGTAAAGCATCTTTAAGGAATAGAAATAGGCAATATGTTTACACACAATACCAACTAAATGAGTGCAACAAATAGATTTAAGTAACTTTTTTTTTATTCCAGTATGGTGAAACCGAACACCCAATAGAAAAAAAACGGTATACGCGCCAAAATCCATACTTCTTGACTAAATAATGTTATCTTCTATGTTTACGCATAAAATTACGAATTTTGTAGCGTATGAAAATTTCTAGACATTTTACAATCTGAAAAATTAATTATGCTATGAAATAATTGGCTGCTATTAATGCTAATTTTTTTTCTAAAAAGTTGATGAAGGTTAGCCGAAGCCAAAATATCTTTAATGAACATACCTAAAATATTATTGGCTTTCTCAAAAATATTTTTCTACACTAACCTCTGCTTTATACCTGAAAACTAATGTTTATGTATATTTTCTTCTATGTTCTGCATTTATAAAATGTAATCTATGGAATTATTTACTATATTAAGAAAAACATGTACGTAAAACTCATTAATTTGTTTCATTTTTAGCAGCACTTTTACTAAACATACCCTTCAAACAATAATAAGTAAACTTGAACTTTGGTAACTAAACATTTTTAAGGAATGAATGAAAATTATATTTTGCGTTAAACTGTAGAAATTCACTAAAAAAACTTCTGTACGTCAACAATAAACATTCATGACGATTACATGTTCTATTGAATTAGTTGTGCATGAATTCAGAACGATTTTAAGACGTTTTCATTTTGTGAGAAACGTCAAAATTTGCATTTTATTTGCTCTGCATTTATTCAACAGGTTCGTTTTAATCGTTCTGATTACTTTTTTAAAATATTGGTGTTCCTTTGATGCATAGTTTTTTTTTGTGATAGC
This sequence comes from Eupeodes latifasciatus, assembly GCA_920104205.1. Classification (NCBI taxonomy): domain Eukaryota; kingdom Metazoa; phylum Arthropoda; class Insecta; order Diptera; family Syrphidae; genus Eupeodes; species Eupeodes latifasciatus. The sequence continues at coordinate 101,373,642 of OV049924.1, read as the reverse complement.
AAATACATGTATGCTTCCATCAATGAATGTTATGGATAAGATATTTTTCGATTATAACTCTTTTTTTTTTAAATTTAATATTTATTAATCATAATGGAATTGAAAAATAGTTGCAAGCTTAAATCTTTACAAACAAACTATAAATATACTTGGATTAATTAACTTGATACAGATTTTAATTAGTTGCAAACAAAATATTTGGGCCGTTCGTTAACGAAAATTTATTAGAATTTAATACAAAAATTGCGCTCGCACCCTTAACTTGATGGTTCTTCGAACGCATCTTTGATACAAAAATCCGAGGTTTATTATGAAATTTAAAGAATTTCGTAGTGATTACTGTAAATTAGTGAATTAATTATAATAAACTGGTGTTGAACATGCTTTTTTGAAGACGAAAATGTACATTGGTTCGCTATCAACAAAATGACTGCAAAATTAAAGCTTAAAACTGACTTCTTCATCGAAAAAAAGTAAAAAGAAAAACCTGAAAAAAACTTATTAACCCCTCCATTTTGTTTTTGCTGTGCAAAATGCCGCTAGCCCACGGCATCGTTTTTTTTTGTTTGTGCTCACATCTATTCATGGATTAATTGTCAAAATTACAAATACAACAATGTAAACAAACGGGTTTTGGAGAGTGAAACGTACGAAAGATTCCGGTCTTGGTAATGGAGTGTTTTTGGTCAAAACTATGGAGTGCCGCAGCAATACTCTCTAAACTAACACGCATACTTATCAAATATCAAAAGATTACAGCTTCAAACAACAAACTTTTCCCAAATTAAGCCCTCTTATCGTAAAACCCTTTAGTTTAGAAATAAATCATATCAATATGGTTGTAAGTTTTCACCTGAGCAATATAAATATTAAAGGTACACAAAAACGGTTTAAAAGTTAACGACAGTTTCCATTTCGGAATTGGTATAACTTTGCAGTCGCTGATTATGTAATACAGGGTGTTTTTTTTTACTACTTCTGTCTTCTGCCTTTCCTGTTAACTAATGCATTCTCCTGTACTTCAAGTTTAGCTCTGCTCTTTTCTCTTTTATGGGCTCGTTTCATTTACGCTTTGCATCCAAAGTTATTCTAAGGTATTTGGCAATATGCGTGTAGAGTACTTTTGTACTGTTTATAGAAATTGTCTAATAATTTATGTCTTTGTTTGTAAAATCTATATGCGTCGATTTTGTTTCGTTTAATTTGAAACGCTGTTTTTGTGTTTGAACAGTTTCTTTACCGACTGCATTTTACAATATTTGTGTAGCTTTTGCAAGGGATTTACCTTACACCAATATTTCAGCATAACCAGCAAACGTGGCCATAATAGTGTTGGTATCGACTGGAATATTCCTTGAATATAAAAGATACAAAGTTAGAAACTTCCTTGCCGTACACCTGCTTCTATTTTCCTGAGTTTGAAGTACAAGTAACATTGCACAAACTTTAAGCAATCTGTAGCTGTATTTGCTAGGAATAATTCAAAAACATTCGCTAGATGTTCAGTTAAAAGGTAAGCTTTTTGTTTCGGGTTTTCTATCCTTTTATCATCTTTCCTTCAAGAGTATTCAGTAAAAGTATCTGTCGTCAAATGGTTGAAGACTGTCTTATGATCTAGAAATCTCGAAGCTTGCCATTTCCTTCCATCTCTTCATCAATTCAATCAATTCCTTTAGTTCTAAAGTATATTTTATTTCTGTATCTCTCAAGCTCTCAAGCGCTAATTTGTTCAGATTCATTACCAATGTGTTCAATTGTTTCAAGATTATTTATGAACATTTAAATAGTTGTTCTCTTACAGTTTCTTCTATATCTTAGACCCCAAAGCAATATAAATATTAAAGGGACTCAAAAACGGTTTAAAAGTTAACGACAGCTTCCATTTCGGAATTGGTATAACTTTGCAGTCGCTGATTATGTGATACAGGGTGTTTTTTTGCTACGTCTTCTGCCTTTCCTGTTAACTAATGCATTCTCCTGTACTTCAAGTTTAGCTCTGCTCTTTTCTCTTTTATGGGCTCGTTTCATTTAAGCTTTGCATCCATAGTTATTCCAAGGTGTTTGTCAATATGCGTGTAGAGTACTTTTGTACTGTTTATAGAAATTGTCACATAACTTATGTCTTTGTTTGTAAAATCTATATGCGTCGATTTTGTTTCGTTTAATTTGATACGCTGTTTTTGTGTTTGAATAATTTCTTTACCGACTGCATTTTACAATATTTGTGTAGCTTTTGCAAGGGATTTGGTGTAAGGTAGACCAATATTTCAGCATAACCAGCAAACGTGGCCATAAAGTGTTGGTATCGACTGGAATATTCCCTTGGCCCTAGGAAACTTCCTTGCCGTACACCTGCTTCTATTTTCCTGAGTTTGGAGTAATTTTGGTTGTACCTTACTCTAAAAAGTCGGTTCGTAACCTAAGATTTCGTTATTTTGTAGTATAACCTGGGAAGTTCCCTATTCACCAAACATACTTGTTTTTCTTCAATTGCCTTTTAGTCTTCTTTTTTATATTACATTGCTGAGTTTTTCGAAAACTTTTCCCTTGATTTGTATAAGCAATATTAGTCTGTAAAATGTCACTTTTGTTGGTGTCTTACCTTGTTCAGGTATAACAATGACTTCTGCACTTTTTCAATGATGTGGTACATTTTAATTTAAGACATGCTCTATTTTAAATAAGAGTTTTTCGACAGCTATTAAGAGTATTTCTTTCAAAACTTAAAAAGTACTCGTAATAACATAGTACCAGGGTAAATATTTATTAGATAACTTATGTTGACACATGCTTTTTACTTCTGTGGGCGTGACAAAAGGGATTGCACATTCACAAGTAACATTGCACAAACTTTAAGTAATCTGTAGCTGTATTTGCTAGGAATAATTCAAAAACATTTGCTAGATTTTCAGTTAAAAGGTCAGCTTTTTGTTTCGGGTTTTCTATCCTTTTATCATCTTTCCTTCAAGAGTATTCAGTAGAAGCATCTATCGTCAAACGTCGCAAAAATCTACTCAGTAAATCGTTGTTTAAATGGTTGAAGACTGTCTTATGATCTAGAAATCTCGAAGCTTGCCATTTCCTTCCATCTCTTCATCAATTCCTTTATTTCTATAGTATATTTTATTTCTGTCTCTCTCAAGCTCTCAAGTGCTAATTTGTTCAGCTTCATTATCAATTTGTTCAATTGTTTCAAGATTATTTATGAACGTTTAAATAATTGTTCTCTTACAGTTTCTTCTATATCTTAGACCCCAAAGCCTCAGTTAAAAAATATCCTTAAAGTATCAGTTGATAACACTGAAATTCAATATTAAAATATCTTTTAGTGCCTTTATTCGTGTTAGAATATACATTTTGTAAAGCATTGTCAATTGCTATAAACAAAGTTCTAGATATAAATTACATGCATCATTTCTAAAAGATTCAATCTTTCTATACCCGAGATATGAAATAGATGAAAACGTTTAAGATCTTAGTTTTTGCCAAGGACCTGTAGGATATAATAACAAAAAAAAACATTGTATGTTTTTAATCAATTTAAATGTTTGTTGATTTTAAGACAAAGTATCAAAAAAGAAACTTAACACAATTTTCATAAATTCATCTTCATTTTTATTTTATATTTTTTTATTCAAGAAAAAGTATTCAATTTCGTTCACAGTTCACTTACCCTACTCCTTCTCCTACCCCTACCCCCTTGCCTTTCCCTACCCCTCGCCAAATCATAAAGACTCTTAAAAAAATAAACTTTCCTTAACAAAAAGTATACTTGATAAATATTTGATTTTTTATTTTTCATATTCAAGCCCCAAATGTAAAACAATTTCACTCAAAGTACCCGCTTGAGTACCCTTAATGTCAAAAACCATATTAAACGCGCACTGATATTACCCTCTTGGCGGCGCAGCGGCGGCGGCGGCGGTAAAAAAAAAAGTATCTCAAGCATTCACAATACGTGAGAAGTTATGAAATTTTGTAAATTATATGAATAGCATTTAACAGTTGATCGGGCGTCCTCGTTTTGAAATTTTGCGTTGGATTTTATTTTGCGTATCGTATGTAAAGCAACTAAACTCAAAAAATAAAAATCCAGGAAAAGAACAAAATTATTATGTTAATGGGCAGAGTTCTGGCAGCAAATTCTGTGTTAAAATAATAAAAACCCATATGTAAATGCTCAACGGAATGTGCCTTATATCGTAATACATATAACAAAAATTCTATCTCTTCAAGGATCAGAGGCTTCAAGTTGAAAGCGGCCGGTGGAGGCGGACGCGGAGGGTGCATTGTATGTATTAATTTGAGGGTAACCTAATAATATTTGTCGTAGCATCGTTTTTGTTCCATCATTTAAGGATTTTAGCTAGGTACATATGTATGTATACACTAAAAGTACCTTACATACATATGTATATACATATATACTGTGGATAGGGCACGGTGGGGGGTGGGTAACTATGTACATTGTACATACCCACATTGTGAATGTGAACAAATTTAAATTGCAAAACAGCTTAGACACGGATAAACCAAAAGAGACGAAAGTGAAAATCCTTGAATGTAAGCATGGACTTGTCCTTTCAAAAGGACTCCAGATTGAAACTGAAAAGAATCTTCTTTATTTAGCTTTATGCCATCATAAATCGGTCAAACACTCATAGATATCATTATGGTTTATGAATTTTGTATATTTTTGTATATTTTAGTTGGATTTTAAATTTTTCTTGCGTATTTTTGTGGATAAACTTTTTTTTTTCAAAGTTTTTAAAATCAAAAAATTAAGTTTAGATGACATTTAGGAAAGGAAATTTTTATTTGCATTCATTGTTGTTGTCGTTGTCGTCTTCGTTGACGACATCTCTGTCGTTTACAATTTAAAAGTTTTCATCGTCTACTTAAGGCTATTTCATGAATTTTAATCGACTTGTATGTAAAAAGAGAATTTTTTGACACACACAAAAAGTATCGTTTATAAAGTCGGAAATATGTATGTAATATAATATAAGAGGTGGGAAAAGTTAGTTAGGCGTTAAAAGTTCGTCCTTAAGTTATTGCCGAATTGAAAGTTTACCATAAGGAACGACAAATATGTATGTATCTCTGTTAAAAAAAGAAGAAACAATGAAGAGATTTAAAAAGTTTTTAAACAGAAAAACAAATACACAAATGTTAAGAGGTTTTCACGACAGTAATGAGAAAAAATTTTAAAGTCACCTGCAAAGCCAAGCTGACTTAAGTGGTGCAACTTTTCAAAACATATTTTCAAATCTGCATTTATAATTTCATTTTCTTGTGGTTATCTTTCTTTTAAAGGTGGGATACGTTTTAGGAATAAAAGGACTCTAATTTTCTGTAACCTTGAAAATTGGTATAAGATGCAACCCACTCATAAATTGGTGCTATATTTTAAAAACATGCAACACATATTTTTAGACATGAGCCAAATTGTCATTTAAGAAACTTCTTAAATCATGTAATCAATATTTGAAACTTTAAAGTGTAAATTATAAGTTGAAAGCTCTGGTTGACAAAGTTTGTTGCTGGCAATGAAATTATACATTTTTAATCAGTTTTGATAGTCTTAATTAAAAGTTTTTGAGATATTACATTTTCAAATTCAGAAAAAACACATCTGCAAGGTTTTTTGAGGCTATCTAAATTCATGATTTAGCTTTTTTTCGATTAAATTCGTGATGGTTTTCCAAATCTATATTCTCTTCAAAATAAATTAGGTGGCGCAGCAGTCCTTTTTTTAACAACGGCCTAGTGACTTACAACTTTCAACCATTTCTGTGTGCGATTAATGTTGTCGAATGCACTAACCATCACGCCACTGGCAGAGAGAAAAAACTAAATGAGAGAACCAAATTTCCTCGTCTCCGTCTCTTCGAAACCTCTTACTCTCATTTTTTATAGCGTGTTGAATTCGTATCGGTGTATACATGTTTTCACCTCGGAGAAGAGTACACAAAAAAACGTCATTTCCGGGAAATGCGACATTTTTCATTTTTGTTTATTGATAGCCAAGAAGGCTATGTTTTTTAAAGTCTCATTATAATATTATTTGTAATTCTCATGAATTTTTTTTTTAATTTTGCTAACATCTTGTCGTTTTTATATCTACAAAAATACTCCTATAACTCAAATTAATTCTAGCAAAACATTTTTGTTTGTTAATAAATAACGGAAGAAGTTATACCGGTAGTTCGTGGTGAATTTGTTTTTCCCTTCTTTTTCTCTAAGTTACAGATAGATGGCAGTAACAACCAAAACAAGAAAGGATGTGTGCAGAAAGTGTTTAACAAGGTTAAGGCTTTTTAGATTAGACTTTACTTGTATATATGAACGAGTACATGTTTTTTATAAATGAATGTTATGTTTATTTCAATAGTAATACCTTAACTATTAACTTAACTACTGTATTATCTAAAATATACTGCATTGAATTATTTTACATTGAATTATAAAAGGCGAAAATAATAAAGTTCTATAGTTTACCGCGAATATTTATATAAAATATCCATATCTTCTGCAATTGCGGTATCAATCGATATTTTCTGGAACTTAGTGTTAACGTAACATTTATTTGTCATGAATTACTTTTTCAACTTTTTTATACACCATAAAAATCAATTATAAAATTTGGCTGTGATAATAATTACTTGAACACAGCATTTTCTATGTTTATAGTTATTCAGGTTTAGCCCTTAACTTTGATTTGCATTTATTTATGAATAGCCTAAAAAGTTTAGCAAACATCTATGAATAAGCCACAATGCACTTTCAGAAAAACTGTAGTTAGAACTTTCCCTGACAGATTTTTCCTTGTCGCTATATAACTGAAAGATAAGATATAAATAGTTAGAACTGGAAAACTTATAAAAATAATGCATAAGACGTAAATTTTGGTTGAAAAACAAATTTGTATATTCTTTTCACAAAACCACTGACCTAGCGAGAATATAAATATTTTTACTTTTGTACAAAAGTACTTTTCGGCTTATGTAGTTAAGCCTTTAAATGCAATGAAAATTGGCAACAGAAGTAACAGGTTGACGGTCCTTTTATTTAGTCTCTACTTAAATCACTTATTTTCAGCATTTTGGAAATGTCGTGAGTAATGTAAAGAAAATAAACAACGAGTACACACAAATAAAATAGGAATGGAAAAAAGAGATGAGTATATAAAAATGTTTTCAATGTTCCATGTTTACATTCTGTAACTCTCGTTTTCAATGTTCCTGCAACTCTCGCATCGACAAAATTAAGTCGATAAACTCTGAAAATTGAAACAAATCTCAGTTTTTTTTGCATCTTTCAACGGTCTGAGCGAAAATTTAACGCATAAACGCAGCTAATAATACAAATAATAGTTGTAGTGCTTTCAGAGTTTTATGTTTCTAGGTCCTAATTCTCATTGGACTGTTGCACCACATAATTTATTTTACTTACTTAATGATTAAAACTGGCTTCAAATAACAAACTAATATTTATCTAAATGCGTAATTTAGAATTGTTTCTAAATCTTCATTGTTCTGGCACCTAACAAGAGTAATTAATTTCACTTCATATTCGAATGATATTACTCTCAAACGAACACAATGAGAGTACCAAAAAGTTGTTCATACATAAATAAATAAATTAGGTGGCGCAACAGTCCATGGAGAACCAGGGCCTAGTGACTTACAACTCTCAACCATCCCTGTGTGCGAGTAATGTTGTCAGAGATGGAAGGGATCACAGTTTATATGCCGAATCCGAACGGCTAGTTTGAGAAAGCACTTTTCATGACAAGAATTACTCTTGGAGAATTTGTCAATTCCTTGCAAGAGGCAGTACCCGTGAAAAAAGTTAGGTGGCACAGGCTGGGATTGAACCCAAGACCCCTTGCATGACAGTCCAACGCACTAACCATCACGCTACGGGTACTACTAAAGTTGTTCATACACAATTTTGAATTTTCTTTGAACACCTCTGAACAGCTGACTACATCCGCCATTTTTCAAAGGTGGTCGCCATTTTTAGAAGATGGTGAGCAGAGAGAAAAGAGAGAAAAGTTTTTTCTCTCTCGTGGTGAGTATGTGCACAAACTTGCATAAGTATTCGTTCCCCACATTTTTTTTATATGGAGTTAATACATATGCAAGTTGGTGGCCAAATCACAGCTTGTAGGCAAAAAGAGAGCAACCGTCGAAGTTGGTTCTCTCTATTAGTTCTTTCTCGATACCACTGGTCCTACTATTCTCTTTCTTCGATATAATTTCAGAAAATGTTCGAAATTTTCATAAGTTCTTAGATTTCACCTGTCATTTATGCTTAAACAGTTTTTATCAAAAAAAGGCAAAACGGATTGAAAGTAATTTTTGTTCTTGTTACGAATTCGTAGTCTAAACAATGATATCATGTCAAGTTTTTGAAAAATATTAGAAAACTTTGGTATTTTTAAAACTTGATCAGATAGTTAAAATCGAAATTTGGATTCAAAATCAACACTTAGTACATACAATTTAATGTTTGAAGATTATTTCATGCAAATTTTGACCTTGATTGCGCCTTAAATGGTCCATCCGCTTAGTCCAATTTTGGCATACTCTTTCCAACATTTCGGCCGGTATCTCACGAATAAATGCTTCAATGTTGTCTTCCAATTGCCCCACAAAAATGAGTCTAAAGGCGTTAAATCGCACGAACTAGGTGGCCAATTGACCGGTCCCGAACTTGAAATAAAATGTTCACCAAACTCGCCTCTCAATAAGTCCATTGTTGCGCGTGCTGTGTGGCATGTGGCACCGTCTTGTTGAAACCACATGTCATGCAAGTCAAGCTCTTGCATTTTGGGTAAAAAACAAAGTTGGATATCATCTCACGGTAGCGCTCACCATTCACAGGAACGTTACGATTCGTATCATCTTCGAAGAAGTACGGTCCAATGATGCCACCAGCCCATAAACCGCACCAAACTGTGACTTTTTGTGGATGCATTGGTAGCTCTTGCAATGCTTCTGGCTGATATTCACTCCAAAATCGACAATTCTGCTTATTTACGTACCCATTGAGACAAAAATGAGCTTCGTCGCTGAACACAATTTTTCGGTAAAAAAGTGGATCTTCGGCCAACTTTCCAAGAGCCCATTCACCAAAAATTGTACGTTGCAGTAGGTCGTTCGGCTTCAATTCTTGCATCAGCTATATTTTGAAAGACATCACGCCTAAATCTTTCCGCAAAATTTTCCACGTTGTTGAGTAACAGAAGCCCAATTGCTGCGAACGGCGACGAATTGATAATTAATGGTCATCATTAACACTGACCGATAAAGCTGCGATGTTTTCTTGTTGGTGGTTTAATGTCCAACAATGTAAATTTGGTGCAAAATTTAGTTTCAATAGCCCAAATAGCCGCTTCAGTGGGTCAATTAAACTGACCATAAAATGGAAGAAGCGCTCGATGAACTTTCTTAACAGAACACGCATTTTGATAATAAAATTCAATAATTTGCAAGCGTTGTTCGTTTGTTAGACGATTCTTGGTTAAATTATAGACCAAACTGAAGATGTTTGACAGTGAAACAAAACACGAAACGTGTGTCAGCTGTTTAAACCAGTTTTGCCAAAAAGATAATAGCTAAAAAATCACCCTTTAAAAGCAAATATTTGTAATTTAAAACATCATAACACAAATGTATTGTAAGGGAATATGTTGAGTTCTTAACAAAGCCTTAAAAACCCTGTTTTTGGTTTTATTTAAGTTTTTAAAATAAAAAATGATGTAATAGATAATAGATAAAATTTAAAGACAAGATTCAAACTCATGACAACTTAATATTTAAAAAAAATATTGTTTTGTTTATGCTACAGAAAAAAAGGTAATAACCAGATTAATCTCTCGAAAAATTGAAAAGATTACAATGAATTTATGCCCAACTAGACCTTTTGGTATTTTATGTGAAACTGTAACTCTATTCTGCTACCCAGTTATTTAATGGTGGTTTCAGCCTATCATAAGACGTGACGAACACCATTAGAATTAAGAAATGTTAGTTTTTAATGTGTCTTCTAGAGTTCGGGGATTGTTCTCGAAAACACAGTCTTTTAAGTAGTCTTACAAACAAAAATTTAATGGTTTGAAGTCGCATGATATTGGCAAATTGATGTCAACAAAATGTTAAATTACACGGTTAGGAAGTTTTGTATAAAGCAATAAAGCCATAACGTGTCTTGTTGCAGACCTCTCTCTTATCGTCTGGAATCTCTGGTGGCTTGAAGAAGTTAAAAAAAGAATCTTTGGAACATGTTTGCTGATAGTTCTGATAGAACCACGTTCTTTATAGTTTTGAATCTTGCATATCCTTTTAACAGTTAGGCTCATGCCCTTCTTCCAGTTGACGTTGCAGCCCTTGTATTTCTAGATCTCAGATCCTTCGAACGAAAAGGAGTATTCCTTTTCGATAGTGGCCTTTATGAAGCTATATTTAGTTAGAATCGAATTGGAGAAAAAATTGTTGTTGTCGAAGTGGAACTCCAGAGTGTAAGAGTGCTCTTTGTCCTCTGCATATTTGATTTGTATGTGACGGAGCTTAAGCAAATGCTCATCGTGTTCTATTTTTGATAGAATCTCGGTATTACGGAAAATAGTCAACCAGAAATTTGGAATACCCTCGACATCTTCGATAAGTTTATTTTAATACAAATATTTTTGACCGTTTCGGTTATTTCTAGATCTTCCAATTGTTTTCGTTTGGTCATCTGGTTTGGAGATTTCACACATCCGGCGACAATTTCCTTTCTTTTGTTGAACAATTACTGATACGGATTAATGGTTCTTTATTTTGAGGCTATAATCCTCCTCATAGAAATGGGCCTCCAATTCAAGTTTTTTTCTAATTGGATGTTCTTGATTGCAACTACACGAATTTAGGCGTTTTTCGACAATGACTTAAGCATTATACTTGACGAAGCATTTTTGTCACCCGTATTGCTATAGTTGCCAGAATTTAATTTGGCCAAAACTTTGGAAGATTCATTTATGATGATTTTTCTGGATTCTATTATTTCATCTTCAGAAATACGAGGTGTGCTCAAAAAGTACCCGGAATTTTTTAAATTTCGCTGGTCTGGAGAGTTCCAAGGTCCACATTTTTTTTATTGTGTTGGTATACATGACCCTAAAGTATGATGCAATTTTCAGCTATATTCACTGTTTACTTTGTATGTGGTAGTTGCTAAAATTCGACGTGTTTTTATGAGCTCGGCGATTTTTACTGAAACTGCTGAACTTTGACAAAAAAAAACAATCGCATGAACATCGCTCAAGAGCTGTTAAATGACGTCAACGACGATCCAAGTTTGCTTGAAAGCGTCATAACTGGTTATGAAACATGGGAGTACGGTTATGATGTCGAAACCAAAGAACAATCGTCCACCTGGAAGCGTCCAACGTCAAGAGCGAAAAAAGCACGTCAAGTTCGATCAAATGTGAAGGTTTGGTTACTGTTTTCTTCGATTATAATGGCATAGTGCATCAAGAGTCAGTCTCCCGATTTTTAGACCTAATTACGATACACCGATTTTTGACCTAATTATGACACTTTTCCCCGATTTTCGATGTTTTAAACAAAAAAGTATTTTAATGTATTTTCATCTCTGAAATTTACATAATTTATAATATTTTACTAAAAATTTGAGTACTTTTTAATTAATTTATTAATTATCAACTGACTTATCAGCAACAAAAATCTTAAGCACGGCGGCGGTGGTAAGAATATGTATTAATTTTAAGATTTATGATTTTTGTTTTGATCTCTCGAGAGTTATTGCTGCGGATGCAAAAACATTGCATTCGACAATTATAACCAACTTTATAGAAAAGAATATTGATTATAAAAAAGAATTAATTGGGTTTGCGGAGCAAATAATATGACTCGCAGTAAAAATTCGGTTGCTTCTTTGTTAATAGGGCCCATACACTACACAAACTGTTTGAGCAAACGAATGTATTTTGTTGTTGTAAAAATGTTTGTGCAAACTGTTTGAGTAGTGTGTGGCGATTATGCGTGTTTGCGCAAGCGGTGTGAACAAAATCAAAAAAATTTGAATTTTCCGTGCCTGCACAAACATGTTTGTGTGGTGTGTATTGAATTTTGCTCAAACCGATGCCAATTTTTTTAGAGTAAACATGAATAAACAAGAGGAACACATTTTTTGGACTGAATTCATTGAACTTTATAAAAGATTACCGGTGTTGTGGTGTGTAAAAATTCCAACTAATATCTCTCAAACATGTTTGTGTAGTGTGTGGCGAAACTATGTTTGCTCAAACACACGTTTGAACAAACGTGTTTGCGTAGTGTATGGGCCCTATAAAGGGTGACTGCCCAAATCTAGTAGTTTTTAAATGTGTCTGCCATTCATTTGCCCTCTGTGCATCTTACGCCTGCTTAAAACTTCCTCCAATTGTTGAAACAATTTGTCGGGATATTTACAACTATATTCAAAATAGTCCAAAAAGGGTGGCAAAATATCAAGATATTCTAAAATTATTGGAATACAAGCCATATGAACTTCTCCATCCGTCGCAGACTCGTTGGTTATCATTGGAATGCGTTGTTTCCAGAATATTAGAATTGTATGAACCCCTTAAGATATACTTCGCCTTTGAAGCGAATATAGATAATCTCGAAAGTGGTAAAGTAATTTTAATGTATCTAAAAGATCCTTTAAATGAATTGTATCTAAAATTCTTAAGCTTTGCTCTTCCTCAAGTTAATAAATTGAACCGACTTTTTTAAAGCGAAGAGCCACAGATTCACAAACTATACAGTGAAATTAAAACTTTAGTACTAGCAATTTTAGATTGTTTCATTAAGCCGGCTTATCTAAAGGCAACGGCTATTGAAAATATTAATTTCAAATGTCCATACAATATAATAAGTAATGATAATAATCTATATCTCGGCAGCGACGTTAATTTACAATTGGAAAAAAATGTTATTGCAAGTTGTGAAGTCGAACGATTTAAAAATAACTGTATAAGTTTTTACGTTGAACTATGCGAACAAATATTCAAAATTTAAAAAAATTAAAAATAAATTGTTTAAAGCTTTGACCTTATTGTAACCTAAAAAGACCGTAAATAAACAAATTGATTCATAAAGTAATCTTTTTAACTTGTTTGATAATATTATTCCTTTCAAAGATATTCAGAGAATTGATTTGGAATTTAGGGAAATACGAAATCTTGATTTTGAAAATTTATTATCTGAGGGAATTGAAAATACTAAAATAGAAATATTTTGGAAGATTGTGTGCTCAATCAAAAAGTGCAATCAAACTTTAGCTTTTCCATTGATGGCTCGATTTATTTCATCGGTATTATCGTTACCGAATTCACCCGCTAACGTGGAGAGAACTTTTTCGCAAAAAAATTTGAATAAGACGAAAATAAGAAATAGGCTAGATTTTGATACTTTACAAGGAATACTACTTTCTAAGGATTGCCTGAAGTTCAAAGATTGCAATTGTTTAAACTTAAAAGTGTCTGATGATTTGTTAAAAAAATTCAAGCAAAATAAATATATTTAAAAATAATACAAATTAAGATACTTATGTACCTAAGCCGTTGGTTTATAAGAAAATTGAATACTTGCAGTATTTGTTAGCTTACATATGTACATATTACTTTTTTTATTTCTAAGCTAGCTAGGTGCTATAAGCACTAAATAATTAAGTTTCTTGTAAGCCAATGCCCCATAAAAGACTGTAAATTTAATATAACAAGGGAAATATTTATTATTCATTATTAAGTTTTACGTTTTGTGTTCAAAGAATATGAATTTTAATTAAAAAGCACAATAAAACAAAAAAAATATCAGTTGTTACTTATTAAATAACGTATTCAGTACCTCCGAAATAAAAATATTTAATTTTAATGTAACCAAGCAATATTACTTATTATAATTAATTAAAATGAAATAAAATAAGTCATGATACAAATGAAACAAAAAGTTTTTTATTTTTTGTAATAGGAAATCTGAATTTATTTTCATAGCTAATGAAAAACACATTCTAAAAAAAGAACATTCAGAAAAAATTGACAGAAAGCTTATCTTTGTCATGAGTTGTAGGGTTAAACAAATTACCCCGATTTACACCGATTTCTAATGTGGAAATCTCCCGATTTCAGTAAATATTTTCTGGCAACACTGTCAAGAGTTCTTACCACAAGGTCGTACGGTTAATAAGGAGTATTACCTTGAAGTTATGCGACGTTTGCGTGAAACAATCCCAAAAAACGCTCAGATTTATGGGAAAACAATTCATGGCTTTTGCATTACGATAACGCACCTGTTCACTCGTCGTTGTCTTGTTCGTAATTTTTTGGCCAAAAACAATACCGTAGTCATGTAAATATGGCTCCGTGTGACTTTTTCCTGTTTCCAAAGTTGAAGAGACCCATGAAAGGACGGCGTTTTCCTCTATTGAAGAAATAAAGGCCGAATCGCTGAGAATGCTCAAGGACATATCAAAAAGTGAATATCAACAGTGCTTCGAAGATTGGAAAAAACGCTGGCATAAGTGTATTATATCTGGGGGGGGGACTACTTTGAAGGGGACCACATCGATGTAAACGATTAAATAAATATTTTTTTGAAAAAAACGAATATTCCGGGTACTTTTTGAACACACCTCGTACTTTTAAGTTTTTTTTTTAAATTATAAAAATAAGTTTAATTAAAAATTGTGAGTAGAAAATAGGCTGCCTGCTGAAAAAACCAAAAACGTAAAGACGGGGATGTCTTTTGTAACTCTATGTAAATAAAAATTTGTATAAGTCGTTATTTTTGCTGCTTTTTGAAGCATGAAGGAAAAAAACGGTTTCTTAGAACAATAAATTAAGGTTGCCAGAGACTTTAAAACTTCAATAAATGTCATAGTTTTAAATTTGACATACCGTCGGTTTAAAATTTTATAAAAAAGTTAACATACGTCCAGGTTGATTTAAGCTTGGGTTTTGAGAAATTTTAAGAAGCGTGAAATTTGATCAAAATGACTATTAACCCAAGAGACCACTATACAAAATGATAGACATCTTTCAGAGTATTAATTCTTTCGATTAAAGTCCCTTTGATTCTCTCTGAAAAGTAATGTAATAGTATATTATGTATGTTTTAACACTAATTTAAGGTGTTCCATAATATATAAAACAATTACATTTTATAACCCCTCCTTTCTTTCTCACATCTCCTTTTTTAAATACCACGAAGTATTTTATTTTCATTTCACCATAGGTACACGGAATCCGCATAAACTTTTTATCAGTCACTTTTGGTATACATATTCATTCAACTATATAACCGTAGCAACGCCAACAGTTCTCATTAAAACTTATTTTATACATGTACGTCATTCAAAACCAGTGAGTAAAATGAGGACTCATATCCTGGGCACATATTTTCATAAATCTAATTAGAAGCCAGGTTATATGTTATGTATATACATAAATATCAAGGGAATTTGGTTACACATAGAACATGCATAGTATTATTTACATTATGCATCATTAGAATAAGTCAACTTTTGGCTTGTAAAGTTTCCTCAAAGTTTGTTTTCTTATATAAAATTTCAAAATGTCTCCTTTCAGTATTTAGCATGAAAGAACTTAAAATTAAAGAGACATCGGCTTAAAATTTAATATTGAAGCTTATGGCAAAAGCTGTATCTAATTTAAAAATAAAAACAACCTTATTTTAATCGATAAACTTTGATATCGATAAATATTCAACAAATTTAAAAAAAACAAGGCTTAAATGATCACAAATTTAGTGATTCTAAATCGTCTTTATTGAGATCCTAAACATTGCTTTTTCTAAATTGATAGAGACTTTTGAAGATGCAAAACCTTAATAATAATATGTTTGCAAAAATGTCTCTAGCACACCAAATTGGTTTCTAGATGTAAAATATTCCAATCTTCCATATTTACAACGAACTGACTCAAAACATTAAAATATCTTTGATTCTCAATGGAACTAGGTTTTTGGTTATAATAAATAAATAAGGTTATGCATAAGAACTCGAAGAGAACCAAACCAGGGCCTAGTGACTTACAACTTTTAACCATTATTGTGTACGAGAGGCAATACCCTTGCAAAAAAACGTATTAGATGGAACAGTCAGGGATTGAATCCAAGATCTGTGCATTAACTAATTTTATTTAGAACTTGAGGAAACATTACACCTTTTGAAATTTTAACTTTTTAGTTGATACGATGGCGGGTCAATAAGAATTTTTGAATTTCTAACCTCTTTACTGAAACAGCAACACTGCTCCTGTCAACAGGCATCTGTCAGTTGACTCCTGTCAAAATTTAAACTTGCTGCGTCAGTTAGTTTGTGTTTGACAGCTATTTTTATCAGACTACTCACTAATTTGAGGAGAAAATGGGAAAAAGTGAATTTCGTGTGCTTATTAAGCATTATTTCTTGCGAAAAAAAAACATTACCGAGACCAAGGCTAAGCTAGATAAATGATAAGGGGACTCTGCACCATCGATTTCAATTGTAAAAAAGTGGTTTACTGAATTTCGTTGTGGCCGTATACAAGCACTGAAGATGCCGAACGTCCTGGACGCCCAGTTGAGGTCTCTACACCCGAAACAATCGAAAAAATTCACGATATATTGTTGGCCGACCGAAGATTGAAAGTGCGAGAGATTGTGGAAGCCGTAGGGATCTCGCATGGCTCAGTGGTTTCAATTTTGAATGATCACTTGGGCATGAGAAAGCTTTCCGCAAGATGGGTGCCGCGTTTGCTCCCAATGCAAGGGTGCACACATGTGCAGTTGCCATGGCAAAAATCCATGAATTGGGCTATGAATTGCTCCCTCATTCACCCTATTCTCCAGATTTGGCTCCGAGCGACTACTTCTTGTTCCCAAACCTGAAGAAATGGCTTGGTGGAAAAAGATTTGACTCCAATGATGAAGTCATCTCGCAAACAAAGGCCTATTTTGAGGACCTCGACAAATAATTTTTTTTTGGAAGGGATAAAAAAAATGAAGAAGCGTTGGACAAAGTGTATAGAGCTCAAGGGAGACTACGTTGAAAAATAAAATTATTTTTTTATCAAAAAATATGTGTTTTATTCCAAAAGTCACGGACTTATTGACCCGTCCTTATTTAGAGGGTTTTCCTATGTTCCATCTTTTCCATTAAATTACACTGGTAAATAAGGTAATGGAGGTAGCAATAACATTTTTTTTTTTTCTAAGGTTTTTGATGACTTAAGTTCGAATTCGAATTCAAAATCAATCTATCACATTAGAGTTTTGAGATACAACCTTTTATAATTCCCAAAAATTATTGTATTAGGTTTTGTTGAGGGTATGTACGAGTAGTTCTTTTTCAATAAAATTCGTGATGATTTTCCAAATGTACAATCCCTTAGTTTAATGTTCAGTTTCAGAAAGTCTTCACCTGCCATACATTAACTTTCAACGAACGCTAAAGGATTTATACCTTTAAACCGATTCCTAACAGAAAAAACGCACAAAGGTATAAAAACTATTTTTGATCTTATTACGGATTCGTAGTCTTAAGGTTATAACATCAAGTTTTTGGAATATTGCGAACCAAATATAAAAATAATGTTTAAAACGGGTATTTCTGAGTCTGAGCACATATAGCTTATATCGGAATTTGGATTCGAAATCAGCACTTAAAAATTACTCAAAAACGATTTTTTTAAAAACATAAAAGAATTGCATTCAAAGTTTTTTTTAGACCTTTTATAGGGCCAAATGAAGACCCATAAGTCGTCTCATTACTAATGAAATACGAAAACTAAGTGATTTAAAATGTATCTTAAAGATGAAAATTTGTAGCCTTATAATCCCCGTTTTTTGGTTGTCTTCAGAATTTTTAAAGGGGCATCTTTTAAAAACCTGATGTATAATTGAAAAATTTAGAAGCGAGATTCGAATTCAGGACATTTAAATAATTTAAAAAAAATATTGTATTGCTTATGCAGCATAAAAATACGTAGTTTTGTGGACAAGTGTTATGATTGTGAATTTTACTTTAAAGAATTTAAATGGTCTTTAAAAAAGGTTTTGGTATATTTTCTTATGAGTGTACTCCTTTAAAAGGTTATATAAGTAAAACTATTTGAAGTAAAAATATTTATCTAAATACAACACTAACTTAATGACCCAATTAATATCAAAAGAGCAGTTATTTGCAATTTTAAGTTTACGTGACTTTATATCTGTTTCCAATTTTTCGAAAGAAGGGTTTTTTTTTTAAATACAATGCATCGTGCAGCAACTGTTAACTTTAAAAAAATATTTTTACTTCATGAAGTTGTATTTGGTAGGTGATAAGAGAAAAGGTATACAATCAGTCATGTTCTTTCGATTTATTGAGAAAGTGAAGATTTTTGCCAGATTAGAAAAAAGGAAGGTACCAATTAAGTCATTTTTGTTAGGTTTATTTGACATTTTAATTAGAAGTGAATAAAACACCTTTAAAGATAAATCCTTGACTCTGTAATGTCAATAAAAAAAATTTCAAAATCCGACTTCTCATTTTTTTTTTCAAAAAAAAAGATAAAAGATAAACAACAATTCGAGATACAATTTAAAAGCTTAAAAATTTACTTTTAAGAACCTTTTTCTAAGAAGTGTTATAAATATTCAACAAATTACGTATAAGATATTGAACTTAAAGTCTTAAGTGCCCTTCGTTCCTTTTTCTTTGAAAAAAAAAACAAAACTTCTGTAATGACGTAAAATATGTCTTTTTTTTTTTGAAAAACTTTAAGTTTTGCTAAATGGTGATTTAAACTTTTGAATATTTTACAACGCACTCAATAAGTTGGTGCAGAGTGTATTGCCTGTAAAGAGGTATTTTTTATTTTTGCTTTTTCCCACATCCTTTATACTCATATACGTTATATGTTTGGAATTAAAGCATTGCCTTCGCGTGTTCAAGGCACCAGGCAGAAATGGATGACTTTACCTTATTCATTCTGCTGACACGCGCGTATTAACATCAGAATTTTCTCCATTCAACTGAGTGTCACAAGCAACACAACTTTGAATGCTTTTCAAAAGAACCGTGTGCTGAAAGCGACTCCACTTTCACTTCCACATCCACTTCTACTTCACATCAAGGAAGGAAACTATTTCCAAACAATTTCACTCGAGGATAAAATGTTGTTATCCTTAAACAATCTTTGCAGACTCCCCGTTGAATATCTATTTAAAAACATAAAAGGATAAGCTTGTCGAAAGCAGATATTTATCAACAAATTTATACCAAAATATACAAAATTTAAAATCAACTCAAATGTACTCTTACTCGTATAAAAAAGATATTAAATCGTGGAATACACGGTATAGATGATTATTTTTATTTTTCAAAAATAATTAACCGTCAATTTCTTCGAAATTCATCGAAAAGCCCATCAAGTTTAAAATGGAGATTATAGAAGTTCTACACTAAACTATGAGTACACATCAGATTTTTTCATGCATTAACGTCGTCTTCGTCGACAAAAACATAACTAACAAACCTAAAAGAGGAGTAGGCCTCCGTCCTCTTGTCTAATTAAGCAGAAAGCACGAAATCAATTTTACCTTTGTTATCCTTTGCAAATAGCTGGGGGCTACAAGACTTTCCTTTTTTTTTTCGTTTTCGTTGGTATCTTTTGGTTGTTGTTATTGTAATTTCTTTCACCTTTAGCTCTGTTTGATTTCGCATAAAGGACTATAAGGAATTCCTTTAAATAGCTCTTGTCAATGCGATTCCATATTCGTATCTTATGTGTTGTTATACCTACATATCTACACTACATGTGTCTTGTATATACATACGTACATAAGAAAAACGATACATTTCTTCTTGAATTTCTTTTCGACTAAAAGAGGATGAAATGTCCTTGAATTACATTTCAATGAAAGTAAAAAGGACTCTAATATAACCTTTGTTTTGTTTTTTTCTTCTTCTGAGGTGTATATACATACATACATAAAGATAGAGTATCTATATCCTTTTTTCCAATTCAGTTGAACAATTTTTATGGTTAGGCGCCTTTTATTCGAAGGAATTTATTTAATTTAACTTCGATTTGGCTAGGATTTACCCAGTCATTCAATAAAAAAGGTGTACGGTTGTACGAGCGACGAATGCCCAAGTTCCAAATAGTTTCTGTGGGGATGATAAGGTTTCTGTGTAGGTAGGTATCATCATTTGTGTGATCTGAGGCATGTTGACTGTATACCAAAATGGTAAAGAGAAACCCCTTCTAATCTCTTTAATTAAAGGTCCAAACGGCAAATGAGGGATAACAATGATATTGTAAAATAGGATTACCCATATTTTGGGTGGTTTTTCTTAAAAGGATTTGTGTTTTGAGTGGATTAGTTATACAGTTTGCGTTATGCTTTGATATTAATGAGAGTTTATTTTTGTTTATAATATTTTCAATATTTCGGGAGTCTACCTTAACTTTTTTAGTAAATCCGATTAGATACAAATTTATTTTAAAAAGAGTGACAGCTTGAAAAAACTCGTTGCATAGTGCCTTGAAACCTACGGCCATTTCAGAAACAAAATTCATACTTTAATTTGGAACACATTTTTGAAAAGGGATACCGACATAATGCCCAAGTGCAAAATCCCCAAAAACAAAATCCTCACACTTTTAAAAATCCACAAAATCATTATCCCCAAGAAACAAAATCTCCAAAAATAAAATCCACAGGATCTAAATTCTCATGCCCATAATCCACAACCGAAATCCCCAAATCTAATTTTTTTCAAAATCCGTCAATGCATGTTGGTTTTCATCATTTGAGTGTACTTTTCGGAGCTAAGCAAAAGTTTAGAAGATTACGATATTTTAAAACTTTACTTCTGGTTCAAAACCAATTTTCTGGATGCGTCAAAAAGAAAACATGAATTCGAGTCAAAGTAGAAGCTTGGCATCGGCGCGCCGCCTCAAGTGCATTGTAGGGATAAAAAACTCAGAATTATTATGCACTAATAAGAGATTTATCAAAGGGGTAGGGGGTCAAGTTTCCCAAATCATTTTTAACTTCCCATAGGAAGTTATTGTAATGGGTCCGATTTGTCAAATTGAAAATTTTGACATTTCTCGACGTTTCAAGGTCCCTAGAGTCGAAATAAAAGAATTTTAGAAAGATGTCTGTGCGCGCGTGTGTACGTACGTTCGTACGTCCGTATGTCCGTACGTTCGTATGTCCGTACGTCCGTACGTTCGCGACGTTTTTTTCATCGTCCATAGCTCAAGAACCAGAAGAGATATCGACTTCAAATAAATTTTGTTATACAGATAATAAGGCAGAAAGATGCAGAAAGGGCTCTTCAGAAAATTGCGTGGGTGGTTTTTTTACCATAGCAGTTTAAAAAAAAGTGAAAATTTTGGTTAACCCTAAATATCTTATGAACCAATGACGCTAGAGACTTGAATTAAATTTTATATTATATATTGTAACGTGATACGAAACAAGTACATTTTTGGAAAAAAATCCAATTAACGGTTTTGTTTATAAATCAAAAAAACTGAAAAAAAAAATTTGTCACCTCCAAAATTTTACGACTAAAATATCATTTCATCTCCAAAACAATTTTGTGCAACGAAGAATAATGTTTTTGACATCTGATAAAATTTTGAGAAAAATCTAATTGACAGTTATAAAAAATAAAAACCTAAAAAAAAACATTACTCAAAGTTGGTAAAAATTGAATTTCGATTCAAATATCTTTTCAAAAACTTGAGATTATGGCTTCAAACTTATTTTATCTTATAAGAAATATTATTTTCAGCATTCGGAAAAATTTTGAGAAAAATGGAATTGACAGTTTTTCTACAAAAATAAAATTAATAAAACTTGGTAAAAATTGACTTTCGACACAAATATCTTTTCAAAACTTTGAGATATTGGCTTTAAACTACTTTTATCTTTCAAAAGATATTGTTGTCAACATTCAGTAAAATTTTGAGAAAAATCGAATTGACAGTTTTTTTTTACAAAAAATTAAAAACCTAAAAACAAATTTAACAAAAGTTTTTAAAAATTGATTTTCGACTCAAATATCTTTTCAAAAATTTGAGATTATGGCTTCCAACTAATTTTAACTTATAAGAAATATTGTTTTCAACATTAGGACAAATTTTGAGAAAAATCGAACTGACAGTTTTCTTACAAACAATTTAAATATTAAAAAGAAAAACAATACTAAAACTTGGTAAAAACTTACTTTTGACTCAAATAGCTTTTCAAAAATTAAAAATATTGGCTTCAAACTTATTTTATTTCACAGAAAATATTGTTTTCGATATTCAGTAATTTTTTTTATAAAAATCCAACAGTCCGTTTTTTCATAAAAAAATAAAATCTACAAAAAATAGTACGCAAATTTGGTAAAAATTGATACATATAGACAAACCTTTAAGCACGACAAATTAACAGACGGGATGGGAAGTTATCAGTGTGGGTCGCATCCCAGCCTCTTTTTCACAATCCATTTTTCCCAAAATCCATGGCTCCAAACAAGATAATTTTCCCAATTTTTTTCCCAAAAAATCGGTGTCCCAATACAATTTTTGGCTCAACTTTGCATTAGCTGTTAGTCCGCCGGCCGTACTATCAATTCAAAGCATTATTATTGGAAAAATGTTGCATTGGGATAAATAATGATTGGAAACCATTGCCTTGGGAATGACAAAAATTGAGACTTTACATTTTTGGAAAAATGGACATTGGGACACACGGATTGGGAATTTTGTCCTACAATCGGAAATGATAGATGTTGTTACCACAATTGAGAAAATAAGCAGCGGTGAAAAACGTCAATTGGAAAAATCGAGCGTGAAAACATACAAGAAGTTAAAAATAAAAAACAAGACGGTCAAAAGTTGAAAAAATTGAATTTTTAAAATTTATATCATATTATGTACTATGATAGATTATTTGTTTCATTTGTTTTTAATACCATGAACTCAAAATGTATTTCTTATTTTTGAAAAACATTGATAGTATTAATTTCTTATGTTTTTGTTATTGTTCTGAATTATTCCCAAAATCAAAATCCTTAAGCACAGATTCACCATATTTCGAGTATATATCTAAGAAATTATGTTTGGCGCCAAACATAATTTCTTAGATATACCTACTCAAAATATGGTGAATCGGTGCTAAAGGATTTTGATTTTGGGAATTCTGGATATGGGGATTTTGGTTTTGGAGATTTTGTTCTCGGAGATTTTAGATTTGGGGATTATGTTTTGGGGATTTTTGTTTTAGGGCTAGGGTACCTAACCCTTTTGAAAATGATTCTCATATAGCTGAAAATGTTTACAGACATCATTTTAAAAAATGACAAAAAGTCGCTATAGACCCCATATGAACATAAAGTCATAACGGTTTTTTGTCCGAAATTGCAGTACTCGGTCTTACAAAAAAGTTGTTAGCTTATATTTTCTATATAATGCCGTTTAAAAATAAAAATAAAAAAGAGGCTGGGATGCGACCCACACTGATAAGTTCCCATCCCATCTGTCGATTTGTCTTGCTTGAGAAGTTTATAGGTTTTCGTGTTTTGTTAAGAAAGGTGTCAGTTGAAATATTTAGAACAAAAATTTAAATTACCAACAATATTTTGCATATGATAAAATACTTTGATATCGACATCTATTTTTGTTAACGAGATTTTTAGTCGAAAACCAATTTTTAGAAATTTTAGTAGCATGTCTTAAAAGTTTTTATTTCTGTTAGAAACAAATACAAATTGGAGGAATGAAATTAATTTGAAGTCAATTTCTTCTACTGTTCACGAGATATGGAGAAGACAACATCAATTTTTACGAAATTTCTTTACTATTTCTAGATTTTATTTTTTTATGAAAAAACGTTGAATTTTTATAAAAAATTTACTGAATGTCAAAAACAATATTTTCTGTGAGATAAAATTAGTTTAAAGCCAATATTTTTAATTTTTAAAAAGATATTTTTTATTAATTTTTAGTAATGTTTTTTTTTTATTTTTTATAAAAAAAACTCGATATTGCTCAAAATTTTACCGAATGTTGAAAACAGTATTTCTTATAAGACAAAATAAGTTTAAAGCCATAAACTCAAATTTTTAAAATGATGTTGGAGTCGAAATTCCATTTTAACCGCCTAATTTTAGAAGGCACTTTTTATGGCGCTACATAAAATTCAACCAAAAATTTTCGTGTGAAAATCGGGATCTGTGGCTATCTCGTTTTGGGCTCATTCACGTGAAAAGCGATTGTTAGTCGTTTGGCATCAATTCTCTCACGAGTTGAATTTTTTAAGTGGCAAACCAAACTGAGCAACAATCAAGAGACAGGTGTCAAAAAAACCAACTCCGAAAAAAGTGTTACCAGATTGAAAACATCACGTCTTAAAAAAATACCTCTTAGAATATTTATTATGACAACTGCTAAAGAACTACGTATAGGAATTCTTGCAAAATGGTCCGTTTTTAAAGTGGAAAGTGAAAAAGTTTCCTAATATTTCGTAAGATAATTATTATTTTATCAAATGAATTATTCAATATGTAAGAAATTCATGTGAGGATATATTTCCCAAGATAAAGTTTTGAGTAGTAGAAAATCATGAATAATTTTCAAAAACCTTTTGTACAGGGTTATCCATTTTCAAAAGTAAACGTATGTATTTTAAACACATTTAAAATATTTGTTTACATGATATTTCGTTTTTTTTTATAAAGTTTGAACGTTGACATTATGTGTGAAACACTCATTCAAATGACTAGCAGTCGAATTGTTGCAAGCATAGATTCTTTTGAGATAATTTTCGACCACTTTTTGAAACATATTGGGCAGTATCTCAGCCATAACTTGACGAATGTTGGTTTTAATTGCTCAAAAGTAAAGGGTTTATCTGCATAAACACGGTCTTTCGCGTAGCCCCACAAAAAATATGTAGCGGTGTCAAATCGCATGATCTTGGTGGCCAGTTGAAATCGCCATTAAGAAAAATTACGCGGCCAGGAAATGTCTTTTGCAACAAAGCCATATTCGCTCGAGTTGTGTGGCATGTGGTACCGTCTTGTTGAAACCACATGTTCTCCAAGTCGTATTCTTCAATAGCAGGCAAAAAAAAAGTCGGTTTACGCACGACGACGTTGTGAATGGTCAGCTGGCTTAAGTTGTTGTGTGAGAAGCTTTATATGGATGTAGGTGTAGATCCAAATGCAAAATACGCCATAATGTGCCGTAAGACAGTCTTAATTTCTGAGAACGACGAGGAATCGACACTTTCGAGTCTTCGAAAACACTTTCACTTACAGCAGCGATATTTTCAGTGGTACGAGCGAATGCACTGCATTGCACAGTCTTTACAATATCTGTAACCAATCAAGTATCTTCAAATTCCTTCATAATGTTGCCAATTGCTTGCGTAGTTGGACGATTAAGTAAACCATACTTTCTTTTTAAAGCACGATATGATGTCTGTGACAGAATCAGCATTTTTGTAGTAGGTTTTAACAATTAGTATGCGTTGTGCGATAGTTAAGCGATTTCGTAAATGTCACGCTTTAGTTAGTTTGACAGATGTTGAATTCCAGCCCTATACTTTTGAAACGTTAAAATGAATAACCCGTTATTTCCCAAGATAAAGTTTTGAGTGGTAGAAAATCATGAATAATTTTAAACAACCTTTTGAATCATTTTTGAAAACCGAGTATTTCCCGGTAAATATATTTTGGGTTAGGATTGTTCTAAACATAATTAAAACTTATTTTGATTAAATTTAAATTAATACAAACCTTAAATTTAAAAGGCATCGCATGACTACGTTCATATTGAAAAACAAATCAAATTCCTTTTGCTTTCCAATCCAACGAACGAATATTTATTTATCTATTTAAGAAAACATCACTAAATTAAAAAGTTTACAGCATTTTATTCTCGGTTATGATTTAAGATTTTAATATTTCCATTCCACATAAAATAAAAAGAAAACCAGGAATAAAAAACACAACCTTTAAGGCCACAACCGATATAAATTTTCTGGCACAGACATAAAAGACGTTTTTGATTGCAATATTCCCATTGTTCTCTTGCCCCGTGGCAAAGATCATACCATTCTCCTTTGCCTTTCTACATAGTTCAACAAGGACACGAGGACCAGACAAAGGACTCTGACTCTGATTCTGACTCTGGAGCGACGATTTGTCGTTTTGCAATGACAAAACAAAAGTGTTGTTTCAAGGCGCCTTCATAGTTGTCGCATATATGTCCCTATATACACGAAACGAACACATTTTCTCTTTTGATTTGTTTCCCAGGATTCAAATACAATTTTCCTAAGACAACCGCATTTTAAAGAATCAAACCGAAGCGAAAAGGAAGAAATGAACCTCAAGAAATGAAAATATGCAAAGGATTTTGCACCATCAAAGGAAAAGGTATATTATTAAAATGCGTCAGCAAATCATGTCGGATTTCTTACTGCGTATATATACATACATATATAAAGCGTTTATATTATATACCTACATATATAAGAAACAACCACCTCGTGTTTGTTGTTTAAAACACAGGTCCTGGAGCCAAAGGCGGCAAAGACTGCTTGTAATATGTAAGGAAGGTGGATTTTTATGCGGGATTGCGGGTGGAATTGAAAGAATGTTTATTGGGTCAAAGAGGGAAAGAAGAACGGAAAGTTTAATTTTATAAATATTCATATTCTTTTATTAAAACACACCCATCAACGGAAAATTGCGGGCGGGAGGTTTGAGTTTTGTTTTTGCAACGACAAGGGGAATAAAATATGTCTAAGAAAATGGGGTTTTTAATTTCATTTATATTTTTTTTATTATTAATTTTAAAAAATGAATTATAATTGAAAATTACAAGAAGATGGACTGCAGAGTCTTTAGTGGGTTGGATTTTACATTTTTGTTTTTATTTATAAAAACGTTTATGGTTACTTTTAGATACTTATTTATCTTGGACACATTTAGAAAGGGAATTTTAGGAAAATGTTTGAGAAGGTTGATGTTTAATTTAAATTTTAGTTGATAACAGAATTATACAAGTAAGTAATAACTTAGTTAAGAAATTGTCTAAACGACAAACCAAACTCGAAACGAAGCGAAGCGAAGTTTTAATACTTCTCTTTTTTCAAGACTAAATTAAATTAAAGATCCATTAAGAACGATATGTCTATATAGAACTACACTGCCGAACATAAATCGCAGCCATTTTCGAGAATAAAAACAACTATGGTAAATGAAGGACTATTTTGTTAACAACAAAATATAAGAACTTTCATGGCAAATTGTTAAATGAGTCAAGAATATGCGAAAATAAATCGGATCATTAGATTAGAAGAACATCAAATAAATGGAAATAAAATGCAAGTATTTGTATTTTGTTAGTTTTTAGCTTTTATTAGCTTTTTAATAATGTGTGTTACCACCACCTTTCATAATAACTTCAAAAATTCTATCTTTTAAGGATTTATTATGAGATCCAAGTAGACCAGAGAAATCTTATGGTGGCGAAGGCAGCAAGTGGAAGTTTTGTTTCGCAATAAGGGATTTTACTTTCCGGGCTGTGTAAGCGTTTTCCTGCTGAAAAATCCATGGAATTGTTCCAAAAAGCTTCCTAATATTGGAAAATACTGATTCCAGCAAGGCTTTGTATCTTTTCCCAGTCATTTGGTATCTTGACTACCAAGTCGATAGCGCCATACAATAAAATTGAGCCCCAGACGATAACGCCTCCTTCTTTTCTTTGGTGACGAACGGTTTAAAAATCACTATGCTCTCCTCAGGTAAAGGAAATAATAATTATAATCATCTGGCCCATCTAGGTTAAATTTGTTCGTCGGAAAAAAATAACCTTAAGCCAATCATTTGCGGTCATTCCATTTTGCACATCCCAGCTCATGTGATCTTTCGCGAAACACAAGCGTTGCTTCTTCCTTGCGTCATTTAGTGCTGGTTTTTTCTTAAGCTTCAGGCGATTTAAGTGTTTAGTATGGCGAATCGTGCATTTAACAGTGGATAAGCTGGCCTTAACATTAGCTTTCTCCCTAGTTTTAGCTGCCGATAAAGCTGAATTTTACGCTAAGGACACTTCGTGTTTCGCGAAGTCTTAAAACAGAGGAAGTGTTTTTTTTATATTTTTTGAGTAAGACGATGGTTTTTTAAATAATTGCTGACACAATGATCACTTCGATTATTTTTTCGGGCTATATCAAAGAATTAAAGACCTTTAGAGCAATAAAAATCTATTATTGCCCTTTCCTCCACTGTCAACCATTTTTTGTTGCCCATTTCTGTTAACACTCAATCAAGAACAATTAATTTATAAATTGTACCGTTTTCCCGAAAAAAAAATGTATGCACTTTACAAAACAACGTTGCGTTGATTTATTAACTGCTTCTAATCTAATGACCCGTTTTTTTTCGCATATTCTTGACTTAATTAACAATTTATCATAAAAGTTCCGCAAAGCTAAGTCTCTCCTATACCCAAAAAAAGTATTTTCTTAGACGTGTGGTTTTCAAGAACAAACGCAACGCATATAGTTTAATGCTTTGGCGAACGTTGTCTTTTTATAACGGCAAGGTTTAGCCATTATGTCTAAATAATGATTTTGGGCTGACTCAAATAAATGCCAGCCAAAAGGCCCAACTTTCGACAAGTTTTTGCAGCAACTGGGACCAATAACGTCTGAATATTCTCTTCTAAGGCGTCAATCGTCTCAGCCCTATCTGCATAGACAAGCGACTTGACATAATCCCACACAAATTAACCCAGCGGTGATAATGCGCACAATCTTGGAGGCCACGAGAAAGACCGACGACGCGAGATAATACGCTTACCAAAAGATTCCTACAATAAATTGATTGTTTCGTTTTGGTAATAAATTTGCACTACTGGCAAACGCTGTTCCAGAGGGGGGGAGGGGTTCGTAGGGGTCATGATCCCCCCCCCCTGGGAGATAATTTTTTTATTTCCGTAGGAACTCCCTTGAATTCAAAACTATCGTATTGCGTTAATGGATATGACACCCATTATATTTTTTATTATTTATTTTTTATATCTATATGTACATATTGTATGAAAACAAAATATATATTTTACTTCATTAAACTTTGTTCACCAAAAGTACTACGTTTAACTGAGGACTGGAAAAAGAACATAATATAAATAGAAAATTCAGCCCTTTTTCAATAACGCTGCTCAAATTCATCAACTTTTGACCAATGGACGATCCAGGAGGGGGTCATATGAGCCAAAAAGCCTATATACAGTTATATGATTATATGATTAAAGATTTCATCTAAAGATTTGTTAGTAATCTAACGACATTTTTCCAAAAAGTGGTTTGCTGTCAAAAGCAACTAAAATATTTAGGTTCTTAAAAAGAAACCTTGAATAAGAGATCGTCAAATTAATATTAGGTTGCCTTTAAATTCTTGAACCTCGCCTTCAATTACGTCTAAGAAATTCATAATTCGTAAAAAAATTCGAACTCGAGCTTTTAATCAAACATGACATTACGATGGTAAAAAAGTCGAAATAAGTGGATCCTCCGATTCCGTCCATTTGTCTTTCCTGGCCCCTACATCTCAAAGCCTTGTTTCGATTGAGTTCAAACTTGGAAATTATGGTTTTAAGGCGTAAGGCGTTTTTTTTTTCATTTTTTTAATACGAAAATTCGATTTTTTTTTTCTAAAAATTAACCGATAATTTTTTTTAAAACTTTCTAAATTTTTTTCTTACTATGGCTTCTTTCTACAAGAAAAACATATTTCGGTATTGATCCAGAAGAGTACCCTTGATAAAACCGTTATTTTTTTTTTTTGAGTTTTCTCAAGAATGCCCTTGTATTTTTTTTTATTTTTAAAAATATATTGATTTTGTTTACAAAACTCGATATCTCAGAAAGGGTCACCATGTAAAATGTATGTATATGTAAAAATCATTTAAAAAAACGCTCTATTGATTTTCTAAAACAAAAATAAGTTAATCTAGGTTTTTTAAGAAATAAAATGGCATTTAAATTTTTGAGAAAAACTTATTTTAAAGTAAAATAAAATATAATAAATATTTTTAAACAGAAGACATTATTTTTTTTCTTTCAAAATTGATTTTTTATTGAATAATGAAACTTTTAAGATCTTAAAAAATCAATTAAATTTACTTTTTGAAGTGAATTTGCTTTAGATGCTCTTAAACTAAGATTTAAACACAAATTTCAATAATATAAATGTCCCAAAAACAGCAAAAGTGACACTTTTTTAAACTAATTGCTAATTTAAAAACATTATGAACTTTTCATATCTATTGATATAAAAGCCTGGAATCTCTTGAGATTTGAAGTGAAAAGAAAATATGTACGTTTGAAAAGCGTATTTTTTGAGTGCCACACAAAATTTTCTTCCCAACCTATTTGTTTACCTTAATTTTTTTTTTTTTTTTTAATTTTTAGATTAATTAAATTCGTTGTTCATTAATGATCCAAATTAAATTCAAGAACCAAACATTTTTCTCTCTACAATTTTTAAGTTTTGTTGACTCCTTTAGATCAAAATATTTTCTAGCATCTACGAGTAAGCAGACTGATAGCGACAGTAATTATTATAGACTCCCGAAAATTGAGTTCGACAAAACTACGTCAACAAAAAGCACGAAAATTCTTCATATCAGATGCTCTCTCATTTTCTGGGTTATGGAGTTTTTATAGCGTTCTTCGAACTATCAGAAACGGAAACAAGAAAAGTGTACTTATATTATTTAAAAAAAAAAAGCTACGTTTCAAAACAATTTCTTACATTTTTGCGTGAAATGTACCAAAACCCCTCTAAACTATTGTGTTTTATAGATCTTGAATATGGAATATTTAGAAAACTGTTAGAATCTTGGAATGTTTTCATATGTAGGGAGCCGTCCAAATTAAAAAGTTAAACCAAACCTTGTTCTAAAATAATTTTATAACTAAAGTTGTCACTTTAGCCTTGAAATGTGTAAATGTAAGGTTAAGATGCACATTATGTTATTTTAATCCTCCTTTGCAGAACATTTTTAAGTGGTGAGTTTAAACTCGTCTATATGTTAAGTGTGTGACTAACAACCCCCCCCCCCCCTGATTAAAAATCTGAATCCGCCATTGCTATGAATTCCAAAACAAGTATTGCCAGATTGAAAACCACACGTTTTAAATATTAAAAAAATTTGTTGGCTCATTACGATTGCAAAATTTAAGGCGCTCTTAGTCCAGCCATCGATCTTAAAAGAAATAAGAGAAAGTCATCAAAAAAATGATGCACAACCGCCATTTTTAAATAAGTTGCTTCAAAAAAATTATGAAAGTCAAGACATGATGTATTATAAAGTGCCGTTATTGTAATTTCGATGAATTTTATAGTATTTCTGAAAAATCAAACGCACGAAACCCTCTTTTTTCGGTGTCTATGGTGGTATGAAGCCTTATATTATAGCTTGGCTTCCATTTTTCAAATTGTGTGCCTTTATAACAAATTTTAATTTATTTGTGTGAATTGAATTTATGAATTTAAGAAAACATTGAACTCGTTTACTAAACTAGTAAAGATTCGAAGACAGTCATTTTATAATTCCAAAGATTGTGAAGGTATTGACAAACCTATGTTTTTGTCAACACTACGGGTTACAGCAGCAATATTCCTGAGCGACCCACACGGTTTCGATCTTCACATGACTTGCTTTTTTCCAGATGCTATGTAGTACTTTAGTTTTCAGAACATTTACCTACAAAATGTTCACCATTTTTCTATTGAATTTTAATAATTAATTGCGTAGTTGAAGCGTGTATGATTTTATTTTGTGTAGTAGCGAAGATTTTATTTATCAAATGTGAAAAGATGACAGCTTAAAATGTGACAACTGCCTTAATAGCGGGCTATTTAGAATGAAACATTTTATTGGAAAATCTTTTCAAGTATTTGAATGTAAATTTTTTCAATTGCTGTTAAGTAAATTTGAGAGTAGGTATGCGTTTTCTTGCTTGCTTGCTTGATCCTTGTAAAACAGGTATAACATGCCAAGTGTACGTGTACACAACTGTCACACAAAAATTAAGTTGTCATGCTTTCAATTATGAAGACAATTTAATCCCCTATCAAGTTTTCATCTTTTCGTCTTATTAATGTTCCTTAATAGTACTTTCGAAATCAACTAGCCACAAAATCTAATCTAATAAAGAATTCATAAACCTTTAAATAAATGATTATTATAAATTTATATTCATCATCATATCGTCCAGCTTCTACTCCCAAGCAACAAAAACTCATCCTTTACCATTTACCGATACAACTTAATCTCGGGTTTTATTCAATTAGTTGAGACATCAAGTACTTAAGACCAATGTCACATTTGATTCTTTTCCTTTTTCTCGTAATTTTCCTTAAATCCCTTTTTCTTGTACAGCTGAAGGAATATTAAGTCTGACGCTGAAGGTTTTTTTTCTATTTAAATGTCTAATGGGTTTTTTGATTCTTAATATTTAGGTCACGTTGCTATCATCCAAATAGGGATTGAGTCATGTGTTTTTTTTGGTAAAGGGAACACTTAAGGCTTATTGTTCAAAAGTAAAAAAGAAAAAGTGAATTTTTTCTTTGTGAATAAAATTATTCATGTGACCCAAAGTTAAATGGCGACATAACATAATTGTTATTGTTACAATGGTAATAAAAAAGAAGAAAAAAGCCAAGAACTTCTGACTGAATAAATAATCCTGCCTTAGTGCTTGTATCCGTATGTATTGCAGAAAAAAGGGAAGAAATTTCAAGTGATGGTTTCTTTAGCTTGACAAATGACTTTTTTTTTTGTTTAGGGTGTAAAATTTCAAACATTTTTCTCTTCAAGAAAAAACTGATTTCAGCAGGATTTTGAGATTAGTTAAGATGTGGATTCGATGATTTATACATCATCTTCGTGTCTTCATACTTACGATTTGGTTGCGGGAGACCAAGTGAAAAATTATCAAATACCATAATACGAGTATATGAGTCACCATGCCTCCTCGAAATCGCTTACATAAGCTAAGGTAATATGTGAACGTCTAAAGCCCATCGTCAACAACCTGATAGATCCTTAAAGTGTAGTTTAAGACCAGGAAAGTCCCCAGTCGATTAAATATTCACATTACGGCAGATCCTGGAAAAACTCAAGAACATCAAAATGACACCCACCATCTCTTCATCAATTTCAAGGCCGTCCATGTCTAGTTTTGGCATCCCTGCCAAAATCGTCTTTTTGTGCACGATAACCATGGAGAATTCGCGCTGCTCTTAAAGGTTGGAAACAACTTAACCGAACCTCTCGATGTCAAAAAAGGCTTTAAAAAAGGTGATCCGCTATCATGCGATTTCTATAAAATCGTCCTTGAAAGAATAGTACAGAGCTCGTACTTCAGCACTAGAGGTATTAAATAGATAAGCTAGGTGGCGCAACAGTCCGTTGATAAATGGGGCCTAGGGACTTACAACTATCAACCTACAGTTTTAAGCCGAATCTGAGCGGTTGATTTTAAAAAAGCTCTTTTCATGCCATTATTTACACTTGTAGGATTTGTCAATTCCTCGAAAGAGGCAGTACCCGCGAAAAAAAACTTTAGATGGCACAGGCAGGGATTGAACTCAAGACCTTTCGCAGTTCTTCGCACTAAACACCACGCCACGGGTGCTACAAAGAGAGGTATCATCTCTCAAAATTCTCTCCATTTACTGGCATATGCTGATGACAAAGACATTATTGGAAGAACTCAGGGGCTTTTGTGGGTCTTAAAGTAGTGACGGCAAAAGTGGATTTAGAGGTTAATTAAGGAAAAACAAAAGTTCATGCTCTCATCAAGAAAAGACCTCGGTGAAAACGTCACCATTGACAGACGTAACTTTGAGGTTATTAAGGACTTTGTCTATACCTAGGCTCCGCTATTAACGCAGAAAACAACACCAGTGCTGAAATCAAACGAAGAATTACTCTTGCCTACCGCTGTTTCCTTGGACTAAGAAATTAATTGGGTAGTAAAGCCCTCTCTCGAGCAACCAATTTGTCGCTGTATAAGATCCCCATGATCGCTGTCCTGCTATACGGAGAAGAAGCATGGACTATATCAAAGGGATGAAAATACCTTACATCGTTTCGAGAGCAGGTTGGTGGAGGAGAAGATGGAACGACAAGCTGAACGGGCCTTACAACGACGTAGAATTAGCCAAAACGAAAAAAGTCCAACGACTGAGGTAGCTGGGTCAAGAAGCGGGCATGGAAACGAATGTTCCGGCCCGGAATGTCTTCGAATCCAAGACCAGAGGACAGCACAGTAGAGGAAGACCGCTGATCAGGTGTCCCGCACAAGTGGAAAGTGTGATCTCATTCAAGTTGCATTGCTCAACTGGAGACATCTAGCTAGGAATCGAGCGAGATGGAGAAGTTTGTTTTGTGACACTCTTGTTCACAGAGGACTGTAGTGCCACCTTACACCACCTAAACCATTAAATTGGAACTTAAAATGTAAGAAAGAACTCATCCCAACTCATGCGGTTACCAAACGTTTCCTTCAATTAATCAATTATGGCACGAGCTGTTTCGTATGTTGCGCGGTGCCGTTTTGTTGAAACCGCAGAACTGATGTGAAATCATGGAAAAAGTCAGTAAACATGGCTCTACAGCAGTCACCATTGACTGTAACGCTCTGGCCAAGTATTGTTTTTAAAGAACTACGAACAAATTATTTTACCAACTCATAAAGTCATTTTTTGGAGATTTAACGGTATCTGAACATAAACTTGAGGATTATTATCATCATTTGTTTAATAACGTATCCATTCAACCTAAGGTCAGTTTCATCGCTAAACAAAATTCGATCATTTAAATTGAAATTAACTGCAATCTTGTTTTGGGTCCATTCAACAAATTTGAAGGCGTTGTATAGGCGTCTCAATCTATTAATTTTTAAATTCCAAAATGAACTTAAAATGTATCAATTAACAGCCAGTAAAATAGTGTTACTAACTTAAAGGTCTTTACCTCTTAAAAACACCCGTTATTTAGCGGGTTTTAAAAAATATTTACCATTTCATCACAAATACTTAAGAAGCCGTAATCAGTTCTAATGAATCATTTAAATGGTGAGCCCTTAATATATCCTACCGTTAACAATAGAAACTTGAGGTTCTAATCTTGGAATTAATTGTGATTTTAAAAAATGTACATAATACATCTATCTTCTAACCGTGAAAAAAATCCTAATTATTTAAATGTTATGGTAGATAATGCCGGCCATAAATTCCAAAATCTAGAGACCTTAATATTTAGGTACATCCTTTTTTAACTTTTTCCATGGAAATCCCTTAATACCACCAATAAATTTATACTCCCTCCCAAACTGCGTCATATTCGAAAACAAAAAAACAAAAAGCATAGGCTTTTCCAATCATCCATTTTCCTACATCGAAGATAAACAAGTCAGCTGCTAATGATATGTAAATTTAAGTGTCATCCACTTCAGATTTGGAACGTACACAATGTCACAACAACTATTAAAGTAATTAATTAACGAGCCTTATCAGCCCAACGGTTGTGCTAATAACTCATTAGCTTGTCCAGATATGCAATCTTTGTATAACATCCATACAATAGGGAAGCTTTAGCAGTACCTACCATTTAAAAGGGGGGATGATTGATGACAAACATTATAGATGAAATCCTGAATCCTGGTTGGAAGTTACGTACATATATATAAAGGAAGATTGAGGAGGACTAAACGTTAATAGCATTTTCCGTTTCGCCACATTTAATTCTGGCGTTGTTGATCCTGGTGTGGTGTGATGTCTATGATGCTGATGAGAGAAATGAATGAAGCATTCAGGCTTCTTATAATAATTGCAATGGCAAAGAATTCCAAATACCTTTTTTCTACTTGTTGGATACAAATGCCAGATTTTCGTTTCCAGCCATCAAGATCCATTTCAGAGAAACTTCTTCAAGTGGAATTCCTTTGAAGGTGCGTATTTCGCATTTCGCATTTTCTTTTTCAATTCAATGGTTCTTCTCTTTTTGCTTTGTGAATGTTTTGAATCGATTCGAATAGCATCATCCTTCATTTCATTCACACCATACCACACTCCTTTTTTCACTTTCGTTTGTTCTTGTACTCTCGTACATACATACCTAGAGCTCCCACTCACTAAATCAATTTCGTATCTGAATTCTAAAAAGATTCTTTCAGGACAGAGATATACCAGGCTCGGGCAGACGTTCAGAAATTCCACAGTTTGAATCTCTAACTACGTGTGTCTGATATGGTGTTCGGTGCTTATGTTGACGATAGTGAAGTCATGATATCCGGTGCTGGGAATAAAAGTAATTCTTAGACAGAATTTTTTCGTCAAAGGAAATGGTTTTTTATGTACATATTGGAAATTCATCAGAAGGCGGTTTCTTTCGAATTTCAGTCCAATTTTAGTTTGTGTTTTGTGTTCTACTCTGTTCTAAAAATATTGCATAACCAAGCGTACCTGTGCGAGAACTCCTGCAACCAAATTTGAATTCAAAGTTCAACATTAACTATATATATATATGACCACCTTCCTAAAAACCGCGATCTTGCCGGCGACGACCACAAGAGTCTTTTCATACTAAAAAGTTTTCTAATTTTTTGACGTGAATTTATTCTAATATTGTTTTCATTCAAACATTCATTGTTTTGTTAGGACTTGCATAAAGCTCCATTTTAAAACCCAGATTATTTTACAGCCTAGGTTATTTTTAAACCTTAATAACTTTACAACCCAGGTTATTTTTTAAGCCCAGGCTATTTTTTTGCTAAGGTTAACCCGGGATAATTTATAACCCAGGCTATTAAATAACTCAGTATGTTTTTTAACCATCGTTATTTTTTAACTGAGGTTATTTTAAAGCCCAGGT
This sequence comes from Eupeodes latifasciatus, assembly GCA_920104205.1. Taxonomy (NCBI): domain Eukaryota; kingdom Metazoa; phylum Arthropoda; class Insecta; order Diptera; family Syrphidae; genus Eupeodes; species Eupeodes latifasciatus. Next base: position 101,336,636 of record OV049924.1, on the reverse strand, counting down.
TTTTTTTAACATTTGTAATTTTTAAACCAGGACTATTAAACAACCCAGGACATTTTATAACACAGGTTATTTCAAAAACCCAGAATATAAAATAACTCAGGATATTTTTTAACTGAGGCTATTTTAAAGCCCAGGTTATTTTTTTAACATTTGTAATTTTTTGACCAGGGCTATTAAATAACCCAGTATATTTTATAACCCAATTATTTCAAAAACCCAGAATATTTGTTCACCCTGGGTATTTTTTAAGCTTGTTTATTTCTTTACCCAGTTCATTTTTTAACCCAGGTTATTTCCTAATAAAGTTATTTTGAATCCATGTGATTAAAAAACCCAAGACATTTTATAAAACAGGTAATCTTTTATCCCAGGTTATTGTACTCATATTGCTATGTTGAAACCCTGGTTAATCTTAGCGTTGGTTACTTTTAAACCCTGGATACAATTTAACCCAGTTTATTTTTTAATACATATTGTTTAATAATAATGTTATTATTTTTACCCAGATTAAATCAAGGTTTTTTTAAGCCTTGGTTATTTCATATCTCATGTCATTTTTTAACCCTGATTATTATATTATATAACCCTGGTTCAGTTTCAACCCAGGTAATAACCTAAATTTGGGAAAAACAAGAATTAAAAAAAAGTGTTTTCTAACAAGAGGTTTCTTTTTTAATAGGGCATATTTCACTTTTGAAGCTGTCATCTTTTGACATTTGACTTCTTATTGTAATAACTATTTTGATGCAATCCATGAACAAAATATGTGAATATTCTAAAAATTAGTTTTACTTTAAACAAAAAATACATTCCAGCATTCAGATAAAACGGCAGGAGCCGGGTATTTTTTAATATTTCACACTTGACTCAGTAATTTTTCAAAAAGTAATTTTAATTGAAAAATAAATTAAAATAAATAAAGACTAATAGAAATAGAAATATTTAAAACATATACCATTACTTTTAAAAAACCATAAAGTTTCCAGGCCTTAGATTTGATTTGTCAATGAAAAAAGGGAGTGTTTTAAAAATATTTTTCAATTTTGAAAAAATGTATGATAAAATCCACTCATTGTTCCACTGTGCTAAGAAAATATCTTAAAATATCAACGTATTTGCTATTGAGAGCAAATGAAAATATTATTAAAACAAAAAAACACAAAGTTTTGTTTCAATAATTCGAAATGACAGTAGCATATGTCTATCACACAATTTGAAAAAGCTTGTTTTCCAGTTTATTTTCGAATGAATGATGATTTATTGGATAGTAAAAGTAGGAACCTCGGTATCAAAATCATTTCAAAATTTCAAACACCCATTATCACTATTATGAATAAACAATACACTACTCAACTCATCCTTTCCAAATTATAATCCTTGAAGTGAATAATGTATGTATAATGTAGCAGTATCCATCCTTATATGATTTCAGGCTTATACATTTGTTCTATTTTGCTAAATTGACACTTGGATGTCATTTGTGATACAGCAATGAAATTGTCTTCATCTCGATGATAAAAATAATAAATCCTTCATTTGGCATTTCAGTTAGTACGAAACAAATTAAATGTGACTGAGAATTTTGCGTGGGAAGAAGTGTAATGATTTGATCATCATTCGTTACCATTCCAGCTAACACAAATGACGTTGTTAACAACATCTTCTCTTAGAGACATACATGTAATGTACAGTTATACAAAAAAGGAAATTATGTTAATTTGTGCATTAAGATTCTATTTCCTTTAATACATTTAAACTTCGTAAATTGGAAAATGTCATGTCTGAATTTACTTTTTCGGAGTTTAGAGAAATAAAAGCTGATTAGTACACCAACATGCATCTTTTTCAATAAGAGGTTTCAATTGGATATTAAAAAAACAGGAGTAGTTTTTAATAATGTTTGTCCGTGGTTGATGTTTAGGCATTTCATTGTAAAGATGAAAGTCGTCCATTTGCAAAGGAAAACGATATCAATGACCAAATGGCCATACAGCACCATATTCTCTTCACTTGTAGCCTTGTGTCCTCGATAACCTCACAAATCCCATCCTTAAAGTCTCGAATCAATTGTTAAATTGACAAAGATCTTATCTTTCACGTGACCTCATAGAAAGATCTTGGTGGCCGATTGTATTGATGTTTGGAGACATGATATGGTCAGGAAACATTGTTTTTCGTTATGCGTAGCACCCGCTCGTCGTCTTGTTAAAAATAAACGTTGTCCACTCCACATCAATATCTCTCAATTTCGGCCATAAAATATCATTAATCGTAGCTAAGCAGCACAATTCATTCACCGCAACAGGTACACCAGCCTAATTTTCTAATAGCAGTAAGTAAGCCCCAAAAACCTCACCTAACACTTTTGTTCAATCATTCTTTTTTTCCGAGGACCTAACGTGACAATTCTTCCTTTTAACATAACTTTCCTTTGGAATAAATTTTGAACGCCAGATTCCAGAGTAGAGTACGTAACATCACCGTCATACAGTATTACGCTCCACGGAACTCGCCCCAACGGAGGGAAAAATTCTCCTAGAGTCGGCTAAGTGCCGGCCGCCTGCAACACCAGCTGCAGTTCGGAGATCGAATTTGGACATTATAATGCCTAAGCTTAACACAGACTGACTCGCTTGAGAACAATAAGCAGCACGGGACCCGAAACCATATAAAACCATTGGAGTGCTGTAAAAAATGTTTTCATATCAAGGAACAATCAACACCTCCCTTTCAGTGAAGACTTGGGAAAAAATTAATGAGAGGAAGCAATTAAAAGCTCATTTAGCTGCTGCTCTAGGTGAAAAAAGAAATGATCTACAACTCTCATATGGCATGAAGTTGAAAGAGGTTCAACGTAGCACAAGACGTGATAAAACCTATTACACACAAACATTCAAGAAGCAGAAGAAGCAACAAATAGGTCCAACAGCAGAACCCTCTATAGGATAACCAAAGAGCTCGATAGTGTTAAGAGTTCAAAACAACACCCATCCGGTAACAGATATAGATGGTTTCCTGCTAAAGACCAGCTTTGAAGGTGGAAGGAATATTTTTCTGTGGTTTTAAACCATATATTCAACAACAATATTCAACTGACATCTTTTGAGTTGCTCGATGCAACAAATTCCCGATTACGAACCGAAGATTAAGCACAACAAAACGAGAATAAGACGGCCTTCTCGCAACAAGCAGTATGGATCTCTGGTCTTTGATAAATATTTTTCGACAACCAATAGAAAAATTAGAAAGCTTTTAATACCAGCGAAGTATTGTCTCTTCTGAAGGCGAAACCGAAGAAAATTTAGCTAGCCATGTCTGGAAATCTAAAGCTGTGTTCGGGATATTGTCCAATGTTTAAAGAAACAACTCTCTCAGCACTGTAATAAGGTTACGGCACCTGGAAACTAACAGCAACGATTACCAGGAAATTGTAGGCCTTCATTAATAAAATTCTAGGAAAAATCTTACGGCTTTCTTTTACTGGAGCGAAAAGGTAATGACTGCATTGAAGGACAGGTAATGCAATATCATCCACTCACTCAAGGCTTCAGAAGAGTCGTGAGACCGAGAAGTACGGGGAGAAGAACCGTCGAGGAGGAATCACTGAGATTGGGGTAGATCTTGAGGGAAGCCAAACAGATCCCCGGTAACCGCACACTCTGGCGCATAAGAGTAGTTGAGCTAGGGATCACCCACGGATTGCATAGGTCTAAATACCTTAATGAGTAACATTACTTCCGAGGTAAAACTGGTATTGGGACAAAAGTGACAACTGCAGAAATAGTTGGCTATTAAAAACGTGACCTCTTATTGGAAAAATCTTTATTTTTCATTGAACAATTTTTTTAAATGCAAAAATAAATAAAAACTACTGAAAGAAAGTGACATTTGAATTTCTGATTCTGACTTCAAAAGTTCTAACTTTAAATCCGTTTATGCGAATTTTTGTTCAATTATGCGTACATTGACTTTTTTGACGCAAGCGGACTTTTTTTAAGTGAAAACCCCACTTAAGTTAAAGAATGGTCTAAAGTTTTGCCATTTCTCTTAAGGTGGTTTTACTATAATACTTTTTATATTCATTTTTCTAATAATTAACTTAATAACTTTGTAAATATCTACACTTAATATTGTATTTTCCCAAATATTATAAGAGGATTTCCTTAATTAAAATTTGGAAACTATTTAATGAAAATCACAAAGAATTCACTAGACACAGTATCGATTCTTTGTTAGTACCGCAGAATAATAAGAAAGGCCAACGCTGCTGTTACATTTACAAATTAAAGCAGGACAATCTCAATAACTTTGCTGAATACAAATTGTTGTTTAACTTACGAGTATTATTCAATGTCTGTCTGACAGGTTTCACAGTACACTTTTATTTATATAAGCTTATATCTTCGAACCCTCGATGTTGCTACTGAGAGTAAGTTATTGCTGTGTAAAAGCGCAGATTCACCATGAGACAATTAGTATTAATTATTCAAGGCGTTTTTTCTTAAATAATCAATTTTTAGTCACGCACAATCGACTTTATGGTTCGCAAGGACATCACTATCAAACAGGTGTTTACCACCATTAATTGATAGAAGAGCGGAAAACGAACAAGGGTCTTGTCCATTTTCAAGTCTAGTTGATTAACTTTGAAGGTTTTATCATTATTAGCCATTTCCGTGAGTTAGAAATTTAAGATGAATTACCACAAACTACATTCCCTTAATTTATTTAAAGGCATTTTGAAAAGTTTACTGTTCGAGTTCTTTTTGTTTTGAAAAAGTAAATCACAACAATACGAAAACTATTTATAAAGATTAGAATATTTAATTTTTCTTGAAGAAATTTTTTAACGACAGAAATCAATATTCAGGATATTCTTATTGTAAAATAATCTTCAACAGTGGTTATGTTCTTTAGTGAAGAATAAAATAAACAGCCTTTTCTGATTATGAAAATATTTAATAATAATAATTTAATGAAACATATTTCGATGTGATAATTTTCTTATCACTATAATTGACAACAAGTGATCAAACTTAAAGTGTTTGAATGTTAAATATTTCAACATTTCTAACTGTATTGTAAAAAATTCTTCTCAATATTTACTGTGGCTTTTTTGATTAATGGTCGTGAGAATTCTTAGAGAACTGACAGATTCCTCCAATCGAGTAACTAACGCCATGATTTTTGATAAATATTTGTTCTGTCATCTTTTATACCCTCTATAACATAAAGCTCGTCAAACTTACTCTTTGGAACACAAATAAGAAACCATCTGCAGAAATGGTAAGACTAATTCAGCATCAATGTGAAAACAAGAAAAGATGAATTCCCCACCAGAGGGAACACCAATACTAAGCTATACCAAACCTTCAACTATAAGAACAATGTGCCAGGTGAAAGTTCAAATACAATAAAGAACACCATCGCCATCTTCATCTCAAATTGATCCTTAAACAATTGCCCAGGGTGCACTAATTCTCGTTTGGAATACACATTCGTATTCGCAATTCGCAGAAGTTCCGAAATAAAAATGAAGAAGTGAAATAAATTTAATAAAAAATGTAAAAGAGATTGATATCAGGTCGTTCAATTTATATCATTTGACATGGCAGCGAGTAGTCTCCCGTGTCGTCTTCAGGAGAGTTCCTTACGAACTGAACTTCTTCTGGTGCTTTTTCCGTTCGTCTCCGTCTCCGACATCGTCGTCGCGTCGTTCGTCGTCTGATGTGGGCGACAAGACAACTTACGTAATCTCATGCAATATAGAATTCTATCATCCGTACTAAAACTGTTTTCCTTTTCGGATACCGGAAAAGGACATGTACGTGCACAACTCCTGTTATTTATTCACTCAATTTCGTGTGAACAATAGTTAGGGTATGGTATATAGGAGGATACTGCATATGGTACGTGTTACGTGTTACGTGCACCGGGAGAAATCTACCAGTACCAGTAACGTCTCACTTCTTAAGACGATTGGGAGCATTTTTGACAAGACTTCCTTTTCCCTTCTTCCTTGTCTTTTGGAAAGTCTCCTTCTTGTCTCCCGTCTTCCGCCTGCCATATTCTATAGATGGAAATTCAATTTTTCCCTGAGAAGGCACTATAAGCTGGATTGTCGTGTCATGTTTTGCGGGGGGGGGGGTGTGGAAATGAAGAAGGCCAAAGACGACAACTAAGTGTGGTTGTACATATGTACAATGTACATGATGTACGAATACTGAATGCAGATATTTCAACTGTCACGTAAGTTGCGGATACAAATTGCATTTCGGGAGACAGAAAAGCTTTTAAGTGAAAATGAGAAAACTAGGCGATGGTATCGAGAAAAAATACAATGGAATGGTATGATATGGAAAACACATTCTTTGGGTGCGGTATAGATGAAGGATCAGGACAAGTGCTGTCGAAGAGCATATACTTGGAAGTTTTTTTTTTTTGTTGATATAGCCGTGATCTAGATTGAGTTTTGTTGTTCATATTGTTGGTTTTTTGTAACCATTGAAGGTCCTGGTCAAAGTTATTTTGGGTTCTCATAGATGTTTCGATGCATAAATGAGTAGATTGGTTCTTGAGTTTTTGATTTTAGTAAAAAAAAGTCGTATTATTCAAACTAAATTATCCTACTTTTGTTTCCTTGCTTTTTTTTCGAAGTTTTCGGACTTGAAATTGATTTAATTTTATGCTTAAGAAGGCTTATTAAAATTACATATATCTAAAAAAGTTCACAAAATTGGGTGAAGACACGATCTTACTTTTGTATTCCTGGTACACAAAGGGTTTACCAAAAAGAGGTTTCATTGTGATGTGAAAAAATAACGAGTATTTTGTATGAAAAATCAATGGATGTTTATTTTGTTGCAAAGCCATACCCTTTTCATATAACTTTCCATGACCAATTCATACATTTGATGCTGTATGTAATTGATAACTTCATTAATTCCATCTTTATGGTCTGGAATCGATTGTGTAGCATTGACATAGACCTTATTTATCTCGTGGCCGTTTTAGATCACTTCATTAAAAAAATAACATGGTCTGCAAATAAAGAGTGGTTAAGTTTTAAAGGCAGATGTTGATTTTGAATAAAACACAAATTATTTAGAAAAATAGTGTCATTTCTTTTTACTATGATAATGATGGTATGAGTCAATTATGTATGGTAAAAAATATCGGCCAGATGGCTGCCGTACTGCCTCGGCGGTGCACCCCGGTCCGATGGTCAAATTTTCTATGACGCTGAGGCATAATTGAGTGTCTATGCCGTTTATATCCCGAATTATCTCATTCTTTAGGTCTTGAGTTGTTGCTGGCTTATCAACGTACACTTTTTCTTTCAAATAACCCCCAGAAAGAAGTCGAACCGTGTCAAATTACATGATCATGGTGGCCACTTGACATTGCCATCACGGGAGTTAACACAGCCATTGAATTTTTCGCGCAAAAGAGCCATTTTTTTGTTAGCTGTGTATCAAGTAGCACCGTTTTGTTGAAACTATACATCTCGTCCACATCCATATCTTTCAATACCGGCCATAAAAAGCCTTGACCGGCGTCATTTTGAAAAAAATACGGCCCGATGATGCCGCCAGTCCATTAAGCGCACCAGACAGACATTGTGGGTGCACTGGTTTTCCGACACTCACTTTTGCATTATCATTCGCCCAAATGCTTCAAATCTACTTATTGACGAATCCACTGAGGTGAAAATGTGCCCTAAAACTTAACCACCCACGTCAATATCTTCCAATTCCATTAAAAACCAAAGCTCAATAGCGTAATCCATTCACCATAACAGCTGCACCAACCTCATTTTTGAATAAACAAGGTCCAATCACAACCGCGACGCCATCGCCACCCCAAAAACCGTACCAAACAGTGATACCTTGAGGAAGGCGAAGCTTTTTAACAACAATTCTTGTATTTTTCGAGCACCAAATTCGAGAAAATATGAGGCTTGGGTTTTTTTTTTTGTATTTTAAAAGTCTAAAAACCTAAGCCTTTATGTGAAATACTGTGAAATGTTGACTCAAAATGGTTTTTTAAACTGTAACTGCAAAAGTTTCAACATTTTTAGCACTAATAGTTTTAATACGTTGAAGCGTTTATCGTTGCCTTTTTAGTAATAGGCGTAGTATGACCACTTTGAAAAGACAGCTGCTGGAAAACCCCTTATCTTGTGAATTGTCTGTAGTTTCTGGATCAATAGACTCTCATACCATAGTAAAGTCAAGTCAAAGTGCAGATTGTCAGTAAAAAAAGTTGTTGTTTGCAAAAGACTCAGGACATCGGTGATATTTTTTAGCAGATCTTGCACATAACTATCCATTAGACTTACATATATATATATCTTCACACAGCAAATATTCCTCTTTGTAGAACGATTAATTCCTAAAAATATAAATTTTATAATAACAGAACCTCCATTTATTTATAACACCTTTAAAGAATGTCAAATCCTCTATTTGAATAGTGAATTTATTACGAGTCTTATTTATTACTTATAGCAGACCTATCAAAAAAGTTCCCATGGGGACGACTGCGATATTAAAGTTTCATTTCAGCCATTCGGTCTTAAACATTTCTTCCATGTTCTGTTAAACAATAAATTTTTACCCTTAAACTTAAACTCTCTATCCAACCCTTTATATTGCCACAGCTTGCTTTTATTCGTGCTACTTATATAAAATAAAAAAATCAACACGGCAGCCATTTAAATAATATAATCTCTTAAAACTGGCAACACCTATAGCATAGCCATCTAAAGAGGAAATAAAACCCGAAATCGTGCAATTTTAATTCTAATTTTAAACTTTCTCCGAAATAAATTTACCAGAAAACTCGTGTCGGATCGGGTGGCAAAAAGAAATCCTTTTAATTATTCACTTTCCAGGTGCAAACACTTTCAATATACGATACACCCTCCACTCCGTTGTATGTGCCTACTGCCTAGACTAAGCCTTAGCCGATACCTGTTCTTCTAACAATTTCAAATCTGAATTATCACCTCTTAAGCACCCTCTCTTGATGTTTTTCTTCACCAAACGTAACAACTAAACGAACATTACAAGGATACACAACACAGTTGATTATTATCCCTTTTTTCGAAATTGGACTTTATTACATGCCCCTTTTATGTGGCAAGGGAACGTGGAAAGATGAGGAAATAGATAGCATAAACTTTAAACCACACTGATTTGTATTTGTACCTTCTTCTGTCCCGAGTCCTGACTCCTTCCTTAGCCTAATTGAATTTTTATTTAGATTAGCTGTTGTGATCGTTATAAAATCTTAGACTTATCGCCTTATCCAGCTTTTTCTATTTTTATTTAACCAAAACTTTCTTTTTGTTCTATTGCAGGTTTATCAAAACGTCCTATGGGGCCTCCACACCGAAAAAGCAGTTTACCAAAGCACACCGAGGTTAAGAAACGCTTTCTGGAGATATGTGATACAACGTTCTCGGACGAGGTGAAGGCTGCATTACGTCTGCCCTCGTTTGATTCGTACGATTGGAGTGATTCAGATGTCATTCATTTGATGCAGACCATGTTCATCGAATTGGGATTCACACACAAGTTCCACATACCCATGGATACGTTACGCGAATGGCTTTATGAGGTCTATAAGCACTATAACGAAGTTCCGTTCCATAATTTTCGCCACTGCTTTTGTGTAGCACAAATGGTGAGTAAAGTTAAAGATTCTTTTTTCAAAATATAAAAACGTAAAAAAGAAACTCCAAAAACGCAAAAATAAAAACAATCCTTTGACATGTCAAAGTGTCACATGTCAATCTAATAGTTATACACGTTTCTGGGTGCTTCTTATTGTGGGCGTAGGCGTGAGTCTGTATAGGGTATAGGGATTTTTTATATTGTCAGTTTTATGGACTTTTTTATGCTTCTTTATCATGTCGGACTGCGACATTGACAAGCGTGTTGTGATGATGGTGATGAACATCGACTTTTATCAAAACTGACACATTGTGTATAATACTTTGGCGGTAGCAGTTACAGTAGAGTCGGTCGAAAGGAGGTGTAGGACAAAAAGTATGAGCATTCTTTTAACGTCATTCAGTCAGTAATCGTATATACATTCTATCGTTTGTCAGACTTATATGGGCTGTCCCTGTCAGGGCTATAAAGTAATGATTTTTGGTTCACATATCGAGTGGAAATAATTGGATAGTTATGTACAATTAGGAATAATTGAACGGGAATGGGTTTCTATGTAATCGAGCAGATGATGCTGGATGATGCGATGTTGATGGTGATTACGTGCCATAACTTTTTGTTATTTTTCATGTAAATTTCAGATGATTTCCTTAGTGGCTACCGAATACCGAACGTTTAGTGATTTAGTATATATGTATGTATGTATATTATAGGGAATTTCCATTGTTACAAATTTTATCCATTGGAATAAAATTGTTTGCATATTTTAAGTTTCTTTATATTGCCAACAATGAAAAAAAGAAATAACAGAGAAACAATTTCGGATGCCAATTTTAAATAATTCAAAGAATAGAGCATTTATGAAAATGCTTGGATTTTGGAATAAAATCATTTTTTGATGATGAGTTCTGACTCTCAAGGGCAATTTTAGGGAAATTGATCTGTTTCCTTTTTTGATTCTGTGCATCAAAAGTAATTTTTAAGCTAAAATAGACTTCAAATTTAGAGCACATCATTTCACAGAAAGAATATTGAAATGTGAATTCTTTTTGGTACGAGGCTGAGGTAAGCTCGCCGGTGTGGTTTAGATTTTTCAAACTTAAATGCTTAGATAGTAGTGGTATAGAATCTTAAAAAAAAAAAACAACCGGTTCCCAAACAACCCCGCTGGAACATTGAAATTAATTAAGGCTAAAACATCGGATTAATCAGAATGATTGAACAATACGTCACGAATGAACATAACGCCACATAACTATCTTCGAATATTGAGAAGCATGATTCCAAATAATTTACATCTTATTCCATAAGAAAGCATGTCTAAATTCTAATGAAGCCTTTACACTAATACTCTAGTAAATCTGTTTTGGATTTTTACAATTTCAAAAGAGACAAAATAGTATTACAATACTGAAGCAGAGATATAACATTCATTTCAAAGTGTATGGATAGCAGAACTCTTTTAAAATGAGTAAAATAATTACCAACATTGAGACACCTTTTGCTACTAAAAAATCTATGTTTTAAGAAATCAAGCTTTTGGTCAAAAATTACAGCAAGGTCCTTTTTAAAGGATACTGATAAAATAAATATATTGTTTATTTTATAAGGAAAGTTAATTGATGAACGATTTCGAGAAAACAAAAACCTTTGCCATTTTCCCATATTATAGTGTAAGGAGTTAATAAAACACCAATTTGATAATCTCAAGATCTTCTTGCAATAAAATCATGCAATCATGTTCTGTTTTTATTCCACGAAAGGCTTTAAAATCCTCCACATACCTGTGGCACTTTTAATTTAAAAATAAGCTGGGAATGTCGTTGATAAATAATAAGGAAAAAAGAGGACCAAAATGGCTTCCTTGAGGCACTCCCCAGATAAAGGTGATAAGCGAAGAGAGAATGTTATTAATACGAACATACTGAATACGATCGTTTAAGTTTAGACGAAGTGGACTGCGGAATAAACAGGACCAAATTTTTGGATCCAAAAATTACGAGACGGCCCTGTACTGGAGCCTGTCGCTCTGTGCTCAGAAATTATTTCCTTTTATTTATTCCCTCACTATCTAAGGGCAGCATACAAGTTAGTATTGAAATTTCACATCGAAATATGAAATATCCTGTCATAAGTCAGTGTGAATTAAAACCAGGGGCTCTACTCTGTAATGCGTTTCTAAGGCTAATCCGATTCGAATCTGATATTTGATTCGTTTATGAATTCGTGCTCTGTAAAATGTTAGAATCGAACAAAACAATCATCTAGTACCTTTCTATTTATAGAATAGATTTACCGAGTCTCGAAGTATTTCTCATGAGATGTGTCAAAGCAAAAATAAAAAAAAAATAAAAACAAATCACAAACAAGACGAGGAAGTTGGGATGAGCACACATGAATTCCACCATAATTTCAAATTGCTTTTGTTTGGTATGCACATTTTTCGCTGATGATTGCTTAAATTTTGAATAAAATTATTATTTCCTTACTTACATTTTATCTACACTGAGTTACAAAAAAGTGGCACACCTTGAAATTTTGCAGCATTTTGAAGTAACTTAAAAAAATAAATGTTTTTCTGGTAAAGTTTTGTTTATTTACATAAAAGTAAGTCATTCATGTAAAAAAAAGAAAAAATAGGAAGAACTTAGAAATAAACCATAAATTAAAGAAAATTGACAAAAACTTTATAACTTGACATTTTACATTTTTTTTTAACTAGTCCTTGTTTCTTTAATAGTTAGTTCGTGTCGCCTCCTTATCATTTTTCCCAGTAGATCCCAAACGTGTTCGATGGGATTCATATCCAGGCTCATCGCAGGCCGAGCCATTACATCGATATCCACTTCTTGTAAGTAGTCGGTAACGCACCAAGCAACGTGTGGTCTAGCATTGTCCTGCATTAGAAAGAAATTGTCTCCAATAAATGGTGCGAATGGAACCACATATTCCTCCAGAATGTTGTTGATGTAGTAACTGGAGTTTACCGAACCTTCCACGATGCACAGCTCGGTTTTTCCGTGCATGGAAATTCCCGGCCACACCATGACGGAACCTCCCCAGAAATTTTCGCGCTGGGCAACCATTTCCGAAGAGTATCTTTCACCTGATCGTCTCCACACTCTGCTACGTCCATCTGGTGAGCGCAGACAAAACCTGGACTCATCAGTGAAAAGAACTCTGCCCCAGTCGGCTTCGGTCCAATCTCGGTAAAGTTGAGCAAATTCAATCCGACGTCCCTTGTGCTGTAACGTGAGTCTTGGTACACTAGTAGGTCTTCTTGCTCTCAGGCCACTCTCCACTAATCACCTCCTCATCGTTTGAGCATTCACAGCCCTCCCCCTAATGGATCGAAGTCTGCAAGACAGCTCAACCGCTGTTTGGTGACGATCTCAAAGGCTTTGAAGCGCCAAATATCGATCATCCCTTGCAGATGTTGCTCTGGGGTGACCTGAGCCTTTCCGCAGCTTGCAGGATTTGGTTTCCCTGTACCTTTGAATGGCTCTTCTTACCGTCGTCTCCGGTTTTCCGATCATAACAGAATCACTAAAAAACTGATAAAGAATCAAATTAAAATAAACCCATTACAATAAACTAATTAAATCATTTACGGCATCACGGAAGCCAAAATTTGTATAACTCGCGTCTACTATAAAAAAATGATAAAGTTGCGGCTTTCCTCAATATAATGCACTTAATGTGATAAGGAAAATCGAAAAAGAATATGCAAACATACACACAAATATACAGTTAAACGAAAAAAAAAATAATCTCTGCAAAAACATAGCGGTATATTATCAAAATAATAACAACACATCAAAAAGTATGACTGTGCCACTCAGTGTATTTCACACAACTTAACACTATTTTCCTTTTGTGTTCTTTAAAAACGACTTTCGAATTGCAATTTGTAGAAACCAAATGTCCGTTTTCAAACGCTAATGACATTCGGAAACGCATTGCCAGGTACGAAAAATCCGAATGCGGATTTGTCATGCCGTATATATATATTTATACACTTTTCTTCGGCACCTTTCAATGCAATGGTACTTAATATTGTGTTACGTTTTATTTTCTCGGGTTCGGAGTGATGGAGGAGAAGTGTTACGCTTTGTTACAATGTTTGTGCATCGATTTTTATTTTTTATATCTCGAGAACGGTTCTGAAAATTATAGTTACATTTCAAACCAAGTTGGGAGTAATTCTATATATTATTTCAAGTTGATAGCTCTGCACTTTGACACTTTTCAAACTCACCAGTCATATGAAGCGTCAAAATATTATATAAATCTTTGCCATTTTCGAATAATGCATCGCTTATAAAACTAACAACGCGTTAAAACTATTTAAACTCACTACAAAAGGGATGATAAAAAATAGCAATTTTTCACGTATGTATAACGCGATTATTACACTCGTCATAATCAATCGATTGCGCAAGAAATATATAAAATTGTGTCTTAAGACAAGCTTAGTTCAAAATATTATGCAAGTGCAAGTATTGCTGTTTTGCCCGTGAAGTTTTTTGGTCGAGTAGTTTCACTTTTTTAAAGATTTGACACAGGTAGATTTTTTTCAGTGAGTCTAGTCAAAATGTTATGTTCACGCGCATAAGTCACAAACTCAAGACGTATTAAAAACCAACTTACTCAAGTTATGTCCGTAAGACCTTGCTGCGTATCTTCCCTGAATGAATTGACCATTTGAATAATAGTGTTTTTCACGATTTTATACGATTTTGGTATTTACTATATTTTAACAATTAGCTAAAATTGATATCACAAAATGGTTGCTTACAATTTTAGGAATTTACATTCATGTGACTTCTGAGTTTCTGCCATTTCAAATTGAAAGGACCAGTTTCGGACATTTTGGTTTGTTTGCTTAGAATTATCAATTATCAAGAATTATCGGATGTATCTTTTTTTTTAAAAAAAGAATTAGTATTTTACTAGTTACCAATGATTACAATTCCAGAATAGGCAGTAAGTTGATAAATAGTAAAATGTTTAGCCCTTAAAAACAGATTACTTATAATTTTGCTCCAATGTATTCTATTCCCTTAACTACTATATTTTTTTAAAAATTAATATTATCTAAAGGGTGATTTTTTAAAAGCTATAGGAAAGTTTTTCAAAAAAAACACATACAATTCAAAAAAATACTTGAAATCTTTATTTGAATCGATAGTACGGTCCATATACTTTAATGTTTGAAGATTATTTCATGCAAATGTTGACCTTGACTGCACTTCAAACGGTCCATCCGCTTAGTCCAATACTCTGGCATACTCATTCCAATTTTTCGGCCGGTATCACACGAATAAATGCTTCAATGTTGTCTTCCAATGCGTCAATTGAAGCGGGCTTGTCTGTATAGACATGAGCTTTAACATAGCCCCACAAAAAATAGTCTAAAGGCGTTAAATCGCACGATCTAGGTGGCCAGTTGACCGATACCGAACGTGAAATAAAATGTTCACCGAACTCGCCTCTCAATAAGTCCATTGTTGCGCGTGCTGTGTGGCATGTGGCACCATCTTGTTGAAACCACATGTCATGCAAGTCAAGCTCTTGAATTTTGGGTAAAACCATTCACAGTTACGTTACGATACGCATCATCTTTGAAGAAGTACGGTCCAATGATGCCACCAGCCCATAAACCGCACCAAACTGTGACTTTGTGGATGCATTGGTAGCTCTTACAATGCTTCTGGCTGATATTCACTCCAATATCGACAATTCTGCTTATTTACGTACCCATTGAGTCAAAAATGATCTTCGTCGCTGAACACAATTTTTCGGTAAATAAGTGGATCTTCGGCCAACTTTCCAAGAGGCCATTCACCAAAAATTGTACGTTGCAGTAGGTCGTTCGGCTTCAATTCTTGCACCAGCTGTATTTTGAAAGTCATCACAACTAAATCCTTCCGCAAAATTTTCCACGTTGTTGAGTAACAGAGGCCCAATTGTTGCGAACGGCGACGAATCGATAATAATTGATGGTCATCATTAACACTGGCCGATTCAGCTGCGATATTTTCTTTAGTTCGCACTCTACGTAGGTAAGCGTGTTGGTGGTTTAATGTCCAACAATGTAAATGGTGCGAAATTTAGTTTCAATAGCCCGAATAGCCGCTTCAGTGGGGTCGATTAAACTGATCATAAAATGGAAAAAGTGCGAGATGAACTTTCTAAACAGAGCACGCATTTTGATAATAAAATTCAATAATTTGCAAGCGTTGTTCGTTTGTAAGATGATTCATAATTAAATTATAGACCAAACTAAAGATGATTGACAGTCAAACAAAACACGAAACGTTCGTCAAGTGTTTAGACCAGTGTTGCCAAAAAGATAATAGCTAAAAAATCACCCTTTAATATGGATTTTTGTATTTATTCTGGATGTATTTCCTATTGTCAAGACTAATAAAAGTTCAGAAATAAAAGAGACCGAGATTTAACCCACACTGATAACTTGCGATTCGTGTCCGTCTGTCGAAGTTTTCTAAAAGTTTTACAAAATATCAACAACGACATTCTATGAAACGTGGAGAAATATTAAAAATTTCAATTCGACAAATCGGACCGATTACAATCACTTTTTATCTGAAGTTAGTTAATACAATTTTATCAAAAAAAAATCCTAATCTTTAAAAGATCTTAAGTTCCCAAGAGAGAAAGTTTAGACGTTTCTACACCAAAGGAAACAACTAATCACAAATATTTCTCTTCTTTTTGAAAAAAATGTTTGTATGTTTCTTTAACTCTTCTCAAATGTTTTTAAAACGTTTCCTTTGGTCTAAGTAAGTGATGTTAAATAGAATCTAATGGATTCAAAAATTAACGGTGAGTAAAATGCCAATTTTTTGGTGTATCCTTCATTTTTCTACAGTTTGACTGTCAGTTTAGATTTACTTTCAGTTATTTTTATTATACTCAAAATGTGAGGCTTATTGTACATTAACAACATGTTTTTTGTAGGAACATTTACGAAAAAATCGATGAACTTAAAAATAATACCATCCGAAAAATAAATAGGTACATGACAGATAGATATATTTCACAGGTACAATCTCTGGTAGGTTTATATATGTAGGTAGGTTCCAATAGCTAGAACCTTTCTTCATTTTGTACAACAATATCATCTCGAAAGAACAAAGCTTTATGCTTGCTTGCTATGTTATTATATTAAAAAAGAACGAAGTCAAGAACACAAAATATGTCACAAGGACATTCTGTCAACAAACTCACCCATAGTAGTACATATACTCATATATATACATACATCACAATACATACCACCATAGGATAAGCATCAAGAGATACAATGTCCTTGTACGAGTATCTTTTCATGCAGGCAAGCTATCAACATAAACTTTATTTATCCGTTTATTCGTTCGGTAGATGATTCTATTCACGAAAAGTTGTTTTCTCTTTCCTTTGCTTTGTCTATTTTGTCCTATTTTTTTTTCTTATTTCTTCCAAATATTATTTGTGGGTGTGTTCTTAGCTCCTAGATATTTATACATACATATGTATGTATGTTTTTATTTTTATATTCGCACTTAAATGAAACTTGGGAAATTTTATCTAAAAAGAAAATTTTGTCATTTGGGATTCAACTTTTAAAAGTTCTAAAACATTTACTATACTCGTATATGTTTAGAATTAGAACGATAAAAGGTCCTGTGCCATTTAAAGTGCTTCACGTCATGTACGAGTATTCCTTTGGCTATATACATATAGTGAGGCCAACATAATGCATTTTATATGCCAATGTACATTGTCCTTTCTTCGTTTATCTAAATGTCCAATCGATAGAAGATGTGATGTGCTGCACTATTCACATTACATTGAACAGAATAACAGTATGCAATGCATTTAAGGATACCATTGTTGTGTGGGGAGACAAAATAAAAGAATTTCTATGCGAGCATAAGATGTTCTTATTCTTCTTGTATGGACGCTGGACCACTATGTATGTATGTATATACAGATGAGGAATTTGAAAATTAAAAGAGCCACAGTGTTGAAAATTTCTAAAAGAAAACTTAAAAAAACAGAAAAACTAAAAATCTCTTCATCACTTAAGGACTATATGGAAGGATATTGAAACAATTTTCATTTATTTTTACCTCTTCTTCCATTTTTATGTTTTTTCTTCTTCTAATTACATATATGTAGTTATTGTGAATATGTAACCACCTACAAATACGAGTATAAGACATTTTGTCTTCAAGTGAATTCTTTAAACACATATGTACGAGTATGTTTAAGAAGGTTTTGAAAATAGAAATAAGGAGCTTTATAGGTGGGTACTCTTGACCTTATGGCGTTGTATATTTTTGGATCACTTTTGATGCCAACAATGGTGGCTGTATCTATTTTAAGTTTTCCAGCTAATTTTAAAGAAATCTTCTAAGTGCTTAGATGGTGTGAAGGGCATAGAAGTGCATTTATTTTAATGGATGATAGAACGAGATACAAATATATAAAGTCTTCTATTGCATTCCATTAGAATTAATTCTTTAGATTGCAGGACTCAGATAGGGAATACTTACATAAAGTAATATCTTGTAAGGTATTTTAATTTTGGCAGATGTCTTTTATAAAGAAATATTTCATCTTATAGTTCTGATGGATTTGTAGCTTTCTTAGAAGAAAATAGGTAACACAATAATATTATTGGATTGCTCTTCAAAATATTCTCCAAGATAATTAATAGATAGATAGATAATTGATTTTTATTGCTTTAAAGATTAACAGTCTTATTTAATAGAATTCGCTAAACAGATGAATAGTTATACAGTGCATAAGGATTTATGTAGGCTCTATGTAACGTTGCAAAAATTCCCATTTATAAAAAATTCTGCTATAAATTTTAGTTATACAATGCTTGTATCAAAAAAAGTACCAAAATGGAGCAATCTATTCCATTTATCTGTCTATCAAATCAGTTGTTTGTCATAACAAATAAAATATAAAAAAATAATTTCAATTATTTTTATGATATTCTCTTTCGAAAATCTATATTTTTTTTAAATTCTTCGTTTCTTAGGCTCATTGGGTTGAATCTTTTTTTATAAACTTTCCGCCTTCTTGGAGTCGGTAAAACGCGTTTAATCATTAATAAACGAGCTAAACTGGAGAGGCATTATTTTTTTTATTTTAATTTCAAAAATGGAGAGAAATCAAAATGACATTTACGAAATACGAAATACGAGATTACATAACTTTATGTAGGCTCTATACAGCGTTTTTAAATAAGACTGTAATTTTACAATTATTACATAAATATTTTTTCACAAAAATCATAAGAGTATGGCATTTGCCGTCTGTCAGATTGACAACTTAAATAAATTAAATTTCTGTAATTAACAACAAAAGAAAAAAAATTAAAAAGGCCAATTTAAAAACAGAGAAACAAAAAACAAATTACTAGCAAATTTGATAGTGTCAGAAGTCTTCATTCATAATTCTGGATCTATATCGTAACGCAACTTTGCAATAGTTATACAGCTTGGAGACATCCATCTTATTCAGCATACTAAGAACTTGTTCCTCTGATAAAAAGTCACTTCCAAGAATATTTCTTCTGGTTTCCCTTAAAGTGGACACGTTCCGACGAAATGTATGACGTTCTCTCTTTCTGCTTAATTTCAAATAGTACACTCCAGTAATAAATCGGGTCTGTGCGGTATGAAGTTCAGGTAGCAATGACGTTTACATTATTTGCATCATGGAAGTGGTTCCTTTCTGCGAGATTATGGTTAAGCCTATAGGTACTGTAAGTTGTTCGGAACAAGAACCCAACTGCTTCAGCTGCATACTCGTATTCTGCTTTACACTTCTCATCTACCGCTGCTATAATCTTGTACATAAAGGCTTTACTGTGCGGTACATCTTCCGCATTTAAATTGCATCCTTCTGCAAGAATCGACCACTCACTGTACTTCTACAGCTTTTATTATTAGTTTTCTAACAAGTCGATATTCGTTCATACTGAAAACGTGCAGGAGATAATCCGCTTGCATCTTTATGAATAGAGGTGATAGTCCATATTCCAGCATAATCACGTAATTTGGCGTATTTTTTGGTAGACGAAATATTCTCTTCACATAATGTGTTAAGAGTTTCTCCACCGTGTGAAACTTTTTGCATCCCCATACTTGCGAGCCATACAAATACCTTATACATATTTACTGCTGTGAGCTATGTTTTCGTTGAAAAACATCTTTTCCATGAAATATTAATTGCAGTAAAGCCTTAAAAGCCTTTTGGAGTCTCTCGCTTAAATGTTTCTCCAAACTTAAGTTTCTTGGAAAAAATACTCCTAAATATTTGTATTCGTTAACACATTCTATATCTTCTCCGTTGAAATTCCACTTTTCATTCGATGCATTTCGTACACCACCCTTCTTAAATATCATCACCTTAGATTTTTGAGTATTGACTGTAAGGTTCCATAGGCAGCAGTAGTGGTATACTCTATTTATCATAAGTTGTAATGTTTCTGTCTTAATACGAAATCCTGCTAAATCAGTTCTTCATAGTTCTTCCTTTTGGTTTTACATATGTAGCTCCTTATATTGAGAGTAGTTTCTTCGAAACAATTCCGAAAATTTCTCAACCATGCCAAGGATTTCTTACGAGCTCTTTGACATTCTTCATCCAACCAAGGCTCCTTTCTAAATTTGCTCCTTTTTCCACTGCCCTGTTGTTGAGGGTAAAATTTGCTTTAACATAGAGAAATCTACATTTTGGTGTGATTGAAGTTTCGAATTAAGTTGTTGTGTATATGCCTGGATTTTTGAAATATTCCATTTGAGTCTAGAAAGTAATCGCGTGTTACAGGTTTCTTCATTTGGTTATTGTATAAGCCATTGGAAGGTTACAACCACTGGAAAATGATTTGGGTACGGGATTTCTTTGATCTTAAAATCTTTCACAAAAGGCTCCCAATCTTTACCTAAAATTGCATAATCTTCTATCACTAATGCTCCTTGTCCCCCACAAAATGTATGATTTCCTTAACACAATCACTCATTTTAAAATGAAACCAGTTCGAGTGATTGTGTTAAGGAAATCATACATTTTGTGGGGGACAAGGAGCATTAGTGATAGAAGATTATGCAATTTTAGGTGAAGATTGGGAGCCTTTTGTGAAAGATTTTAAGATCAAAGAAATCCTATACCCAGATCATTTTCCAGTGGTTGTTACCTTCCAATGGCTTATACAATAACCAAATGAAGAATCAATTTGAACAAAATGAATCGCAATTATTGCAGTTTAAATAGGAAGGTAGTATCCAAAGCCGTTTAGTATTTATTTCCAAATATATAAACGATATCTTGTTGTGAATCCGAAACTCGCATTTAACTCGCTTTATTTTGAACCCAAAATAACACCCTCCGCTTGCTCTACCTCGGTGCTAGTTCTTACAGCCGGGATCCATTTAAACTTAAAGTCTATCAATTAATTTTCAATATTTGCATAATTGTTTTCTGTTACAAAAGTTTCGTATAAAAAGATAGTCAATACATTTTAGAAATGTTTTTCAACTCGCGGTGAGAGACTTCTAAAATTTAATTTTTAAAGAACGAAAAAACGTTGCATCTAGGTACCCTACCAAATTTGTACTGTAATGCCGAGTTTAAAGTCTTCAAAACTTATATTGTTTCATAGGATTTGTTAGGGTTTGCGTTTAAATAATGGTAAGGTGTTCGAAGTCTTGTGTTTTTTGTCGCAAGTCTCTTAAAAACTCCGGCAGGAAAATTTTTGTATTCAAGTTCGAATAAACCGTTTTTATTTTCCTTTTTTAAACACCCAAATGACTGCTGCTGTATAGTTTTAGACACATTAGCAAATTTCCATATTTCAAGACCTGTGACTATCCAGCAACTCAAAACCTCTTACATTTTTGCCCAAAAATAGTTTTTTAGAGAATATTTATTGTCTCTAGAGATGCCATCCGTTTTAGCTTTTCTCTAGATCATAAGTTCTTATACTTTTTTAAATATTGGTTTTTAACCTACCTTTCAAATCCAAAATGCATACATTCAATAAAAAATGGGATTAGGCACGATCGAACTCAAAATCCACCAAAAAATTGGCCTTGTGATAATACAAATAAATTTACTCTTGGACCAAGATTAAGCAAACAAGTCATAACTTTGTTTCGTGTGAATACGAAAAAGATAAGGCTAAATAGCTTTAGCTACAAATTCTAGTTTAAGTTTAATATTTGTAGCTTTTGTTTAATTATTCACATGTGTTCGCTGTGTCTTTTTCGTTACTTGAGTAGTGCTTGAGTTTTAATCTAGCTTAACCGATGATTGATGTATAAGTCCAAGTAAGTCCTTGTTATACCCTCCATTAACTAGAGCCTATCGGATGCACTGTAAACCTTAAAATTTGGTACGGATACAGAGCATTTTCTTGTCATTCTCTTGAGGTTGCATTTGACCTTTCTAAGACTGGTTTTGATAATTTAAAATTTTCTCAATATTGGCTAAAACTACATATTTCTATTCTATTTCTGTCCTCGTCGAAGTACAAAGTTTTATTCATTGAGCTTTTATTGCTGTTTTCTGACTTGGCTTGGTTTTTATTTTGCCAAATTGTGAATCACAAAGCGACAAGTGACAAGAGTGGAAACCATACATGTTGCAACACTCATATTTATATTGCATACATGAATACCTCTGCTTTATTATAGACCTTAACATCTCTATAACAGCAAGCTCTTAACAGATTTTAACATAGAATTTTTCCTTTACATCTGTTTGAAGATCTGTAAGGCGTTTGAAGCTAAGGTGTAATATATTATATCCAGAACCTTAAAGAATGATATCATTTTCCAGCAAATTTTATAGTTCATTAATGAATATGTTGTTGATCTTTTTTTAAGACCCGCTAGTCATGAACTAAGCTTGATCACTGAAATTCAATACTTGTAAATTCTTCAGCTGCATTGCATATTGTTTGTAAATTAAGGCTGAAGAAACTCTTCTGGTTGATGTAGGGATGAGGAAATATCAAAGGTTTGGAAATAGCATATGGTTACAATCGATTGCTCTAAAAGCTCCTAAAATCGTGTTTTTTCTGCTCTATCTGCTTCGATTTTCCTACGACTCTACGGAAATCTTATATGAATATAGATGAGTTTTTTCCATAATTTTAATTTTACAAACTGTAGATTGTTCAAGTCCAACATCTAGTCCTATACACTGAATTAAAATCCATGTTACAAAATATCTGCATCCTCTGCTCAAAAATCCGTACGCTCTATTGATTCCTCAAATAATGAGCAAGTCACTGCACATTTTCTTTTTAGAATCGAAATAAACTATGAAAGTCAATTTTTAAGCTAGAAGGACCTAAGCTCATAGCTTATCCTTATTTTTAACATGACCTCTCATTATGGTAATAAGTCCATAATGGCAAAGTTGTCTTGTTTGTCGCTTAACCGCTTAACACAAATAATAAACATCAATACTTTGACCGAAATTTCTATAAGACTCTCAACAAACATCGGAAATAGATTAAGTAAACTACCTCTCCAAAACATTAATTCTTTATTGTCCAATTGTCGTTATGAGATCTTTCATTCCTGAAAATACTTAAAAACTACTCGTACATTAATTAGTTTTTTAATTAAAAAATTACAGAAGGGTAAAATCTTTCGTATTCTTAGAAGTCACTATAGTATAGTTATAGTTAATATAATAACAAATCAATATAAATGAAGACTAGAATAATTCAAAGAGCAAAGCAAAACTTTTAAGTTCCTTTACCTTCGTCCAAAATATAGAAGCTCATCCTTTATATAGCAATATTGCAATCAACAATTTACTTACATTATTTTTAGAATTAATTTTCCTTGATTTATCAAGTTAGCCAGTTGAGTGATTTGCTTTGAGTGAACTATTTAAATGTTAATCGGATTTATTTGAAGCTAAAGTACATAGCCCAACAATTAAATCACCAGCCTTTCCTCTGCCATGCCCTGCCCTGCCCTGCCCTTATCCATCAATGAGTTTCAATTACGAACTTTTATAAGCTTTGCAAAACTAATTAACAAGACTCTCAATACGAATTAATTTTACTACAACCTCCACGCTACACCCACACCCACACCGCCGCCGTCGTCGTCACCTGCCCACTCTCCAATAAAGTTACCATTTAGGACCTTTATACCCATTCTAACGACACGGCCCGTTCCGTTCCCGCCAACCCCACTATTCTCTCTATCCATAACTCTTACTCATCTCATCACCTGCTTCAAGGTAGAAACATTAAAAATTCAGATTCCTCATTCAAAACCTCAACATTTTGAGTGCGCACATTCATTTTGGTTGTTTTTTCTCTATCTGTCTCTCTGTATTGCCATTGCTCTGTCTCTGTCTGTTTTTTAAATTGTGAATATTCTACGAAAGTATCTAGTATCTTTCATTCGGCACTAAAAAGTTAAAAGAGGGAAGACAAAATAAAAAGCAATATGAAATGCTGCCATCACAAATTTAAGGAGACTACTTCCATTAAGAGCTGTTAGCCGTTGGCTTATGTTGTTTGTGCTATGCTTGGCTAGGTTATAGCTTATATACAGTTATAGGTATACAGCTTCTGATGCTGATGCTGATGCTTATACTGATGCTGATGCCACAGTTGTTGCAAGTTGCAAGGATATATTTTTAGTTCAGCCTCTTCAGGTGTATTCATGTATGTACTGTACATATATGTATATAAGCAGAGGTGTAAATACATACATATATATATAAATGTACCTAAGAGCAAGGATATACTCGTATACATATGTGTGTACTGATGTGACCTGCATTCGCAATTAGGTCCTGAACACAAATACGATAACAAAAGGATAATAACTTCAAACCGAAGAAAAGAAAGAAAACTACAATGATGAGGATGATGATGATGAGGAGCAGAGAGAGAACAGCTTGAAGGTAACAAGAATCTTTGAAAGCACTTAAGTCGACCGTTTTTCCTCCAATTTCTTTTTTTTTTATTGTTTTTCATTTGTTGTTCGACAAGAACGTGATTTTAAAAATAAAAATTAAAAAAAAAAAGCATATTTTTTTCTGAGTTTCGGTTATTACTGCAAGGACATTTACCATAAAGTCCTTAAACTCATTCATGCAAGCTAACACAATTATATAAAATTAACGCGGCGTTTTTTTGCCTTTTTTTTTACAGATGTATGCAATTACACGACAAGCCAATCTGATATCACGCCTTGGGGAGTTGGAATGTTTGATCCTTTTAGTCTCCTGCATATGTCATGATCTCGATCATCCTGGCTATAATAATATTTATCAAATAAACGCACGCACAGAGCTGGCTCTCAGGTAATGTTTTTTTTTTGAGTCCAATGCAAACATTAAATCGAGTTTAATTTTATTATTATTCAATGTTTTATATTTTTAATTTTATTTTTAAGGTATAACGACATTTCACCTTTGGAAAACCATCATTGTTCAATCGCCTTCCGTTTGCTGGAACATCCGGAATGCAATATATTCAAGCACTTCAGTAGAGAAACATTTAAGTAAGTTACTTTTATTACTTTGTTTACTCTTAAGTTAAGTTAAAAATGCCATCACAGATGTAAATTTAAAAAGGGGCTGGGATGCGACCCACACTGATAACTTCCCATCCCGTCTGTCGATTTGTCTTGCTTAAAAGGTTTGCAGGCTTACGTGTTCTGTTAAAAAAGTTGTCAGTTGAATTATTCTAAAAATTTTAAAAATTACCAACAATTTTTTGCATTTGATGAAATAGTTTGATTTCAATTTTTTTTTAAACAAGATTTTTAGTCGAAAAACAATTTTTATCATTTTTAGTAGCATTTCTTAAAAGTTTTTATTTCTTATATAAACAAATACAAATTGGATGAATGAAACTAATTTAAAGTCAATATCTTCTATTGTTCAAGAGATATCGAGAACTGAACAACAATTTTTACCAATTTTGCGTATACTATTTTTTTTTGGATTTTAATTTTTTATGAAAAAACTGACTGTTGGATTTTTATAAAAAATTTACTAAATGTCCAAAACAATATTTTCTTTGAGATAAAATTAGTCTGTAGCCACTATTTTTAATTTTTGAAAAGATATTTCAATCAAAAGTAAATTTTTACTTACTTTATTTTTTGTACAAAAAACTGTCAATTCAATTTTTCTCAAAATTTTACCGAATATTGAAAACAACATTTCTTATAAGACAAAATTAGTTTGAAGCCATAATCTGAAATGTTTGAAAAGATATTTGAGCCGAAAATCAAGTTTTACCAACTTTTTTTCTTTTTTTTTAGCTTTTTATTTTTTTCTAAAAAAAACTGTCAATTCGATTTTTCTCAGAATTTTACCAGATGGTTCTTAATTGCACAAAATTATTTTGGAGATATAATCATTTTTTTTTTTCGTAAAATATTCGAGGTGAGATATATTTTTTTTTAGTTTTTTTTGATTTATAAAAAAACCGTTAGTTGGAATTTTTTCCAAAAATATACTAGTTTGATATCATTTCATAATCTATAATATTAAATTTAATTCAACTCGGTAGTGTTATTGGTTCGTGAGATATTTAGAGTAAACCAACATTTTCACCTTTTTTTAAAATTTTTATGGTAAAAAACCACCCACGCAATTTTTTTGAGAGTCTTTCTGCATTATTGTCTGTACAACAACATTTGTTTGAAGTCGATATCTCTACTGGTTCTTGAGCTACGCGGACGATGAAAAAAACGTCGCGAACATACGGACGTACGAACGTACGTACACACGCACGCACAGACATCTCTCTAAAAATCTTTTATTTCGACTCCTTGAAACGTCGAGAAATGTCAAAATTTTCAATTCAACTCAACATTTTCATCACGAACAAGCAACGTCTGCAAATCATAAAATATTTCTAGTGGTGACAGCAACTTTAAGAGCGTTTTATAAAGTGAAGAAACTCATTTTTGGCTCAATGAGTTCGTCAATAAGCAAAACATGCGTTATTTTTGTTCCGTATGTACGCCGCCGCCGGCGGCGTCGACGGTATTGAGCCATATTTATTTAACCCGTTAGCGGCATCACACCATGATTTGATTACCGATATTTTTGACCCGAATTGGAAGATATGTACTCGGACGACACCAGGTTTCAACAGTATAGTATCACAAGCTACAGCACACCTTACAATCGATTATGTGAAGAGTATAAGTTTATTAAGCTTGATGTTATCTTGAGAATTGGTAATGTGATTTAACGATCACTAGGCCGACGGTTTTGGAAGAGCTCACCGATTCATCGGAAATTTGATCCGAAGAATCGATCGCTGCAAACGTGTCTGCTGTGGCCATGTGAACAAAGTCGAATGCCATTAATATTTGTTGATGATGATTTTAATACATCTCAAATTGTTTGCGATTTATTTAAAAAAAAATTGTCAAGTCCTTATCGAAAAACGCTTGTTTGGTAGGCAGTCCATTTACTGCCACAATTGGACCGATCTCAGGTAGGTAGGTAGAAATGGCGATCTCAAGGCAACCTAGCCTGAGATCCAATTAGCGCTGTAGTGCGCCGTTTTGATACCAAATCTCGTTTGACCTGTGATAGAAAGGAAAAGATTTATAGAGAAGCTTCATAGCGACTATGTTAGAGCCACTTTGTCGCATTGAGAAAAAAGATTAGGTCTTTAATATTTGTCTCAGGTAGCTCATCCAGTTCGTGAAAGAATGCTTTCCCAAAGGATGACACCGAGGTTAATGTTCAGGCTCGCAAGCCCATCGCGACATTGCTGGACCAATTTAGATGAGGATGTAGCCGAGTTAATGGCTTTGATAGCTGCCTGACTGTCTGTGAAGATAGCCGCATTTCGGTTTTGGTTTGGGCTTTGTTTAAGTATCTTACATGCCTCCCTAATTGCCAGCAGTTCAGCCTGAAAAACGCTTGCAAAGTCAGGAAGCCTAAAGGATTTAGTTACATTTAGGGACTCAGAAAAGATCCCAGAACCAACTCCGCACTCCATCTTTGAGCCGTCAGTAAGGATGGTTGTATCGAAACCTATCGACACGATGCCATCGTCCCAATCTTCTCTGGATGGGAAAATGACCTTAAAACCCTTACTAAGGCTCAAAGTAGGAGTGCAGTAGCCAGTGTCAACCGAGATAATATCTGAGGGAATCAATTTCGTTGTGTTGCTGTGACCATAAGGTTTTGACAACCAACTGTTTGATTCCTTCAGCCTAATAGCGATCTCACTTTTAAATAAGTTAGAACCGATATTACCTCTAATAAAGGATAATTTTTTAAAAGCTATAGGAAAGTTTTTCAACAAAAAAAAAACATACATAGGTACAATTCAGAAAAATGCATGAAATCTTTATTTGAATCGATAGTACGGTCCATATAATTTAATGTTTGAAGATTATTTCATGCAAATATTGACCTTGACTGTGCCTCAAATGGTCCATCCGCTTAGTCCAATTTTGTCATACTCTTTCCAACATTTCGGCCGGTATCTCACGAATAAATGCTTCAATGTTGTCTTCCAATGCGTCAATTGAAGCGGGCATGTCTGTATAGACATGAGCTTTAACATAGCCCCACAAAAAATAGTCTAAAGGCGTTAAATCCCACGATCTAGGCGGCCAATTGACCGGTCCCGAACGTGAAATAAAATGTTCACCGAACTCGCCTCTCAATAAGTGCATTGTTGCGCGTGCTGTGTGGCATGTGGCACCGTTTTGTTGAAACCACATGCCATGCAAGTCAAGCTCTTCCATTTTGGGCAAAACAAAATTGGATATCATCTCACGGTAGCGGTCACCATTCACAGTAACGTTAAGATTCGCATCATCTTTGAAGAAGTACGGTCCAATGATGCCACCAGCCCATAAACCGCACCAAACTGTGACTTTTTTTGGATATTCACTCCAAAATCGACAATTCTGCTTATTTACGTACCCATTGGGACAAAAATGAGCTTCGTCGCTGAAGACTTTTTTTCGGTAAAAAAGTGGATCTTCAATCTTTCAATTCTTGCACCAGCTGTATTTTGAAAGGCATCACACCTAAATCCTTCCGCAAAATTTTCCACGTTGTTGATTAACAGAGGCCCAATTGCTGCGAACGGCGACGAATCGATAATTGATGGTCATCATTAACACTGGCCGATACAGTTGCGATATTTAAGCGTGTTGGTGGTTTAATGTCCAACAATGTAAACTTCGTGCGATAATTAGTCACAATAGCCCGAATAGCCGCTTCATTGGGTCGATTAAATTGACCATAAAATGGAAGAAGCGCGCGATGAACTTTCTTAACAGAGCACGCATTTTGATAATAAAATTCAATAATTTGCAAGCGTTGTTCGTTTGTAAAACGATTCATAATTAAATTATAGACCAAACTGAAGATGTTTGACATTGAAGTAAAACACGAAACGTGCGTCAGCTTTTTAAACCAGTTTTGCTAAAAAGATATTAGCCAAAAAGTCAACCTATACAAAATAGTGGTTTTTCAGAAACCACTCTTGAATTTTTCGAGCCACAATTGAAACAATTCTGCTTATTAACATAGCATTCGAGGTTAAAATGGGACTCATCATTAACGATGAAAATCCGGATCTTTTTCATACATTTCAAGTATCTAATCAGCGAAATTCCACCGCTTCTATTGCTCGACCGTCTTGAGTTTTTGTTATAAATAGCTTTAAAAACCTTAAAACCTAAGTCTTTATGAAATATAATGTTCACCATTTTAACAATTTCAATGAGTTGTTTATAGTAGGTATACTCTGTTGCATTTTTAGTAACGGCGTAGTTTTTAATTGTTAAATATCAATAGAAGACAGCTTCAAAAATGAAAGCTGCCCAAATAGCAGACTCTTCAAAGTGAAACATATTATAGGAAAAACATTATTATTTAAATCACATTTCTTTTTATTCAACCCTTATAGAAAAATATTAAAAAACGTCTTTATTATTAGATTTTCTTTAAACATTCTTAGTCATTGTTTAATTAGCTGAAGATGTCTTTAATTATTATGAAAGCAATGCAACAGACAATCTTATTAAATTAATTATATTTTGCAAATACTTGAAACAGTTATTATTTTCCGATTTTAAATAGTTATACAAATATTTGTTTTAACTAAGTTAAACGCACTTTAGAATAGTTTTATAAGTAAGACCGTCAATATTTTATTTTATCTTTGAATCAAGTTCTGTAAAAGATTTATTTTCTATTTCACGGAATATAAATAAAAAACTCACCTAAAGGCAAACTTTATCCGAGCACTTGACCTTTCGAAATATCTTAGGTCTTATTTTCCATTACAAAAGTAAAATCTTCTATTCGCCAAAACACTTATTCCCAAAATAGGTACGTTAAAGCTATATTACAAACGTCTATAGATACCTACTGTCTCAATTAAAAATAACTTCTCCTACTAAAGCAATTAGCCACAAGTTAAAGAAAACCTTACACCTCCGCAAATACAATAATTAAGAATTGTTTGGTTCAATAAATCCTTGTGACAAACAAAAGAGGACAATAATATAAGGTTAGAATTTTTCTATTGATACAAATAAATCTAAGGAACAGTATGAGAACGTGTTCAGTGAAATGAATCGAAATAATTGTCCTAGACACGTTTACAAAAAGCATTAATCTTAATTTAGCATTGGACCATAAACAAAAGAAGTTAACTATCTATACTTCTGA
The DNA here is from genome assembly GCA_920104205.1 of Eupeodes latifasciatus. Lineage (NCBI taxonomy): Eukaryota > Metazoa > Arthropoda > Insecta > Diptera > Syrphidae > Eupeodes > Eupeodes latifasciatus. The sequence goes on along the minus strand of OV049924.1, from coordinate 101,306,217 downwards.
CAAATTATTTATTTAACTTCAAAAGTATGGTGAAATGTGTCCTCAAACTTTAAATCGAAATTTCAATCTGAATGGTTACAGAAATTTGTTTGAAACTTGTGTCATCATTTTTGTTCCCTTTAAATATAGTTTTGGATTTTTATACCATTTTTAACTTCCCATAGGAAGTTATTGTAATGGGTCCGATTTGACAAATTGAAAATTTTGACATTTCTCGACGTTTCAAGGTCCCTAGAGTCGAAATAAAAGATTTTTAGAAAGATGTCTGTGCGTGCGTGTGTACGTACGTCCGTACGTCTGTACGTCCGTACGTCCGTACGTCCGTACGTCCGTACGTTCGCGACGTTTTTTTCGTCGTCCATAGCTCAAGAACCAGAAGAGATATCGACTTCAAATAAATTTTGTTATACAGATAATAAGGCAGAAAGATGCAGAAAGGGCTCTCAAGAAAATTGCGTGGGTGGTTTTTTTACCATAGCAGTTTAAAAAAAAGGTGAAAATTTTGGTTAACCCTAAATATCTCATGAACCAATGACGCTAGAGACTTGAATTAAATTTTGTATTATATATTGTAACGTGATACAAAACAATTATATTTTTGGAAAAAAATTCAATTAACGGTTTTTTTTATAAATCAAAAAAACTGAAAAAAAAAATTTGTCACTTCGAAAATTTTACGACTAAAACATGATTTCATCTTCAAAACAATTTTGTGCAACGAGGAATAATGTTTTTGACATCTGATAAAATTTTGAGAAAAATCGAATTGACAGTTTTTTTACAAAAAATAATAACCTAAAAAAAAAATAAAAAAAAAGTTGGTAAAAATTGAGTTTTGACTCAAATATCTTTTCAAAACTTTGAGATATTGGCTTTAAACTACTTTTATCTTTCAAAAAATATTGGTTTCAACATTCAGTAAAATTTTGAAAAAAATAGAATTGACAGTTTTTTTACAAAAAATTAAAAACCGAAAAAAAAATTAACAAAAGTTGGTAAAAATTGATTTTCGACTTAAATATCTTTTCAAAAATTTGAGATTATGGCTTCTAACTAATTTTAACTTATAAGAAATATTGTTTTCAACAGTAGGAAAAATTTTGAGAAAAATCGAATTGACAGTTTTTTTACAAAAAATAATAACCTACAAAAAAAATAAAAAAAAAGTTGGTAAAAATTGAGTTTTGACTCAAATATCTTTTCAAGACTTTGAAATATTGGCTTTAAACTACTTTTATCTTTCAAAAAATGTTGTTTTCAACATTCAGTAAAATTTTGAAAAAAATAGAATTGACAGTTTTTTTACAAAAAATTAAAAACCGAAAAAAAAATTTAACAAAAGTTGGTAAAAATTGATTTTCGACTTAAATATCTTTTCAAAAATTTGAGATTATGGCTTCTAACTAATTTTAACTTATAAGAAATATTGTTTTCAACATTAGGACAAATTTTGAGAAAAATCGAATTGACAGTTTTTTTACAAAAAATAAAAACCTAAACAAAAAAATTAATAAAAGTTGGTAAAAATTGATTTTCGGCTCAAATAGCTTTTCAAAAATTACAAATATTGGCTTCAAACTTATTTTATTTCACAGAAAATATTGTTTTTTATATTCAATAATTTTTTTATAAAAATCCAACAGTCCGTTTTTTCATAAAAAAAATAAAATCTACAAAAAATAGAACGCAAATTTGGTAAGAATTGATACATTTAGACAAACTTTTAACCTTTCTATACTCGCGCATTGGTCTCTCAGACCGACAAATAATTAATTCTTTGTTTACTTGAAAAATAACATTCGGGCATCTTTGAAGTTCTCAGTAGCTTCCTATATAAGTATTCTCTTTCGATTAGCTTAGCGTATTGTGTTTTTTACGAGTTTTCGGTCTGTCAGACCCACGCAAGTACAAGTGTTACAATTTTTGGGTAAGGATTTTTTTTATTTTAGGACATTGGTGGGTGAAAAATATTGTTTAACTTTAGGGATGTTTATATTTTACATATATATATGGACATATACATATGGACACAAAAACAAGTCGCAGAAAGTTTATTGAAATACTGTCATATGATCTAATAATGCCTCATCTAAAAAACGGGTATTCATTTTGAGTCTGCCACAAACATTGAGACTGAGGATTTTAGAAGTGTGCAAACTTGATCAAACTGAACCAGGATCATCTAGAAACAATCAAACAGGGCACTGTTCATTTTGCTCTTCAAAAAAAAAACCGAAAAACAAAATACAACTACATGAAATACAAGAAGTATTTTTTTCTCGAGCATGCATTTATGGTGTTTTGGTATTGCTACGCCTTACAAAATTATAAAGACTGAATCTTTTTTTATACTTTTTTATAATTGATGTTATTTGTTTTAATGAATTATTAAGTTTTTGTTTGTTTTTATTGAAAAAAAATATTTATTTTTATTTTTTAAGCTAAGGTCCTAAAAAAACTAAATTTTTTGAGAGGCCTGTTTAAAATGAAATTGCTACCAAATAAAGTATAAAATTCTTATGTTTTTCTATTTGTTTTATTTAACTTTATTACTTTCTTTAAAATAAACCACAAAACTACTTGGAAAATACATATTCATGAAAGTAGAGACGAGATAAAATCTCGGTCTGAGAGACCGTGCGCGAGTATATGTGTCTTGTCAAAATGCGCGAGTACAGGAAGGTTAAGCAAGACAAATCGATAGACGGGATGGGAAGTTATCAGTGTGGGTCGCATCCCAGCCTCTTTTTGTTTCGATCATTTTCAAAAATCTGCATTAGTGTTTGAATAGTTAAGATTGGACTTCTAACCAATCCTTATTATGCCAATTAAGAAAATCAAGACTTGAATCTTTCATGAAATAATATGTAACTTCAAAATACTATTTCTAAGTTGCTTTGAATTTATTTTGTTCCCATTTGTTTCACAACTCTTTCTTTCTATAGGTATTCATACAATTCTAATACTGGTAACTATGTATTACGTTTCATTCATGTACTCCTATACATTTTAAAAACTTAGCCATTTAAAGTCCTAAATCAGTCATTCGTTTTATTTTAATTAAGTTTAATAAAGTTTCATTAAAATCAACACATTTCTAAATTCATATGGCCAAGGAAAATAACTTACACTCTGAAAATATTCAAAGAGCGTAAGTCATTTCGTATGCTTTTAAATTAAAGAGGAATTAAGTCTCGAAACTTTTGTTCGTATAAACAAAAAGTCAGCAGACATGGATTTAGTATTGAATTATATTAAATATTGACTTCAAGCTTAACTTTTTTTTAAAACTTAATTTATGATATTTCGGATTGATTGTGATCGATTGGTGTTTTTTTTATCTTACCAGGGTGAAAGGAAAACGGTACTAATGCAGCATTAAGTTTTTGAGGATGGAGATTAGTCTTTGGAAACTAATTTTTTGTCTTAGAAATTTCAATATTAATGCAAAATCCAATGAAAAACTTTTCAACAAGAATAAAAATTCAGTTTCTTTCTACGGTTTCATTTGTAAAATGTGTTTTTTTTTAGACGTGTGGTTTACGAGAAGAAATATAACGCATATTTTATATTATGGCCAAAAATTTAGCTTTTTTATAAACATAGGGGTTTGCCATTATGTTCTGAAAATAGCTTTGAGCAAGCCATCCGCCGAGGGTGGCTCGAATAAATTCCTGCCGAAAGCCAAATTTTGGGACCGTATGTCAAAAAGAACGCTCCGATTATTCTCCAACAAGGTGTCAACTGTTTCGGGTTTATCTGCGTTAGAAACGACTTCATGTAACACCCCAACAAAAATTCTAGCGTTGTTAAATGGCATGGTCTTGGAGACCACGTCACAGGCCCATGACTCGAGATATTACGCTCACCAAAAGTTTCCTTCAATTAATTTATTGTTTCATTGGCTGTATGGCATGTGGGCCGTCTTTTTTGAACTAATGGTCGTTCACATCAACATCTTCTAATGAAGGCAAAAACAATTCAATAATCATGACTGTCCCATTGTGGCCGGCTTATTTCTTGAAGAAATATGGACCTATGGCTCATTCTGCCCATAGAGCACACCAAGCAGTGACTTTTTGAGAATGAAACTGCATCTTAAAAATGGGTTGTGGATTATGTTCACTCTAACTACAACAATTTTATTATTAACACATCCGTTTGTTCGGCCCATGGCGTGGTGGTTAGTGTGTAGGGCTGTGACGCCAGAGGTCTTGGGTTCAATGCTGGCACAGGCATTAATTAAAAAAAAAAGTTTTCACGGGTACTGCCTCTTGCGGGGAATTGACAAATCCTCCAAGAGTAATTCTTGTCATGAAAAGTGATTTCTCAAATTAGCCGTTCGGATTCATCTTAAAACTGTAGGTCCCCTCCATCCCTGACAACTTTACTCGCTCACAGGAATATTTGAGAGTTGTAAGTCACTAGGCCCTAGTTCTCAATGGACTGTTGCACCACCTAATTTATTTTTATTTTTATGTTTGTTCGGCTTCAATTTTTGCACGAGTTGGATTTCGTAGGCCCGTTAACCAAAATCCTTCTACAATATCTTCCATAGAGTATATGGACACAGCTTCAATTTTTGCAAGTGATAGTGGACGGACTCCTTCGGGTCTTCTTCTATACTCTGCTCCACAGCAGCAATATCGTCTTCGGTGCGCGTCTCTGATGCTATGAGCACTATGCACTAAAGCGGTGCGAAACCGATCCATGGTTGCAAGCAATTACGTCGACTGAATATTGGACGAAAAGCGCGATACCGAACCATTGTTTTGGTAATAAATGTGAACGATTTGCATACGATGCTAAAAAGTTAGAATATTCATTATGAAATGGTATAAATCAAGTGACAGCTGTCAAAATAACCAACTCGAAAAAAGTTTTGTCATACTGAAAACCTTAATTTTAACATTTTTAAATTTATTCATTAGAAGTTTCCCTAAATGGAAGTAGTCACTAGAGGAAACCCTTTTTTAGGATTCAAAAGTATATTCTAAGCTCACTATGTCGCTTGTGGTAGAACCAGTGGACGGTTTTCATTTAATTTTAATTTTGTTAATTAACAAATCTTAATGCCTGTTATATTTTTTCGTTAAATCTTGTAAAATTATCTACATAAAAATGGCGGAAGGGAACTGTAATCTCTCATTAAATGTTCTCTCGCGATAAAATGTTGCACAATTTAACCTTAATTTTTGTTTTTCCTATCCGGCTATTTGAAATGGAAAACTTTTTGTTCAGCGAAATAAAATTGCAGGAGGCTAAGTGCAAGTATATAGTATAGTATAGCATTCTGGCAGAACTCTCTATTGTTGCGCATTGTTTGCCCTTAGGAGAGGTTACTTACTTTCTCTATATATGTATACCCTTTGTTTAATGATTGGACTCCGAATGGGTGGATAAGAACAGCAAAAATTGTTTATTACCACAAACTTTTGTTTTGGGTCGTGTTGGAAGAAACTTGAACTAAATTAAAAACAATAAAAGCTAAAGTTTTACATTAAAACAAAAAACATTTACTACTCTTTCTAATAGGTACTGATTGTGGTTATTATTTCAGAGAAAAATGTATACATAAGTTTTGTGGTAAAAAATTTAAACAATGCAGTAAAACATTTGTTTTAAATAGTTGTCTTTATCGAACTATATTCAAATTTTTAAACATTTTTAAATCTGTTAAAGGATACTTTATGACAATGTCTGCGATTGCAAAAACAATCAAGATTTTGATAAAATTTTTAAATAATTAATTTTCTGTACCAATATTGCAGTATCATCAGCAAAGGTGGCCATGATAGCGTGGTTATCCACTGAAATATACCTTTTTTTGGTCCTAGTACACTTCCTTCTGGTACACTGGCTTCTTTTTTTTCAACTCCGAGGAATTTTGGTCGTATCATACTTTAAAGAGTTGATTCGTATCAAATGATTTCAGTATTTCGGAGTACTGCTTGGGAGATTCCTATGCAAGGCTTGTAGAACATCTAAGAATATATCCGAGGAACCTTGTTTTTCTTAGAGTGTCTTTTCCACATCAATTATTCGATGTACTTGGTATATCGTGGAATGTTTTTTTCTAAATCTATGTGTCTTTTCCACATCAATTATTCAATGTACTTGGTATATCGTGGATTGTTTTTTTCTAAATCTATGTTTCGGAAGAAGTCTTCTTTCTTCCATTATTTTGCTGAGCTCTTCAGTAGCAATTTTTGGAAAACTTTCGCCATGATTGGTATAAGCGATATAAATCTGTAAGATGTAACTTCTGTTGATGGTCTAACTTGTTAAGGTATAAAAATGACTTCTGCAATTTTCCAATGATGTTTTACATATCCTAGTTTAGTTTAAATTGGATATTTTTGAAGGGTTATCGGGGGCATTTCTTTCAAAACCTAAGCAGTAATAAGATCGTAACTTAGTGATTTTTAGTTAGATAATTTATATTGACACATGCTTCTTACTTCTTTAAGCGTGACAAAAGAAATTTTATATTCTGCGTTCCTATCAACAAACTGAATGTAATCTTAAGCCGTATTTACTGGGAATGGAAAAATGTTCAGCAAACAAATCAGCTTTGTATTTCGGGTTTTCGAATCATTTGCCATTTTAGGATTTTATTTGCGGGTTCCATGGCTGGGGTCTTTAAGGACGTTCGACTACCTTCCATGAAGAATATTTGGTAGAAGTATTTGTCGTCAGACTTTTCAGAAATCTAGTTAGTGAATCTTTTTTGTACTCACTAACTCTGATTTTTAGTTTGTTGTTTAAACGGTTAAAGACTGTGTTATCATCTGGAAATCTCGTAGCTTGCCATTTTCTTCGATATCTTCTTTTTTAATAAATCAGCTTTTTTATTTCGACAGGATATTTTTTTTTAAGTTTCTCTCATGTTCGAAATAGTTCAAGTTATTTCTTCTTCAGCCTGTTGTAATTAAGTAAGTAAGTAATTAAGATGACAGTTGAGGAGTCATAATATTAGTTCAATGTTTTCTATTTACGATAATGGATCGCTTAACAATTGAACAACGCTTTGAAAAAAATATTTAAAAGCTTATAACAAAAGTGGTCATTTAAACGTAGTATTTTTTCAAGCACTTTGCGAATTCTGATGTTGTATAGGCTCTTCTTCTTACCCAATCTCAATTGGATTCAAATTTACGATGATAATTTCTACGTTCCAATAAACGCGTTATCTTCAAATGAGCTTTTATTAACAGATGGTATGTCTTCATGTGGCTTAAGTCAACTCAACGGTGTGAAGAACCGTTTTTGAAAAACACTCGATCTGGTATTTTTCTCCGAAACCAAATGCTCTGAAGCAGCTGTGATTTCTTCTGCTGTCAAAATTGTGGACGAAGATCGTCATCATCCTGCATTAGACATTGCACTTAATTTAAACATGTTTTCACCTCATATGCTATCTGATAACAACAAACTAGAATTCAACTTTAGTAAATGTAATTTTGAAAACCTTTTTAACTTATTATGTACGATCAATTGGGATCACTTATTTTGTAATTTAAATATTGACGATATGTGTAACATTTTTTATTTAACTCTTTTTGACTGTTTCTACAAAACAATTCCATTTAAAAAGACTCGAAAAACCTGAGTGTTCTACCATCATTTGATTCTCACGTTAAAAACTTAAAAAACAAAAGGAACAAAGCTTGGATAAAGTATAATCAAACAAGAACTGACGATGATTATAGGACATTCATTATAATAAAACAACTTTTCACTGACTACTCTAACATTCTATATGATGACTACATTCGGAAAATTGAATTAAAACTTAAAAATAATCCTGACAGTTTTTGGAAATTCGTTAATCGTAAGAAGAAAACATGTGGGTACCCTAACTGACTGATTCGAGATCAAATAGTAATGAGCCGAGAATTATTGCGAACATGTTTGCAAACTACTTCAAAGATGCTTTTATAGATATAATAATATAATACTATTAGTTTTCCTAACACATTTACCACTGTTTTAAATTTCCCCCACTTAAATTCTTTCAATTTCGTTATAAGTGAAGATACTGTCCTTAATAGTATCCTACACCTTGACGAATGTTTTAGTCCTGGTCCCGACGGTGTACCATCATCCATTTTAAGGAAATGTGCTGCGTATTTAGCACAACCGTTATGTGCTCTTTTCAGCACGTCTTTAAGTAACTCGCTGTTTCCTTTTATCTGGAAAAGCTCCTTCATAATACCATACAAAAAAGGTCCTAAAACGAAATAATGAACTACCGACCTATTGCTAAACTATCTGTGATACCTAAACTATTTGAGTCAATCGTATGTAACGTCCTTTCTTTTCACTGTAGTTCAATTATCTGTGATAACCAGCATGGTTTTGTTAAAAAGCGTTCAACTGTTACTAATCTGTTTAACTTTACGTCCTTTTGTTTAGATGTTTTTGAAAAACGTGAACAAGTAGATTGTATCTTTACTGATTTCAGCAAGGCCTCTGATAAATTGTGTCATAAAACATTACTTTTAAAACTATCACAGCAAGGTTTTACCGACTGTTTCATAAACTGGATCTCCTCATATTTGCAAGATAGACGTTATAGTGTTAAATTTAGTAATGAGTGTTCAAGTTCATTTGTTGTGAATTCTGGTGTCCCCCAGGGTAGTCACCTTGGTCCTATTATATTTGTTTTATTTATAAATGACTTGGTTTCGATCATACAAAATTCGTCTGTCTTAATATATGCTGATAACATTATAATTAAAAAAAAAAAAATTAACTCTACATCTGGCTGTCTTCTCTTGCAAGAAGACTTAATATTATTCAGGGAATGCATGGTGCAATAATAATCGTCTTGTTTTAAATGTTGATAAATGTAAAACCATGAGTTTTGCACGCAAAAAAGTTCCAATCGTTTTTAGTTACATGTTTGATTCTTGTCCTTTAAGTAGAGTTTATGTATTTTCTGACTTGGGTGTTGTCTTAGATTCGAAACTAACATTTAATGAACATATTAATTTCATAGTTAAAAAAGCAAACAGAGTTCTGGGTTTCATTAAGAGATTTGGCCGTGATTTCCGAGATCCATATGTTTTAAAATTACTTTTTGTTTCATTTGTGAGACCAGTCCTGGAATATGCTTGTACAGTATGGTCACTTTACTACGCCGCCGCCGTACACGTCACAAGACTCGAAGCCATCCAGAAAAGATTTTTGCGTTTTTGTCTACTATCCCTTCCGTGGCCTCATGATTTTCATACATTACCTCCTTATTCTCATAAACTTTCTCTCATAAATCTTTCTTCTTTGACAAATCATAGGATGTACTTGCAGTTTTGTTTTATTGTTGGAATAATAAACGGACAAATTTCATCACCATCAGTTCTTGGTAGTTTAAACTTTAGTTTTAGTCGTTCAAGTATAAGACTCCAGAAACCATTGAATAGTAATTTTAGTAGATCAAACTATGGTGTACATAGCCCCTTAAATCAATTAATTGAAATCTATAATAAATTTCACTCTTGTATTAATACACCAAATGATAATATAAAAAGTATTAATTGCAAATTAATATTTTTCAACAGTCTAGTTTAAGTTTTAGATTTTATATATACATTATACATATATTATATTAATAAGAATTGTTAACGTTAGTATTTAACGAATTATAACAAAAATATTTGCCATTAAAAAAAATTTGCCATTCATTATCATATTAATGCCGGTTCAGTTGAAAATATAGCTGCTGTTAGTTGTTGTTGCTGTTGCTGATAATCTAAATTTCTCGATTTCTCAACGTTCCCAGTGTCGAGATTTTGTAGATCTCAAATACATTTGGATTTGAATTTTCATCCTTATAAAGGTCAAAGTACGCAACAGTTTTGAGGCAATCATTTGAATGGAGTTTGTTTTAAAAACTTAATGAAAAAGTGCAAACTACTCGTACATATATGATGAAATCAAATTTTCATAAAAGTGGACGTTTTGTGCGACCACCCTTGAGAACCGAAAAATTGATGAATTTAATTCTTCATATCTTAGTCTTTTGCCAGGTAAATTTAAACGTTACTTTTACTTATATCCGATACATGCGAATGATCAGAAAATCTCAACTAAGAAGATTATTTTTGAAACAAATAAATATATAAACTAATCGTTTTAATACTAACGAGTATGGTTCACTTACACAATTTTCTAAATGCATATTATAAAATAAACCATAAATCCGCAGCCACAATCGGCGGCGGCGGTAAAGTAGTATAGTAATTTTTGCTGTTGTCTTTGTCATTATTTTTATCTTTTTGTTCTCAATTAAATTGAATGTAAATAATTAGACAGAGATTATTCGACGTATTTTGTTAAAAAATTTTTTTGTATTTTTTTCCTCAAAATAACCAAAATCGCTTTTGGGATGATGTTTATGATAAAAGGCTTACAATTAATCCTTTTCATTCCAAATTTGTCTTGGTCTTTCATGTTAGTGTCTGTACATTGTAAGAGTTATCGTCACTGGCATATTGCTATAACGAAACGAAATATTATACCTAAGGGTGTCCCAAAATTAACGCAAGATTTGAATTAAATAGAAAACGCCGTTTTTAGTCTTTTGATAGTTATATTTTTATTGACTCGTAAAGTACATAAGATAGGGTTATGTATGGAATAACACATCGGACAAATGGCCTCCACGGCTTTGCATGCACATGCGCACTCTTTTGTTGAAATTTTCCATGACCATTCTGCATAAATGTGGCTGAATTTCGTTGATGCAGCGTTGAATCTCCTCCTTTAATGCACGGTTGGTTGTGGGCTTGTTGACATAGACTTGTGATTTCAAATAACCCCATAAAAAGAAGTCTAATGGTGTTAAATCACACGATCAAGGAGGCCAATTTTGATCACCGAAACGAGAGAGTACACGACCTGGAAATGTCTCATGCAGTAATTGAATTGTTTCACGGGCTGTATGACATGTGGCACCGTCTTGTTGAAACCACATATTGGACACATCAATATCATCCAATTTTGGTGAGTATACGCTGTAGAGAGGTTCTTGAAATTTGCAATTCTTGTCCACGACGTCGAATTGAGGTTCCTGGATTGTCAGCAACACTCTCACGCACTGCTTGTTTTTGGACGACCAGTGTGTTTGGCGTCTCCAACGGATCCAGTCTCCATGAATTTTTCAATTAATCTCTTCACAGTTGACGAATTTAAAACACTATTCCGACCATGTTTTGTATGAAATTTTCGAACTGCAGCCGCCAAACTTTCACTATTTTTGAAATATTCTTTAATAATGAAGACACGTTGTTCTCTCGTGTAACGCTCCATTTTCAATAACCCTATACTGTTAGCTGTCAAATTGCTTTTTTTTTCAGGGTTGCCAACACTTCACTGCACAAATGGCGGCAAATTCAAATCTTGCGTTAATTTCGGGACACCCTTTATATACTTCAAGGATATAAAGACCAAGTTTATTTATGGTATTTTTGCTTGGGAAAACAGTTTCAAATGAAATTATAATTTGGAACACAAATAAAACACTTTATATGGGTGTGTATAAATAGCTTGAAAATGCGAATGAATTTGTTTTTTTTTTTTTTTAAGTGTTTTTATTCCTAAGCCGCTTTAAAAGTATAATGAAGCTTTTATGAACAGACAGTCATAATTTAATTATTTTTATTTTAATGAACAAAATATGAAAACTGTATATTTTGTTTATGCGACCTTAAATATACGAGTTGGTCTTAATTACGTATTTTGCATAATCATAGCTAACCTGCAAGTTATTGATTTCTTTAAAGTTTGAATTCTCAACTTGAATAGAAGCAACAAGTAGAAATTATACCTAAAAGATAAAAACCTAAGCAAAATTCTATAATTTTAATCAACGTTAAATTAAAAGAAATCCAGAACATCAAATTCGAAAATTGTGTTTACCCTCCAATAAGATGTTAAGATTTTCATTTTTAGGAATAAGGAACCACAGACTCTTCAACAACGCATTAAAATTATTACAATTTACTACAAAAAACCTCTCATTGGAAAACCTAGTACATTCTAAATTTAACACAGGTCTCCAAAATTGTTGATCTTAGTCAAAGAAATCTGGATAAATAAATTGACATAAATTAGGTTGCGCAAAAGTCCGTTGAGGAATAGGGCCTAGTAACTTACAACGCTCAACCATTCCTGTGTGCGAGTAATGTTGTCAGGGAGAGGACGACAGTTTTGGACGAATCTGAACGGCTTGTTTGAGAAAGCACTTTTCATGACAAGAATTACTCTTAGAGGATTTCTCAATTCCTCACAAGAGGCAGTACCCGTGAAAAAACTTTTAATAGCACAGGTAGGGATCGAACTCAAGACCTCTGGCATTACAGTCTTACGCACTAACAATCAAACCAATTGGTACTACTAAGAAATCTGGATATTAACTTCAACATAATTCTGACAAAGTGGAATTTTGGTAGAGATCTCTTCTTTTTGTTAAAATTTACAGGCAGTCAAGGGGTTATTAATGCCCTTAACATGCTTAAAGTCTAAACATATTACTTGCTTTAGGAAAATATTGAAGAATTTAAGAGGAGTTTTAAATATCAAAATGGGAATGGGGAAGACCGAGTTAGATAAAACATTCCACATTCACTACGTGTGGTTAAAAAAAGAATCTCTATCCTTTACAGTACGTCCGAAATTGAGCTAAATAGTAAATTGTTGAGCATTCCTAGAAGTGCGAGTATTACGGCGGAATTGTTTGAGGTGGAATGCAACTGTCTAATTAGGCAGAACATTGTTTGTAAAAATATCGGTAAAACATCTAAAGCCATGAAACATTGCGGCAGTGTTCGAACGATGTAAATGTTTTATTTATAGTTCTATCGCCTATCATTTTGAAAGCTCATTTTTGGATTCTATCCTAAATATGAGAGTTAAATTCAAGTCAAGGTCGAATGAAGGCTTTGTAAATTGCAAATTTCTTGCTGCGGGCGTGTCGGAGAAATCCTAAGCACATGTCGAATATGTGATCATTCCACAAGAGGTGAACTGTGGTACACATTCCGAGTACTGAAAGTTGATTCGTTTCCTCAATGCAAGTGCTGCTCATGAATAGCGGTGTAGGGAGTGGATTACGCTTTAATGTTTTTGCATACAATTCCACACGGTTCATTATTCCCCATAACTAATGCTGTTAAGATAGGAATATAATTTAATGAGCTTATCATACGTTGCCGATGAAATTACACATCCGAAAGACAAGGATGTGAATCTAGTAACGAATATGAAAAGATGGAGGTACTGTCATCAGTAAAACAGTTTAATAAATTAGAAGTGATAGATAGAGAGTCAGATACATAACGAAGCCACGGAAAACACCAGCATTTATTTTATTAAATTCGGTCTTGAAACCATCCAGTAAAACTTGTAGTGAACTGTAGGAAAAATTGTTTCTATCCAACGAATAAGAGATTAATCAATATCGCGTTTTTGATAAGAGACCTTGGTGGCAAACTCTATCATATGCTTGTGAAATATCAAGTGCAGTAATCTTCCTTTCTCCAAAACGATGTTAAGATTTGTTCCACTGTTCGGGTATATAAACCATGAAATCAACTGTGGTGCTATTGCTACAAAAAGCATGAAGTCAGTTATTAAGAAGCTTTCGTTCTTCGAGATATTTCTTAAGCTGATAATGAACCAGCGTTTCCAAGACTTTTGAAAGAAGGGGCATGAATGCAATTGGACGATAGTCAGTGGGGAAGGGAGATTTTCCTTTTTTCAAAAACAAGCTGGGCAGATGCTGCGACCTGTAGAGAAAAAGAAAAAGATGAAAAAGCTTAAGCCAACGTTAAAGAATACCTTAAATCCTTAAAAACTCCTTGAAAGCTTTTTCGATTTTGATGGTGGTGCAAAATGCTTTCGAAGATATAAAATTAGTGAACGTAGTTTATCGAAACTATGAAAATATAACTTAAAAAAAAAACAGCGTGTAGCTCGTGAAAAGTTACATTTTCCCATACAATTAATAGATTTCTAGAAAAACCGTCGAAACCATTAAAGTTTTTCACATTTCTGAATAAAAAAAAATTAGGTGTTGAATTAATTATTGAAAGATAAAAATATAAATGACGACGACTCTAAACCAAATCATCCTTAAGTTATATTTGACCAATCTATTTTATTTTGTCAAAAGACAAATTGGGAGACTCCGACTTTTTTCTTAGTATCCTCAACTTGCCTAGCGTCTTTTTTGAGACTTTTCAAATGTAAATCAGGGATATGCATATTTTGAAAACTGATTTCTCCATAAAAAAAGCTATTTCAGGTTCTTAAAATTTAAATATTATCACAAATCATCTAATAAAATAAGACTTTTTAAAAATCGCATTTAACTTTTGCACTCACAGCTTAATTTATCAATTTTCCAATAATGTTGTTTTTGAAAGAACAAAATGAAACATAAAACATTTTCAGCACTCAACCAGCAAACTCTTTAATTAACATAGTTAAAGGAAACTTTTTCAAAACGGAAAACTTCTTAAATATAACTTTTATCTACCAAGAAAAATTTATTTTATTTATATGTATATACATAGAAAAATAAGAAGAACAAATTTTGAACGAGGACCGATCAAAGCATCTTGTCGTGCCAAAACCACAGTTGAACTTATATTGGAAAAAATAAACTAACAAGGATCCGCTCGTTTTGTGCACTATAACTTATGTATATATCCTTGTCTTTTACAAATTTTTTACGAATGATAGGTTTATAGTTGATGACGATGACGATGACTATGACGATGATGATGGCCAAGTTAAAATGAGAAAAGTAAGTTTTCTCAATTTACAACGCCATCTTTAGCTTAGTTTTCTCTTCTGTTTTCTGTTTTCCGAAAAGAGGGTTAGGTTTTCCTTCCCGAGTCCGTTTTTGTGTTTTTGCTCATAAGATGGGGCTGTGGTGGTGAGTGGGTGTAAAAAATTAAAACATTCCTTTGGAACATTGGAGTTTTTCTCTCAAGGTCATAATTCTTTTTTTGCCGCTATGGGTGCGTTTAAATATTTTTCCATATACTGTGCTGTGCATCTCTTGCCATATTGCCCCAGACCGGAAGGTTATCATCATTTTACAGAAATATTTTAATTTAATCTTGGGCAAAAGGGAAGGGAACCAGAGTGTCGTTAAAGTTTTCTAATTGGACTTTTATTTGTGTTGGATGGTTGGACAAACGAAAGCGAATTGTCGACTCGCGTATCGTATAGGGACTAGCTGTGTTGACATAGACTGACTGGCAACATAGAAAAGTATTTCGATAGAGAGTAGGTATATACGGGTATAATATTTAAAAAAAACAGTGACCTTATAGCCTTTAGCGAAATCACTTTACGTTTACAGAAACATTTCTGGAAAAGTAATTAAAAAGTAACACCGTTGGGAAATCATTTTCAAAGGATTTTCTTTCTGTTTCTGTTCTGTTTGTTTTTATGTTGTAATGTCCGTTTATAATATTGGAATGAATTTAGTTTATTTGTGAATGAAATAATAGGAAAATGCAGCATTTGTCAACAAAAGTTTATCTAAAAAAATATGACTTGACTTAGAGAAAGTTCTAATTATTGTTATACCTAGATTTTATTGTTGTTATAAAATTCTTTTAAAAGATTGAATCTAAAAAGAAAAAGTTTATTTAAAGACGCTTTACTTCGGATTCGGACAATATGGATCTTCACATTTTACTTTCAAAGAACAATTTAACCTCTAATACATGCGGTTATCCATTTTGCAGTTTCAAAAGTAAACTTAAATAAAACACATATAAAATATATTTGTTTTCATTATAATTTCTTTTTTATTATAAATTTTGAACGTTTATGTATGAAATAAACATTATGTATGAAATACTACATCATTTAAATTGTTGCAAGCTTCGATTCTTTTGAGGTAATTTTCGACCACTTTTTGAAAGGTTTTGGCAGTATCTCAGCCATAACTTGACGAATGTTGAATGCGGCCAGGAAATGTCTCTGCAATAAAGCCATATTCGCTCGAGTTGTGTCGCATGTGGCACCGTCTTGTTGAAACCACAATGTGTGAATATGTCATATTCTCCAAGTCGTATTCTTCAATAGCAGGTAGTTATCATATGACTATAACGCTCCGAATTGACGGTGAAAGTCGTTCCATCGTCGTTTTCAAAGAAGTAAGGTCGAATCACACTTCCTCCGGATCAAAGAGCGCACCGAAAGTGACTTTTTGTGGATGTAATTGCCTTCAATTACTTGAGGATTCTCAGAACTCAGATACCCATCGAGTGGGAAATGTGCTTCGTCGCTGAAGAAAATTTTGTCCGAAAAATCGCTGTCCACCGCCTGTTGTTCAAGCACCCATTCGACGTATCTACGACGTTGTGAATAGTCAGCAGGCTTCAGTTGTTGTGTGAGCTGTTTTATATGGATGTAAGTGTAGATCCAAATGCAAAATACGCCATAATGTGCCATAAGACAGTCCTAATTTCTGAGAACGACGAGGAATCGACACATTCGGGTCTTCGGCAACACTTTAACTTACAGCAGCGATATTTTCAGTGGTACGAGCGAATGCACTGCACAGGCTTTACAATATCTGTAACCAATCCAGTCCCTTCAAATTTCTTCACAATTTTGACAATTTCTTGTGTAGTTGGACAATTATGTAAACCGTAATCTCCTCTTAAAGCACGATATGTGGTGTGTGTGGCAGAATCACCATTTTTGTAGTAGGTTTTTAAGCGATCCATTTTCGTAAATGTCAGACTTTCACCTGAAAAAGAATGGTTTAACAACTTAGTTTGACAGATGTCGAATTCCAGCCCTATCATTTTTAAAACGGAAAATGGATAACCCGTTGCATTGACACATGAAAATATTAAATTGGAACAGTTGAATAACTATTTTTTTAAGTATGCAATCGTTTATGCAGAGACTGTTATAAACAACCTAACATTGTCGCAGCCTTTTAAGTATGCAACACGTCTTTCAAGTATGCAACACGCATATACTTAAAAGACGTGTCGCAGTGATTTATTTTGTACGCTTCATGTTGTGGTTCGTCAACAATTTTATTCAAAACTGACTGACCCTAAGGTTCTTTTTTAATAAAACGCAAACCATTTGAGATATTTTGAAAACAATATGATCGGCTTAAAGTACAATCAAAACATTTATGAATGGGGCTCGACTTCGTTCCGGAGCCAATCAACTGGCCCATTTCTGGATATAACATTGTACCATAAACTTACACTTCAATTAATCGATTGTAAGGTGTCGCTTGTGGCACCATCCTGTTGAAACCACATTTCGTCCAATTCCAAATCCTTTTATTTGGGCCAAAACATGATATTCCAGATTTATTAAGCACACTTTTCCTTGTAACTTTTATATGGTTATGTTATTGAAAATGTAAGTTATACTTAGGTTAAGTTAGGTTAGGTTAATGAGCTGACGATTGGCCTTGTAACCGTCACACTTAGATCAATGTGGATTCATTGTAATACCCTAGATAGAGCCCGCCAAATTCATGAGCGTAGTTTCTGCGAGCTGTAGTCCGAAATTGTTTGGCATAAGTGATGAGAGTAGCCTAATGTACATCCTCATTACCACTACCTCTGGATTAGTAGTCCGCATTGAGTTTCATTTTGTTCTTATGGTAACCCAATAAGTTTTGTCCCGTGGTTACGCTCACGAAAAGAGTTCTTGCTCAGTTGGAAGATATTTTCAGTTTTTTTTTATACTTAGAACTGAATGTATTAGAACTGTAACGGGAAATCAAGGGAATTTGCCTTTGTCCATTTCCCATTTTTATCAGAATCAGAACTTAAAAAAAGTAAAGTTGATATTGATGTTTAAATCTTTGAATATCCGATATAGTGCTTCTAATGATCGTCAGCCCATCTGATCAATTAACAATTTTTCACTTGGGGGAATGTTTACTATGGCGTATACTTACTATTTTGTCTTTTAAATCAAAGAAATTATATTACGATGCTATAAATGTACTTCAATTGATATATTTCAATGCAGTCACTGCCTTTACCACTTCCAATATTTCTTTTCAGGGACTGCCTCTCATTAGAAATTGACTATTCCATCAAGACATAAAAATTATATCATCAAAAAATCTTACGAAGACAAAATTTAAGTGGTCCCCTATGTTCATACTTTTGAAAAGTTGTCTACAGAAATGTTTTTCATAGTACTGAAGAACACAACGTGCGAGTGTTTTGTAATAGGTATTATCGGTCCCTTTCCGTCATTTTATCGTTAGTGGCATTTTCAAGAATATCGGGCGGAAAGGTCTCAATATTCTTACCAACCTTGTTACTATACATACAGGTACTATTTTCTATCTAAAATTAAAATCTGCTCGAAATAAATGAATCTGGCTTTTACCATCAATACTGCCTGTTCAAGTAAATTTCCATTTTTCTTGGAAAAATCGTTTAAATAACGTCATATATGTATATTTTACTCATTTAATCGTAACTTTCGATATCAGTTCAAAACATTCTTGTTAATCGAAAGTCAATTTTATTAAAAATTGTTTATTTCTTTCGAAGAGTACTGCATAAAGTGTGAAATTGAAAATAACATTTTTAACCATAATTCTTGTAGTTTTTCAATATTTTTAAGAGTAAATATAATTCTACGAAACGGCTTTTTATCACTTAGCTTATATGGCAATTTGTCATGCTAACTTTCTTGCTGATGCCAATGCCAATAAATATTCTAAAGAGACTTTATATAGAATATTACTTGCAATAGCAAATTTATGATATGAAAAGTATACAACGACTTTTATTTGATTACTCCTTATGAAAATATATAAAAAGAGTTGATGCATAGGAAGGTAGGTAATAAACATTTATCATACGTCTTCAACATAAATTTATGTAAATGGAGGAAAAAAAATAAAGTTCCAGAAGTAGGAAAGTATGTGACACATACGCGAAATATGTATTACTTTTACTTCACATCCTTCTTATTTTTCATTGCTCTTTTAAAAAAGTTTATGTTTTTCTGAAAGTTTTCTTATTTTTTAAACAAACATCCAACTAAACTTTACGTGTCACCTACATGCATGACTGTAAAAATACCATCGTAAAACTTATAATCGAACTCTAACATAAGCTTCGTGAAGTCCTTTTGCAACTTTTATGTTTATACAAACTCTTAAGAATTTGAGTTTCGACATCAGAGTATACAGAGGAACTATAGTTTGTTTTTTTAACTGCATATACGAGAATCTACAGTTGTGGTCATATAAATTAGACACTAAATAAACAAAAACTTACATTTTATTTTGTTAACGATTTTAACTTTTATCTCCTTAGAATAAACTCAGATGTTGAAAAGTATTCTAATTAAACTACTCAAAACAAAATAGGGCCCGCAAAGTTTTTTGGCTTCCGTTTGAAAAAAATTAGTGTTTAAATTTTTGTTTTTGGTTATTATGTTTTAGTTAAGTATTAAATAATAGTGTACACGCTTTTAACACGGACACAAATTTTGTATTCAAGTTACACTGAAAAAATAAAAAAAAATTAAACTTTACATATCACTATTTTTTGTTATGATTTATTTCTTTTGCTTAGTAGCAAGTAGGGCCTAATTTACTCTATATGCACTGTACAAGCCTATCTGGTACGCTTTCAATCAGATGGCTAACATTGTGTTCTGATATAAGCTCCCAGCAGTGTTGACACTAGGGTGGCTTTCTTTGATGCTTCTCTTTAACTGTTCCTATCAATGCTCGATCGGATTGAGGTCTGAGCTCTTTGTTGGCCATGTTAAAAGTGTAGTATTGGCGTCAGAAAGAGCTGCTTGCGTGTTACGGGTCATATGCGGGCGAGCATTGTCTTGAATAACAACAAACCCATCGCCAACTCTTTGTGAAAATGAGATCACAACAGGTCATATTACCATTTCAATGTAACTGGCGGCGGTAACGGTGCCCTCATCCAGGATAATCAACTCTGTTTTGATTTGCTAACTTATTCCAGCCCATACGATAATACTGGGGCCCCCAAATCGGTCACTTCCTTGAATGCACGGGTTGCTAAAACGTTCACCTGCCCTTCTCCACACCCGTACTCGCTTATCATTACTCAAAAATTTGATTTTACATTCGTTTGTAAAGAGTACAGACCTCCAGTTGTCCAAGTTTTAATTTAATTTCTCACGGGCGTACCTTAAACGCGCGGCCCGATAGGGCAGTGTAAGTTTGGGCTGAATAGCACACGCTCTGGAACGTTGAACACTAATTTGAGTGCCAGTAGACTACCGCAGTTGAGTTTGTAAAGCCCGGGCGGTTAGGGTACGCTTCCGACCGGCAGTTATTCGAATGTACTGGTCTTCTTGCTGAGTTGTGGCCCGAATTCTTCCTGATCCTGGTCTCTTTGCTACATTCACGGTTTCCTGGACGCGTTCCCACACGTTTCGGATAACTCACCGCGACACACCGATTCGATTTGCAACAGCCCTTTGAGACACTCCTTGCTCCAGCATATTTACCGCTCTAATTGCGTTTTCAGTATCCAAATGGCGTCTAAGACCGGGCATTGTAATCACGTTTAATCACGAAGAAACAAAGAACAACAATTAAATAAAGAAACACTTACCAACAACGCTAGAATCGGACTGAGAAAGCATTATGCAATAAATTTTGCATTGATTGTTTTTTTCGAGCGATCGGCTTTTTTTGCCTATTCACTTGGAGGTAACGGTAAAATTGTTATTCAAAGCATCGATATGGAATCATACACATGAAAACTTTTCGATATAATGTTGGGCCTCGACAATTTTCACCAATTAAGTATTTTTTAGGCAAAATACAAAATAAATCTTGGGTGGGCCCTATTTTGTTTTGAGTAGTTTATTTGTCTATCTATTTTTAGTGTATTTTGACTGTAAGAAAAAATGTTTTAATTAAATGGGTAAACATTATAAGCCCATGTGACAGAAAAATCATCTGGGGATGTTGTTGTAACCCAAATCTTAGATTTTTCTGAGGGCTATGTTCGAAACCCATCTCATATTATGAAATAAAGGAACAGGCGAAGCTGCATAGAACTACTTTTGTTGAGGATAGAAAATTATTAGACTTACCTAAGCGGATCTCTTGTAGAAGTCGGTACAAGGTGTAATAAGGTGATTTAGAAATAAGAACCTGAAAGGACAATTTTTTAGACGTACACCAGAGAGTTTGAATCCTTGAATTGAATCATTGAATTTTAACTGAAGAAATTGTTTGTGAAAATATCTTCACAAGATCCTGGATTTTTAGAGTTTGTTCGTTTAGAGTGACGAATTTTAGTTGAAAAGTATTTGAAAATGATGAAAAATCTTTCCTTAAAAAGTTGTTCCCCAAAATGTACCAACTAGGCTGGTAAGCATTGTTAGCCGCTCGGACGCGTCACAAAAAACTTTAGGCCCCCTCCATCTCTGACATTACTCGCACAGGAATGGTTGCGAGTTGTAAGTCACTAAGCCCTGGTTTTCTACGAGATATTACATCACCTAATTGTATAACGACCCGAAGCAGTGCGCTTGCATTTTCAAATCCTGGTTTTAATCTATTTCTATATTTATGTCTTGATTTTAACACATAGACAATTCATTAAGTATTATAACGAGGGAAGTTACATCCCGAAACACCGATGATTAAGGCTTCACATACGAAAAAAAATAATTACGTGAATAAAGTAGTTCTAATATTTAATTTCCAAATAACACTTAATTGTTACTATTGGGAAGATAACATTAATTGGAGTGGCATAATTATTTAACCACAACTGTATGTATATTTGTTAGCGTAACCATATGTGTAGTGTAGGTATAAAGTTTTTCAAAACATAAACTATTCGCCTTTTGTTATACTTTTCTATTATCGAGGACTGAAACAAGGACAATGAAGGTGATGAATGCATTCGGGAACGTTACGTGAATTACAAAGAACGCGAGAATAAGGATGTACAAGTTTTCATTAGAACTTTGTGCTGATGTTTTTATTTTCTATTTCTTTCTCTATATGCCGTTCTCCGTTTTTATTTTCTACCTAGCGTTTGATACATTGCACAATTTATTTGGATGTGGTCGCAGTTTAGTTGTAGTTTTATGGTATGAGATGTCCTGGGAAAGGAGAAAGTAAACACACACACACGTCACAATGACACAGAACTGCTATCAGTCCTTGCCATTACTCATATTACAGTTTGAAGAACGTAATTCATTTTCTTCATCGTCTTTGCTGTCGTTGTTGTTATTTTTACTTTAAAAAAGTTTCTCCTTGTATGCGGCAGGATAATGATGATGAGAATAACGACGATGAAGATGATGATGATAAGGGAGGCTGAAAAGGGTTAGTTTATAGTTTGTTTTGGTCGCTTCTGATACTGAACAACGCCCTCTGTTGTCCTTGTTATGTATGAACAATAAGTGAGCTAACATGTACGAGTAGTCCTATCTATGTGCATTCACATGTCCCTATTCCTATTTGGTTTAATTTGTTGTATTGCTATAGAAAAGATGGGCAGTTTTGTTTGAACTAGAGAAGGACTCTTTTAGTAAAAACAGGAACAGGAACACATTCGAGAATATGAGAAAAAGTTTCCTTTTGATAAGAGAACAGTAATTTAAGTAAATTGAAAAACTAATTAAATATCTTTTATATGGATTGGTGTTTATTTTATCTTAACTTGTTCATTTTTCATAAGTCGTCCTCGTTCAATAATACAATTATATTTTTGAAGGTTATAACGACCTTAATATTAAAATTAATATATTTTGATTAAAGTTTGAGGGTCAATAATTTGAATATCTATTGGCTCTCAAAAACTCTGAATGTGAGGCTGGAATACGAGCCTTATATTGATGCCTGTTTTGAATTTTGAAGGTAAATGAATTTAAATTCCAAATCTTTACTTTTTTTAGACGATTTTAAAATATAAAGAGTTTGTGAATAACAAACTTCAGTATTTTTTTAAAGAAGTCAATGGTTATTTATTTCGCTCCCATTAACAAAGGAAATCTATATTAACCAAAGGTCACCACGACTACGGTTGCAGAATTTTTCGTTTTCATGAAATTTTCCATGGCCAACAAATTTGCGGCTGTATTCTTCTATAAGTTCACAAATTCCATCTTTTCGGCTTTGAATCGATTTTAGATCATTGGCATTGAGCTTATCTTGCACATGCCTCAAAAAAAAGTTTAAGGTTCAATTTCTTGATATAGTTTTAGCTCATTTCTTCATGAAGTTTTCAAGCGTCAAGATTTGTATTTAGATCTATTTCTATTTATATAAGACCGTCAAATTTGAAGGTCTAGATCTAGAATATTAGAACTAGCTTTAGTAATGTTTTTAATTATGCAAACGATTTCAGAATGATCAGGTAATATTATTTTAGTAAACTTGAAGTCACAAAATTTTTTAATGTACAATGATAATAAATTATAACGAAATACAAGTCCCGCTCTCAACAACTTTCAGCTTAACAAAATACATATTATATGTGCATGTATGTAAAGGGTAATTTTTTATCTTTTATCTTTTTGTCAACACTACTGGTTTAAACAGCTGACTGACTGACTGTCAAACATCTTCAGTTTGGTCTATAATTTAACCATGAATCGTCTTACGAACGAACAACGCTTGCAAATTATTTTTTTATCAAAATGCGTGCTCTTTTAATAAAGTTCTTCGCGCGCTTATTCCATTTTATGGTCAATTTTATCGACCCACTGAAGCGGCTATTCGCGTTATTGTGACTAAATATCGCACCAAATTTACATTGTTGGACATTAAACCACCAACACGCTTACGTATCAATTATCGATTCGTCGCCGTTCGCAGCAATTGGGCCAATTACTCAACAACGTGGAAAATTTTGCGGAAGGATAGGTGTGATGCCTTTTAAAATACAGCTGGTACAAGAATTGAAGCCGAACGACCTACTGCAACGTAAAATTTTGTGTGAAAGTTGGCCGAAGATCCACTTTTTTACCGAAAAATTGTGTTCAGCGACGAAACTCTTTTTTGTCTCAATGGGTACGTAAATAAGAAGAATTGTCGATTTTGGAGTGAATATCAGCCAGAAGCATTGCAAGAGCTACCAATGCATTCACAAAAAGTCACAGTTTGGTGCAGTTTAGGGCCTGGTGACATCATTGGACCGTACTTCTTCAAAGATGATGCGAATCGTAACGTAACTGTAAAGGTGAGCGCTACCATGAGATGATATCCAACTTTTTTTTGCACAAAATGCAAGACCTTGACTTGCATGACATGTGGTTTCAACAAGACGGTGGCAAAAGACACACAGCACGCGCAACAATGGACTTATTGAGAGGCGAGTTCGGTAAACATTTTATTTCACGTTCGGGACCGGTCAATTGGCCGCCTAGATCGTGCAATTTAACGCCTTTAGACTATTTTTTGTGGGGCTATGTTAAAGCTCATGTCTATACAGACAAGTCTACTTCAATTGACGCATTGGAAGACAACATTGAAGCATTTATTCGTGAGATACCGGCCGAAATGTTGGAAAAAGTATGCCAAAATTGGACTAAGCGGATGGGCCATTTGAGGCGCAGTCAAGGTCAGCATTTGCGTGAAATAATCTTCAAACATTAAATTATATGGACCGTATTGTTGATTCAAATAAAGATTTCATGCATTTTTCTGAATTGTATGTGTTTTTCTTTGAAAAACTTTCCTATAGCTTTTAAAAAATCACTCTTTATATTGCATCGAATTCCCTTTCAAAATTAATTGAAAAGCTTCTTATTCTAAATAGTCTTATTCTTCTTTTTATATTTCATTGTATGCTTGTCCTAAGAAAACAGTCTATGCCAGAGAGAAAAGAACTAATAGAGAGAACCAACTTCGGCGGTTGCTCTCTTTTTGCCTACAAGCTGTGATTTGGCCACCAACTTGCATATGTATTAACTCCATATAAAAAAAATGTGGGGAACAAATACTTATGCAAGTTTGTGTACATACTCACCACGAGAGAGAAAAAACGTTTCTCTCTTTTCTCTCTGCTCACCACCTTTGAAAAATGGCGACCACCTTTGAAAAATGGCGGATATAGTCAGCTGTCCAGAGGTGTTCAAAGAAAATTCAAAATTGTGTATGAACAACTTTTTGGTACTCTCATTGTGTTCGTTTGAGAGTAATATCATTCGAATATGCAGTGAAATTAATTACTCTTGTTAGGTGCCAGAACAATGAAGATTTAGAAACAATTCTAAATTACGCATTTAGATAAATATTAGTTTGTTATTTGAAGCCAGTTTTAATCATTAAGTAAGTAAAATAAATTATGTGGTGCAACAGTCCAATGAGAATTAGGACCTAGAAACATAAAACTCTGAAAGCACTACAACTATTATTTGTATTATTAGCTGCGTTTATGCGTTAAATTTTCGCTCAGACCGTTGAAAGATGCAAAAAAAACTGAGATTTGTTTCAATTTTCAGAGTTTATCGACTTAATTTTGTCGATGCGAGAGTTGCAGGAACATTGAAAACGAGAGTTACAGAATGTAAACATGGAACATTGAAAACATTTTTATATACTCATCTCTTTTTTCCATTCCTATTTTATTTGTGTGTACTCGTTGTTTATTTTCTTCACATTACTCACGAGTCACGACATTTCCAAAATGCTGAAAATAAGTGATTTAAGTAGAGACTTAATAAAAGGACCGTCAACTTGTTACTTCTGTTGCCAATTTTTGCATTTAAAGGCTTAACTACATAAGCCGAAAAGTACTTTTGTACAAAAGTAAAAATATTTGTATTCTCGCTAGGTCAGTGGTTTTGTGAAAAGAATATACAAATTTGTTTTTCAACCAAAATTTAAGTCTTATGCATCATTTTTAGTTTTCCAGTTCTAACTATTTATATCTTATCTTTCAGTTATATAGCGACAAGGAAAAATCTGTCAGGGAAAGTTCTAACTACAGTTTTTCTGAAAGTGCATTGTGGCTTATTCATAGATGTTTGCTAAACTTTTTAGGCTATTCATAAATAAATGCAAATCAAAGTTAAGGGCTAAACTTGAATAACTATAAACATAGAAAATGCTGTGCTCAAGTAATTATTATCGCAGCCGAATTTCATAATTGAATTTTTTGGTGTATAAAAAAGCTGAAAAATTAATTTATGACAGATACATTTTACGTTAACACTAAGTTATGGATATTTTATATAAATATTCCTGGTAAACTGTAGAACTTTATTATTTCCACCTTTTATAATTCTATTACTATTGAAATAAACATAACATACATTTATAAAAACATGTACTCGTTCATATATACAAAGTCTAGTCTTTAAAATCTTAACCTTGTTACACTCTTTCTGCACACATCCTTTCTTGTTTTGGTTGTTAATGCCATCTATCTGTAACTTATAGAAAAAGAAGAGAAAAACAACACACATCCTTTCTTGTTTTGGTTGTTAATGCCATCTATCTGTAACTTATAGAAAAAGAAGAGAAAAACAACACACATCCTTTCTTGTTTTGGTTGTTAATGCCATCTATCTGTAACTTATAGAAAAAGAAGAGAAAAACAAATTCACCATGAACTACCGGTATAACTTCTCCCGTTATTTATTGACAAACAAAAATGTTTTGCTAGAATTAATTTGAATTATAGGTGAGTATTTTTGTAGATATAAAAACCACAAGATGTTAGTAAAATTAAAGAAAGAAATTCATGAGAATTAGAAGTATTATAATGAGACTTTAAAAAACATAGCCTTCTTGGCTATCAATAAACAAAAATGAGAAATGTCGCATTTCCCGGAAATGATGTTTTTTTGTGTACTCTTCTCCGAGGTGAAAACGTGTATACACCGATACGAATTCAACACGCTATAAAAAATGAGAGTAAGAGGTTTCGAAGGGACGGAGACGAGGAAGTTTAGCTCTCTCGATTAGTTTTTTCTCTCTGGTCTATGCCTTGAATGCAAATAAGCAATTATATTTTTTCTAACTTTACATACATATCCTGAACAAAAGTTGTTTTGTATTTAATTTTTAGACAATATGTCAGAAATATGCATATTTGGGTTGACATTTACGTCTTAAGCTCATTTAAGTCTTTGTGACCAATTCCTGACTTAAGTTTTTTTTGCCTAACTTCAAAGAATTTTAAAAGAAATATACTCAAATATATAAAATCACACTTATTGTTTTTGTTAATTATAAGAATCATATTATAACTGAGCGTTGGCTCAGTTTTAGTAAAACCAAGTTGTTTTTTATTTTGAAAATTCAAATCTATAAAATCTTAAATGATATAAATTTAATGGCTATAACAAAAAAAATGCCTCTTTAAATAAAGTAGGTAGCCATAAGTCAAAAACACAACAAACAAATATGTTCTTTATTTAGTTTCACTGCCTATGATAAATGTTAACGGTCAATATACAAGGCCGTTTTTCCTTGACACAAAAAGAATTTATGGAAGAATAATTTTTGGCATCATAAATTATGTAACTTTTATACATTTTCGTTATGATATTAAATGTAATGGTTTTTTATTGTTTGTTTTCTTACAGTGTCATCCGTGAGGGAATCATTCGTTGTATTTTAGCGACAGATATGGCCCGCCACAATGAGATTCTTGACCAATTCAAGGAGGTCACACCTACATTTGATTACTCGAATAGATCACATGTTAACTTAGTAAGTGTCTGAAAAGTTTATGAAGTGCAATATGGACTACATTATTCTATGTATAGCTCTGTATGATTCTGATCAAAGTCGCAGACATCTCGAATGAAGCTCGTCCTATGGACGTAGCTGAACCGTGGTTGGATCGCCTTTTGCAAGAGTTTTTCGCTCAAAGTGCCGCAGAGAAGTCAGAAGGACTGCCTGTGACACCTTTCATGGATCCTGATAAGGTTAGCAAGCCAGGCTCTCAAGTTCGATTCATCGGTCTAGTATTACTGCCATTATTTGAAGCTCTCGGCGATTTGGTGCCTGAGCTTACAGAACTGATTATAATTCCAGTCCGCAATGCATTGGATTACTATAAGTAAATACGAGTAGTTTTGAAGTTTTCTGAGTTTTTCTATTAATTTCTTTGATATGAAAATTTTTCTTTCTCTTTTTCTTTTTGTAAATTGTTCTTTTTCAGACACTTAAATGATGCTCAAAACAAATCACGCAAATCTCTCGCTGAGACCGCCGAAAACACTAGCTCCGATGGAGGCGGTGTATCCCCACAGCTGCCACGTTCCCAATCGGGTATTAGTGTTAAGTCCAGACGTAGTATACCATCGCAAAAGTCCGCCTCACGCAATTCTGTGGATGAGCCCACCTGCATTGCTGCAGAACTGCATGACTTACCCGAAGGCAGTGAGAGTGGTGATTCTGAGACCGCAACGGAAGTTGATGTGAGTATAAATAATAATTTATTTTTTAATATTGCATTTTGGACGTATACGGTGCGATGATGCGACCCGGTGCGGCGGATACAAAAGGGATTATAATTAATATAGCGTCATCGTTGTGGCTACCTTCACCAAAGCTAAAAACATTTTTACAAAACAGAAAAATACAATCCTTTTTCCGTGTAAATCCTGAGTTCAGTGGAGGAGTTTGAAATGGAAAAAGATAGCAGCGCCTGTGGAATTTAGACATCAATGCGGCTTTTGAGTGAGAGTGATAGTACAAGCAAGTTTTATACGATATTCGAATTGTTATCCACTGAAGTTGACTTTTTCTTTTTGAAATCATATAATTTGATACTAAAAGTCCGTATTTCTGGTGTTGACAACTATAAAACAATGCTAACATGAAGCTGAAAAAATGATGCAAACAATCCTCCCCACCCAGAACTGCCACCCCCTTTTTAACGTGGCAAACATTTATCCCAGATAAGATTGTGTTTCAAATGTTTTTGTTTTTTGGGACAGTAGTTTCTTAACCTAAAACAACCATTTTGAAACCGTCCATTTAGTTTTTGAAACATTACCTGAGCTACAAAATTATTTTTTTTTTTCTGTGACACAAGCAAAACAATATTTTCTTAAGGAAAAAAGCTCTCCTGAATTCTAATCACGCCATGAAATTTTTCTATCAAATCGATTTTTTAAAATATGAACCTTTAAAAATGCAAGAAAAAAACAAGCAAAAAGGGGGTTTTTAAGGTTAAGATAAAAGACAGCATTTCCCTTAGCAATAAATCTGGAAATTAACATTAGTTATGAATCTTCACATAATAGTATACGAAGTTCTTGAAAAATACGTTTTTCAGTAAATTTTTAGTGTTGATTTCGAATCCAAACTTTAATTTTAAATTTTTCTGCTCAAATTTTAAGCATAGGGTTTTCAACATTAAGTTTATACTTGTTCGCCATTATATTTCAAAAACTTGATGATGTAGCTTTGTTAAGAAAACTGATTTGTTACAAAAACAAACATTTTTCTAAAACCGTTTTGCCTTTTTCTGTAAAAAAAATCGTTACAGCATTAATGGTTCAGCGTTTCTACAAGATTTATGTGAGACAGCTGAAATCTAAAAATTTATGAAGATTTATCGAAAATTGTATGAAATGCTTTAAATATTGCAACTGAATTTTTAAGTCCGGGCTTATACATTTTGAAATAACGAAGTTATTGAATGAATATATATAGCTTTAAAAAGCCTTGTGTATGTTTCTTTTCGAATTTAAAAAAAAAGTAATATCTCAAAAACCTGATGTTATAGAATAATTTTGAAAAACCTTAGAAAAAGTATACTTTGTTGCCAAATATATAACCTTGTTGATTTTTAGATCTTTTCTTTTATCATTTATTAAATCCGGTACTGGAATTTTATATATTCAGTAAACCTTACTGCACTTTATAATTAATTTCGAGCTAATTCATCGCCAGATGTCTCTTCGAAAGAGATTAAAAAATATATTTAATGTATGTGCATTATTTTTCACTAACTTTATCTCTCTCTCGCGCTTTATGGGAAAAAGTGTAACGATGAGTTTTTCTTTTTCCTATGGAATGGGAGTTTTAACTTTAACAATTATTAATACAGTTTTATAGAGGAGACCATGATTTTCCGCATAGTTTTTCTGCCTTAACTGCTTTATGCTACGAAAGAAGCCACTGCACAATTATTTAGCGGAATTATGATTAATTAGAACGTCCGGGCTCATTAGTGATGTTGCCGACTAAAAGATTTAAACAAAAAAAAAAGTTTTAGCTGAGAAGATTAAAAATACACCTTGTTAAAGAATGTATATGAGTATATCTAGTTTTGAGATATTTCATAAACATTTTAGAAGACTTTTTTTCCAAAGAACACTTGAATTTTAATTTGCTGAAGTTTCTGAAAAATAATTTAAACTTTCAAGGATTCATTTTTTTGTAGCTTAGATATCCTGAGAAGAATAAAAGTTGACTTTTATAAATGAATGATGACTGAGTTTATGTTAAAAAGGAAAACAATTTTAACAATTTTAAGCCGCACCATTCGAAATGTGCCGCTTTTTGAGCTAGTGATGTGATTGATGTTTTTTGTACCAAAATTAATTTTTAATCAGAGGCAGAAACCATGGAATAAAAAGTATCCTGTCCGTGTTATTTTTTGAATAAATAACCAAAATAGACCAACTAGAACTTAAAATTTTACACATATTACTTTTAACTTCGGTGTCAAGTGAAAGATATGGTCCATTACTATGTATAACAATCGATTTAAGATATAGTGAAGTTATAAATAAAACCTACACATATGCAAATTGGTTATGTAATCTTCAAAAATAAGAAGCGGTGCTGCATCCAAAACGGATTAACATTACTCATGTTCTTTCGAAAAAAAAACCATCCGTAGTACAGTAGATATTTATATGAATAACAAATACAACATCCGCAGTAGAATTACTGCCGATAAAAAGGTAAAGATAGAGATTTGACTTTTATTCGAGTATCGAAAGTAATTTTCGAGTTTTTCTTTCTTAGACGTTAATACATTTGACACTTAATGGCTGTGATTGTAGAGTAGTGTCAAACATACAAAACACTATGACGCCACTAAAAATTAACTTTGTTATTTAGGCGTTAGATCATTTCGTCCAAAACCATAACGCCCAAATCCTAAAATTTCATAAAGCCCAAAATTGGTCACAAAGCCCAAAAGGTTGCAAAAAAAATCGTCAAAAAACCCAAAGCGAATGTCGTAACGCCCAAATAAATTTTAAATAAAAGAACAAATTGTTATTTGTTGCAATTTTGCCCAAAAGAATTTTTAATTTTAAATTTGTGTATTATGACATAGGGGTTGGGCTTTGTGACATTTATTTTGGGCATTCCGACGATTATGATTTTTATTGATTCTTATGTCTTATCACCCAACGACATATAACCCAAATCATAAAATGACAAAAAGTCCAAAAAGAGAAACGTGGTACAAATTATTACTAAGAAAACGTCACAAAGCTTAAATATAATGTCGTATCACCCAAACCAACTTGTCGCAACGCCCAAATTTAGAAATTTCATAACGCCCAAAAGATTTTGGGTTGTTGAGCTCTGAGATGCGTATAAGCAGTGAGGTATATATGGACATGATGTCCCCCTACAATCCCCTTCAACCCCCCTGCTTGGGCTTACTATAGGATTTGGCAAACCTCTTACAAATAGAAACTCTGCACTGCAGATACAAGTAGAAGTATAGGATCCAACAGCTTATAGAATGTTGGCGTTTGCTCGAGTCTCAAATATAAATGTTGGTTCAATTGATAACTCTTGTCTATCTCGAAAGCATGTTCGTAGGGTGTGATAAGTAGTTTATTGTTCAGCATTTTTAACTTTAAGTGACTACGCCTTCTTACCATTTGCTGAACTTTTTGAGATTTCAAGTTTTATTTGCAACGCGAAACAAAAACTCTGTTGAAAAACGCTGCACTTAGTATAGTGTTTCTCACAGAAATCTGTGTAATCTCAAGCCAACGCTTTTTTGAAGCAGCAACATAAAGTTTCTTAGCTCTCTAATTGTAGGAGTAGCCCATGGTTTTATCAATGTTTGCACAATAACGCCACCAAAATGTATGTTTTCAATTTTTCAAGCTAAATCCACTAAGTTATTTAATTTTACGGAAAGAGATATAAGCTGTAATATTTGTTTGATATTTTGCAAAAAAGTTAGTGTCAACAAATAAAGCACCAATCTACACACTGTTAGGCCATAATATACGAACAGACCCCTTTCCTTAAATTCTTATTTCATTCAGCATCAATATACAAAATGGAAAACAATTACAATTTTCTTTTGAATTATGCTGACAAATTTTCAATTAAATCAACTTTCAAAAATAAAAACTAGACTACATGCGTATCGTTTTTTCTCAACTCTCACTTTACTATGCATTCAATCCCAAAAAAACACGGCTGTTGATGCAAGCCCACTTACAAGTACATATATTTAACATTTTTGATCATAATGTGAACGCAAGTCACAATATTCCCAACCCAAAAGGGCTTAGATATTGAAATATTGTACGGCTAGTGTAACTTTACTGTAGCCAAAATTTTGCATACACCAAATTGTGTCTGATCATGATACTGTAAGTCAAAATTCTATACTTCCAAGTTCTTTTTGCTTTCAGAGACATTTTACAAATAAAACGTTTCCACAGTCTTCGTCGATACTTTCTGCGAGCTTAAAGTATAGAAGTGAGCAAAAATACAATTCAACAATACAATATTCTAAAATATACAATTTTTTGAAATAAAGACACACAACATTATAACGAAACATTTATAACTTCATATAGTTTCGTAATAAATTTTAAGAATATACAACTTTGAAATATAGTAGTTCGACCCATTCCAAAACTAATATCAATATAAACTAGTACAATTTTAAAATTAAGTACGTATTTTTTAAGCAAAAGTTAGTCTTTTACAATTCTTGTTGGAAATTTATTCAGAAAAAAAGACATTAGCAGTTCTTTCCGTAAATTGTTGACAATATTGTAAATGTAACACTTTAAAAGACAAATATTCATGAATTATGTTAAACATGTTCATATGGGTTATACAAAAATTGTATATTTTTATAGCCTTCACAAAACATTTATCATATTATTCATACACAATGTATGTGTAGCTACATCTAAATATAAATACATATTGTCGTAAACTACAAGAAGATACATAGATTCAACAAAAAAAAAGGTTACTTCGTTGCGACGACTTTGGAAGCATAAAACAAAGCACTTCACGGAAGCTGTACAACACATATCCGGAGTTCGAGATTTCTAGACTAAGGGCTAAGGACTCCAAAGAGAATAACGATTCTTTTGAAATTTTTGTACTCATGCAAATAAGCATGTACTGCATACGAAATGAATTCGTTATCTATTTTATACTTAGGTATAAATACCTACATTTCGTTTACCCAAACCCCCACCCCCCCCAAAAGCCAAAGAGGTTTAAAGAAAAAAAAAAAAAAAGTTCCTTCAGCTTTTCAACTCGCATAAGTGTACAGTACAGTTGTTCCATCATGAAGTTACCTTATATAGTATCTTCAACTCGATTTACTCAAAAGTAAACATGCCTCTGGTGGAACGTGCGGGGTAGATGGTAAATAAGAATGTCTCCTCACATTTTATGTCTCTATATATTTCTGGGAACTGGGATGATGACGTGATGTTGCAAATTCAAAACCTAAAATAGTACATGGAAACAAAATTTAAAACATAATGACTACGACGACGATACTTTTCTATTGAGTTCCTTGAGTTCCTTA
Source organism: Eupeodes latifasciatus (assembly GCA_920104205.1). Classification (NCBI taxonomy): domain Eukaryota; kingdom Metazoa; phylum Arthropoda; class Insecta; order Diptera; family Syrphidae; genus Eupeodes; species Eupeodes latifasciatus. The sequence continues at coordinate 101,272,432 of OV049924.1, read as the reverse complement.
GTTTTGACAAAGTAAGATCAAGGAAGTTAATAGAGAGGTGTGTGTGGGAAGCGTTTTACTGCAAAAGTGAATTCTGCCAACACCCACTCTTAAACTGACATTATCACCATGAAAGGATTATATTTATGTAACTATATGATATTAATCCGACTTCTTTTGAAAAATACTAAACTTAAATAAATCTCAATCATCTTTTTCCACATCAACGAAAGGTTTTTATATTCTATCAAATGTTCGAATTAGTTTTAAAGTTTAAACAATCAATCTGATTCAGTATTTTAGTTTCTTTAAACTAAGCAAAAGCTTTGTGTATAAAAATAATTTCTAAAAACTTATATTATTTCAAGCTTGAACATTGGTTTTGACTATTTAAATATCAAATTCAAAGATTAACGTTTCTTTATGAAACATAGGACGCTTGCTTTTAATTTGTAAAAAGTTTCAAATTGTTTCACAAAATTCTTAAAACTTAAAACGGATTTATAATAAAAATATTGAGCTAAATTTGGTTTTGGATATCATGCTTTTTAATGCAATAATTTTATTCAAACAAATTACACAAAATTTTCCAGTAAGAGGTTGCATTTTGGTATTTAAAAACAAAATAGTACTTGAAAGAGAGTACTTGACTTCACTCAATAGAGGAAAATGTGCCATTAACAACAGAGAACGATATCAGTATCCGGCACGAAAACGGTTGCAGCACCATTTCCTTTTCATAGATATTTGAATGACCATAATTCCATCTTTAAGATCTTGAATCAATTGTGAATCATTGGCATAGCTCTTCTTTTTCATATGGCCCCAAAGAACTCAGTTGCCAGTTGTGATCGCCTCTTCGAGAAATAACACGGTCAGAAAACTTTAATTGCAAAATTTGCAAATTGCAGTTTCACCAGCTTCATTTTCGGTTAATTAAGATACCGCCACTAGTCACGTTCCACTGCTTAATGTTTTTGCTTTTCAACAATCATTCAAAGATTTTTCAAGCCCCAAACATGATAAGCGTTGTTGAAGCGTGTAATGTAAAAGCGTACTTTTTTATTGTCAATTTTCAAAAGATGATAGCTTCAAAGCGACAGCTGCCCAAATAGCGATCTACTCAAAATGAAACCCCTTACTGGAAATCCCTTTATTTATAAATAAATATTTATGATTTTTAATAAAATGAAATATATCACTAAATAGTGGAAACACAACCAATCAATATTATAAATTTATTGTTTCTTACCAAGATCTCTAGCTTGGCGATCGAATTCCAAAGGGAACAACTCAAGTTTTCTTACAATCACTTTTGAGAATTTTGGTGCATTACAGATGGCGAAACCGTTTCATAATATCATTTAGCATTGATTTCAAATGTAATTTACAATCAATTGTAGAAAAGGATTATCTCTTAATTCAAGTAGCAAAAAACACTAAGAAACACTTCATAGGGTAAAGTTTACAATGTTTGATAATTAAAGTAAGATGTTTAAATTCAATATTAATTAATTCTTGGTGATTAATATAATAAAATAAAGCGATTTAAATCAAAAACAATTTATTTAACGTTGCATAGTTGCTACTTTCAATTATTGTATGCATAAGTACTCACCCGTTTACCATTTCTACATAATAAGGCTGCTAATTTATTCATTTCAAAAGAAAGAAAAAATGAAGCAAGAGTATTGGCATCACGAATAAAGGAAAAGTTTGAACTTATTCACAATTTTTTGTTATAGGATTAATATGTCCTAAATTCAAATCTCGCCTTTAAATTGTTCTATCACATCAGGGCCCTGTTTCACCACTTTTTTAACTTTGCAACTTTGCACTTTTACTTTGCAAATTACGTTTTACCAAACGCAAACCTGCAAAGAAGAAATTATTGAATTGAAAAGTTTTCCTCTTTGCAAAAAACGTTTCACCAAACTAAAATTTGCAAAAAGCAAAGTCTTTTCTGAAAAGTCAAAAAAGTTGTATTATTTTGAAAAGTATTTGTTCTTTTTGTTTCACCAAACAATAAACTTTGCATATTAAATTTAGAATTTTGAAAATCTTTTCAATAATTTGCAAAGAGAAATTTTCATTTGCAAACAGGAGTTTGTTTTGAAAAGTTTTCGAAGACTAATAAAAAATGAAATTAACCTTTTTGAAAATATAGAAGTAAATAATAGTTAACAAGAGAAATGGACAAAGGGTTTTTTTTTTATTTTGATGAATTTACCAAAGAACGTGAATTTTGCAATTAAAAATTTAACGCGTTGATTCATCTTAATTTCAAAAATGTCTGATTTTGTAGAGGTTTTTTAATCCATCGACATCGTAGCCATCCCTTAATGGAATTTGACAGTTTCTATTTCTATTGAAAAGCTGTTGTAAATAAAACGAAGAAGTTAAAAATAGTGACCAAAGAGTAGTGAAACTAAGAATTAACTTCGATATCGGAAATGATTTTTCGACAATAGAGAGTTTTCGATTAACGGAAAGTACCATCAAATCTATGTTGTCTAAAATTCAAAACAAATAAGTGAGCACTTTTTTACATTATCAAAGCGATTTTTATTTGTTAGCCTTATTTACAGCATTTTGAAATACAGAATTTTGAAAACAGAATACTTTTTTTAAGAAAACATCATAATAATTTTTCATTAGCATAATGTTCTAATATACTTCCCTTGAACAATAACATAAGTACCTATGATAATTCATAAGTCTTTGAAATAATAAAAACAAAACAATATAGGTAAATAGTATCTTCTTCTTATTTTTCCTTTCTCATTTTCTTCTTCTTAGTTATTTGTATCTCTCTCACATTTTTACAAGAATTGTTCCTATCATAATCAACAATTGCACTAAACTAATTGATCTGTCAAAACTTCCAGCATTATACAGTATTATGAGATACAGTATTTTGACAATACAGCATTTTGAGACACAGTATTTTAAATATACAGTATTTTGAAATACAGAACATTAACCATATAGTATTATGACAACACAGTATCGTACAGTATCATACAGAATTTTGACCATACAGTATTTTAAAATACAGCATTTCGACCCGCTCCCAAAAATAATAGAAACAAAATTAAAATAGTACTATTTTTGTAGCGAGAAAGTAACTTAGCGGTAAAAGTATTTCAAATTCTTTGAGTATTTTGTAGTGGCACTCTAACTTATTATTAATAACTGCCTCCACTGTTCGCCCCATCGAATGTACCAATTCGGCACATGTCTAAAAGGGTATGGAGTACCGTTCCCTTTGAATTTTCGACCGCAACTCGTCTTTCCCTTTGGTTTTACAATCTCCAATCCTTCGCCTTAGGATGCCCCATAAGTGCTCAATTGGGTTTAGGCCGGGGGATTGTGATGGCCATTCCATAACATTGATTTTGTTTTGTTGTAAGTATTTGTTAGCCAATTTTGAGGGGTGCTTCGGGTCATTATCCTGCATGAACTCCCATTTGATTGGCACCTTCCTTAGCATAACTGAATTTGGACATTATCCACAGCGCACATCTTATCTTTGATCCAAAATTTTGGACCTACACCAGATGCTGAAAAGTACCCTCAAATCATTATACTATATTCCCACCACGGTCTTTCACTGTTTTCTTTGTTTACTTTTAGTTAAACTTCTTGTCTTTTGGCCTTCTCACATACATTTTACCATCGGAAGTAAACAAATTGATCTTCGTTTCATCCGACCACAAAACGTTATTCCAATACGAACGGTGTAAGTGTTTGTTTGCAAAGGGAAGTCTTTGTATAATGTTTTGCTTGATTAAAAAATGGCACTTTTCGTGGACCAGGAAGACTTGCTTCTATAAGTTGATTTCTTATTGTTCTAGCTGTCACTGATCCGTTTAATTCATTTTTGAGTTCTCTTCAAGAAAAAAATGGTTTCTTCTTACATATTCTTACCAATAGTGTATCAAAACGCGAAGAAGTTTATCTTTTTCTTCATCTTGTTTCTTCTTTAGGCGTAAATGTAAAGTTTTAAATACTTTTTTCTTCGAAAAGTTTTTGCAATGTCAACCATTCTTTTTCACGATTGTCTAAGTTTTTTCATTACTTCGCGTTCAAAGGGAGTATAATGTAACCCACGACCCATATTTATTAAAATTATAGATGACTTTTAAAAAATTTTTTTAGTATTGAATATAAAACATCTGACAAACTTATAAGTATAAGCAAGTGCATATAAAAAAAATGGATCCTTACGTTAGAATAACAGTAGTTAAAGTAGGTTGTTTCTATTATTTTTTCCAGACGAAATCATCATTGGCCTCGAACTTTTTACCGTTTAGTGAAAACAAAAAGTTGTGTCCACAAAACAATTTTTCCATTTGAGAGCATTATTAGGTACAATTAAAATATAGAAAAAGACTTAATTATTGTTAAAAAAATATTGTGCAGGTATCGAAAATGATGTAGACACTTGTTTCTATTATTTTTTCCAAAACTGTATGTATGCCATAAGCAAAGCAACCTTCTGCAAAATAGTTGAACGCCTGTCGCATATTATCATTGATGCATTTTTCGCTAATGATTTTTGTATAAAGCTGGAAGTATTGACGGTAATATGATAAATATTTATTAAATTTTCAATGCATATTTGATCTAAATAAACACAATCTAAGATTTACTTTGCAACTTTTGAAAATACGAATTAATTCCAAAGCTGTATTTTAAATTGGTGAAACACTTTTACTTCTCTCTTTTCAAATAAAGTATGAAATATTGAAAAGTTTTATAGGGTTTTATTTTTTTTTGGAAAGTTGCAAAGTGAAAAGTGTTTAGGCCCCAGGATTTTTAAAATATGTCATTTCATGATTATACACATGTATACATATAATATAAGGTTTTTTCGAATTATAAAAGGTTGTATCTCAAAAACCTAAAGTAATTGATTAATTTGTAGGCAAACAAAATGTCTTATTCACATCATGACGCTATTTTTATTCAGCCTTTTAGATCCATCCTTATATATCCTTTGTCTTGTCGTTTTTAGTTAGGGTGATGAGGAAGGACTTCCACATTCTTAAGGTTATATTATGCTTTGTAAAGTAGTACGTCTCTCAAGTAAAAATTTAGTTGAGCTGGGATTAAACACTAATGGCTTTTCCAACATCATCTGAATCTGAATATCAGTTTCTTCTGGACATTTTATTTTATTTAAAAAATTACAAAATATTTTTTGTTTCTTTACTTTACTCTTATTTATTTTCTTTTCTGCATTATTTTATCAAAAGTGTTAATTAATTTATTTTTTTAATTTCAATTGCATTTCTGCTACTTCAACCACACTGGCAGATAAACTCAAACCAGGTGACTAGTTTGGTTTTATTGTTTAATCAATGTACGTCTTTTGCCATTTTAAATAAATATAAGTAAGAGTATTTGTTTGCAAAGCTAGAATAAAAAAATCAGTAGATTCAATTTCATTTTTCAATTCCCTTGATTATGAAAGTATGTGCCTTTTCATAACCTGCCGTTTAATAAATAAATGCAAATAGATTAGAGTTTGGCGTCGTTTTTTTAAATTATTATTTTTGATTATTACGCTATTCATATTTTTAATATTTTTGATCGTTTATGGAGAAATTTCTTCACAAAATACACCTTTTTGGTCTTGTTTTCTTTTTTTTATATTTTTGTAGGTCGCTGAGAAGACCTCTAAATTCAAAGTGGACACTGAAGGCAGTAGCAACCGATCGAAGTCATCACACTCAAATTCAAGGAAGTCCTCCCGAGAGAAACGTCCATCGATGATTGGAGAAATGTGCAGTACTGGGGGTAATCGCATCCGTAATTCATACGGTAACATTCATGGTTATCATACGAATCGTTGTCACTTCAGTTCCAATCGAGCCGTAAGTCTGGATCAGTATAGCTGCAACAATCGCCGCCTCTCGGATGGCCTGCAGCAAGTCATCTCTGACAGTAATGTTTTTTACAACCGACAGAATCGTGGTAGCGTTGACACTTCCGATTCCACATCCCACCATCTAAGCAGTTGCATTGAGAGACCAAAGATATCTGAAGGTAGTGGAGAATTGTCTGACGTTGATGTTTTGAATATGAATACTCCCCATGGCCCACACATAAATATTACATCGTCTACTGCGCTCCTAAGCGCTACCAATGTCACTTCCTCAGTGACTTCTACCGCACCATCTATTGACAGTCCCGTCAATAATAGGAACGTCAACTCTAACGGAAATTGCTCACAATCCAATGGACTTAACTCAGCCGCCGCCGGCGGGAATAAGTCATGGAAGGCGCGCTTTAAACAAATTTCAGATTATTTTTCCTTTAGCTTTGATAAGGGTAACAAACGCTTTGGCAGTACCCGCAGCAGTCCATGTTCCGTGCGCAACAATAACGCCAGTGATTTGTCTAAGCCAGGTGCCGGTATTTGTTGTACGATTTCTAATAACCTCTCTCCCAGTTTCAAACACAAGCAACATGAATTGATCAGCTCTGGCAGAAACCGTGCCTACAGTCTAGACGTACCGACGAGAAATCGTTACAGTAGCAGTTCTGGTGGTGACAGTCGCAAGTCGTCACGCAACGAGGACAATAGCAATCGGGGGCATGATCTGCTCAACGAAGACAATAATAGCAACAACACAATAAGTGGTGAAATGGCACCGCCACCTATCCGCATTGGAAGCGTCGATGCCAGCGAATCAATCATCATTACATCCACCGCACTTCCGCGCGTCATAACTCCCAACCTGGGTGACGTTCAGCTGATGTACAGCGATAGCATCGGATCAGGCACCGTTGGGGAGCACATAGACTTGGGGATTCCAAGCGGATCACGCGATCCGCCTAAGATTTGACACCGGAGTTCAGACACATACTCATCATCGAATAATGGTGCTTTTACAATGCTTCAACAACACTTGCTACCATCATCTAATCAACAGCAGCAGCAACAACAGCATCAGCCCCCTCCTATCCAACAGGACGACTATCAACTTCAACAGTTACAAGCTTCCAATTGTAATGTGTCTTCGACAATGAACTTCTGGTCAGCTCTTGGCAATCGGTTGAGTTCTTTTGTATGCCATTGTTGTGAACGTAAGTTGCCAGATCCGGAAAATGTATAAAATATTTGAAAGGGGGGATGATTGAGTAGCTTTACAACAATAAATGAAACTGTTTTTCTTGGGGTGTTTGATGTATGGAAGTTTGATAGGCATTATGGGGTCAATAACTTTCAAAAGTTTTTTAAAAAAGTTCATATGCTTGACCTATTTTTTGTGTATCAAATGCTAAAAAGCTAATTTGACTTTAACTTTATGTTTTTTGAGGTTCAAAAGATTCTAACTTCACAAGAACTCAAAACTTCAAAATTTGCCTCAAGTTATAATTTATATCAAAAACATATTTAAGTTAACCGTATAAAAATGGAAATTTTGACCGTAAATGATTTATTTGTATCAATCATTGACATTTTTGACATTGATGATTACCTAAAAGTCGCCTTAATGTTAAACGTTTCAAAAACAAACACAAATAAAAAGTTACAAAAAAAAAACAAGTGTATAATAAATGCATCAAATTAATGCTTTTTCTATGCTTTTTTAAAAAGTATACTGCTGGAACGATAATATTTATATGAATTTATAAAAATTGGTAAATATTATAGTGACCCCATATTGTCAATTTTTGTTTTGCATAATTTCAATCATTTTCTCCTAAGTTGTGACAAATTTTATGAATCTATGTAAATCACTTCCATTTCAAACCTTTTTTGTTTTGTTCACAAAACATCATTTAAAAAATTTGCAAAAAAAAGTCCATTAAATAAAATAAAACCAAAAAACTACTATCAAAACAATGCACACACTATTATAAAGAATAGATATAAAATTGCACTCAAAATGAGATAAACAAATATAAACCAGCAAAATGGAACAAAACAATAGTTTATATATATTTAATAAACAAAACAAAAAAGAAATTATATATTTGTTTTCGTACAAAAAGAAAGTCTAAGTAAATTAAAAACAATTAAATCATATACATTATTATTATATTATTATTATTATAATATTTGCCCAAATATTTATATATATTAAAACAAATCAATTACAACACTAACTTGTACGATTTAAAGGAACAAGCAAAACAAACTAAAAAAATTAGTAAAAATTAATTTTAAGTCAAACAAATAAAATACCATTAAATCGATTATTTTTAATATTAATATTATTATCCTATTATTTTTATTGTTATACGTCGGCATTTTTATTATTGATTTAAAATTTAAAAAAAATAATTAAATGATTTTATCTTTATTAAAAATATTATAGTTTATTTTTAATTTTTAGAAAAATTATTTAAGTTTTAAATAAAACAAAAATTGATGTGTGTATTTTATACATTTTATTTAATGTTTATTATTGTGTTAATTAAGCGAAAGAAAAATGGTAAACAATAAAATTGATATTAAAATATTTATTTATTTTATTTTATTTTATATTTAGTAATTTGTATATAATATTTTGTGTTTAATTTACTTTGTTTATTGGTTTTATTTTGAACATATGTATTTTTTAGATTTATTCTTGCATGGTCAAAGTGAAATTGATTTTTAATTCTTGCTTCTTCGAATGTTATTATTTGAAAACATTATATTCGAACAAAAGGTTTGAAGTTAAACATTTTATGAGTTTTAGACTTCCATTTAAATAGTGATAGAGTGAATTTTAAACCTTAAACTATCATAAACTAGGCTCTGGGATTGATAGTTTTGTTCTTGAATCTATGTTAAATTTATTCGTTAGTAAGTGATAAGAAATTTCTACGACTTCAAGAATGAACCGAAGTGAAAACAGGATATTACTTTGAAATTTAATTTAAATTTGAGTTCTCCCATATTCAATTTTATTATTTTTCTTGTGCTATATTATATTTTTGCTAATGTCTGAACCCAAAAATATTTGTCTATAATAGCCAAGATTAGTTTAGTATCTTCGCTGTTAAGATTCATTTATACAAGCCTATTGTGAAGGTGTGTTTGAAGGATTTATAACTTTCTTTATATCTTTTGTTGGAGTCAAAAGGACCTTGTTTTAATCAAGATATAAAATATAATTTAGGGTTAAACAGAACACTTAGTCGTGCCCATTAAACTACTGACGATAAACATACTTCCTTTATAAGGTTGAAATAGAATAAGGACTGGAAAACAAGGAGAGATAGTGTATAATTTTCCTACAAGTAGTGTGATTTTTGTACGTAGTCTTTAATAATATTAAATATTAATATTCCAATTTCTATCGTCAGTAAAAGTTTTATTTTTGAACACTTAAAAAAGTAGAAATCTAGAGATCACTTAACATGAATTAGTAAACGTAAACCAAAGAAAAGTAACTCTCCGAACTGTCAAGAGCTGATAGCTAGGAACATGAATAAGCCTTTTCTCTATTTTTTTATAAAAAGGCTTGGGATAAGATGCGACCCAAGTTGATAACTTCTCATTCGTGCGCGTGTGCCAATTTCTAAAAGTTTAACAAAATATTAATAACAACATTTTGCTGAGATAAAAAAAAGGTTGAGACATTATTTTTCTTTGCTATCATAAAACTTGAGTCGAAATCCATTTCCTCTTAGTTTTTTGTTGTTTTTGTAGGTTTTCGTGTTTTGTGAAAAGAGTTGTCAATTGGATTTTTCAAAAAATCAATAACAATATTTTTTGGATTTTTAAAAAAATCAATAACAATATTTTTCATATGATAAAATAAGTTTGATTCCAATATCTGTTCTTATCCTTGAGGTTTTATAGTCGAATACCAATGTCTACCAATTTTAGGAGCATTTTTTAAAGGTTTTTATTTTCTTATTAAAAAATACAGATTGAATTCTTCTAAGAACATTATCTTACGTTAACAACAAAATTTTGCATAGAATGAAATAATCTATACTATCTATACTAATATTATAAATGCGAAAGTAACTCTGTCTGTCTGTCTGTTACTCAATCACGCCTAAACTACTGAACCAATTTGCATGAAATTTGGTATGGAGATATTTTGATACCCGAGAAAGGACATAGGCTACTTTTTACCCTGGAAAAATGACGCATTCACATGGAAAAATTCAGGTGGGCCGATCGCTTTTACGCTTAAACTACTGAACAGATTTAATTCAAATTTTGTAAAGAGATAGTTTGAGACTTAAGAAAGGACATGAGTTACTTTTGACCTCGGGAAAACAACGCATTTCCATGGGAAAAATTACTTTCCGGGGAATTTGATCGCTTTCACTCCTAAATTACCAAATATTTGAATAATATTGGATAAAATTGGTATTACGGGAAAACAACGCATTCCCAACCCTTCTTATAAGTTTCGATTGAAGGTTGGTATTCCAGTTCTGTTAATGAGAAATCTTGACGCATCAAAGTTATGTCATGGTACAAGGCTACAGATTACTCACCTAGGACGCAATATTATAAAAGCTATAATCATGAGTGGATAGCAAAAGGAAAAAATGTTTTAATTCCCACCATTCCGATAATTCCAACCGATTTGCCGTTTCAGTTTAAAAAAGTGCCGTTTCCTCTGAAAGCTGCATTTGCAATAACAATAAATAAAGCTCAGGGGCAAACGCTGAAAGTTGCAGGTGTAGTATGGCCTCATCCCATCTCGGCACAATTCAAACATACGTACAAAAAAGTACAGCTCAGGTTTTTTCATACTACCATGACCATCCAAAAAAACTATCTAATGCGGACGAAGTCGCGGGTAAAAGCTAGTATTCAATAATTTTATTTATTTACGAGATATTCGAAACAGGCATCAATTCTTTTCAATTTTGCGTATTATTTTTAATAAACAAAATTGTCAATTGGATTTTTCTAAAACTTTAACAAAAAATATTTTTTATAATATAAAATTAGTTTGAAGGCAACATCTTTAATTGTTGCCAAGATATTCAAGTCGCACATCAATTATTTAATTACTAACTTTTTAATAGTATTTTCTTAGGTTTTTAAAAATTTCGATTTTTTTCTAAAAATTGTACCAGAAGTCAAAAACGTTATTCTTTGATTCATGCAATTATTTTGGAAGTATTATCATATGTCATATTTTATGTCAACCACTTTTTGTTATAGTAAAAAAAAAACACTAAATGTTTTTGAAAGTCCTTTATGCATCTTTTGGTGTTATAATCTGTAAAACAAAATTTATTTGAAGTCGATATCTATTCTGGTTCTTGAGATACGGGGCCGATAAAAAAAGATTCCCGAACGTACAAAAAAACATACGCACACACAAGCATCTCTCCAAAAACCTTTTATTTAGGTTCTAGAGACCTTGAACGTCGAGAAATGTCAAAATATTCTATTCGACAAATTAAAAAGAAATATATTTTTTAAGTACAGATTTTATTAAATTTTTAAACTTCTGAGTGTGTTTAAATATTTCTGATAGTGAGATCGTTTTAATACTGTACTCTGTTACAACAATTAGTTGAACAATTCTAAGAAGTTTACAAATTTAATTAATCCTGCGCTTAGAAGATATTTTTTAATGAAAAAAAAAATAAATGTAGTTGAACCTCCGAAATATAAAAAGAAGTGTCCTTGTTTTATTAAATGTAATGTTCAATCAATACTTTATCCCCATTAGTCATTGTGTTAATGTTTTCATTTTCTTTTAAAAAAGTAACTCATTCCGAAATAGCTCCATATGCCTTTAACCCAATTCCACACTAACCTAAATCAAAACAATGTACTTCACACTGTACTATATGAAAACAATAGTATATTCAATATCAAAGAAATAAAAGGATATGAGAACTTGAACATATCAGATCTCATTGAAAATGAACATTGATGCTGTCCAATTCCAATTTGCATTGCATTGCAATTTCATATTAATTTGTGAACACAGTCAAAGTCCATAAATGATATGGCATTTTATTTCTATGGAATCCTTTGTTCTATTAGAAACAAACGTATCTATAAAATATTTGTCCATATGCATATGAAGTCCTTTCGCGGTCCACACTGGAGAAATGGAGAATGAGAGCCTGAATGTCAGTCAATATAGGAAATGTTTAGGTTGTTGTTGAGTCTTCTCATTTTAATATCTGCTTGAAGAACTAATCGTTTATTATCAGGATTCTATAATTAGGCTCATAACTCCTTTAGGTCCTTGTTGTGATAGTTGGAAGAGAATATTTCGATGTTCATAATTTGGCTCTTTAAAAGTTTATTATCTATCTTGCATAAGTCGTGTTAAAATATGGCTCTAGTTTCCAATGACTTGCTCATTATGGCTTTTGGCAAGCCGCATTTCAGAGTCAGGACTAATACAATTGGCTTTATCATATGTAGGCCCCGTCGATGTAGAACATTCGTTTTAAAAATGGCAAAGAAAAAGGTATTATTTATCCAGTTGTAAATTAAATATTACTACAGAATTGGAAAAAACTCACCAGCTTTAAAGTTTTTTTTTTAACGTTTTTGTTGAAAAGGGTGCTTTTTGCTTGCATTCGTATGACGAATATTCTTCCATGGGGCCTGTGGTAATAATTTGTATGCACTGATTTAAACATACTCTTAGAAGTGTTTCAACCTGTTAAGTTATGGTAGAGGAAAATTCATATACATATATACATTTTTCTTAATGGATTCAAGAGGGTACCAAAATATTCGTATTTCTTTGCCTTAAAGACTGTGAGTGTTATTGTTAAACCAAATTTTGAGGTGTACCATTACCTCCCGACCGAAAGCAGATATAGGTTTCCATTTTTAAGTAAAAAAGTAAAAATTTCAAAATGAGTTGCGATTCAAATTCATTGGTTTAATTTTATTTTCTATAAAACGTTAAAACGTGTCCCTCTGATTTTTAACAATACAAGTAATTCATTGACGAATATAGAATATTTTCTCGGTAAATTAACTTCCGGCATCCTAAATTTATTAGGAATTTCATGTAGATACATCAAATTACATATTATTCATATAAAACTGCGTATGTTTCAATTGGTTTCAGAATAATGCGGTATTCTGGCATGAGGACGAACTCATGAGGAAGAGTCACCCACGTTTCAAATGATTCCATTTAATCCTGAAAATAAAAAGGTTTCTCCTAAATGACTCTCTTGTTATCCACGCGATTCAATATTTTTGAAATTACCTATCGAAGTGTGTACATATGTTTGTATGTATGTTGAATCCATATATCCGTATCCTAATTTAATTCAAATCACGCGCCCTGAACACGACTGGTTCTTGTAATAATCAAATGACTGCCAAGGTATAAGGACGGGTAGATATTTATTTTTGTTTTTAACTCGCTCGAAAAATAACCACATAACGGTGAATCAAAATTTTAAAAAATATATATTTATACATAATAATTTAACAACCCTAAGTTGTCGCCGTCATAATATTTTTATTCACCGCCACACTATACCGTTCATTGGTTTGACAACGTTTAATTAAATTTATCATCGCATCACATCGACATCGTGATGTGCCGTGCCGTGACATTGCCTTCCAGTTAAAGGAGACGTAATTTTTGAAGTGAAACCAAAGCAACGCGACACACGATGTGATGGATGTACTCATATTTTTTTGACTCCCATGAAATAAAATACCCTGAGTGCGTCCTATTAACGAAATGAGAAGGTACACTTCTAAAGAATTTAATTTTTTGGTAAAAGAAATAAATTAATTTCAGTTATAAGTTATTGTTTAAAAAATATAAAAACGAAATTTCCGACACGGCCGGCATTAAGTTACCACTAAAGTAGATTGGGCAGGTTTAAATAACATAAGGGACTTATCAATTGGATTCTTTGATCGCTAAATAAGACTAACGCAGCTAGTTAAATTTTAAGATATCATTATTTCGAACTTGGGACTTTACTTGACTGACTATCTTTTAACCATTAATCTACAAAAAAAAACTTCTTGAACAGGTTACAAGTCCATCATAAGTTATATTTTGTATTGTAAAAAAAAGTCCTCATTCCTTTTGCAATATGGCAATGAATCCTTTACACAAAACTTTAAATAAAATTGTTCACTAAATAAATCACTGAGTTACGAAGTTTAGCTTTCAGTTGAATTCGAAAAGATGACCAGCTGACATTTTGACGTAAAAAGACGACTTGGCAATTTTTCTTGTATAACTTTCCAATAAAGTTGCCTTAAGGCAATTTTTTGGCAGATGGTTAATCAGATACTAGAAACTTGCCTTACCTTCAAGTCTAAACCTGCACATTAACGGTTAAAATGAATGAAAATATTTTTTCGATATGAAAAAATACAAGGTGTCGAAAAAAATTTGTATTTAAAAAGAAATCAATAGATGTTTTTTAAAGATGAAGGTCTAACTTTATCAATGCAATATATAATTTTCATGACGTTTTCCATGACCGGTATGTACTTTTGCGGCTGTATGCCCTCCTTTACTTTAAAAATTCCATCTTTAAGGTCTAAAATCGATTGTGGAGCATTTGGATATTCCTGATCTTTCAAATAGCCCGCCACCGTCCGGCGACGTTGGAATGTGTAACGTCATCCACATCAATATCTTCCAATTCGGTCACACAAAATCAAAATCATTATTCGTAGCTCTGTAGCGCAACCAATTTATCGTAACAGTTGCACCAGCCTCATTTTCGAATAAGTAAAGTCCAATCATATCGCCCGCAGTCCAAAAAACACTCCAAATAATTAATGGCTTTTCAACTGTCATTCTTGGATTTTAAGATCTCAAAATGTGTCAATTTCGCTTATTAAAATAGCCTACGAGGTGAATATGGGCCCCATCAGTGAAGATATTATGTTGCTGGTGATGAACTGGATGGAGCTCTGTTGACTGAACTTCATAAGCCTGAAGACCTACATAAGTCTTTATACGGTTGTGGAAAGTCGAAATAAATTCAAAGATCAAATTTTTACCATTTATGTAGTGAATTTTCAGTAATGACGGGTGTAAAAATCATCAAATGTTCAAAAGTGAAATCTTTTTGGATAACCCTTTCATGCGTTTCTTATGCAGTATTGAGGACAGTATTGCTAATGTGAAAATGGCAAAAACAAGAGTTGAATAATGCAGATTATATTCCAAATTAATTGATAAATATTCTAGGATTGTAAATTATTCTATCAATATTATTATGATATTTTCCTTTACCTCAGAGTTTTGATATAAAATATTGATTTAATATAATAGATTAAATAATTTTAAATTAAATATCTAATGAAAACATTTAAGCGGAAAACTTGTGGGTAAAACATTATATTATATGGGAATTGAAGAATTCTGAAAACAATTTTGCATGTTGAGTTAGTTTTGTCTTAATTTATAATTAAATAATTTTGTTCTTTTGATTTTATGTTTTTCTTTTTATTATCGCAAAAGCCTCGACTTTTACTTCCAGAATTCCTAAAATAACGGGGTTTTTTTTAGACGTGTGGTTTTCAACATAAAGCCTAGTACGCTGCTGATGCGAAACGAAAATTCCCATACAAAAATGACATGACGAAATCATAAACGAAAAATTTCGCTGCTTTTCATTTTTTCATTTTAGTGGATAGCTGTACTAGATTTCTTAGTACAATTCTCCACTCTTTTCGTTCTCAATTTAATTGCCCAGCATATTAATTGCTTGCGAAATTTTGACGTTTAATTTTTTTATTGATAAAAAAAATTTTTTACTCGTGACTTTCGGTGTTTTGACTTTGATTTATATTTGATTTAAAATTTAAAATAAAATGGATTTGTCTAATGTGTTCCAACATTGCATTTCTGAATCGGAAACTCAGGATGTTATTGGTGATGTGCAAGAAGTGATGAAGACAAGCAGTGAAATTCAACTTCCAGACAGAACTCTCCACAAATATTTTTCCGCTGTGGTTTTCATTTTCATTTCGCTCTGCACTTGGAGACAGCCAAAAAAATTCGTTTCACTTCAGCTGCGTACTAGGCTTAATAATACTTTTTTCAGTATTGGTAATTTTGACAGCTATCACTGGTTTGCGCGAAAAGCAAAGAAACAATGAATTTATTGAATGAAGCTTTTGCGTGGCCTCCAAGATGGCGCGATTTAACACCGCTGTGCTATTTTTTGTAATACTATTTGAAGTCGCTTGTCAACGCAGATAAGCACCATACGAGAAGAAAATATTCGGCGCGTTATTGCTGAAGTTAAATTCTTAACCGTAACATTCAATTATTATTATAATCTTTTCATATATCTTTTGCGTTAGGTAAAAAAGTCTTAAGTCAATAAATTGCAATAATTTAGGTTTTTGATTTGGTGTAACGCCTTTTGTTTTGCCTCCTCCGTTTAATACAAAAATCTTGAGTCTAGAACAATTGCTAAATATCGTATTAATATAGTATTTAGACAATAGAAGAAGACCGAAAAATTGATATTTGTTGTCATATTAAAGTCTTAAGTTTGTTGAGTCTGTGTGTCCAGTTTCTTACTTACATATGTCCTTTTTCCTAACGTGAAAGATATTTATGCAAGGTAAGGGCCTTTGTTTCTTTCGTTGGATTAGACTAAAAACCAAACTTCCTTGAGGCAAATCACTTTTAACTAATTAATTAATTTTATCAATACCAAGTATAAAAACAAAATACGAGAAAAAAGGTTTTTCAAAGTAAGTAACAAAATCTTTAAATTTTTAATTTTACATTTAAATTTTGTTCAGTTTAGTTTTTTTTTTTGTTTTTTTGCTAATTTATTTATTATGAAAATGAAAACATTGAAGAATTATTAGGCTATGATAAGATACCACCTAAAAACAAAACTCGGAAAAATAAAGATAAATAAAAACACATATCTCTTATAGACTAGACAATTATGAATTCTCCTATAAAACGATTATAAACTAATTTCTAAACATGAGCAATGCAAAACCAATTAAATTAAGAAAAGAACAACAAATAAATAATTAACCGAGCTGGATCTTGGTATCTAAACAAAATGAAAAAAAAAAACAAAAATCTTAAACAAAACCAATTGAAAATTAATAATAATAATAAAAATTGTACTTATTTATTTAGAGACTTTTAGAAAAATCACACAATTCGTGTTTTAGTATAAATAAAATAAAACAAAACAAAAATCAACTGAACGATATTAGGTAGTGCTATATATAGAAATGTAATGTAGGTATAGATTATAAATATTATGAGCATTTTAAAGATACTTTATACAATTTACTAAAATAAAAAAAAAAGGTTTGATCAAATCGAAACTTAAGTAGGTAAATAACTTTGGACTTGTGTACGTTTTCTTTACTTTTTTCTACTCTTTCGACTGTAAAAATTGTTGTTGTCCTTAAGTTTAAAAAAAAAAACATTGGTTTTTGTTAATGTGACATTTAAGGAAATTATTCTATCATAAGTCTGTGTGATCAAACCTTCAAATGAAAAGCTCGATTTTTGTTTGTATGTATTAAAATATGTATAATGTCAGACGTTCTCTACAAGCCTTAAAAAAAAACTCAACTTATTTTTCTTCCATAGTTTAAACAAAAAAAAAAAAACATAAAATATATTTATAACTTTATACAATGATTTTGACACAATTTAAAATAACCCGTTTTTAGTCATATAAAATAGGTAGTGTCAATTACTTGGCTTTTTCTCGAACTACTCGAGATTCGAGAATAAACAAATCGAACCAAAGGAACTTATTTTTTAGATTTTTCCTTAATTTTGTGTATACTGTATACCTATAGCTAAATTTTAAACTTTTCTTTAAACAAAAACAAAGATGTAAGATAATATATATTTGTAGGTTTATATGGCTTTCATTGTTAATTAAAAATAAAACACAAGAAAATGTACTTTAATAAGAATTTCCTTAAATTAATCTGAACAAAGAAAAACAATGAAATATTTTCGACCAAAAATAAACTAGATGATCTGAAAATTCTATGGACAAATCTCTAATATTTCAAGGATGCAATTCCTAATATAAACAAATTATACAATAACCTATCTACCTGTCTATAATGAAAACAAAAATTAAAAATATATATTTAACAAAACAACAAAAACAAAACAAACTATATGCTCACGGTTTCTTTTAAACAAAATCATTTTGTCTTTATCCGATTTTTTTACTATAAATAAACTGTAAACTGACATTATTGTCATTCCCTCCCAAGCCTAAAAGCTTAAACTAAAATACAAAACAAAAATTCCTTAAAGTTTTAAACTTTAAACTGACTTAAGTAACCTATCCAATCTGAAACTTATGAATAAATAAAGAAAAATAAGAAATTAAAACTTAATGACGGAATAAATAGATTTTAAATTAATAAAGCAAAAAAACAAAAAGATATTAACTATAGAACAAAGTATTATGTGTAAAACTAAACAAAAATAAAAACAAAAACATCTGCATTTCGAGAAAATAATATTTATGGAATTTATTTAAGACTTTTAACTAGCATCTATAATGTATTAAATTTAAACATTAAAAAATGTAAACGTTTATATGAGCATTGCACTTTTATGATGGTTAAGATGAAACAATTAAACTTCTACAAAACAAACAAAAAAACAAAAAAAAATAAAATGGCAAACTTTATTCAACTGGTAAGTAGTTTTACGCTAGTAGATACAAATAAGTTGAAAAGTAAAACAAAATTAAAATAAAAATGTAGATAAAAAACATAATAAATAATTAAAAAAAAAATCCTGAATTATGATGTGTAATCAGTTGTGGTGGAACATTAGAACACAGTTATATATATACTTATATATATATATTGAGGACAAATCTCAGAATATACACAGAAAATATGTAAATTTTAAAATTTTGACTAAATAAATGTAAACAAATTATTTAATTATTTAAAATGAATTAATAGAAATAAATTGAAAAATTATTAAAACAATAATCGCTCTTTAATTATAATTTTGGCACATTCTACTGGGAGTTTAAAATGTATGTGTGTGTAGTATGTTATTGTCATAAATGGTTACACTGGTAGCACAAACAAAACAATAATTTTTTAAAGTACAGTCAAACTAAACTTCCCCATATAGCGAATTTGCACGGGACCAGAAAATTATTTCAAATTTTTTTGTTTTTACTTTTATTTAAAGAAGTCAGTGATTTTAGTTTGGATTACATTCTTCCATTTTTCTTTTTTAACAAAATCGTCTAATAAATTGAGAGATTCAAATAAATTAAAACACGTCAATTGATGAAGAAATTCGTTCCAATCTAGGTGACATCTTATCGGTATCCGCCAATTCTTCTTGACCGGCCAATTCTTCTTCATCTTTATCGGAATCTGTGAAAAGGGGTTATGTAGGTAGGTACCTGGTACATTAAACATTTATTTAGCAATATGATTAGAATGTTTAGATATCAATGCACGTAAGATAGCTAACAAAATAATATACATACCGGTATTAAGTTCAACTCCACGATTTTCCAAAACACTACAGAGAATATCTTCATCGGACGGGTTGTCCCTTGTCTGAACATCAATATCAACATTAACCTAATCTTCAAATGATGCACTATTGTTTGCTACTGCTCTAAATGACGACTTCAGAGCAGCTAAATCAGATAATGAAAGGAAGTCCCCTTCATCCCAATGGCTGCGTTCAATCTCGTGTTGGATAGGGTATCTTGGATAGGTAGATTTTTAGATACCTGTTGAACGAGTTGGATAGCTGTATTGAGATCGCTGTCAAAAAATTAAAACAACTTTCAGCTGTTCACAAAAAGCAGAGAAACATTTATGGCTGAATCACAAACACGCTTCAGCTTCGGCTGCGCCTGACGCTTACGAGTTCAGCCATAGGAATTCAATGCATGCTATCACAATGGAGCTTCGACCTCACATTTCGTTTAACAATCGTAAGGAAAAGAACGTAATGTGACTCCAAACGGAAGCTCTAGTTCAATTATCTGAACATTTGCTATGTCTGACAGCTCAACAGCTGTAAAAAAATGTCAACAAGCAAAATGTTTGCTCTTTGGAGGGATGAAATAATAGAAATGTCATTCAAAGCAACCTCGAATCAGACCCACCGTAACGCAGACGAAGCTGAAGCGTGTTTGTGATTCAGCCATTAAGCTTCGAAGTCAAAATTGTTGTAAGATAAAACATTTAATGGATAATTCAACTGATTCGTCGGACGATGATGAATTGATAGGTGCGTAACAATTTAATAAATAAGAGATAACCTTAATCTGTAATCTATGTTAAATTTCCTCTTAGCTCAATTGGAATTCTATACGATTAATTACCTTCTAAAATTCGGAGGCAAATAGCTTCTTCATCGTCTATTATGTAGGGGAGAGTGGGGCTTAAAGTAACACTTTACGAAAACCTGTGTAGCTCCTAACATTTTGAAAATAAGTCAGCCAAAATTTTTTTAAATTTAAAAACCATGTTTCAGCTACAAGATCCACAAAAAATATTAAACAAAGTATGCTCGAACGATGTCAAGATATAACATTGAAAAAAAAAATAACGTGTTGTTTCAACTTACCCCCACATGGGGCTAGTTGTAACATAAGTAGGGGTAAGTTGTAACACGAATTACAAAAAACTAAGAAATATTTTTAATGAACATTATTATTTTATTAAAATCTGATAAGAAAAAAACATAACTCTTAATTCAATTAAATAAAACTTATGCTAAGGAAAATATATTATTTAAATATGTTTTGTAAAAAAACAGCCCTAGTTTTAATAAAAAAAAATAAAAAATCACAATTCATTCATCAAAAAATATAGGACTAGGAAGAAGAATCTTCATTCGTGTCACAGTTGAGGCATACGTATACACGAAGAGATCCTTTTACGCACTTGGTGTGGGCCCACTTTTTGCATAGTATGCACTGAACCCAATTTTCCCCTGGCAAGCTTTCAGAAAATGCCCCACAACAAACGAGACACAAATTTTGTTGGTCATCATCATCTTCTGATGAAGAGGCTAATACCTTTTTCTTCACCTGTTGTTTTTGTTTCTTCGTAGGCCCCTTTTTAGCTCCGTTCTTGGCTCTATTTTTGGACAAAACTTTATTCCTTTCCTCCAAAATGGCTGTTTTCTCGGGCCGCTTTTCTAACCCTACGTGTTATATTTTTTTTCGTTGCTCTGCCTTCGGAAAAGGCCTTATATGCTCGGGTGTGAAATTATTTTTTTGTAGTCCGGATCCGGATGGTCCCGGTGAACATGTAGGTATCGGAACAGGGTCCAATGATAAAACAGGTTCAGTAACTGAAGACTGTGCCACTGCAGGTAATGTTTGGTCAGGTTGCTCCTCGTCAATGGCTCCCCCTGTTTCAGCTTGTTGTTCCACACAATGGAAGTGTGTTATCAGATTCTGTTGGATTTGGCCGATCAGTTACAAACGCCGACAAGAAATCATGATCCTGAAAAATGTGTTCGTTCAGGGGAACGATTCCAGACTTCTTAAATCCATTTTGTATGTTTGTCGGATTCAGGGCTAAGGGCAGAGCTTTGCTTACGATTGACGGAATATCATGCACTGTCATTGTTTTTCCGGGGTTATTTCGCATCCAGACATCTTGAGCGTTGGCACAGTTTGTCTTAAAAGGTCCATAAATACCTACATCCAAGGGCTGCATTTTGTGAGAACAGTGTGGAGGAAAAGACAACATTATAACGCCATTTTCCTTAACCTTTTCAATGACTGAAAAGTCTAGATGGGAGCTGTGATTGTCAAGCAACAAAAGAACAGGGTCAGCGAGGGATGGCTTTACGTGTCGTATAAAGTGATCCATGAAGATATTATTATGAGGACTATCACATGGAAACTTTTTCTATTTATATGTATCACACACAAAAACGCAAGAAAAAAACAGCTCTCGATCGTTGGTGTTCACAACGATCAGTAAAAAAAAATCAAGGGGTAAGTTTTAACATGTTACTATTTACCCCGCAAAAACGTTACAACTTGCCTCACCATGAAATTTCGCACAAAGAAATTAATATTCAAAAAACCGAATGTCACACATATATAAGATATACACACAAACACAACCAAAACTATGATGGATGTTTAAAAAAAACAACCACCACGCTATCTCTTCCGTGTGACGAGGAAGACCAAAAATACAAAAAAAAAAAAAAGTTAGAAACCTGCTGTTTTTTGGGACCACACACAGAACTTCTCTCGTTGACATCCAATTAACAACTAAAGTAGGTACGCTGATAGATATGGAAAGGATGCACATTTTTCTCCTTCACGCGATTCTTAATTTTAAGGGGAACCCTGTTTTTTTTAGCTGTTACTTCTTACCCCTGTTACTTTAAGCCCCTCTCTTCCCTACAGAACATCCTCAAACACAACTTCAACTAACATTTTGTATCTTTTTGTTTACCAACAAATACAAAAAGCTGACATCAATTTTCAAGTTTCAACCATGTGTTGAATCAGCTGTTCTGTCAGATACCAACATACCCCAGAAATTATTGAATACCTTTGGATTCCTTTTTTGACATCTCAGCTGTTTTTGATCAGCTTTTATTTTACAAGTAAAACGCTAACAAAAAGGTATCCGGATACCCTATCTGTCTGAGATTGAACGCAGCCAATGAAAAACCTGCTTTTCTAAAATAATTTGCAATTGTTTCTGGTTTGACGTTTACATTCCATACTCTGCTTAGATTTCGAACGGCTTGTAGCAATAATGTCTTGGTCCATTGGCTAAATTACAGAAGTCATGTTGGGAGGAAAATAGGCAAGCTCAATGTTTTTCAATGTATCTCTTACATTCTTAGTGTCCGATCGAAGCTTCGGCTTCGGCCTTCGGTTCGGCCGAATTCGGCCAAAAAAACAACATTCGGCCATTTTAGGCCGAAGTTTTGGCCGAAGCCGAAGAATCTGTTTATTATATCGTGCATCGTACTAGGCGCCGGAAAAAATTTCAATTTTTGAATACCGAAGAAAAAATTGAACAAAATATCAATTTTTGAATTTTGCCTGACACCTTTTGCGCATCGTTTGTGGAAAGGAGAATTCTTGACTTTTTTCAACCTTAGGCTTCGGCTTCGGCCGAAGATTTTCTTTCAGCCTAATAATTAGGCTTCGCTGAAAATCGACATTCGGTCGGACACTAATTCTAAGGATGTGCCGTGCAGTTATCAAAAAAAAAAGAACCTTCCTCTTTTGCGAACCAAATTTTTTGTACAACTTTAAAAGCCATTTTCTAAAAATTTCACTTGTCATCCATGCTTTTTTGTTGAACTCATAATCTACTCGTACATCCAGAGATTTTATTCCCTTAAAACATCTTGGATTTTTGGCTTTCCCTATAACAAGCAATTTAAGCTTCTCCGACCCAGTAATATTGCTTGCTACAAGGACAGTAATTCTCTTTTTGTTCTGTTTTCCACCAAAGCATTTCTTATTTTTAAATGGCAGCGTTTTATTGGGTAAGCATTAAAGCATTTGAAAAACAAACCAGTCTCATCACCATTAAATATTTCGTTTTTGCTGAAATTTTTTACCAATCGTTGCAAAACATTTATAACCCAATCATCACGATTCTGTGTTGAAATCTGCACTTTCCCCACATAGGGTTTTTTGAACGATTCCGTGCCGTTTCTTAAACTTGTCCAACCATCCTGTACTTGCTTTGAATTCTTCGTGTCCCATTGCAATGGCGAACTCCTTGGCTTTTTGTCTCATCAATGGTCCAGAGATAGGAAGATTCCTACCACGAGCGGCGGTTATCCATTTCAGCATTGCTTCATCAATATCCTCGAAAAGACATTTTCTAAGTCTTTTGCGTTTAGTGCTTAATTCCTCGTCTTCTAAATTTCTTAAAATCGCTGCTTTTTTTTTAAATTGTTGATAAGCTACTGGGAGGAATTCCAAATTGCTTAGCAATATCTGTTTTTTTAGTCAATCCTTCTTCAAATTTATTAATTATCAAGAACTTTTTCTCAAGAGAAATGCTACTTCGAGACATTTTCAATTATGTATATTCACTGAAGCCTGAACATAGAATGCTTGCATTTAAAGTCCCCTTATAAGTTTTTTCTTCTCTGCATGCTGTTGTTTTTGACAGAAAATTATTTGAAAAAATTCGTTATGTGGAAACAAAAACGTATGAGATTTGGATTTCCAGCAACAAAATTTGTTCGTTGTAGAGAAAAATTCGCTTTATGAAAATTCGTTATAAGGAGATCAAAACACACCAAAAAAGTAACCAAAAAGATGTGTACTCAAAATCAATTGGTAATAAGTAGGGCTAGGATTTCCATGCAAATGCATATTTTTTTGACAAACTTTAGAAGCAAGCGATTATCTTTAAGAATCATTAATTTTCCTTTAAAATGGCATTCAATCGTTAGTGCATATTTTTGCATATTTGACTATAAATGCATATTTCTGCATATTTTTATAATAAATGCATATTGTTCGTTTATATTAAAACATATTGACATAAAATTAAAAAAACATCGGTTTCAAAAAAATGCAAACGCACCATTAAAATTAGAATCAATAAACTAGCTGAAAATACAAGCAAATTCTTCTCTTTTTAATCGATGCGGCGCCATACATGTTTAAAGCAGCTAGAGGGTTAAAATCTTTTTATCCGAAGTTCATACATGTAACATGTTTAGCTCATGCACTGCATCGAGTTGCAGAGGAAATACGAAGTAATTTTAAAAATGTTGATTTATTGGTAGCAAACCGAAAACAAATATTTTTAAAGGCACCATCTCGAGTGGAACTTTTTAGAGAAAAGTACCCTTTAACACCTCTTCCACCACAGCCTATTGTTACCAGGTGGCTTGGCTACAAGCATTGAATAATTACAATTACTTTGTAGTAAAGTGCATCCACTATCCCTATTTTCAGAAACAAAAAAGAAATTTAAAAACAAACCTATCCCAACCCATATCAAACTAATAACTAAATTGAACAAAAATTCACCGAAACTCACAAATCATCATCATGTCGAATGCACCGAAAAGCACTAAAATCATTTTGGTTTTATGAATGAGAAATTTAAAAAAGAAAAACAAACCTTCAAAATACATTTGCTGCAGCGAACGTGATTTGGCCTTGAATGCCACACTTCAACAGACATGCGAGTATGTACCTACACAGTTGTTATTGTTGTTTTTTATTCTAAATAACAATATTCCGTTATCTTTCTCGACTATAACAAATTGTGAGTAAATTTCCCATAAGGACCAAATCTGTAAAATTGGGTGTTGTATTTAATAGACAGATACAATAACTCGCCGTGCGATACTAGCGACTTATGAGCATTTGAAAAATAAGTGTCGCCATCTAGATCAGGATTTGCCCGGTGTCCTTTCTATTTGTAATTATTCAATGCTACAAGCAGTTTCCTATTACGCAAAGCACTATGAGGAGTTTTGAGAAGTGGTTAATAATTTCTATGATCTGATGCTGCAATTAATATTGCAAAAGAGATATTGAACCAGCTTTTACTTAAAAGCCAAATAATATTCATTAACTCTAACTACAGTTTTCCTTGTGATACCATAACAAAGCTTGAGGGAAGGGATTCATTAAAAAATCAAATTGATTTAGTTGAAGATGCTTTTGTAAAAATAACTGCTGTTAAGGATCTCTTGCTCCAGCCATAAAAAAGAAGCTTGAGAATGTTCTAGTAAAAAATGAAGGTTTTCAACAATGAAAAATATATGCAAGGCATTTACATTGAGTTGCAGTAATGAAAATTATTTGAGAAACTTTACAACCGATGAAATGTCTTCCTTTAAGAATGCACGACTTACGTCAATTGACGTAGAACGTTCCTTTTCGATGTATAAGACGTTTAAAAGGCCCATTGGCCAAAGCTTTATTTTTAAAAACTTTAAGAAGAATTTCATCATTTATGTCAATTTTTCTATTGCCTGTGTTATTTTGAAAAAAAAAAAATGTTATTCAAAGGGATATCTTTTTCTTATGTTGATGTAATTTTTATTTATTGTTTATGTTTTGTGTATTTTTTAATTTTTTAATGTACCTACTTGTTTTTTAGTTCCTTTAAAAGATAAAATAAAAGACTGATTTTTTTTATAAAAACTGTATACCTACTAAGTCTTTTTTTGTGTTCAAATATATAATTTTAAATGCATATTTTAAGTGCATATTTCTCATTTTTAAGAGCATATTTTAAGCGCATATTTTGCGTTTTTAAGTGCATGGAAATCCTAGCCCTAGTAATAAGAGATCTTCGTTAAGTAGGAGAAGTTCGTTATAAGGAAGTTTGATTGTAAAGGGTGTCCCAAAATTAACGCAAGATTTGAATTAAATAGAAAACGCCGTTTTTAGTCTTTTGATAGTTATATTTTTATTGACTCGTAAAGTACATAGGATAGGGTTATGTATGGAATAACACATCGGACAAATGGCCTCCACGGCTTTGCATGCACATGCGCACTCTTTTGTTGAAATTTTCCATGACCATTCTGCATAAATGTGGCTGAATTTCGTTGATGCAGCGTTGACATAGACTTGTGATTTCAAATAACCCCATAAAAAGAAGTCTAATGGTGTTAAATCACACGATCTAGGAGGCCAATTTTGATCACCGAAACGAGAGAGTACACGACCTGGAAATGTCTCATGCAGTAATTGAATTGTTTCACGGGCTGTATGACATGTGGCACCGTCTTGTTGAAACCACATATTGGACACATCAATATCATCCAATTTTGGCAGAAAGAACTGTGTAATCATGTCGCGATATCGAGCACCAGTAACAGTCACTCCTTGACCAGCATCATTTTCAAAAAAATATGGCCCAATTATGCCTCCAGCCCCAAATCCACACCATACAGTCACGCGTTGTGGATGCATTTGGTTTTCGACAATCACATGTGGGTTCTCCGAACCCCAAATGCGGCAATTTTGGCGATTGACAAAGCCATCAAGATGAAAATGTGCTTCATCGCTTAGGATGATTTTGCTCGAAAAATCAGCCGCCAAGCTTTCACTATTTTTGAAATATTCTTTAATAATGAAGACACGTTGTTCTATCGTGTAACCCTATACTGTTAGCTGTCAAATTGCTTTTTTTCAGGGTTGCCAACACTTCACTGCACAAATGGCGGCAAATTCAAATCTTGCGTTAATTTTGGGACACCCTTTATTAAGATGTCCTGAATTTTAATCTCGCCTTACAATTTTTCTACCACATCAGGTTTTTCAAATATGCTTCTTTAAAACTTCTAAGAACAACTTAAAACGTTTTTTTTTAAGACTCAGTTAAAACTCAACATGTCCCTTAACCAAAATTGTATAATCTACATAGAGTTTAAATTATTTAGTATCTTACTTAAAACCCCGAGACCTCTCTCATGACAGTCCTTTGAACTCACCATCACGTGGCGCCGGGTACTACAGCTTATCTTACTTACAACTAGTTTCTGCAAATTCTAATTAGTTTTGACTATTTTTTTGACTCTTTATGAAGTTTTGAGCAAACCTTGAACTTAATACTTTCATAGTTTAAAAAAAAAAAAAATCGACTATCTTCTTGAGTTTTAAAAATACCCGTTTTTAATATGCATATGTTTTTCAAAAACTTGATTTAATCAATTGTTTAGATGAGGGATTCGTAACAATCTATGTAAGTCTAAGCCTTTTGATAAAGCAACCCTTTTATGCAAATCCGATTGGAATACAATTGGAATTGGAAAGGAATTCTTAAATTTCAGGCGACGACATTTTTTGTGTTTTTGAGGATTCAATCTGCATATGTATATAATTCAACAGTAATTTTTAGATTTTTTTTTAGTTTTTAGATTTGAAAGTTGATGCAACTGAACATTTTTAGAGTTAATCTACACTTCTACATCTACACTAATATTATAAAGAGGAAAGATTTGTATTTTTGTATGTAACGAATAAACTCAAAAATTACTGGACCGATTTTAATAATTCTTTTTTCATTAGAAAGCGACATTATCTGTACCTAGTTATGTCTACCCGTGCGAAGCTGGGACGGGCGGCTAGTTTAAAATAAAGTTGTGAAAAACTTACCGTTTTTATTTTAATTGAGAACATTTTACGCTCTGACTTACTTTGATTAGCGTTTATTGAGCTGAATTAGTATACTCTAGTTCTGAATATTTTGCACTACCTTTTGAGATAGTGCAGGGTGGTGAAAACTGTCAAAATCAGCTCATCTCATATTTCGATTTTATTTAGCATATCAGTATTGGAATAGTTTCCGCGCTTTGTGTTTTTGATTTAAATTTTAGTATTTAAAAATAAATAAGAGCTTACTTTAAGTGAAAGGGAATTTGAGGTGATTCAGTGTTTTCCAAACACTAAATTAAATTTGGAAATGTATGTACGAGTAAGTACAAAAGTAAACAAGAATTATAAGTCCAATTGGTAATACCCGCGCGCGGTGTGATGCTTAGTATGTTTTACTGTCATGCCAGATGTCTTGGGTTCAATTCCTGTCTGTGCCACCACGGATCCTGCCTCTTAAGAGGAATTGACAATCCGTTAAGAGTAATTCTTGCTTTGAAAGTGTTTTCTCAAATAAGCCGTTCGGATTCGGCTTAAAACTGGAGGTCCGCTTCATCCCTGACAATATTCCTCGCACACAGGGATGGTTGAGAGTTGTGTGTAAGTCATTAGGTCATAGTTCTCAACGGACTGTGGCCCCACCTAATTTATTTATTCAGTCCAATAATTTGATTAATAATAATTAAATAACTCTTCTAAAAGTGTGTATTTGGTTTTTCGTTTAATTTTATTTGCGTAGAATTTAATTTGTTTTCTTCTTTTTAACATCTGACTTTTGACGTTTGTGCTGTAATTTGCTCTGGCTGCACTAGGCTCTTCTACACTGGCTATTTTCTGGTTGTACAAACCTAAAAACAAAAAAAAATACTAAAGCGTTGAAAACCAGAATGAGAATTAAGATTTGAATTGTGTATCTGTAGCTTTTTAGAAGGACTTAAAAACAGCCTTTTTTAGGTTTTATTCTGATAGATAATAGTGCAAAAGTCTATCTCACAGGATTTTACTTGAAGCAGGTTCAGACAACATAAAAAGAGACTTCATTTGCAGTCAACTTCATTCTTTGAACGTAAACTTTGACCAAGGCAACTAGTTAGTTTTTCAAGTATCATAAATTTCAAATTCAGAACTTTACTTCGCAAACCTCTATTTCAAGTTCATAGTACAAAAACTACCAAAATCATTATTGTCTACAAAACACTCCTCAGGCAAGCTACAAGTCCATCATGATTTGTATTTTGTATTGTAAAGAAATATATTACTTAATTCTTTTCAAAATTTACAAGGAACCTTTTTACAGAAAGCATTAAAAGAAGTTGTCCAGAAAATAAATAAATAAATAAATAAATAAATAAATAAATAAATCATTAAGTAATAAAGTTCAGCTTTTAGTTGAATGAAAAAACATGATCAATTGTCATTTTGACATAAGTTGACTTGACTTGATAGTAAGGGAGATTTTTCTTGACTTACTTTCCAATCAACTTTCCAATAAAGTTGGCCTTAATTGGAAGGCTATTTTTTGGCAGCTGGCCAATCAGATGCTAGAAACTTGCCTTACTTTCAAGTCCCTTATGGCTGAAAAACAAACACGCCTCAGCTTCGGCTTCGCGTAATGTGACTCCAAACGGAACTCTAGTTCAAATTTTTTGAACATTTGCTTTGTCTGACAGCTCAACAGCTGTACAAAAAAGTCAACAAACAGAATACATTTGCTTTTGGAGGGATTCCCAATGGTTATTATAGGCTGTGTAAGCTACTTCAGCGATAAATTTAATTTTTTCGATTTCGGAATTCATATTTTTTACTGCACGAAAAATCAAAACAAACTTTTGAGAAAAATTATCAGCTGCTAATGACAGAAGTGCCATTTTAGAAATGTCATAATAGAAATGTCATTCCAAATCAACCTCGTAGCAGGCCCATCGTAAGGCAGACGATGCCGAAGCTGAAGCGTGTTTGTGTTTCAGCTATTATGTCGTCTGAACCTGCCCTTTATCTTTTGTCGGCATTGATTTAACTCCGGATTTTGTATTTATTGTTCATATAAATTTCCACTATTTTTTCAAAATCGCAGTCCTAGTTCGATATTGGTTATAAAATGTTGCAGCACTCTTTACATTGTGTTTATAGTTTGAAACATTGCGGAGTTCTTTTTAATTATAATATATATATATAAATATAATCCGCCATCTTCTTTTGCTTTATACTCTCAACCGATGACAGCGCCACCTGTTGGTCAACATGTACAAGCAGAAAGGGTGGGTACACATTAGGGGGAAGCTGTCGTCTGCCACAATACAAGTAATTTTCAAAATTTAACAATTCTTTCATACAATATTACAGGCCTTAAAAATAAACTTTTATTTCCTGAATTTTTTAACTATATTCAAAATTTCGATGTTATAATTTTATTAGAAACTTTTTTAGAAGGAAAAAATGAAATTGATTATTTAAAATATTTTACAAATTTTAAGATTATGTTTTTACCTGCAACTAGATCAAATGTACATGGCAGAGCCAGTGGTGGGATTATATGTGGGGTCAAAAAAACTTTACATTGCAATTTTATCAAACTTAGTTGTACAGAAAACCGAATTATTTTTCAAATCTCAAACTATAATTTTAAATATTCAATTATTCCCGTATATTTGAACTGTAACAGCTGGCAAAATGATTTTGATTGTTTAGTAGACTTCGTGAACAACTCTGATTTGGAAAATATTATGATCATTGGAGACTTAAATGCACGAATCGGTGCATACCAAAATTCTTCAGCTCATAACTTACATTCACAGGATACGCTTAATGTTACGAGAAATTCCAAAGATGAAATTATAAACAGAAGTGGAAGACTCCTTACCGAATTTTTTGAAAACTATGGACTATTTGTGCTGAACGGGTCAACTAAAGGTGATACTTATGGAGAGTGGACTTTTTTAACCGGACAAGGACAGTCAGTAATTGATTTTTGTGCAGTATCGGCAGAGTGGCTCAACTTGTTTCCAGACTTAAAAGTGGGCACAGCAAACTTTTCAGTGCATTTTCCAGTAGAAGTTAAAGTGCAGTTTCTTAATGAAGCTATACAAATGAATTTAAATAATTTTCCCAAATTAAAATGGAATGAGAATAGTGCTCCCCTTTATAAATCACTTTTGAACCGCCACTGTGGCTCCCTACCGTCACAACCATCAACCAGGATAGATCAAATCGATGAACAAATAATTGGAGTAATTAAAACCTCAGCTCCATTTGCTCACAACCACAATACTAATTACTCCTTCAAACCGAAGAATATATGGTTTGATAATGAATGCAAAAATCTCCGTAAACTGTCTTTTGTGTATCTCAGACTATTTCGATCGACAAACTCTTTGTTTTTCAAAAATATTTATCTATATGTTAATAAGCAATACAAACTTCTTTGTGCAGCGAAAAAAAATGAATATCTTAAAAAGTTAGCAAACAGTCTAGCTGAATCTAAGAATTCAAAGACCTTTTGGAGTAATGTTCGGGAACTTGGTGGGCGTAGTAGAAGTGTGGGGAACACTCTCGAAGCTGAGCCACTAGCAGCACATTTTAAAACACTTTTGACAGCTGACGAGAGTGCCCATACTTTTTCTTATGCTCTACCCAACTTAACCGTCAGCGTACTGGATAACCCAATATCTTTGTGTGAACTGGAAGCAACTCTGATAAAGATGAAAAATAACAAATCACCGGGAATTGATGGAATTCCAGTAGAATTCTACAAAAATAGTACTGATCAGTTAAAAAATTATCTTGTGCTGTATTTCAATAGATTATATAATGAATCATATTTGCCAAACAACTTTAACAAAGCAGTTATTTTTGCCATATATAAGAGTGGAGACAAAACCCTGCCAGAAAATTACAGAGGAATTTCTATGCTAAACACCTTAAGGAAGATTTTTACGTCAATTCTTTATGACAGACTTACCAAATGGATCGAGGACAGAAATCTACTGAGCATGTTTCAAGCGGGATTCCGTCCGGGCTTCTCAACAATGGATCATATATTCGCGCTTACCAGTATTGCCAAGAAGTCGATTGAAAAAAAGAAGAAATTATACAGCTGTTTCGTAGACTTCAAAGCAGCTTTTGACAAGGTCAACAGACAGGCTTTGATATACAAGCTTTCAACGCTGGGAATTTCCCGAAAATTTTTGTTGATGTACTTTAATTTTCTTGTCTCATCTTGTGCATCGGTATGGGATGGGTCCGATCTTTCTAACTGGTTTGAAACAACGGCAGGTGTTCCCCAAGGCTGTATTTTAAGTCCAATTTTATTTGCTTTATATATTGATGACATTTGTGATATACTACCTGGAGGAATACTTTTTGCTGACATCCAAGTGAAAGTCCTGCTCTATGCTGACGACTTAGTCTTACTCGCTGACAACCCCTTCACCCTCCAGTTGCAAATCAACAAACTGAATACCTTTTGCGAGAAGTGGGGCTTACTCATCAATATAAGTAAAACAAAAGTTATGATTTTTGAAGCACATCAAAGAAGGAGGCGTCCCGAAGAAAGCTGGTCTCTTAATAATGTAGCCATTGAAGTTGTAAAAGAATTTAAGTACCTAGGAGTTTTAATTACGCATAACCTAAATTTTTCGAAACACGCAGAACAAAAAAGTAGTGATGCTAAACTGGCTTTGAGCGTAATGTGGCCCAAGTTCTTCGCTAACCAGGAAATCGATCTGGTGTCAAAATACCGCGTCTTCCAGACAACCGTAAACACATGTATGTGCTACGGTGTGCAGGTGTTTGGATATTTATTCTTCGAGTCATTTGAAAAAATGCAAAGATATTTTTTTAAGCGTTTATTCAAATTGCCACACTCAACCCCGAACTACGCCATCTATGTCGAATCTGATATAACTCCTCTATTTACCCAAAATCTTAAAGCCAACTATGAATATTTAATTAGAGTTATGAAAAGAAGTGGAAGAAATCTTCACAAATCTATTTTGATAAGATTATTACAAACCAATGCCTCCCCATTTAAGGATTGGAATGAGATGGCCCTATCACATGAAGTTAATCTATCTATAACGGAGTCAAATGTTGATGAATGGAGAGGATTGTTTGCAGAGCTCACGGCTAAAATAGATGAGAAAATATATAGTCAGTACCTTGGCAGAGCGGCTACAACAACATCAAGGAATACATACAGGAATCTCGAGCACCAATTGACATCAGAAACAAACTATTTCAGCAACAAATTTTCGGTCGAAGCTATAAGCCATATATTTAAAGCACGTGTTGAGCTCTTTAACTTAAACTCTAGGCCTCATCGAGTTGACCATCGCAATTTGCCCAATACTGCAGGAAATCCGGCGTTTATATTTCCAACAAAGTTTTCTTTCTTCAAGTCGGTTGTACGAAATTTTAAACGGAGTTCTAGGATGGAATACTTTATATAATTATTGCAAACATGCCCTAGCTTTTCGAAACTCTTTTCTAACTTAAATTTTGTTCGTTTAACCAGCTTTTACAGTTTAAAGGATCATTATTATTTATTTAGGGTTTCAAATCACTTAAAATTGATAATTATTTATTTATGCTTCAAGTCATTTAAAAATTGGTAAATTTTTGTGTTTCAAATCATTTTAAAATTGTTATATTTTTGTGTTTCAAATCATTGTAAAATTGACATTTTTTAATTGTTATGTTAAATCTCCACAAATATTGAAATTGTAAACTTTTGAATTTAACTAATATATAAAAGTATCTGATTTAATATTGTACAAAACCAGTTACTTTTCTTTTTATTCTTTATTTATTTGAATTAATTACTAAAATGAAATGTTATTCCAGGCAGACGGCAGATAGCCAGGTCCTTATTCTTAAGCAAATACTTTTTGTAAAGCATTTTTTTTTTAATAAATAAAGAATTATAATAATAATAATTATAATATCGATTTAACATAGCATATTAATTCGAAAGTTCCAGGATCCATGTGTTATTCTCTCAGTTTTTACAAGGTTTTCCAATAAGAGATTGAACAGCGCTATTTAAGTAGCTACCACTTCGAAAGCTGACATTTTTTAACCTTCGATAAATAAAAAAACTACGCCATTACCAAAAATTAAGTTTCTGAAATTCACTACAAAAATTGTGAAAATGTTGAAGTCACGGTTCGCAAAATTATAGAATGCTGTTGTATCGTCGCGTCGTGAAAACAACTTCTCGATCAGCAATAGTAAAACTGGTGAACAAATTTTATCTGTTGGAACAAGTAAAGTAGTGATTTGAGGAATTTAAGCCGCTTGCGTCACTGAAGAACATCTAAAAATATTGCTGCGGTAGCCCGAAATGTTTACGAAAACCCATATCGATCTTTGGAACTAGGAATTCCACAAACTACACTATACGCCTTTTAAAGTTAAGTTAACATAAGAACTTAAGCCGGATATTCATCTTAAAAGCAATCACCTTTGGTGATAAAGACCATTTTCACCTCGAATGCTAGTTAATAAGCAGAATTGTCTCATGCGGGCGTTGGAAAATTCTGGAATCATTGTTGAAAAGCTCCTCCACTCGGACTGGCATGGTGGTGTGATTTGAAATTACTTATTCCAAAACAAGACTAATAAAACTGTTATAAATTGCACTACAGAGCTATGATTAATAATTTTTCATAGCCAGAATTAGAAGTTAATGATGTGAACGACTTTTGTCGTTCCACAATCGTAATTTTGCAAGTCAAATGTCCTGATCGTGTTAGTTTAAATATCAAAATTGAAGTTCTCATTGGAAAACCCTGCGTAAAAAGATTTTATAAAGAAATTTGAATTTTCGGTTTCATTTTAAATATAACGAATGTATTTCAATCAAAATATCCAAGCTTAGATTTCAAACGGCAAGAGCCACCACGCACCGGCATAAGACTCTTGGGAGAGGAAATGGAGCTTTAAGTTTACTACTGGTTATTGTATTTCCTGAATAATCTTGTCCCTGTAAATGACTATAGTTTAAAAGATTGTATCGTTCTTTTTTCCAATCTTCACAAAAAGGTTAAGAAATAAGGTACAGTATAAATTTTTTAAAATCAAAAAATGTTGAATATTAAAGTGTAAATTCTTACAAGCTGCAGAAAAACTATAAGAATTCTGACCTATTTACTATTTGTTGTTCACTTGTTATAGAGCAGAGCGTTGCGTTGAATAATCAACTTAATTAATATTAAATGGAGATTACGTTATAAGATGTAAAATTCTGAAACGACACTATAAAGATGTGTGCCGCTGCCTACATAACAGCATTCACATCATCAATTCCACTATAAAATTATATCAAACAAATATTTTCTTAGGTATACAAAATTGACCTTTCCACTCGTAAAAACTGATAAAAGCGGATGAGCGCAAAAACAAAAGTTAAGATTAAAAATAAAAACATCTCGAATTGTTATTAGAATTGTCTAAATTATATGGCACTAATGAGTTGCAAGTACTTGACCGTAAAATGTTTTTGTAAAAGTTGTGAATTTCGAAAACATGGAATAAATTGCCCCAAGTTGATCATATTGTATCTAGAAATAAAAAAAAAGACATCAATTCAGAAAAATGCATGAAATCTTTATTTGAATCTATAGTACGGTCCATATAATTTAATGTTTAAAGATTATTTCATGCATATGTTGACCTTGACTGCCCCTCAAATGGTCCATCCGCTTAGTTCAATTTTGGCATACTCTTTCCAAAATTTCGGCCGGTATCTCACGTATAAATGCTTTAATGTTGTCTTCCAATGCGTCAATTGAAGCGGGCTTGTCTGTAGCGCTCACCATTCACAGTTACGTTACGATTCGCATCATCTTCAAAGAAGTACGGTCCAATGATGCCATCAGTCCATAAACCGCACCAAACTGTGACTTTGTGGATGCATTGGTAGCTCTTGCAATGCTTCTGGCTGATATTCACTCCAAAATCGACAAAAATTCTGCTTACTTACGTACCCATTGAGCCAAAAATGAGCTTCGTCGCTCGCTGGAAGAAGCGTGCGATGAACTTTCTTAACAGAGCACGCATTTTGATAATAAAATTCAATAATTTGCAAGTGTTGTTCGTTTGTAAGACGATTTATGGTTAAATTATACGAGTAGACCAAACTGAAGATTTTTGACAGTGAAACAAAACACGAAACGTGCGCCAGTGTTGCCCTTGCCAAAAAGATAATAGCTAAAAAATCACCCTTTAGCATCATTTATGATTTTTGAACGAACAATTTTGTATAAAATTTACTTCAGTTTTTGGATTCTGAGCTGTACGTCAAAAAAATTAAAGTACTAATGTTCCAAACTCGTCAATTGACAATCCGAGATCTTAACGAGTACTGATTTTGTTGGATTATCGTCATTATCAGTGAATACAAATTTGCCAGACCTTTAGGCCTCAGAAAAGTGAAATCTTGATTGGTGCCAAAATCGCACGATTTCGGCGTTCGTAAATCGTCATCATTTGGACAAAAATTAACGCACATCGTCCACAACCGCAGCCTATTCAACTTATTTAGCTCCATGTGATTTCTGGATATTCGCTTAACTTAAGAGACCTCTCCGTGGACACAGTTCTGAAACGATAGAAGAGATAGAAACCAAAACGATGAAGGAATTTAACGCAAACTTTGAAAATTGGAGAACATTTTGGGACAATGCTTAATATATAATATTAATCTGATATACATATAAAATTCTCCTGTCACAGTGTTAGTTGCCATACTCCTCCGAAACGGCTTAACTAATTTCAAAGAAATTTTGCATATACATACATTCGGTAGATCTGAGAATAGGTTTTTATCTATTTTTTATATGGCATTCGATTGAGTTGTTGAACAGGACATTGAAAGATATAAAAAACAACGACAGGATATTTGGCGGCACTTCGTTACTCCTTTCAGGTGATTCCAGACAAAGACTTCCCGTTATTCCGCGTTCAATGTACGCTGATGAGATCAACGCGTGCTTAAAATCATCGCCACTGCAGCGTAATGTTGAAAAAGTACAACTGAAAGTAAATTATGCGTGTTCAAATGCTTCAAGATCCATCCGCTGAAACATTCTCAAAACAAATGTTATAGATATAGGCGACGGAAAAGTTACTATAGATGAAACAGGATGCATAAAATTACCGGTCGATTTCTGCACGATTATTGATTCATAAGATGCTTTCATTGACCAGATATTTCCCGATGTACATAGACAATATACAAATCATGAGTGGCCGGCAGAAAGAGCAATTTCAGCAGCAAAAAATGTGGATGTCAATGAATTAAATCTCAAGATACAACATTTGTTACCATGGGACTTGGTGTCATACAAATCTATTGATACAGTTTGTGATTAGGCATGCCACCGCATAATTTACAACATAAGGTTGGATCTCCGGTAATTTTGCTTCGTAATTTGAACACACCACGGTTGTGCAACGGCACGCGATTAGTAATTAAAAATTGCTGAAAAATGTTATCGAAGCCATAATTTTAAATGGCAAATTCCGAGGTGAAAATATATTACTACCGCGAATCCCTATTATACCCACAGATGTGCCAATTCAATTCAAACGCCTTCAATTTCCAATTAGATTGGTATTTGCAATGACTATCAATAAGAAGTCTCAAGGCCAAACGATGCCTGTCTGCGGCTTAGATTTGAGCACTTCATGTTTTTCACATGGACAATTATACGTGGCATGCTCTCGAGTGGGCAAACCATCCAGTTTGTTTGTATTGGGGAAAGATGGGATCACAAAAAATATTGTACACTCTGTTGCATTAAGGAATTGATATTAATTTTTTGTAGTATTGTCATAATTAGCAATATGTTTATAATTTTAAAGAATTAATTTGTATAAATTAAAACAATTTGTTTGGTTATTTGTTATTTTAATATTTTGTCACCGTTTACAGTGCTCTTCTCCCACTTATATACCACGTCCTTACACACTTACAATAAGTTATATATTTCTAGCAAAATATTCCCTAGAAATTATTTTTATGACAAAACAACGTGTGTCGGGTCAGCTAGTATTTATAATATAATTTTTCTGATGAAATGGATATAGAATAATAAATTAATATTTTTAAATCCCTGGTATTTTTTGCCGGTAGTGGCATATTCGTTTCTGTAAGCGCCATCACTTGTATTACAGCTTTTCATATGTAACTTTTAAATTTAACGATGGAATACCCTGTCCAAGACTTTCCTCTTTTAAAAATACAATAAGTCACCATAACAACACCTTGTTTCTTTTAAGTCGCCAATACTTGTTTAAAATATTAGCAACAAACAAAGGTTTTGTTGTTAAGTGAGACACCGAAGGTTTTGAGATTTAAAAGAAAAAATAAGAGTTTGAGAGTTCCTTAACCACAGTTTTAAATCTTGAATGGTTCAACTCAATTAAACGCCGTAAATTTTTGTAAACACTTCTTCCTTTTGTTACAGTCATTGTCGTAAAAGTCATTATACATAGCTCGCAGTGTACCCGTGGCCATAATAATAAAAACATGACTATTGAGTCATCAACTCAGGTATAGCTTCAAACTTATGAAACATGAATGTAATCTTCAATGGTCACACAACTATTTATCATTGGAGTCTCAGGTCTCATTGTTTCTCGCTTTGTAGTGTAGCTCGTCGCCGTATCTATGTACTGTACCCTACTCAGAGTCAGAGTCAGACACGGTGAGACAGTGGGAGTGCTGAAGCTGATACCTTATTGCTGAATGAATCTTTATGATAGTTTCGAAAAATAAACTGGTTCAAGTTCGAGAGAGAGTGTGAGAGACACTGACAACCATCAGCTCTGGAAATGTTTTTAGTTGAGCTGTGAATTTCAATTGAAGCACATCACGGGGCTATTTGCCTTGACGTTCATTTCTAATAAAGATTTTATTAATTTCTTTTTTTTTGTGTCTTAAGTCTTGATTAAGTTAACCTTTTGCGCTTTCGGGAATTATACGAACAAAAATTGAAAATGAGATTTTCGATAGCATTATCGATTAGCGTGGTTTTGCTGCTGCTTGTTTCATGCCAAATCGCAAGTAGGTTTTATAGTTGTTTTTTATATTCGATTTTGAATTAATTTGAATAAAATAAATAATGACACTTTAAATCTCAGAATGTCAAGAAGTTGGTACAGATGAGCCTACAACTAAGAAACCGGGTTTCTTCAGTCGATTATTTGGCAAAGGTAGTTCTTCATCAACTACCACTACCACTACGACGACGACTACTACAACTACTCCTAGAAATATACCTGCTGCTGCACCAACCCCTGCCAGACATCCACCAAATCGTGTGCCACCAAGTCAAAATAATCCCTTTGGGGCCAACAGCTTCGGGCCAAGTCCGATTCCAAACTACCCAAAACCAAATCAACAACCATCCGGTCTGAGTTTGAGTTATGGCCCGACACCACCTCCCAGAGGAGTACATTCAGCTGGTTCTAAGACACCCCTTGCTCCAATGGTAACACCTCCAGCTAGTCCGACCCCAGGATCAGTACCGATCCCAGTTGCAGTTCCACAATCAACCACAACAACAACAACAACGACAACCACTACAATTAAACCAAAGCCAATAAATTCTCAAGCCCCAATTGCTAGACCTGAGAGTTTCTCTGACTTTGAGGATCCAAAGAAGTCCCTAGTACCAACACCGTTGACACCAACCACAACTAGAAAACCAACAACAGTTAAAGAAGATTTCCCAGCTCTTCCACCTCCCCGAAGGCCGTCAATTAAAGAAGACTTGCCTGCATTACCTGCGAGGCCATCTTCCCCCGGATCACCAAACCCTGCACCTTCATCACCCTCTGCTTGGGGCAGCAGCACTCCATCCAATGGTAATCGTGTCGCTTTTATACCACATGTTCCTGGCAGCACAACAACTGTTGCACCTGGTTCAACTACCACAGGAAAATCTCTGGCTTCAGACGATGAAATTCGACAACTTACTGAGACCCTTTACAACAAGGAAACGAACTCCCAGCTAAGTCAGATAACTGTTAACATTCAGGGAAAGACACGTTCCATAGATAGCAGTGATGAAGCTCCACAACCGTAAGCATCTCCGTATAAGAATCATTTATTGTCAATTTTAACTTGTTTATTTCTTCTATTAAGCCTTCTTCAAGTCGACGAAAAGGCTCTTCAGCCCTTAACCATTGCCAAAATGCGGGATCTCTTTAACAACTATGAAATTGATACCTCCACTAATGAACATGTAACTCCTTTGGAGAGGAAAGAAGAGAATGACTTTGTTGATGCAGTCATGGCCACAAACGTTATGCGTCAAGCAATGTTATTCCTTCAAAACAAAGGTAGGTACATAAGTGACTCCGCAAAGTAGTTTATAGATGAAAAGTTGATTACGAGAAAGACAATTATCATCAACTTTTCGTTGACTATGTTTGGAAAGCTTTATCTTCATGACAACGTTTTCTCTGTTTTTAGGAATTGTAACTCCTGATCCAAAAACCCACCGCGACCTTGTCAAATCCCTTTGGTTTACACTTTATTCTCGGGGACAGGGTAAGATCGGAAGTTCCGGATTCGAACATGTTTTTGTGAATGAAGTTAAGAATGGCACAATAATCGGTCTGCACAATTGGGTCTACTTTAATGAAGAGGAGAAAGCTGGACGTATCGACTACAAGGGTTATCTGAACAAGCTTGATTTGGGAAATGTAAGATTTCTTTATTCCTAGAATATAATTTAGTAGGCTTAATTTATATTTCTTTTGAATACCTTTCAGAAAGGAATGATTCTCAAGACACGTTTCACCCATAATGGCCTGAACAAACCGGTCAATACTTTGTTTGTTGGAACAAGTCCCGAACTCGAATTGGCATTGTATACTGTTTGTTTTGAATTGAGAGGCGATAAGTTGTGTCCAGTTTCATTGGGAGGAAACAGATTTAATATCCAGACATACTCTTGGAGGTATCGCGGGAAGAATTTGATTGGTTCTGCATATCCTGAAATATAATTTTAATAAGTTCGAAATTCTGTAAATATATTCATGTAACCACAAATATTTGTTTGGAACAGTACTATGTCTGTTATTGCAGTGAAAACTGCAATTTATTTAAGACTTGGTTGCAGAAAATTCAATTCGAAATTCATTTACTTTATTTAATAACTAATTTTACGGAAACAAGAGATTTGCAAAAGTTTTTGATTTCCAAGTGTGCATAGAGCTTAGGGAGGTTTATTGAATTTGAGAAATGTGTTGAGTTTTAAAATTAGATACAAGCAATTGCATTAGTTCATCAAGAAAAAAATCAATTTTTATGGAAGACCTCTTTAAAAAAATAGCTCAAAAAATATTGTAGTAATGTCACTAACCATTTCAGTTTTTCAAACAAAGGATATAAAATGGTTCGTGTCCTAAATTTTTAATATTCTATGTTTTATATTATGGTATGGTAAAAGTTCCCATAAAAACACTGTGAGCAATGTTTGTATGATTTGTGAATGATGGAGGATTTACATATTTCTGAATTCATAATTGAAAAGAGTCTGGGATGCGACCCACACTGATAACTTCCCATCCCGTCTGTCGATTTGTCTTGCTTAAAAGTTTGTCTATATGTATCAATTTTTGTAGATTTTATTTTTTTTATAAAAAAACGGACTGTTGGATTTTTATAAAAAATTACTGAATATCGAAAACAATATTTTCTGTGAAATAAAATAAGTTTGAAGCCAATATTTTAAATTTTTGAAAAGCTATTTGAGTCGAAAGTAAATTTTTACGAAGTTTTAGTATTGTTTTTTTTTTTAGATTTTTATTTTTTGTAAAAAAAACTGTCGATTCGATTTTTCTCAAAATTTGTCTTAATGTTGAAAACAATATTTCTCATAAGATAAAATTAGTAAGAAGCCATTATCTCAAGTTCTTGAAAAGATATTTAAGTTGAAAATCAATTTTTACCAATTTTTATTAATTTTTTTAGGTTTTTATTTTTTGTAAAAAAAACTGTCTATTCGTTTTTTCTCAACATTTTTCAGAATGTTGAAAACAATATTTCTTATAAGGTAAAATAAGATTGAAGCCTTAATCTCAAGTTTTTGAAAAGATATTTGAGTCGAAATTCAATTTTTACCAACTTCGAGTAATGTTTTTTTTAGGTTTTTATTTTTATCAAAAAAACTGTCCATTCGATTTTTTCAAAATTTTGTCAGATGTCAAACCCATTATTCTTCGTTGCACAAAATTACTTTGGAGATAAAATCATTTTTGGTTCGTTAAATATTAGAGGTGACAAATATTTTTTTTTTCAGTTTTTTTGTATTTATAAAAAAACCGTTAATTGGATTTTTTTTCCAAAAATATACTGCTTTTGTATCACATTACAATATATAATATAAAATTTAATTCAAGTCTCTAGCGTCATTGGTTCATGAGATATTTAGGGTTAACCAAAATTTTCACCTTTTTTTTAAACTGCTATGGTAAAAAAAAACACCCACGCAATTTTCTTGAGAGCCCTTTCTGCATCTTTCTGCCTTATTATATGTATAACAAAATTTATTTGAAGTTGATATCTCTTCTGGTTCTTGTGCTATGGACGACGAAAAAAACGTCGCAAAGGTACGGACGTACGAACGTACGTACACACGCACGCACAGGCACAGACATCTTTCTAAAAATCTTTTATTTCGACTCTAGGGACCTTGAATAGTCGAGAAATGCCAAAATTTTCAATTTGACAAATCGGACCCATTATAATAACTTCCTATGGGAAGTTAAAAAGATAAAAGTAGATGTATGCCAAAAAAACGAATGTGTGAAAATCGAAAATTAACGTCTGCATTATGATATTTCCTATAATTTTCATTTATGAATAATTTCAGAATTTTTGGTCTACTTTTCTATCGAACTAACGTAATTTCAATATTTTTGCAGACTTAAAGTGCTGAATATTGTAAGTTCACCATAAGATACCCTCAAATTTTTTGAAGCACTAAGGCCATCATTTGCTCTCTGCTAGAATTTTTTCCAACTAACCGTGGCGGGCTTTTGCCCGAGTTTTCGAAAAATTTTGCCTGCGGCATTAATATAAAAAAAGTTTTTGAAATTATGCTTAAAACGTCTCCAAAATCTATTGACGTGGCCTACTTGTTCATTGACTTATTGTATGGACTGTTAGATGTGTGAATTTTCAATACAAACATGGCTCCACTTCATTAAAGCTTAACTAGCTCTCCGAATCGCAGTGGCAAAAACAAGTGTTATCGAATCAAGTGACATCTGTTGTCTTTAATTGGGACAAGCTTTTACTGACATAGAAAATAGTGCCAAATGCATTGTGCGATCCAAATAGTAAAATTTTGCAGCACACCATGCCATCTCAATAATAGCTACCACCAATTGGCCTAGTGTATGGACGGATCTTTTCCCTATTTATCATCAAATGTAAGGTTGGTAATAAAGAAACCATCAATGGATTGATAATGATGATTTATTTATTTGATCAAGTTTAGCAAAAAAGATTATTTTAAGTCCTCAACACACAAATATTTCTTATTTTATATGTTTTCACTTGTCACTAATATGACAATTCTTGAATTCAATACCTTTTTTGTTATAATACAATTTTGAATTTACAAAGCTAGTTGAATTTTGACAACGTAGTGACAAAATTAATGAATGCACCCAATATTACATACAGTTGTCCGCTTTTGTTGACAGAGCTAGTGTCGCAAAAGAGACGTGAAGTTGGCTACCATTCACACCATAGATATCGACTGCAAGTAGCCAACTTCGTGTTGGTGTCATCTACTCCTTAACACTACGAGCCCTTTTTTAGCTTCAGCAGAAATATAGAGATGCTTTTGAGCTTTATTTCTGTATTTAGTTTATTTTGTCAAACTTTAAAATAATAGATGTCCATAATTTATTTGACAAACAAATTTTTTTGAAGCAAGGAAACAACAGATGGCATTTGAAAATTAATTATAATTTTTCGGGCGAACCTAAACGAGGATAAGTATGGCTAAAGAGGTCGAACCACTTTTAAGTTGTGTTTTATATGAAAACAAGTATCGACAAGCAGTCCATATCTAGTATGTGAATGCCAAAATCCCCTTGAACGTTGATTCCAATATCAACTCATGATTGCGTCGTTAATAAACGATATCTTCTGGAAGGGGTTGTACAACTTTTTCTAAAAATGAAGTTCCACTGACTGATATTTGTGCCTTAAAGAGCAATTAACTTCCATTAGGGGTTAAGTTTTTCCTTAATTGAATTTTCAACATGCAGAAAAACTAAATTTATTTTCTGTCCTGCTTAAAAAGGAAATTTAATTTAAGGCGCAAGTTATAGCTATCATTGGTTTTCATCATTGAAAACAAACATTCGAATTTTTTTGAGAGGTCGTTTATAGCTATCATTAAAAATTTCTGTCATTGAAAGAATATTCTTAATTGAAATTCACTGACAAATTTTTAGTAACAGAAATCTGTCATTGGAATTGTGTGAAATTCGAACACAAATTAGTGGAACGATACGTTTCACTTTTGAACATAAAATATCAGCTGTTCAGGAAAATGAATTTCCGTC
Source organism: Eupeodes latifasciatus (assembly GCA_920104205.1). Classification (NCBI taxonomy): domain Eukaryota; kingdom Metazoa; phylum Arthropoda; class Insecta; order Diptera; family Syrphidae; genus Eupeodes; species Eupeodes latifasciatus. The sequence goes on along the minus strand of OV049924.1, from coordinate 101,227,816 downwards.
CGGAAAATAGAAAAATACATTTTTAGAGAAAAATAAATGTGCAATTACACTTTTTTCTCAAAAAAAATTCTTCGTGTGATTTCGATCGACCAGTTTATAATTCCCATTTCTAATCAAAGGAAAACACCGTCAAATACCGATTCAAAAATTTGTCCGGATCGATTTCAATGATAGCTATAACTGGCCCCTAAGAATCGCAAATATTTTGTTTGACACTCTTTTTTCAAATATAGTTGTCAAACTAGGAAAGTACCACCATATTTTATTTTACATCTACAATATTTGAAGGTCCGTTTAATGAAGCCATTATCAAAATTTCTAAATTAACAAATCTATATGTTTTCGATGTAAATGCAGCCTTGTGAGTTTACTACTTATAACATTCGCTGAATGCTGCCCCATCTAAGACAACAACCGTTTTCTTTTTAGTAGTCTTTCGCCCTCTGTGATTTGAAAAGAACAATTCATATTCACCTCATTAATGTCAAAATCTCTCCAATTCACCACAGCGACCCAATTTTTTTCGTACATCAACAAAAACAAACATAACTTCTTTTTCTCACTCTCTCCAATGGACGAACTCCCTTTTCGAATCGCATGCGCTCTCCTTTTAATCACCGGGCTTTTTGCAGTTTTGCTTTTACCTTTTTCCTGGAAACTAGAAACTGGAATGACAAAACTCCATTTCCATTTAGATTTTCCTTTTTTTCATTTTTAGTAGTTTCTCATCGTCGGTCGTGTTGTGTTGTGTTTTATTTAGCTGCCAGCAGTGCGATCTTTCATGATATAGAAGAGCTAAAGCACTAGCGAATCTGGTTTGCAATAATTTTCAACTATAAAACTACTTCGCTGCTAAACGTAAACTGTGAATATCTAATCTACGATAATAATTCAATTGAAAACAAGAAAACCGATAATTATTTATCATCAATTTGAGTGTGAGTCTCTTTTTTTGTTATCAATTTAAATATTTTATAGTGCGTGCGCTCTACGCTCTTCTGCTGGGCTTTTGAAATCAAAATCAAAAAGAAAAATATGTAAAATCAAAATGTGCTCCTTTGTGACACCAATACCAGCAACACCATTTTCGTATTCAAACTCAATGCGTCTGCCTCACTCTTGCCGCTCGGCATCCTGATCGAGTGTAACAGAGCAAGCACTTTATCTGCACCCGTATACAAAAATCTTTGGATATCCCAGCGCCAGCAGTGAGCAGTCCTACCCCCACCGCCGTCACCGCTTAAAAAGGGGATGAAATTGAAATAATGAGATTTGTGTTTCCTTTTTTTCGAATTTGTATCGCAATCGCAACTTTGTCGCTCTCGTTTTCGTCGTCGTTATCGAAGTTGCCGTTGTCGTTGTTCTAAATTCTCGTTCGTCGCTGTCACCATCGACCGTCAGTCATCGTCATCGTCGCCGTAGCCTCGTCCTTTATGCTTTTTCCCAGTGCGCGATAAAAGGGTTATAGGTATCCTCCTTCAATTCAAAAAGTGTGATTTAATAAAAATCAAATTGCATTGAATTTGTTTGAATTAAGAAAAAAAGAATAAGAGAATCCGAGGCAGGATCCAATCCAAGAATAAGAATAAGAAGAAATACCTGTGTGTATTTAAAATTCAAAAATTCATGGGGGTGCGAAAGTGTGATAAAATGCGAAAAACATCTAGGCATCATCATTTACCCCCTGTGTGAAGTGAAAGTGAGTGTTATATAAATATACACATATATGTATAACAAGGACGACGTATAGTGTGGTGTAAGAGAATATCAGAAATAACGAAAAAGAAGAAAAAACCGGGAGCAATAAGCACCCCACCCTCTTGTCCGGGCGAATCTCTTTGATTCTTTTTCTGTCAAAATTTTTGTGAACCGTGCGTCGTCGTTATCGTTGTTGTTTTTGTTGTTGTTGTCGTTCTCGTTATTGTCTCCCATCTAATAATAGCGAACAAAATTAAACAAAAGAAAGAGCTTAATTTGACACCGCCATAGCCATCGCCATCGCCTTCGCCACCACAAACCCCCTCGAGCAGTGGGTGAAGTGAAGCGAGAACCAAGAACCGAAAACCGAGAACATCATCGCTCCTCGACGAACCTTCAATCTTCAGCAGCCATTCACCATTACCATCAAAAAACAACCTTCAACAACAACCAAATACAAAACCAACACCAACTAAAACCAGCCCGAGCCCGAACCCGAGCCCGAAGAGCTACCTACAAAATATATAAAGGATAAAACTTACACTTTTATGACGTCAGCAGCAGGAGGTGAAGAAGGAGCCAACAGTATCAGCATCAGGATCAGCCCCAGCACCAGCATGGACCAACCTAGTATCCTTGTGCGAATTCTACATGCGATTCCGCATGTGAATTACACATTTCGCCGGGTTAATGACACTTTCAATCCGGACAGCGATATTTATCTCGAGGTACGTAGAACCACCGCTGCCGCCGTAGAAAAGTAGAACCGTAGAATTGTAGAAGCAAAAGCACATATGTACATACTTAGCTCCAACTTCAACTTCAACTCTTCCTTTTATTTTTATTATTTTTACTTCTCTATATTATAATCATTATCATCATCATCATCATCGTTGTCGCTTCTTGGGTTTCATTTTTCTCTTCTCTTTATACACGATGATGGGATGGATTGGTTTGGGGGTGGTGGATTTTTGTTGTTGTTGCTGTAATTTTAAGGTGTACCTATTCAACGTCAGTTGAGAAGTATATCTTCATTTTTTTTGTTTTTTTTTTTCTGCTTTATCCTTTATCCTTGTTTCTTTACTAAAAGATTCTGTTTTGAAGTTTTATACTTGGTGTGTATATAAAAATGGTGAAAATCTCTCTTCTCGACTTCGTGGTTAGAACAACTTCTCTATAATTTTAATAAGGTGCCTACATAGGAAACCACCTATACAAGAAATGGAAAACGTAAATTTATTTTGAAACTTCAATATTACCGGTGTCAAGAAAAGCTTTTCTTTTTGGTCGGTAAGGTAATTAGAAAATCTGTTCTTTGAATTTTTGATTTTGATAAGAGGCACATTTATTAAGCAAGTTTATAAAAAACACAATAATTTTGCAAATCAGCCAGCTAGTTCTCTCCTAGTTCTTGATGGACTTTCCTAAAGTTGTCTCATGTCTAAATCGATTGTCAAAAAAACTGTTTTGTTTTTTATTTTGAAACATCTTAAATCATCTAGGTATAATTTCTAATTTATTGTTAAAGTCAAATTGAGTGAAAGCTTCCAAAAAATCGATAAAATTCCGATAATTTCGTTATTAACTAAAATTTTAATGTTAAAGGGTGATTAAATTTTAAGGGCTGATGTTGATTTTGAATAAAACACCAATTATTTAGGAAATCATTAATATTTTCTTTTTGGTATGTTTACCATTATTTAAATAAATAAATAAGTTAGTAGCGCAACAGTCAGTAGAGAACCAGGGCCTAGTGACTTAGAACTCTCAACCATTCCTGTGTGCGAGTAATGTTGTCAGAGATGGAGGGGACCTACCGTTTATATACCGAATCCGAAGTCCGAACGGCTAATTTGAGAAAGCACTTTTTCATGACAAGAATTACAATTGGAGAATTTGTCAATTCCTCGCAAAAGGTAGTACCCGTGAAAAAAAACTTTAGGTGGCACAGGCAGGGATCGAATCCAAGACCTCTCGCATGACAGTCCAACGCACTAACCATCATGCCACGGGTACTACATTTCCAAATATTTGCCATTATATATGAAATAAAATGTCGGCCAAATGTCAACCGCGAACTCAGCGGCACACCTCCATGCGGTGGTCGAAATTTTCGATGATTCTGAGGCATAATTGGGATTGTATGCCGTTAATGTTTCAAATTTTCTCATTCTTTAGCTCACAAATTGTCAATAGCTTATCGACGTACAGCCATGGCCAAAATAATAGCAACGCTCCTTACTTTTAGGTAATACTGTATCTTGCACTTTAGTTAGGCGAACATGTGAACAAATAGCTGTGTTATTGTAACGGTTATTATATTGCCAAACTATTCAACGTTTGATCTTGTGGGTAAACAAAAGTTATTTGTAATATTATGCACTCATTAGATAGCAACTACAAAATTTGCTGGCCAAAAAAAAAGCAACATTTAAATAAAAGTCAAAAAAAAAAATTGTTATTAGCTTGAAAAATTCAAAATTTTGGTGAGACTGAAGACCAACGAGAAGCCATTTTAGCTCTGCATAACAGCGGTGGATTCATGAGAGAGATTGCAAAAGTCATTGGGCGCTCTGCCAGAATGGTGTGGAATGCTATAAACTCCAAAAATGTTGAAGAAACCAGAGGGCGTCCATCTAAAATGACTGCAAGACACAAAACTACGTTGGTGAGAAAAGCTAAAACGAATCCGTTTATGTCCTCAAAAGATCTGCAGCGAGAAATACCAACGTCAGTTAGTTTTAGAACTGTTTGTCGTATCTTGCAGGATGCTGGCCTTCAAGCACGATCTCCAAGGAAGGTGCTCTTACTAAGAAAAATACACACCCAGAAGCGGATCTGTTTTGCAAAAAGGCATCAGATGAAAGACGACCCACTTCAGGCCAAGAAGCAGTGAAGGAATGTGCTTTGGAGCGACGAAACGAAAATAAATTTATTCGGAATGGATGGAAAACAGTTTGTTCGTCGCCCAAAGTGCGAAGCCTACAATCCGCGGTACACAAAACCAACCGTGAAGCATGGAGGTGGCAGCATAATGTTATGGGGTTGTTTTTCTTGGTGGGGCGTTGCAGTTGGTCCAATATTCGTAATAGATGGCATAATGACAAAGAAGTCGTATGTTGACATACTGCAAAATGTTATGCTTCCGTGGGCTGACGAAAATATGCCACTTAAATGGCGTTTCCAGCAAGACAACGACCCCAAGCATACGGCAAAATCAACAAAGATCTGGTGTCAGCGAAACAAATTGGACGTAATGGAGTGGCCTTCTCAATCACCGGATCTAAATCCTATTGAGAACCTCTGGAATGAACTGAAGATTGAGGTTAGTAAGCATAAACCTACCAACAGAGCGGATCTATGGAGAATTGTCCAAGAAGTGTGGTATTCGATTCCACAAGAAAAGTGCAAGAAGTTGGTAGACTCTATGCCAAATCGAATGGATGCAGTGTTGAAAAATAAAGGGTTTTCAACGAAATATTAAATATTCATTACTAATAAATAAAAAAAAATGCATTGGTTTTAGTGTGTTGTTTTTTGTTAAATTAATCAAGTGTTGCTATTATTATGACCAACTTGTAAAGTAAATGGACTACGACATTTTGCACACCTCTTTTAGTTTTGAAATTTTTTTATATAAAATAGATACAAAACATATTTACCACTAATAATATTTTTTAATATTTGCCTACTGTAAGTACTACACACAATATTAGCAAAGATTAGGGAGTGTTGCTATTATTTTGGCCATAGCTGTACATCTTTTTTTTCAAATAACTCCAAAGAAGAAGCCCAACGTTGTTAAATCACATGATCTTGGTGGCCAATTGACATCGTCACCACGTAAGATAACACGGCCATTGAGTTTGTCGCCCAAAAGAGCCATTGTTACGTTAGCTGTGTTTCAAGTGGAACCGGTCTGTTGAAACTACATATCTTTCACATACATATCTTCCAATTGGGGCCATACAAAATTCGTTATCATCTCACGATAGCAAATACTATGTACAGTAACTGCCTGACCGGCCTCATTTTGGAAAAAATACGGCCCGATGATGCCGCAAGCCCATAAACCGCACCAAACATGCACTTTTTGTGGGTGCATTGATTTTTCTTGGATTATCATTCGCCAAACGGGACAATTCTGCTTATTGACGAATCCAAGGTGAAAATGATGATTTTCTTCAAAAATTGTTCATTCACTTGCAATTGCGACCATTTTGACCATTGACGACGCTTGAAATGGTCAAGAGGCTTTAGTTCTTGAGTCAATTGAGCCCTATAAGCGTGTAAATGCAAGTCTGTATGCAGAATGTTCAGCTAATGTATTCTCACATCTTCTACAGAACCGGTTTGCTCAAATTTTTGCACAATTTTTTCGATTGTACGCACATTTGGACGATTAAATTGACCGAAAAAATCACGAAGGCATTTTGATTTGAACGCATATTTTTATAAAGAGCCTGAATAACTTTAACGCGTTGCTCGATTGTGTATTTTTCCATGTTTCAAATTGAATAAGTTTGAAATTGAGAAATGTCAAATAAAATACAGCAAAAAACTTAACGTTTAAGTGTGGTTCACATTCAAGATTCACATTCGGCCATTAAAATTTAACCACCCTTTATAAATTAAAGAGAGAAATAAGACAGACTTAACTGTATATTTTTTATTAAATAAAGTTACATAAAAAAAGGAAAAATCACAACAAAGAACCATTTATTTTACATCGACTTTAAGAAAGTTATCTATTTTTCATACAAAGACCAAATTTAATAAACACACAAAAAGTTGTTTTTCTTAGACGTGTGGTTTTCAAGAAGAAATAAAACGCATACAATTTAATGTAACGGCCAAGAATTTAAGTTACTTATAAATACATATATAAAAGTTCGTCATTATGTTTTAAAAATTATTTCGGGCACAGCTAGCTTGAGTAAGGAAGTAGCTTCGTCTAAAAGATGAATTGTACAATTTGGTCACTAGTCTCTGAGGATGCGTATTATCCACTAGATATCCACCTGGTGCTAAACCGATATATGGTTCCTTAAATTAGTAACGCAGTGGTGTGAGCCGAACCATTATTTTGGTAATACATTTGATCACGAATTTGCGAACGTTGTTCAGAAAAACAGTCTATTAGTTATGAGATGGAAAACAAAACATAACATTAGACAAGTGACAGCTGTCACTGTCAGACCAACTCCGAAAAAAGTACTGCCAGATTGAAAACCACACGCCAAAAAAAAAAAACACTCAATAACAATATATCCCTCTTAAACAGTCACAGTAATCCACTGAGCTAAAAGTTTAATTTCATTTATTTCATTGGGTTTTCATGCATTTTAATTTTAAAGCATGCATTTTAAATCTTAAAGCACGCTGCTCTCCATGGTTCAAAGAGTGAAACACTAGATAAAATAAATGTCAGATAAAGTTGGGTTTAAAACTTAAAATCGTGCGTTATGGTTAGACCACCCTTTGAAATAGAAAATTTATTATTAACACATTTATGATTCATTCAGCGATTCCAATCTAAATTCATGATTACAACAAAAAAATGTAACATTTGCAGATAGTGTTCTTTATATCATAATTGAACAGCAATTCTTGTTCAATTACTGTTAAAGTTGATAAAGCCTTTTTTAAAATAACATTTATGAATAAAAAATACAAAATATTTGTCTAACTTTTTATAGAAGACAATAATCAGGGTATCTTTCAATTTTGTTAGTGTAGGGTTTTCCAAAAAGAGGTTTCATTTTTAATAGCCCCCTATTTGGACAGTTGTCTGTTCTGAAGCTGTGATATTTTAAGATTTGTTAAAGTAAGAACTACACCAGTTGTCTACCAAGATCTGATTAAAACTTTGTGTATATGTATCAATTTTTACCAAATTTGCGTACTATTTTTTGTAGATTTTATTTTATTGAATATCGAAAAAAAATATTTTCTGTGAAATAAAATAAGTTTGAAGCCAATATTTTTTAATTTTTGAAAAGCTTTTGAGTCGAAAGTAAGGTAGGTAGGTAGAAATGGCGATCTCAAGGCAACCTAGCCTGAGATCCAATAAGCGCTGTAGTGCGCCGTTTTGATACCAAATCTCGTTTGACCTGTGATAGAAAGGAAAAGATTTATAGAGAAGCTTCATAGCGATTATGTTAAAGCCATTTTGTCGCATTGAGAAAAAAGATTAGGTCTTTAATCTTTGTCTCAGATAGCTCATCCAGTTCGTGAAAGAATGCTTTCCCAAAGCATTTCATTTTAGTGCTTGCCAAAGCAGGACATTTGCAGAGGAAATGGATTATCGTTTCACTTTCTTTTTGGTCGCTACAACTACGACAAAAGGTGTTGTAAGAGATACCCAACTTCTCTGCATGAACTCCTATAGGCCAATGTCCGGTACAAACCGCAACAATCTTGGCTATGTCTTGCCTTGACCTGCATAGAAGATCGTTTGTACGGGTTTTATTATAGGTGGGCCATATCTTCCTAGATATAATATGCAGTTGGGTAAATTGCTCCACCTTCGGTTTGATTCAGTTTGGTAGATAGAAAAGATTTTACCCTTCATAGCACCAAGAGGAATGTTAACCATTTCCGCAAGTGAGCTATGAAGGGCCAATCCTTGCCTGGCTAGCTCGTCAGCCCGTTCATTTCCCACGATACCACTATGACCCGGAACCCAGATCAGGGTGACACCGAAGTTAATGTTCAGGCTCGCAAGCCCATCGCGACATTGCTGGACCAATTTAGATGAAGATGTAGCCGAGTTAATGGCTTTGATAGCTGCCTGACTGTCTGTGAAGATAGCCGCATTTCGGTTTTGGTTTGGGCTTTGTTTAAGTATGTTACATGCCTCCCTAATTGCCAGCAGTTCAGCCTGAAAAACGCTAGCAAAGTCAGGAAGCCTAAAGGATTTAGTTACATTTAGGGACTCAGAAAAGATCCTAGAACCAACTCCGCACTCCACATCTTTGAGCCGTCAGTAAAGATGGTTGTATCGAAACCTATCGACACGATGTCATCGTCCCAATCTTCTCTGGATGGGAAAATGACCTTAAAACCCTTACTAAGGCTCAAAGTAGGAGTGCAGTAGTCAGTGTCTACCGAGATAATATCTGAGGGAATCAATTTCGTTGTGTTGCTGTGACCATAAGGTTTTGACAACCAACTGTTTGATTCCTTCAGCCTAATAGCGCTGCAGGAAACTATGTATTTAATAAAAAGGTCGATTGGTAGAAGATCCAAAATAACGTTTAAGGCGTCCGTTGGGCAAGTACGCTTGGCCCCTGTGTTGCGCACGCAAGCTGTTCTCTGAACCTTCTTTAGCTTATCGATATTATAGGCTTTGCTAAGAGCAGGCCACCACACAATCGAACCATAAGTTAAGATTGGACGTACTACGGCTGTGTTCGTCCATAAAATCATCTTCGACTGAAATCCCCACATTCGAAAGTAAATTTTTACCAAGTTTTAGTATTGTTGTTTTTTTAGGTTTTTAATTTTTTGTAAAAAAAAAAAAAGTCAATTCGAATTTTTTTCAAAATTTTACTGAATGTTGACAACAATATTTTTTGAAAGATAAAAGTAGTTTAAAGCCAATATCTCGAAGTTTTGAAAAGATATTTGTGTCGAAAGTCAATTTTTACCAAGTTTTATTAATTTTCTTTAAGTTTTTATTTTTTGTAAAAAAACTGTCAATTCGATTTTTCTTAAAATTTTTCCGAATTTTGAAAATAAGTTTGAAGCCATAATCTCAAGTTTTTGAAAAGATATTTGAGTCGAAATTCAAATTTTACGAACTTTGAGTAATGTTTTTTTTAGGTTTTTATTTTTTATAAAAAAAAATGCCACTTCTTCTTCGTTGCACAAAATTGTTTTGGAGATGAAATCATATTTGAGTCGTAAACTTTTCGAGGTGACAAATTTTTGTTTCAGTTTTTTTGATTTATAAAAAAACGTTAATTGGATTTTTTTTCAAAAATATACATGTTTTGTATCACGTTACATTATATAATATAAAATTTAATTCATGTCTCTAGCGTCATTGGTTCATGAGATATTTAGGGTTAACCAACATTTTCACCTTTTTTTTTTTAAATACTGTAGTAAAAAAACCACCCGAGCAATTTGCTTGAGAGCCCTTTCTGCATCTTTCCGCCTTATTATCTGTATAACAAAATTTATTTGAAGTTGATATCTCTTCTGGTTCTTGAGCTATGGACGACGAAAAAAACGTCGCGAACGTACGGACGTACGAACGTATGTACGTACACACGCACGCACAGACATCTTCCTAAAAATCTTTTATTTCGACTCTAAGGCCCTTGAAACGTCGAGAAATGTCAAAATTTTCAATTTGACAAATCGGACCCATTACAATAACTTGCTATGGGAAGTTAATAAGATAAGCTCTACGCTAATGCTCGACAATAAATTCAAGAACTTAAAAATAGATTTCATGAAGTTATTAAGAACATTAAGGGGGTATTCTAGTGTAGAGACATGAATTTCGCCCGGTTTTTGAAGCGTTGTATAAAGGAAACAAAAAATATTTTTAGTATCAATTTTTTTATCATTTGTTTATTGATTTGTTGTTCATACATACAAAAATTAATAAAAAATAAAAAAATTAAAATTAACAAAGTTACAAGCAGTCAAAGTGGGAGGTCTAAATAAAAGAGGGTGTCCTGGCGGGCATCCTACCAACCCTACTGGTGATCTGAAAAACAAAAACCAGACGGATTCTTAATTATTTTAGATGTCGCTATTGTTTCACCCTTGGATAAGTTAAAAAAAATTTTAACAAAATGGCAGCAGTTTGAAAAAAAAATGTTCTTGTTGCATATTTTTCAACAATTCCGAATTTTTTAAAAATACTAAATGAGAAGTTATATTTTTGGGCAAGGGCCACACCATAAAGAGATGTATAAAGAACATCCTCTCCAAATTTGATGTAAATTGGTCTATTAGAACTCGATATATCCTTACCGCCAGCTCGAAAAAAGTAGTTTCGAGAAAAACGCGTTCAAAGTTTTGAGACAAGTTTTCGACAATTTTACTTATAGAATGATACAGAAAACGTACATATTTTTAATCAGCGATTCCTGCTCCATATAAAAATCCTTCCTCTACTCAGTATAAAGGTTGCCACAAAAGTAACTTAAAATGAAACTAAAAGGACAAAACAGTTTCTATGACCTTCAAAACCAGTTTCTATGACCTTCAATTAACTTGTGAAATAATAGGAATATTAAAAAATCCTGTTAAACGCATATTCTTGAATGTCTAAACTTTGGAAATATGAAAAAAAAAATTTTTGATTTTTTCAAAATTCTACACTAGAATACCCCCTTAAGCCGTAAATTTGTGAATTGGTAACGTATACCATTGGTGGCCTTAAAATAATACTCGTTTTTTTCTTTATTTTTGTAAAACCCGTGGCATGATGGTTAGTGCGTTGGACTGTCATGCGAGAGGTCTTGGATTCAATCCCTGCCTGTGCCACCTAAAAGTTTTTTTTCAAGGATACTGCCTCTTGCGAGGAATTGACAAATTCTCCAAGAGTAATTCTTGTCATGAAAAAGTGCTTTCTCAAATTAGCCGTTCGGACTTCGGATGCGGCATATAAACTGTAGATCCCCTCCATCCCTGCAATTACTCGCACACAGGAATGGTTGAGAGTTGTAAGTCACTAGGCCCTGGTGCTCTACGGACTGTTTCGCCACCTAATTTATTTTTTTGTTTATCATCAAAATGAAACCGACTTATTGGAAGACCTCTTATTATTATGGACTGAGTATTGCATCTTATTACCTAGTACAGTACCTTTCAAGGAGCCTACATCGTTATTATAACAAACACAAACAAACACATGCAATCATTTTTGATTCAAACACCTGTTAAAAATAAAATTTAAAAAAAAACACCTTGAGTTTCGAGTTTAAAAAAAATTAATTGTTGTTTCTTAATTCGTTCATAAATTTTTCTTAACTGCTGGAACACAATGCAAAAATCGGAGCCGGACCCGGAGCCGGAGTCGGAATAGCTGTTGTACGTTAACAGAAAGTACGCACACAATGCGTCGTACGGCTTTTTCAGGTTATTTGGTATATTTGCAGTTTACAACCACATCAAATTTCTCAGAAAATATTTTTTTGTTCACTTTTATTTCTTATTTAAATATTTTTCCACTTTTTTATTGAAAAACTATTAAAAAAATATAATCACCAAGTTATTCACTTCAAAAATGGAAACGTCACATGTGTCGTACGTCAAACTTAAAAGTTGGTCAACTCTTCCGACTCCGGCTGCGGCTCCGATTCCAGTTGCGTCGCGTTGTGTTCGTACATTTGCATTTGCGTACATTGAATACTTTGACAGCTATTCCAGTTATGACTCCGACTCCGGCTCCGACACCATTGTGTTCCAGCAGTGAGTCGGTTTAAATAAAAAATCAAACAACGACGGTTGTAAGCATAACTCTTTTGTATTTAAAGCAACATATTATCAAATATTCAAAAACTATATATGTATGTATGTAAGTTGTTGAAGGATATCAATACCGCTTCTCAACTTTAATATGTTTGAACTATTTTTACTCACAAAACTCTAGAATAAAACATAATCATGCCTATTACCGATGTCGTCTCGTTTTTTCGACGACTCTCGTTTTCTTTGTCGTGTCGTTTTTTAAGTGGCATTCTATAACTTTTTCGACGCGACTATTTTGTAGCAGATTTTTAAACGATGAAAATGTATCAGAGATCTGTCAAACTGAAATCAAATTCTAAATCATTTCATTACTTGATATTCAACAAATGTGTTTTTATTAAATTATTGCCAAATAAATAAATTATTAAAATGATAAGTGTTGAAATGTATTACAACGCAAGCAGCGATAGTGAAAATGATGAAGAAGGTATAGAGAGCGAAATATTGCAAAAAGGACAGTGAAGCGTCGGCATCTGCATTTGTAGCCTGAACTTGCTTTGACTTATGTATGTACATATGTCCGGATGATGAAGACGTTGAAGTGGTTGGGAGCTGCGATACACCAATTGCATTTCCACTCGGGCTTAACCATCTGTTTATGTTTAAGTAGATTTGCAACAGCATCCTCAAGCGCAGATAGGATGTGCAATTGGTTTGGCCCCCCTCCATTTCCTTTCACTTCTTTTTTGTTGTTCTGAACAATTTTTTTGTACTTTAAATTCAAAGTCAGCCCAAATCTGAAAAAGCAAATATTAAAAATGTGTTAATGTACATAAATAGAATAAACTGATTCAAACCTTTTGCCAACCATCACCATCTTTTATTGGAGGACTTTTGCTGTTGAGTTTATCAGCTACAACATTCCATTCTTTTTTAAAATCGGCTTTGTTCATACATTTCAAAAATCCCCTAGCCAACTGACTGCTCGTTGCTTTCCATCAGCCGGACAAGCGCCTCGAATTGGTTTTGGTTTGTTAATTTTAACTGAAAATGTGAAAAAATATTTATTTTTTATTTATCGCAAATAGAGTACTAATAAATTCCATAAAATTAAAATTATTTAACAAGGAAACTTACAGTTTTGCGAACTTCCATTTCTTCGTCGTCGTGAGCAAATTTTCAAACGAGAGATACCGTCGTTTTTTTTCATTGTCGTCGTTTCCTTTCGTCTTACAGAATGCTGAATTAAAGCGTTCAACACACTTGACGCTTACACACGACAACAAAACGAGTGACAAAAGTTGAAAACGACTTATGAAATGCAGATTGTGTCGTGTCGTATATTTTGCTGTCGTTTACGATATCGGTAATAGGGGTGAATAAAAAACGCAAAGCGACCAACAAAATGAGTTTTTACATAATTTTTAAATTCCAAAAGTCCTATTGGTAATCCCGTTCAAAATGTGTCCCAATACGTATTTGAAAAATCGAAACTAAATTAAAATCAACATTGAACAAATATTTCCTTAAAGAATTCAAAAGGTAAGTATATTGTTATTTAGAATTTGTCTTCAAATGTTTGTTGTTATTGTATCGGCCATCAATTTCGTTTAGAAAATTTCTCTGCCAAAAAAGTTTAAAAAGTAGGTAAATTATCATTGTCTTGGTCATCCTTTTAAATTAATGCCTTTTCATTTTCAAGGACCGAATTCTATTTTTTATTAAAAAATAAATAAATCTCTTTAGTTGTGTTGCATAATAAAGATTTAGGACTCACGGAAGAGCCTTGAAAAGTTGTTTAGTTTAAAATGAGACAATAAAATCATAAAAAAGCTTTCATTTATCAAAGATTTCTTTAAAAACAAATGTTTTTCTAAAAATCTTATTATTTTATTCCTTTTAAATTTTATCGCTTTATCATGTAAAGTTTGTAGATAAACTTTGACAAGTCGGCAAAAGACAAGTTTTACGTCAAATAAAAAATTAAAAAAAAAAGTAAAAAGTGTATACGTAGAGACAGTGTATAGGTACATTGGCACGCTAAAAACAAGAGCAGAAGTTAGCTCCAGTCTCCACCATGGCTCTCCTAGTTTCTTCTTTTTTGTTGTTGTTGTTAAATATAAACTTTTACGCAACTGCGAAAATATGTGACAATATGCGAGCTCTTAGGATGTTTATGTGAAGAATAAGGATGCTAGAAGAAAGATGCTATGTAGGTATGTGTGCAGTTGTTATATGGAATCCTTTTTCTCATTTTATGTCACCTCACCTCCTTGGGTTAGGAATGTGTTTTATTCTTTGTTGTTCCTTCAGATTTTTGTGACGTCTTTAATTGGGGTGATGATGGGCGCCCAGAAAAAAGATATACGAACAAGAAGAAGACAAAAAGAGAAACTTACCATGTGGTAGATACGAAAATGAATGCGAATGTCAAACACCGAAAATGGATTTCAGCAAATAAAAGAAAAACAGGATAATCAAACAAATTAATGAGTCCTTGTTTTTTTTCCGTGATTTTTTCTTTTTTTGAATATATTAACAGGCGCCAAAAGAATCATATTTTGTGTACATGTGAAGAAAACCGAAAACAATTGATTCATACGTAAATATTTCAATTAAGCAATTTATATTCATACGAACCTAGGATAAATTTGAAATCAGTGATAAATTGATGATTTTTAAACGCATAATGATTAACTGCATTATTTTGTTTGTTATTCGCCTCGTTAACCTGGATCACTTAATTGAAACGAAATTGATGAGTTGATTCCTGGTCCACAAAATATTTATTGAAAGAGACTTATTGTAAAAATGTTAAGCTGCAACTTGTCATAAACTAAGAAGCGGCAATAATAATTACCTGCAGGACGAATGCAAGTTTTTCGCGCTCATTAACCTACATATGTTAACACTTGGGAAAAGGATAAGCCAAGACTTATCAATTTAAATGAAAACAAATAACGATAAGTTTCTTAAGAGATATCAGAAATTTGAAAAAAAAAACATTAAATTTAGAAAAATGCATTAAATCTTTATTTAAATCGATAAGTACGTCGATATAATTCAATGTTTGTAGATTATTTAATTCAATTGATGGCCGCGGGTGTACCTCAAATGGTCCATCCACTAAGTCCCAATTTTTGCATACATACACTAACATTTCGACCGATATCTTTTGAATAAATGCTTCAATGTTGGCTTTCAATTCATACATCCAAGAAGGATTGTCGATATTGACATGAGCCTTAGAATATCCTCTAGAGGCGATAAATCACACTATCTTGGCGGCTAATTGACTGGTGCTGTGTGGCATGCGACACCGTCTTGTAAATAAATACATAATGTTATTCCATTTTGCAACAAAAAGTTTGTCACAGTTACGTTTCTAATCATATTTGAAGAAATGAAACCGATTGATTCCGCCAGCCCATGATCCGCACCAAACAGTTACTTTTTCTGGATGCATTGGTAGCAGCTCTTGCAATGCTTCTGTCTGTTCTTCACTCTAAATGTGGTAGTCTTGCTTGTTAACGTATTTAACCAAGAATGAGCTTCGTTGCTGAACACAATTTTTTGAAAAAAAGTGGATCTTTGGTCAACTTTTCAAGAGGCTTGTCAGCAAAAATTCGGTGTTGTGGTAGGTCGTGCGGCTTAAATTCTTGCATAAGCCGTATTTTTTAAAATTTCACACCTAAAACCTTCCGCAAAATTTTGCACGTAGTAGAATATAAGGACCCAATGGCTGCAAATGACGCCTAACACAGGCTGATACAGCTGTGATATTTTCTTCAGTTCACACACTGTGGGGGCTTAATGTCTAACAATATACATTTGGTGAGAAATTTTATTACAATATCTCAAATAGCCGCGCCTCAGTAGGTCGATTAAACGGATCGCAAGAAAATGAACAATATCAAATTTTTGTCCATGACCTGTTATGGCTTTATTTAAAAGAACAAATATTTCTATTAACTATGTTAACTACATTCAAGTGGCTGCTGTGGCTAGCTTCGAAATATCACATTCTATGATTCCAAGACCTTATTGATGGTTTCGGGATGTAATTCACGAATTACTTGAATGATATTAACCTCAAGAGCTTTATCGTTTACGGATTGTGGGAATTGTATCGGTTCTTTACGGTTCCCTACAGACAAATAAAAAGGTCCAAAAGAGTTAGTCGCAGCTAAACTGCTCAAAACAAAATAGCGCCCAAAGTTTTTTGGCTTTCGTCTGAAAAAAATTAGTGTTTAAATTTTTGGTTTTTGGTTATAATGTTTCAGTTAAGTATTAAATAATAGTGTACACACTTTTAACACGGACTAAAATTCTTTATTCAAGTTACACTGAAAAAAAAACATTTTTATAGGAAAATTTACAAAAAATAAAAAAAAAATAAACTTTACATATCACTATTTTTTGTTATGATTTCTGGTTTATTTCTTTTGCTTAGTAGCAATTAGGGCCTACTTTATTCTGTATGCACTGTATAAGCCTATTTGGTACGCTTTCAATCAGATGCCTTACATTTTGTTCGGGTAAAAGGTCCCAACAGGCTTTAACTCGTTTATGAGCTCCTGTGCAGTGTTGACACTATCTTTTTAACTGGTCCTATCAATGCTCGATCGGATTGAGGTCTGGGCTTTTTGTTGGTCATGTTAAAAGTGTAGTATTGGCGTCAGAAAGAGCTGCTTGCGTGTTACGGGTCATATGCGGGTGAGCATTGTCTTGAATAACAACAAACCCAACGCCATTTCAATGTAACTGGCGGCGGTAACGGTGCCCTCATCCAGGATAATCAGCTCTGTTTTCCTTAACAAACTAATTCCAGCCCAAAAGATAATACTGGGGCCCCCAAATCGGTCACTTCCGTGAATGCACGAGTTGCTAAAACGTGACCTTCTTCACACTCGTACTCGCTTATCATTTCTCAAAAGTTTGATTTTGCATTCGTCTGTAAAAAGTATACAGACCTCCAGTTGTCCAACGTTAAATTTAATTTCTCACGGGCGTACCTTAATCGCGCTGCCCGATGGGTCTGTAAGTTTGGGCTGAATAGCACAAGCTCTGGAACGTTGAACATCTTAGAGAAGTCGATTGCGAATGGTTTGATCACTGACTTGAGTGCCAGTCGACTGCTTGTTTTTTTTTCGAGCGATCGGCTTTTTTTGCCTATTCACTTGGAGGTAACGGTAAAATTGTTATTCAAAGCATCTATATGGAATCGAACACATGAAAACTTTTCAATAAAATGCTGGGCTTCGACAATTTTCACCAATTAATTATTATTTAGATAAAATACAAAATAAATCTAGGGTGGGCCCTATTTTGTTTTGAGTAGTTTATAAGGCAGCCAATTGATATCGCCAAAACGGTTGATAACATGGTTTTGGAATTTGTTTCTCAAAAGATCGATCGTAGCTAGCGAGACAAAAACGCATTTCGTCAAAATAAAAAAGATTTTTTCGCCTAAAACTTTGTCTCATTCCAACTTCTCTAAGACCCAAACTGCAAAACTACAACGCCATGCGCCTTTAATTGCTGAGTCAATTGGTCCTTGGGAGCGATTAATTCGTAATCTGCGTAAAATGTTGAGCTGTTAAGATCGATAGCGAATTGAGTCTCACACTCGTGTCAGATACCAACAAAATTCTATGACGGGAACTCATGGCCCACTAGCACAGCAGTCTCGCTAACGTTTGGTACAAACTTGGATGCAGTGGGCGAAGTGGTGTTTAGGTAAAAAATTCTTTTCAAAAAACAAGCTTTTTGAGCTACACTAGACTTACTTTGGAAATACGTTTTCAATGTCACTTTGTTTAGTTAAAAAGTTTGATAATACCGAAAAAGGAAATGAATGACACTTTAACAAAAATAGTTAGTAAAAATGTTTCATTTCAGAAGGTACAAGGTGGCAAGGAAAAGATTTAAAACTTTTGTCCCAAAATTATAACCTATGTAGCCTTAAACTTGGTTCAATTGATTTCTTTGAAAAATTCTCTACATTTTGAGAACCGAGTAAGATCAAACAACAACATAAAAGTGTTAAATCTTAAATTGTCATTTAAATAACATTTTCTTTACTTTTTATCTCAACACAAACATAAGGTAGGTACAAAATATTTTTTAATTAGTTCCAACGCATTTTATTTCATGTTTATTGCACGCCATTGTCGAGTTGGAGGTCATAGAACAGTAGACGGCGAGTTTTTTTTTTCTCATTTTGTATGTACTCATATAAAATTCTGTCAAGAAACGTACACTCATGATTTCTGTGGTGTCCCTCTCGAATTCAGTGCAGCAATAAATAAGATGGCAGAGAAATATATACATATGTACACAGACACTCGTCTCCTCTTCCCAATCCCTCCGAATTCCCAACAAAATTGTGTCTGAGTATGGAGTGCGATGTGCGACGAGTACAATATTATATGAAGTTGCTACATATGGCTGCTCTGAGTCCTTGAAAAACACCCCACTGCCATATAACTTATTGTGCATTTTGACGGCTGCACCCTGTGTCCTCAACATTCTGTCACAAATAAGACTAATTTACAACACAACTCTTCAGATTAAGAAGGCGTCAAAGAAAGTCTCAAAATAAAACAAAATAATCAATATATGTACATATGTATATCTGACTAGTTCGTTGGCCAGGCATGCGTCGGCGTCGTCGGTCGGCAGCGGCGTCGCGACGCGTCTGTAGGTCTTATATGTTTGCTTTCCACATCTTTTCATACCTACTCCACAAAAGATAGCTTCACAAAAAAAAAAAAAACAATCTTCAATTTTGTTTTTAATATCATTACGAAAAATATCGACAACAAGCTCGATATTTATCCCACAAGTGACTCCCATCGATATGAGAAATGAAGACCGACTTGAATTCTTAAACAAACCGGAAATAGAACAAATAAAAGGGTTTCATTGGAATTTCAACTTACTCCTACTTATATTTTGGATTTGGATTCTTCAACAAAAGAACAATAAGAAAACATTGTGATTGAAAAACTTTTCTCTTTTCTGATTTCATATATCGTTTGGTTATGGGCCAAGTCCGTTCGGCGCGCACTTAAATGACATTCAATGACCATAAACCGTTACAAAAGAAGAATATTCTATAGTATCCCTCTTCTACGAGTAGATGCATTTTCCCCCAAGTTTGGTCGCCTCTGGTGCACACATGGTGCTCCTGCGTGTCTTCTGTGAATCTTATGGTTTTTTCTTCATCTTGTTGTAGTTGTTGTTGTTGTTGTTGATTTTCTTCATCATCATCATCATCATCTTACATCGGTGGTTGTTTAGTTTTAGTTTTTGTTGTTGTTGTTGAGATATTCTTTTGATTTCTTATATACCTACTCCAAACTAAAACTACTTAGTTTGAGTTTCACAATAAACAATAAATGGATGGAAAAAGTTTTTCTCTTTTACCTAAATGACAACTAAACTCTGTCTGTCTGTCTGTGGATATTTTATCATTGAGAAATAGAAAATATTAAAAACCAAAACAAAAATTGAATGAGTTTGTTCAGCAATAACAATTGATTACATCACATTGTGGGCTCTGGACTTAAAGGGATGCCATCTTGTATTTTTGCTTTATAGAAATCGAGTGAAATCGAGTTTTGAAAAACAAATACATTTTGTTAAGAGTATTCCACTGTAAAATTGTAGATGTAAAAACGTTAATGATTTTCTGTGTTTTGAGTGTAAAATATTAAAAAAATGTTTAATAATGTCATTTCTATAAGTATTGAGTTAGAAATGGCTCTTAAAAACAAGTCCAAAGTATTTAAAGTACAAAGTATTTACTTAAATACACAGAATGTTTCACTGCAGACGCAGTGAATGGATTTGAATTGATCATAATTTCCTTTCTATCTTCGTACATTATTATTTTTGTGGAATGCCATTTTAAGGAAAAGAACGAGAATTGTATTACCACTTATTGTAAATCGTTGAAATTCAATGTTTTACTTGCCAACCTGTTTCTGGTGTGTGAACTACGAGTTCCTATGCGAACATAAATTCTTACGATGGTTAATAGCTTTAGGTCTGAGTTTTTCAGTTCTAAGTTAACTCCGAGTTAAACTCAGAGCTAGTTAATCCTTAATTATTCAGAGTTAACTCACGAACAAGTTTTTCAGTGGGCGTTTAATAGAAACCTAATGAATAGTATTATAATATGGTATCAGTGAAAAGTTATCGATTCAGTTTTTAAAAAAAACTATCGAAATCGATAGATTTTGACATTTTGGTTGATAGCTACAAGTCGTTGTTTTTAAATTAATTAAAATGAGTTGGTCGCGATCTGATAAGTCTTAAACTCAAAATTTCGTATAAATCCCCATCGCTTAGGTCGGGGTTTGAATATAACAAAAAACTAGTCATTGTTCCGCAAAAAAATAAGAAAAAACTTCTCCATTGCAATTTCAGTATCTGTCAAAAAAATCAGTATATTTAAACCAGAGTTAACTCACCAAATTTGAAGGTTTAACTCAGAGTTAACTACAAGATAACAAACAAACATAAAAACCAATGGGAAATGTTTTCGGTAATTTATTAATAGTAAAAAAAATATCTAATGGTATTCCTAGCAGTATGAACTACCTTGGTTCTACATTTTCGGATCTTTCAAATATTTGTAATTCGTTTGACCATTACTTCGAATCAAATTATTCAAAATCTAGTTTAGATCCATTAAGAATAGCCGAATCATCTAATCATGGTTATAAGGTTGACATTGGACAGTTAGAAATTAATATCTCAGAAATCGAAGAAGGTCTTTTAAATTGAAATAGCGATGAAATTCTACCAATAATTTTGAAGAAATGTGCACTTGCTATATCTGAGCCCCTTTATTACATTTTCAATGCCTCTCTTGGGAACGGTGAATTTCTTTCAGTGTGGAAAAAATAATTTCTTTCTCCAATTCATAAAAATGGTCATAAGCAGGAAATAAATAACTACCGTCCTATTTTGTAAATTATCAAGTATACCGAAACTCTTCGAGAAAATTATATGTGAAAAGTTGACATTTCACCTTATCAACATGGCTTTTTGCAGGAAGATCCACAACCACTAATCTTTTTATTTTTTTCAATTTCGTTTTAAATAAAATCGAAGAAGGCTACCAAATTAATGTTATTTATACTGATTTTGCGAAGGCTTTTGATAGAGTTAGTCATACTATTTTGATTGAAAAACTGAAACTATTTGGTTTTTACTAAAATACATATGTTGAAATGGATGGAGTCCTATCTAAGGGGTCGTTTACACAATCCGTTTGTATTGATCAAGTGCTCTCAGGTCCAACTATAGTTACCTCGGGTGTGCCGCAAGTAAGCCATTTTGGTCCCCTTCTTTTTTTTTAAATATTTATCCACAACTTGGCTGATATCTTCTTAAATTCTAGTAGACTTTTATTTACAGATGATTTAAAGTGTTTCAAATGCACAAATTATTTAAATGATTGTATTCTTTTACAAAATGATCTCCAAAAGTTAACAGAATGGTGTACAATAAACCAATTATTCTTGAAAGTTAATAAATGTCAATTTTTTTGCCTTTGTCGCAATTTCTCGAATATTCCTTTTGATTACAAAGTTAATAACTTTGTTCTTGAAAGAGTTTTGGAGAAAAAGGACATTGTTGTATTGTTTGATTCGAAACTTAACTTTAGCAAGCATATAGAATATATTGTAGCTAAATCCAATTCAATGCTATGTTTTTTTTTTGCCCTTAAATCTCTATTAACTCCTATGTTAGATCAAACTTAGAATGCTGTTGTCTGATTTGGAATCCTTACTACAATACTCGTATTTATTCAAATAGAATTGAAATGATCCAAAGAAAATGTACAAGGTTTATAATTCAGAAATTAGGTTGGAACATCGAAATCCCGTCGTACTCGACTAGATGTAAACTTCTTGAAACTCAATAAAGTGCGCATTGTCTTTTTAGTTTTGAACCCATTTGTTCAATGTTGTTGCCACAATGAAGTAGCCCAAGGTTCGCTAGGGTAATCCTTCGTCGGATTTTCACTTATAGACCTAGAGCCGGCAGCAAATTTTGGTCGGTGCAATAGGTCTGTTCAGACTTATGTCAACTATCTTGATCACAACAGATATACGAACCATTTCGAAAATAGTCATATTTCCGATTTTGAGGTCGAAATGATACATCAAAAAATCAGTAATATACTTCTACACAGAAAAAAAGTTGTCATATTAACAATTGTCGAAATTCAACTTGAAATTATGGCCAAATTGTTGCAACCTTATTTTAAAAAATTGACTACTAGATAGTCAAAAGAGCAATTTGCGATTGTCAATTTTGGGTTGTCAATATGACAACAAAAGTAGTCAATAGAACAACTTCAACTTCGGACAACCAAATTGTCATATTGACTATTAAAATTAAGTATCGGGGATTGTTGTATTGACTACCCGGTAGTCAAATTAGATTTCGGTTTTCAACCAAACTTGTCATATTGACTACCGCAGTTGTCTTATTGACTACCGCAGTTGTCATATTGACTACCGCCGTTGTCATATTGACTACCGTGGTTGTCATATTGACTATCAAGAATTGTTATATTGACTATCCGGTAGTCAAATTAGATTTCGATTTTCAACAAAACTTGTCATATTGACTACCGCAGTTGTCTTATTGACTACCGCAGTTGTCGTATTGACTACCACATTGGTCAAAACGATAACCGTAGTTTTAATTTCTTTCAACAAATGTTGTCGTATTGACTACAGCACTTGTCATATTGACTACTGCAGTTTTCATATTGACTACCGCAGTTGCCATACTGACTACCGCAGTGATCATATTGACTACCGCAGTTGTCGTATTGACTACCACATTAGTCAATATGTCAACCGTAGTTTCAATTTCCTTCAACCAAAGTTGTCATATTGAATACTACAGTTGCCATATTGACTGTGTAATACATATCGCTTGGAGCGGCCAAAATGTCGATGTCTTCCGCATAGCCAAGCAGATGGGTTAAAGAAGTGCCTTCCAAGTTAACACCACTCTTGCGTACTATCTGCTCGAAGACTATGTCGACAAAATTAAATGATTGCTCATCTTCTTACTTGAACCTTGCACATGTCTGGAAAAGCTCGGATGAGCTGTTAATTATTTGCACGTTACATAGTTTAGTTTTTAACGTCATGAAGGATAGCTAGATCAGTTTTTTTGGAGTCCCCAGTTTAGACATCGCCAATAGAAGCTCTTGGCGACTTAAGCTATCATATGCAGCCTTGAAGTCTGTGAAATGATGGTCTCGACTTGAAATTCGTTGGTCTTTTCAAGGATTAGCCTTAATTTGAATATTTGGTCTATCGTTGATCTGTCTGGTCTTAAGACACATTGGTAAATGTCGATTATATAGTATTGCCAGAAAAGTTTAAGACGCTCACATAGTAGTTTTCTGGTCATGGTTCATAACTTCATGGAAACTTACAAAACGACTAATATAATATTTAAAGTGCAAAAACTGCTATTTGGCAGATGCAATATAAAAAGAAATATAATTTTCAAAACAGTTGGCTTTTAATTGATTTCTTTAAATGAATCTATTTAGGGTTACTTTAAAAACAGCTGTTTCTATTTCACTTCTATCTACCTGCATATGTAATTCTTTCAGAGTAAGTATGTTTCCATAAATGTGTACGTATTTTCATAAGTCTGCCACGTTGGCGACCCTTAACCTTTGTGAAGCTGCTAGACACAAAAATCTCATTTTAAACAACAACAAAAAAGTATGGAACCATATGTTGGTTTCTTGCGATGATAAGCGGTATATGTCGTCATTGAATTCATTTCAGACTAAAAGAATTTAAAATTGCAAAACGTGACTATAAGATTTGAGAGGCAAGAGAGAATTGACTGCGTGTGAGTGTTGTGCTTTTTGTTTGTTTTGATTATTTTTAATATTTTCTATTGAATATTTGGCATGGATAACCAGCGTGAGAAGCGAAGTTTCATTTCTGCTTGCATTCTTAGCATAGTTTTGAACTATACTCTTGTGTGGTGCTTCTCCCTAGGAGTAGTGTCTTGCAGCAGAATTTTCAATGATCTCCCGCAGAAATATAAGTGCAATGTACTATCAAAATGTTTAGCTAATGTTCACTCAAAAATATCTTAAATCTTATCTCAATTCAGATCCAGTCTGTCGATTTGTCTTGCTTAAAAGTTTGTAGGTTTTCGTGTTGGGTTAAAAAAGTTGCCAGTTGAATTATGCTTAAAAATTTTAAAATAATCAACAATATTTTTCACATAATGAAATATTTTATTTTCATAATCTAGTTTTGTTAAACAGATTTTTAGTCGAAAACAATTTTTTCCAATTTCAGTAGCATTTCTTAAATTTTTTTATTTCTTATATAAACAAAGACAAATAGGATGAATGGAATTAATCTGAGAGATATCGAGAACCGAACATCAATTCTTACCAAATTTGTGTACTATTTTTTGTAGATTTTATTTTTTATGAGAAAACGGACTGTGGGAATTTTATAAAAAAAATTACTGAATATCGAAAACAATATTTTCTGTGAAATAAAATAAGCTTGAAGCCAATATTTGTAATTTTTAAAAAGCTGTTTGCTTTTTTTTTAGGTTTTTATTTTTTTGTAAAAAAAACTGTCAATTCGATTTTTCTCAAAATTGAATCGAATGTAGAAAACAATATCTATATCTATACTTAATATTATAAATGTGAAAGTAACTCTGTCTGTCTGTCTGTTACTCAATCGCGCCTAAACTACCGAACCAATTTGCATGAAATTTGGTATGGAGATATTTTGATACCCGAGAAAGGACATAGGCTACTTTTTACCCCGGAAAATGACGCATTCCCATGGGGAAAATTCAGGTGGGCCGATCGCTTTTACGCCTAAACTACTGAACAGATTTAAATGAAATTTGGTAAGGAGATAGTTTGAGACTTAATAAAGGACATGAGTTACTTTTGACCTCGGGAAACAACGCATTCCCATGGGAAAAATTACTTTCCGGGGATTCTGATCGCTTTCACTTATAAATTACCAAATATTTGAATAATATTTGGATAAAATTGGTATTACGGGAAAACAACGCATTCCCAACCCTTATGAAATAAGTTGTCGAACATGTTAAACTTATCAACCAGCATTTGCAATAACAATAAATAAAGCTCAGGGGCAAACGCTGAAAGTTGCAGGTGTAAATTTGAAAAAAAAAACTGTTTTTCCCATGGACAATTATATGTAGCGTGCTCACGAGTCTCAAACCCACAAAATCTTTACGTTCTGGCCAAGGAAGGAAAAACAAAAAACCTATCTTCTTCTTAAAATGTATTAACCTAACCTAACCTAACCTATGACAATCACACTTAATAGTATGGCCTCATCCCATCTCGGCACAATTCAAGCATAAGTACTAAAAAGGACAGCTCAGGTTTTTTCATACTACTATCCAAAAAAAACTATCTGATGCGGACGAAGTCGCGGGTAAAAGCTAGTTTCTTATAAGATTAAATCAAGCATCAGTGAGAGTGGTTAGTAGAAAGATGGGGGACCGTCTCGAAACCTACCGCGTGCTGTTGTCATGTGTTCTTTCTGTATGTTGTTCTTTCTCCTCTGTCCTTCTGTCTTGTAATAATGTCTTGTGTTGTTATCACCTTATATAGTCTAGTCGCTCAAGGTGCTGTGTTCTCTACTCTGTAAATGTATGTGCTGAGTAGTATGAAATGTAATGTAATGTAAATTAATTTGAAGCCAATATCTCAAAGTTTTGAAAAGATATTTGAGTCGAAAATCTTTTTTTACCAACTTGTATTAATTTTTTTTTAGGTTTTTATTTTTTGTAAAAAAACTGTCAATTCGATTTTTCTCAAAATTTGACCGAATGTTGAAAACAATTTTTCTTATAAGATAAAATTAGTTTGAAGCCATAATCTCGAGTTTTTGAAAAGATATTTGAGTCGAAATGGTTAACCAAAATTTTCACCTTTTTTTTTCTTTCTGCATCTTTCTTTATTATTATCTGTATAACAAAATTTATTTGAAGTCGATATCTTTTCTGGTTCTTGATAACACAAAAAGCGTCGCGAACGTACGAACGTACGGACGTACAGACACCTTTCTAATAATCTTTTATTTCGACTCTAAGGACCTTGAAACGTCGAGAAATGTCAAAATTTTCAATTCGACAAACCGGACCGATTATAATAACTTGCTATGGGAAGTTAAAAAATTGCTTCAAAATGGCGGAGTAGTTCGATGTTGAACTAGCATGCATCCAGATGGCGCACAATGCGCAATACAACACCACGATCTTACTGAAATGACTATAGTTTTCTTAACAAAAACACCAAATTGAATTAAAATCGGAGTAAAAATAACCTCCTTCAACAACATCACCCAGGCACAATTATTCTGGATTTTTGTTTGTTTTTGATTCTGTTGCGATTTTGTAATGATATTAAATCTTTCTCTGTCCTCGACAGGGCGCGGCACGGCAGTCGTAGTGCAGCAGCCATGTGACTATTCAATTCATTCACTGCCAAAAATTATTTGTTACTTTTGCTGTAAATCTTGAAATTGCTTTTTTGATCTGCCAAGAAGCAATTCAAGTATAGTATCAGAAGTTTAATTTCAACTAAAACGAAAGGAAACAAAACAAAAATAAACAAAACAAAAGAAAAAAAAAAAAAAACAAAATACAAAATCTTAAAATTATTTCATTTCAAAACTAAGAGGATAGCTCCTCTAGTCCCGTAGAGAAACCCAATTTCGCAAATGCTTCTCGCGGCGCAAAGCACCATATTTAATCTCTTGTAAATCTAATAAAACATCGTCCTGGGCTCAATGAGAACAACCACACATATAAAAACGGAAACAGCATCACACCAGAACCAGAACTCGAACATCATCAGTATCCAACATCCAGTATCCAAGTACAGCTCCAGAGCTCCAGGACCAGCACCAACATCAGCAGTAGCAATATAGATTCAGTTGGAAATGAATCATCTGAACAAGGAGCATCAACTCCTCTCAGTTTGAATAATGGCATTCTGTCAGCAGCGCAAAGACCCACGGGAGAAACAAAGGATATACCCAGCAAAACAGGCATATACATAGATAGATACAAACACAATCTAATAACTTTTCCCTTCGCACATACTAGTACACCAAGGAGAGGACAAAAGGAACAAAAATAGCACCAAAAAAGGACCCTAAACTAAACTGTCATCGGTTAGAAATGCTCCTCGGTTTTCCCATTCCGAATGTCTGTTTCCTAATTCGTCGTCTTGTAAGTCTCCAACTATTATAACAAATAGTCCTACACCCGCCCGGTTATCTTTGTGCTCATTTTCTTGTGTCGGAAATTTTCTTCGTGACTCCTTCTTCTTTTTTTTTTTCTTCGGCGCTACGTATTCCCTGTACCCTTATCCTGTTCTGTCCTGTCCAATGTGCTTGTGCCTTTGCCTGCAAAACAAATTTATAACTGGAAGGCAGATGTTTGGCATTTGTTTCGGGAATTTCCTCGGAGACACCCAGTTACAGCAACAGCCACAGCCACAGCCACAGTCCCATATAGTCACATCAGGGACAACTACATACTTACTTTTCTACTTGCTACACAGGGAAAGGACATGACTTGGTTGGCTTGGCTGGCGCAGAGATTTAGCTTTGCTTGGTTTGGTTGGCCCATTTTATTATACTGTCATATTTGCGGATTTGTAAATCACTATTTTTCAAGCGATTTATGTCACGCGGCCGACAAATTTACCACCGCCGCCGCCGCCGTCGCCACCGATACCGCCACTGCCCGCCACTGCCTTTGCCTTTGGCTTTTTTCCTTTGTCGAGTGAATCATGCCACCCAGATGTCAGAGACACAAGGGAGAAACCTTAATCCAAGTGTCAATGTTGATAAAAACATAAAACCTAAAAAAAGAGACTAAAACTGGGCTGGGCGGAAATGTTTCGAAATAATATCAAAGCAAAGCAGTATCGCTTGACAATGATGCGATTGTAATCGATATCAAAAGTGCAAAGGCCGTTTGACATTTTAATTAATTTTTTTGTCTAGTTTTTTAGAAATTGGATATGTGTATCTCCACCATCATAAGAAGGTTTACCGATATTGAATTTTATTAATGTTCCAAATGTCAAATGATACCTTTGGTTATAGACTTATCAACAATTTATCGTTGTGGATATGAAAAGTGTTAAGTGTCTGATAGTTTTAAGATATTCAAAGTACTGACGCTTGGTTTAGTGTAATTGAGATAAGACACAGTTATCTTATTAGTTAATTATTTAGTTCGAATTTCAAAATGGGGCGTTTTAGAAACATACATATGTATATCATCTTAGATAAAACAAAATGTCAAAGAAAAATTATGAGGGTTACAGAATATATAAAAAAAATAGAAAAGTCTTGTCAGACAAATATTTTTCTTAAATCAAATTTAAATGGGTAACACTGGTCTTTAAAACTAAGCATTTGAATCTCACCTTGTCACATCACGTTTATCAAATGTGCTTCTTTTTTGCTTAAAACCATCAAATTGTTTTTAAGGCTAAAATAAAATACAACATGCAGCACTATTCTGCTATTCACATGGATAGTGTATTCGAATCAACGAATCGTTAACTAATTTTTGGTTAACGAAAAGATAATTTCGTTATGAGGATATTATTGAATCGAATCTTCCACTTTCGCACCGGAAAGATTCAACTTCCAGAAAGGGCCAATGCTATATCTTCATTTTCTTGTTGTGAATATTTATGCATTTTGTTTGATCAAGACCACGGTTGCCACTTCAAAAAAAAATTGCATGACCAAAGCTGAAAATAAAAATGACCAATCGTACCAAAAAAGGACCAAAATAATTTGTGTCCGCAATGGCTTTTAACTTCCCATAGAAAGTTATTGTAATCGGTCCGATTTCTAGAATTTAAAATTTTGACATTTCTCGACGTTTCAAGGTTCCTAGATGTTAAATAAAAGATTTTTAGAGAGATGACTGTGCGTGTGTACGTACGTTCGGGAAGATTAACGTTTTTGAAATCTGGTAAAATTTTGAGAAAATCGAATTGACATTTTTTTTACAAAAAATAAAAACCTTAAAAAAACAATAGTAAAACTTGGTAAACATTTACTTTCGACTCAATTATCTCTTCAAAAATTAAAAAAAAAATATTGGCTTTAAGCTAATTTTATCTCACAGAAAATACTGTTTCCGACATTCCGTAAATTGTACATAGAAATCCAACAGTCAGTTTTTTTCATAAAAAATTAAAACGTACAAAAAATAGTACGCAAATGGTACGAAAATTTGGTAAAAATTGGTTTTCGACTAAAAATCTCGTTAACAAGAACAGATATTGAAATCAAACTATTTCATTATACTCAAAATATTGTTGGTAATTTTAATTTTTTTTTAGAATAATTCAACTAACAACTAGCAAATCACGAAAAAATCTATTAATATTTTTATATTTTGAATTAAACATAATAAAATAGGTTTTACTCGAATTTTACTAACAAATAAAATTCAGACAGACGACCTATTAAAAGAAAAATCCGTAACATTTCATAAAATTAGTGCGTTCACGTGATTAGCAGAATACTGCACAGTATTACCGATGACGTTACCGACTTCAGATTAAAATTCATTTCTAATAAGGAGCAGAATGCTGATAAGTAAACATTGCGAAAAAAATACCTCACGATGAATAGCGGAATAAAGCTGACTGTTCTAAACAATTCACCTTCAAATGAAAGAAAACATTTTAAAAACTACTACAGCTAGAATGACTACATATACGTTAACTAATTTTATAAGTCCATATGACTTCTTCACTTCTATTCCACTTATTTATTTACTCGTATTTATTCAAATAATTTACAAAAAAAATTACAAAATATTTTTTTTTTAATAAGGCATCAGGGCAACAAAGCCATAAGTGGTGTCATCTTTTAGAACACTTAAGTTTCGTTATAGAAAGATTTAAACATAATTATTGTAGAACAAAATGAAACAAAATTTTTTAAATTAAATTTCATTAAATTTCTATGCATAAAACAGTTTCAATCTATGTTTAGTATTACGATCGACTGGGCTGATGGCAGATAATCGTTTGCATATACAGTTGCTCCCAAAATTAAGCGTACACTCAATTGAGAGTTAGTTATTTGTTACTTTTCATATTTAAGATGCACTGTTTTTGGAAAATTCTTTTTAATTTCTATTTTTCATTATTTTTTTTTCTTACGAATACATAAAAAGACATTACTTAAACAAGAAACAAGAGGTAATATTAAAATACCTTTATTATCTCAACATTTCATCACACAAAATTAAGCGTACACTTTCTATTTATGGCGTCTTAAATCAAATTTTCTAAAAATCCACTGCTATATTTACTTGTTTTTTAAATTGAATTTGAAACCAACGTTCGTCGCAGAAATAATTTTCGTTTCAATATTCATTTCCTCATTTTTTGTGGAAATAGCAGAGAAAAGAAAAGAAACTGACATTGCTACAAGACAATTCATTTTAAAACTACATTCAAACAATAAATCTTTACGTGAAATTGGCGAAATCGTCGGCCGAACACATTCAAGGGTAAAAAAAAATGAATGATTTTAACGGCAGAGGTGCTCGGAAAAAACCTATTATTTCCAAAATTAATAAGCGAAAACGTGCTAAGTTCGCTGAAAAGCACCTCAACAAAACCCAAAGATTCTGAAACGATGTTTTGTTCTCGGACGAGACCAAAATTAACTTATTTGGATCGGACGCAAAGCAAATTGTTTGGAGGAAGCCCAATACTCAGCTCAAGACATAGAATTTGCTTGCCTCTGTTAAGCATGGGAGAGGAAATGTTATTTCATGGGGGTCAATAGTGGCAAATGGGACTGGGAACTTTGAATTAATTGACACAATCATGAACAAGTTGACATTTTTGGACGTTCTTAAAAGAAATATGCATCAGTCTGCAGAAAAGCTGAATTTATCAGCAACCTTTTACTGCCAACAAGAAAACGATCCAAAACACACATCGTTTTTTGTGAAGGAATGGTTGCTGTATAATGCCAGAAACCAGCACAAGACCCCACCTCAGTCATCGGACCTCAATCCCAACGATCATTCGTAGGAAAAAATAAATCGGAGGTTGCAGAATTGCAACCCAACCAACAAAAGTCAATTGAAAGCGAAGATCACGGAATTTTGGGAAAATATACCCCCGTCTTTAATACAAAATTGTTGAATCAATACCGCGTTAAGTATAAGCTGTGATTATGGCTAAAGGTGGCCCTACAAAATATTAAAATTTTAATTTGACCACTCATTAACATTCATTTTTGTATGCTTTGAATTCCTAGTGTAGATAAAATATTAAATAAAAGAAAATTGAAAACAAAATTCCAAAAACATAACATTTAAATAATTTAAAACAGCAAAACATTTTTTTTTTGCTGGTGTACGCTCAATTTTTAGAGTAACTGTAAGTGTGCGCAAGTGCAGGGTCAATCTGCCATGATTAAGGACATTCAACAAATATGTGATGAATTGATAACATTTCCTGACAGGTTTCTATGAGTTCATTATTGTACAAATGCATGATTTTTTTTTTTTTTTTTTTTTCGCAGGAAGGTGAGAAATCTTCAGAGACACTATAAGCCCGATGCTTATAGTAGTGTCAGATTTTTACTGACTAAAACTCACCTCCCTTATCTTCTATATTATTACTACAACTAAGTCCAGCTTAACAAGTAGTTTTAGCGTCATTTTGTTCGCGTTTTGTCAGGAAGCTCCCCAACGAGAGGACCTGAAGATTCCACAAAATTCGAGTGAAGAGATTAATTTGTTTGCGCTAGATCAGAAGGTCTTGTTCGGTGCAGACGCCGAAAAACGAACGCCTCGCTAACAGATTGTTGGATTAAGTTATTACTATGATTTCTAAGTCGTGATCTTAGCTCTGTAGCAATTTTTTTAATTTCGTTTTCTACATATTTTATGTTTAAATCTCTATGTAAGTCGCTATTTCTTACATACCATGGAGCATTTACTATTATTTTAAGTACTTTGTTTTGGTATGTTTGCAAAATTTGTATATTTCTTTCGTTGGTACAACCCCAAAGTTGTATACCGTACGTCCAAACTGGTTTCAGTACTTGCTTATAAATAAGAAGCTTGTTATAAACGCTTAGATTGGAATATCTTCCAATAAGCCATGTCAATTCGCGGAGTTTATTTTCGAGTTCATCGCGTTTCTTTTTTACACGAACTTTCCATTTAAGTTTCGCGTCTAGAGTCATGCCTAGATACTTCGCTTCATTAGCGTATGGAATTTGCACAGAATTTATATAAATAGGTAAGTTATATACTTTTTTATACGTAAAATTTGTGTGCGTCGATTTCGTTTCATTAAGAGCAATTCGCCATTTCTTTGCCCAATCTGAAATGCTATTTAATGCCTTTTGAAGCTTAGAGGTTGCCGTTTCTATTGAATCCGATATTGCGAGTACAGCTGTATCATCGGCAAAAGTGCCTAAAGTTGTGCCTTCTGTTTGGGGTATATCTCGGGTATAAAGAACAAACAAAATCGGTCCAAGGACGCTACCGTGGGGAACCCCAGCGTTTATTTCTTTAAACTCCGAATACTCCGTTCCTTGCTTAACTCGAAAGAATCTATTTTCTAGGTACGATGCAAGAATGTTATATATTTGCTCTGGAAAGACTTTTAATTTATATTTTAGCCCGTCATGCCAAACTTTGTCAAAAGCTTGAGAAACGTCAAGAAATGCAGTTGAGCAAATCTTTTTTTCTTCAAATGCTTTTTCAATTTCGTTAGTTATTCGGTAAACCTGATCAATTGTCGAGTGATTATTCCGGAAACCGAATTAGTGGTCGGGAATTAAACGTTTTTCTTCAATAATTGGTAGCATTAGTTTAAGAAGCAATTTTTCAAATATTTTAGATATAATTGGTAAGAGAGAAATTGGTCTATACGATTTTTTCTCATTCGGTGGCTTACCCGGTTTGGGGATCATTATTACTTCGGCGACTTTCCATTGCGTGGGTACGTAAGCAAGTCTTAAAGCAGCGTTAGTGAGCTGTAAGAGCTTAACCATTGCTTTTTTAGGCAATTCTTTGAGGACACGACCGTTAATCAGGTCGTAGCCAGGAGCTTTATTATTTTTCTGCCGTTTTATTTCCTGGACAAGTTTAGTCAAAGTAATATTCCTGATAGAAAAATTGTCCAGCGCTGGTTGGAGCTCTCCGTCATTAGTCAGAAGCTCTTGACCATCGAAAGGTTTGAACGTTTCCTCAAGGTGCTTAGCAAATAAATCCGCCTTTTCCTTATCAGTTTTTGCCCATTCAGAATAATTTTTTCGAATAGGTGCCGACATTATTTGAGGCTTTTTAATACCTTTTATCGTCTTCCAAAGAGAATAATTCGTTTTTTTGTCTGCTGTTAGGCTTTCAAGATAGGCAGAATTCTCGCTGTTTTTAAAATCTCGTAACAAATTTTTAATCTTGTTTGATAAAAAGTTGACGACACTTTTATGCTGAGGAGCACGTGATTGCTGCCATACTTTTCGAGCTTTTCGTTTTTCGCGTATCAATTCTTTTATATCTTCTGGAATTTTTTCTTCGTATTGCCTTGACTTTTTACTACAGATCGGAGTATTATTCCAAGCTGCTTCTTGAACAATATTTATAAATTTGTCTGTTTCATCTTCTAACTCAAACGGAGTTTGCAAAGAGACGAGTATAATTCTATTTTCGCAATCTTCTTTGAATTTATCCCAATTTGTTTTATTATTTGTTAAAATTAGGGGCTTTTCTTTTTCGATTACGTTACTGTTTATTGTTAAGATAACGGCCGAGTGATCCGTAGAAAAATCGAAGTTATCATCTACTGTCATATATTTTCTGTTCATTCCTCTTGCGATGAAAAAGTCAACAAGATCGGGTGTTTTCGCTGTATCGGTTGGCCAATACGTTGGTTTTCCTGATGAGAAAAATTCAACGTTACATTCAATACCCGCTTTGTAGAGTTGTCTACCCTTCGTCGAAATGCAACGTGATCCCCAAAATGAATGTTTCGAATTGAAGTCGCCGCCAATAATAAATTTTGGACCTAAAGCGTTGAAAAGATCTTTAAAATCGTTTTTGTCTATCTTGGACCGAGGAGGACAGTAAATAGACGCAATATTAAAAAATACGTGTCTAACTTTTATGCTAACGGAAGTAACTTGCATTGTATCGAGCTCGATATTTATCTCAAACGAATGATTGATATTTTCTCTGTTAAATACGGAGGAACCACCCCTTGCTCTTTCGGATGGATGGCATGCGTGGTAAGCCGAATAACCTTTAATACTTAAATTTGAGTCTTTTTTCAAATGAGTTTCAGAGATCAAACAAATATCTATTCTTTCGTTGAGTAGAACCGTTTCTAGTTCTTCGACTTTTGCGGTAAGTCCGTTCGCGTTCCATGTTATTATTTTGAGTTGTTGAGACAACTGATCCATGTTTACGGTAAATTTGGTGTTTTAAGAGCCGCCGACTCAAATTTGTCCAATTTCTCAAGAATAATTGTGTTAATTCTCCCTTGTTCTTCTAATCGTTCAAGTATAAGGGAAAATACATTTTGAACGGAGTCAGGTTTAATAGTTTTAGGTTTTTCGGGCGCCGTGACTTGAGCGTACGTGTTCGTCTTTTTTGTTTTTATGTTTTCTGAGGGTAAAACGTTTTCATTATTTTTCCCGTCCGTTTTACTCGACGCTTGAGTATTAGTCTTGGTTTTTAATTTTAATTCTTTGTTTTGCTTTGAGGTATTTTTTTTAGTTTTCTTACTAAATTCTTCGCGCCTCTTTAACATTTCCTTTGCGACCTCACAGCCACGGTAATTTGCTGGATGATTACCTTTGCAATTCGCGCATTTAGCCGGAGTTTCTTTTTTAAGACGGCATACATCAGTCATGTGCTTTCCCGCGCATTTAACGCAAACGGGGTCCTTCTGACAATAAGCTGCTGTATGGTTAAAACCTTGACATCGCTTGCACTGAGGAATAAGGCGTTTGTTCTTTCTTAGTGGTTCGATTTTTACAACAATATTCATTATAGTTTTAATATTATAAACATTGTCTACATTTTCATTTTTATCGAAACTTAGAATAAAAAGCGGAAGAGCGCGTTTTATATAAGCGGTTTCGATTCCTTTTTCTCGCTTCAAAAGATTTGTTGCGTCAAGAATCTTAAATCCTTTGGTTTTTAAGTCCGAAAGGATGTCTTCTTTTGAACAAGAGGGATGAAGTCCTCTAGCTACTACACGTAAAGGTCTTTCTTCTTTAATTGAATAACTATACCATTCAATTTTTGCATCGCTGAGTTTTTTCGACAGTTTTCTATAAGAATCTGAATCATTTACGTTAATTTTCCACGTATTATTGTGAGTGGATGTAGCTTTGAAATTCTTTTGCGCCGTTTCTTTTAGAATAGGAAGAATTTTGTTATAATCCGCTTGACCAACGATGTTTATCGGTGGAGGAAGTTTCTTATTCGCAGAAAACTGATCTTTCCGTGTAGTTTTATTTGGTTTTAGCTGATTTTGAAACTTAGGCGAATGTTCAGCCTTCCGTTTTTTACAAGGTCTACTTTTTTCAGTTTCCCGAGCAAGTTCATCTTCATCAGTTTCATATTCGTGCCGATCTCGATGTTGCGGACTTAGAGTATTTACTTTCATGTTTTCAGAAGTTTTTAACATCTTGTTCTCTTCACGAAGACTTTCGACTTCTTTTTTAAGCTCTTCGTAGAGTCTTATCATTTCGTTCAGCTTCTTTTGCAGTTCACAATTGTCCTGCTCAAAACTGTTTGTTTTCGGTGAGTCGCTTTTAGTGCCTTTTGGCACAACCGGTGGACTCTTTCTGCCGGTAACTCTCGGTACAGATGGAGGTGATCGAGGGACCTTATGCGCTTTCGCGAAAGGATTTATCAAATGCAATAAATGGCTCTCCCCAGAATCCGTAGAGCCTGCCTCCGAAGAGGATGGATTTGCCAGAGAAACTGGCTTTTCACCTGGGGTAATTAATCTATTTGTTTTTTTCATTGCATATTTTGTATACTTATGTAGTTCTCAGTATACGGAGATTGGATTTTAGTCGCCTTTTACGACAAGCATACCTTACTTCGGGTAAATTCTTAACCCCTACCCGAAGGGGTATGCATGATTATAAAAATTGTTTTTCCAAGTTTGATTCGGAGTATCTTTAAACAATCTTCTCTTGTTAAGGAATGATGGACGATTAATGTCAAGCTGATGGAGTCAATTGATAGAAGTTTGGCGAATCAATAATGAGTAAAAATTTAACAGCATCTTTGGCTGCATCATCCGCCATTTCAAAGCCTATTTTAATTATTATGTCCACTATATCATTAATATAAAAATATTAAGAAAAAATAAATGCCCAAGATGACTCCCTTTCTCAACACCCCAGGTACATTTTATATTCCTATAGACTTTATTATCAATCATTACACGTTGTGTTCTGTTTTTTGTTTAAATAAAAAAGATCCAAATAAGCACCTTAGACTGAAAACCAAATTACTGAAGCTTCTATAGTAAAATATTATACGTTCTACCGAATGAAAGACTTTACTAAAATCGGTGTATATAGCATCTACCTGACATTTATCCTCAATTGCATTTAAAGTCTATGAAGAGAAAACCACCAAATTAGTCACAGATAAGCGTTTTTCTATTAAAAATTCCATTTTATATTTAAACAAACTTTTCAATAGTTTGAGGATGGCTTAGTATTTACATATTCCTCTATAATTATCAATATGATTTTAATTATACCAGTCTTGAATATAGAAACAAAACATACTTTTCTCTATTCTGGTAAAAAAACACCCATTAACATAGGCAAACAAAGAGAGTCACTACAATTTTTAAAATGGTTGATGGTATTCCATCAGCAGCAGGATATTTATTTGAAGAATGAAGCGCTGCTAAAGCATCATTGAAACATAATTCCAATGAACAAATGACACATTTTGTTTCCAAATTAGACACAATCGTGTTTTTTAAGAAGCAGTAAACAGACTCAAAAAATGTAGCAAAAAGATCCAAATAATTATCAACATATGACGAAACTAACATTCACAATGTATTCTCGGTAGAGGAACTTAATTAAAACTTAATAATCTCGTCTTAGGTTACCAAGAACCACGTAAGCACTGTGAAATCCCGTTTCAATCTCAAAATCTCTATTTAACTTACAAGCAAAAAGCGATTTTTTCATTTCTGAACCATGTTCAAACAATAGCTGATTAATTGAAATCAATAAATACACTTAAATTATCAAAACCAAAGCTTTTATAATCAATAAATTCAATATTTTGAGTATGCATTCCTTATAATCTAAACTGCTTTTTGGAGTTCCGTTCGCAAGATTAAGTTTTTTTTTCAAGAATTGTCACTTGTATAACTCACATGTTCAGATGCACAGTTTTTAATTAAAAGGAATCAATATTGTACTAGGAATTTCTTTAGACAATTGCCGCTAATGAGTATTGGTTAAAAAATCTACTCCTTTAGGCTATATCCAGAACGATAAGGATTAAGTTGGCGAAATGATGAGAAAATCTACGAGTGCAGCAAGTTTTTGTTAGAAGAAATTTCATTTCACACACTACATTTAATAGAAGTTAGTCTTGACGAGTAATATGACACAAATTTAAGCGACAGTAGTTTCAAGTTTATAATAAAAACATTTGCCCCTATCGGAAGCCTGTCTAAAATTAAAATTCAAATTTCCGGTCCTTTGTTGCAAATAATTCTGCCAAAGTCATGTATTCCACAAATTCATATAAATTACTTCCTTCTACTATACCTACACTAATTTGTCATTCAATTAACTGTCATTAACCATATTCTCGTTCTTTTTGAGCTTCTTTAATTTCAAGATCTGTTTTCTTCAGCCAATCAACATTTTCAACTCTAAAAAAAAATTGATTCAACGATGTTCCCAATCGAATTCAATACCAAAAGTCAATAAATTACTCAAGAAAATCTGAATGAATAGAACTTTTTGTATACTAACATTAGACATTTTAATTCCTTGAAATACTCAATTAAATTTCTAAAATTTATGTGAAGAAACTCAAGTTCAATCAACACACATTTTTATTTATGTTTATTCGAATCGAACCTATCATGATTTGTTGTATGTGCCTGAGCTGAGAGCACACATTACATACATAAATGCAGCTGCATTTGTTTAGCCAGTCTTTTTTTCTGAATGGTTTATATTTTTCGCCTTGTGCGTCTACGAGCAGCCCTCTGCGTCAAAGAGCAGCCTATCTCTGCCGGCAAACACCATTCTTCGTCATTTTGTCTGCCAAAGCAAACGGAGCGATGACGACGACCGCGACGACCGACGACGGGCTCATCACAGAAGGGACGTTAATTTCATACATTTTCGTTCTGTATCTTAACCAGGGACACAAAAATGAGATACACTTTATCCGGACATAAGACATTTTGTTATCTCTAAAATAAAAATATTTTGAAAGTCACAAAACATTTTTTCTCCCATCGAATTACTTCATGCGTCGCAGTCGCAGTCACCGGGAACCCCGCCCGTCCCATCCGACGACCGACGACATCGTCATCGTCATAGTTGCTTGTTGTACTTTACGCCTGGTTGCCGGTCGCTGAATGTTTGAAAAATTTGTCGGTTGAGTCATTTTATTTCGTTCAAAGAAAAACGTGGACGAAAGAGCCACTGCGATTTCTTATCGGTTAATTATTTACTTTTTGTTCTAGATACTTTTAGCTGATATCAGAAAAATAAACTAAATTGCGCCATGCACTCTGTTTTCAACTAGTTTTTTTGTGTTGATATTAGGTTTTTAAAATTGTGGTGTAGATGTTTTGAAAATGTGGTGGACAACTAACGAAATGTCTAAAGAACATTTTGTGGTGTGGCTTTGATGGCGGCAATATGTTAGTGGCCGCACTGACGCTGTACGAGTTTATAGAATATTTTTGTCTAAATTGGTGACAACATTCTTGTGGTTTTTATCATAAAGAAGGCAGAATTAATGACCGCCCTTGGTATTTTAAATATCAATTTTCTGTTTATTAAAAGATTCGTAACTGCACATTAGGTTTTAATAAGGTCTTGAGAAATTATGAAATTTTATTTGTAAATGGAATTTGAAGATGAATTTTATTATTAGGAACATTTCTTAAAGGAATGTTCATATCATTCTATAGCGAAAAGTATTCCATCAACAGACTTAATTTTTAAAGTTTTCTGTTCAAAATTCAGATATGGGCGGCTGTCTTCAAGGTCTTGAATCGATCTTATCTTATCT
Organism: Eupeodes latifasciatus; assembly: GCA_920104205.1. Classification (NCBI taxonomy): domain Eukaryota; kingdom Metazoa; phylum Arthropoda; class Insecta; order Diptera; family Syrphidae; genus Eupeodes; species Eupeodes latifasciatus. The sequence goes on along the minus strand of OV049924.1, from coordinate 101,188,267 downwards.
TTCACTTATTGTCTCAATTTAAAGATGTTAAATAACAACATCCGTTGTCAACATCAATATTTTCCATCTTCAGTCATAAAAATCATTAATCATGACTTATCAGCGCAATCCATTCATCATAAATGTTGCATCATTCTCATTTTGGAATAAGTGTTGTCTAATCACACCGTCATCGTAAGCCTAAAAAGTGCAGCAATGAATGACAAACTGAGGATGGATTTCCTTCTTGGATTTATCGAGCTTGTGACAGATCTTACTGAAGATGATTTTTCGATGAAAATCCAGATCATTTTGATAAATTTCAAGGCTATAGATAAACTTTCAGACTTTTAGATCCTTATACGGTGTTATGCCTAATTCCAAAGATCGATAAGGAATCCCCTAACCTATAGGTTCTTGTCAAAACTACGGGTTATAGCAGCAATATTCTACGTTGTTCTTGAGCGACGCACTCGGTTTCGAGTTTCTTGTCATAATTAATTCTCCCAACAGCTTAAATTGGTACAAGTTTAGCTGCATGATGATCCAAAATGTATTTTTTGTAGTGAATTTTAACAATTTCAAAGATTTGTCGAAGAGTGTATCAATTTTATGTTTAGTTTTTGCTCGTCAAATTAAAAAATATGACGGGTTCAAAAATGACAGCTACCCAAACAGGGGGTATTTGAAATGAAACCTTTTAATGTCAAATCCTATACATCAGACTTATGTATATGTATATTATTGTTTCCAGATGGTTTTTTATTGTTGTTTGGATTCATGACTCTGCGAAACAATTCTTCTAACTTTCCCTGGCATCGATTTCAATGCTACGTAACTGTCATACGTCATACGTAATATTGTTTTTGTTTAGTCTTTTTGCAACTTAAGGTTATCAAGGTTGCAATGAAGCAGAATTTTATCATCATCAACAAAAACTTAATAACTTGCCTCTGACCATATCTATTCGCACTTATGTACATATACCCAAAACCTTAACCTCTATGGTCAATACTTAAATACAATCAGGTCCTATTGTTTATTAAAACAACTAAGCGGTCTTGAGATAAAATTGTTTAGGTACTTACTTATCATATATTTCCTTTAGGGATATAAAAGCATTAAGCTGAGTGGTTATTCTTATACTTTGAGTGATTTATATTTTTCTATATTACATATTTTGAAAGATTGTAAGTTTCTCGCGATATAATCTACAATCCTTGAATTCTTAGTCTGGCCTTGTTTATGTAATACAAACAAAAAAAACACAACCATTACACCAGCTGTAAAGCAGATCAAAATAAATTCTCGTCTTCGAGCATAGTCAACCCACGCTTCGTCGTCAGATTTTCCGATATACCCTTATAACAATGAAATAATCACAAACCTCCTATACCACGTATATTTTGAAAAATCCCTAAACAAAATAGGGTGACCATGTACATTATATTTTATTTTTTGTTAAAAAAAGGAGAAAGTCAAACAATTTTAACTCCAAAAATTAACATTTAGTCAATATTTTAATTTACGAGCAAAACTTACATAATTTAGAAAATTTAAAAGTTTTTCTAACCGAATGGAAACAAATTTAACTACCTTTGTTTGAATGATTCGAACTATATTTTACTAAAGCGATTCATCTAAATATCAACAATGGTAGTTCCTTTTTTGTCCTCCCGATGGAAATCTTCAAAAGACACTAGGTACAAATCGGTACTGCACTAAAATCACCAGTAAATCAGGAACAATCTTTTTTTTTTTTTTTTTATAAAGTACAGGCACTCAAGGGGATATTAATACCCTTAACACGTTTACGGTTAAACACAGTGCGAGTATTAGGAAAATAGGAAAGGATTTAAGAGGAGATACCGGTGCACATTGGTTTTAAAATTTTGGATATTGAAATGGGAGGGGAAAACAGAGTTGGGTAAAGCATTCCACATTCTCGATGAGCGGCTAAAAAAAGAATCTCTATACTTAACAGTACGTCCGAAATTGAGCTCGAGGGTAAACTGATGAGCATTCCTGGAAGTGCGAGTATTACGGCTGAATTGTTTGAGGGGGGGAATGCAACTGGCTAATTCGACAGAACATTGTTTGTAAAAGTATCTGTAAAACAACGAAAGGCATGAAACATTACGCCGGTGTTCGAGAGATGTAAATGTTTCGGTTATAGTTCTATCGCCGATCATTTTCAAAGCTCTTTTTTGTATCCTATCTAAAAGGCTCAAACTTGTTTTAGGGGCACCTGCCCAAATATGCGAGTTATATTCAAGTTTTGGACGAATGAAGGCTTTGTAAATTACAGCCAGATCAGAAGGGGTGAAAAATTTCTTACACCGTCGGAGAAATCCTAAGCACCTGGCAGCATTTTTGGCAATATCAAATATGTGATCATTCCATAAAAGGTGATCTGTGATACACATACCGAGTACTGACAGTTGATTAGTTTCCTGGATGCAAGTGCCACTCATAGATAGCGGCATTGGGGGTATGTTACGCTTTAACGACAGGAGACAGCATTGGGTTTTCGAAGCATTAAATTCTACACGGTTTTTGATTCCCCATTGGACAATGCTGTCAAGATCAGAATTTAATGAGCTTATCATACGCTGCCGTTGAAGTTCCACATCCGAAGGACAAGGATGTGAATCTAGAAACGAATATGAAAAGCTGAGGGTACTGTCGTCGGCGAAACAGTTTAATGGATTAGAAGTGGCAGACAAAAGATCATTTATGAATATAAGGAAGAGAGTCGGAGACAAAACGGAGCCCTGGGGGACACCAGCATTTATTTTATGAATTTCAGACTTGAAACCATCCAATACAACTTGTATTGAACGGTTCGAAAGGTAATTTCTAATCCAACGAAGAAGTGATTCATCAATACCAAGAGCACGCATTTTCGATAAGAGAGCTTGGTGCCAAACTCTATCAAATGCTTTTGAAATATCAAGTGCAATAATCTTACTTTCTCCAAAACGATGTAAAGATTTGTTCCACTGTTCGGTGAGATGAACCATGAGATCACCAGTGGACCTATTGCTACGAAAGCCATACTGTCGGTCATGAAGAAGCTTTCGTTCTTCAAGATATTTCTTAAGCTGATAATTAATCAGCGTTTCCATGACCTTGGAAAGAAGGGACGTAAGTGCTATTGGACGATAGTTAGAGGGAGAGGACGATTCGCCTTTTTTAGGGACAGGCTGTACAAATGCTATTTTCCATCCACTCGGAAAGAGACCTGTAGAGTAGGAAAGATGGAAAAGTTTACGCAGTGGTTTTGCCAGCGTTGAAGAACACCTCTTCAGAACGATTGGGGAGATACTATCCGGGCCAGCGGATTTGTGTATGTCAAGGTCTTTAAGTACTCTTGCAACTGCGCGAGTGCGAAAGAAGATTCGTCCCATAGAATCATTTACGCTCTCAAGAACAGGAGGACTCATGACACTTTCCGGTAGCGTCGAATTAACAGCAAACTGTGCTGCAAGCAAATTGGCTTTATCGATCGAGCTCACATAGGGAGTGTCATTGTGGACGAGCGTTGGAACCGAGGATGACGTGGTGTTTCGTACGTTTTTTACAAATGACCAGAAATTTTTACTACCTTTGGGACATTGTAGTATTTTTTGCCTTAATTTCTGATCATGCAAAAATTTGGTTCGTCGAATATGACCATCACAGGTCTTTCTAGCTTGTTTGAACTTATTCCGGTTTTCCTCAGTAGGGTTGGCTTTATAACAACGGAAACTTACATCTCTGAACCTAATAACCTCTTTACAGCTCGAATCAAACCATGAGTTCTCTTTGGGTTTGATAGATTTCACCCTATTCGGGATAAAATTTCTCATTCCACAAAGAATTAAATTTGTTACCATATCTGCGCTGGAATCAACGTCACTATCGAGGAAGCATAGTGACCAGTTAAAGTTCCTGAAGAATTCATTGAGACCGTCCCAGTTGGCTTTCTCATATTGCCAAACGGTTCTCATAGGAGTTTTTTCTTTAACTGGGGTTTTTTGACATGAGAATTTTGCAGATATGATACAATGGTCTGATGTGCCTAGAGGCGGTAATACATTGATTGTGTATTTATTAGGGTCAGAGGTAAGAAACAAATCTAGGGTGTTGGCGGATTGACCTGCAACGTCAGGGATTCGAGTTGGCTCATCAACAAGCTGAGTTAACTGATTTAACTCAGCAAAGACTTCAACATACCTTCCTTCGGGTGTTGACTGGCCAGAATAGCGAAGCCAAGAAGAATTGTGTACATTGAAATCGCCCGCAATGACGATTTCAGTGTGAGGATAATGGGCAACAATTCTTTGGATGGAGTCAGACAGAGCATCAAATTCGTTGAAAGTTGAATTTCTGTCCAGGTTTGGACTTCGATATAGAAAGCATGTGTGGATGATGTGCTTATTTACCGTAAATTTTAACCACATGAAGTTAAAGTTTGTGTTTGAGCACAAACCATATTGTGGCTGAAGTTGGTATGCAACATCGTTTCTTATATATACGGCTAATCCATGGTGGAAAAAGAATAATGGCACTAAGCTATACCCATTTAGATTAAATTCCAAATGATCGGAATCTTCACCTATCTGAGTTTCACTTAATGCCAAAACAGCTGGCCTGTGTGTCTCAGTGTGAACATATGTCGCATAGAAATTCTTTCTAAGACCACGAATGTTGCTAAAATCCACTCTGAAATCACCAAACATTCCAATATTCAAAATTAACAAAACACAATTCGGACAATTACCTATAATATATGTTTTTTTTTTTTTTTTTTTTATAATTCACAAGCACTCAAGGGGTTATTAGTACCCTTTATATGTTTATATTTAAACACAGTGCGAGCGTTAGGAAAATAGGGAAGGATTTAAAAGGAGATACCGGTGCACATTGGTCTTAAAGTTCTGAACATCAAAATGGGAGGGAAAAACAGAGTTGGCCAAAGCATTCCACATTCTCGATGTGCGATTTAAGAAAGAATCTCTATACTTGACAGTACGCCCGAAATTGAGCTCAAGGATAAACTGATGAGCATTCCTAGAAGTGCGAGTATTACGGCTGAATAGTTTAAGGGGTGGAATACTACTGGCTAATTCGACAGAACATTGTTTGTAAAAATATCGATAAAACAACGAAAGGCATGAAACATTGCGGCGGTGTTCTAGTGATGTAAATGTTTCGATTATAGTTCTGTCGCCTATCATTTTTAAAGCCCTTTTTTGAATTCTATCCAAGAGATTTAAACTTGTATTTAGGGGCACCTGCCCAGATATGCGAATTATATTCAAGCTTTGGACGGATGAAGGCTTTGTAAATTACAGCCAGATCAGAAGGGGTGAAAAATTTCTTGCATCGTCGGAGAAATCCTAAGCACCTAGCAGCATTTTTGGCGATGTCGAATATGTGATCATTCCATAAAAGGTGATCTGTGATACACATACCGAGTACTGACAGTTGATTAGTTTCCTGGATGCAAGTGCCACTCATAGATAGCGGCATCGGGGGTATGTTACGCTTTAACGACAGGAGACAGCATTGAGTTTTCGAAGCATTAAATTCTACACGGTTTTTGATTCCCCATTGGACAATGCTGTCAAGATCAGAATTTAATGAGCTTATCATACGCTGCCGTTGAAGTTCCACATCCGAAGGACAAGGATGTGAATCTAAAAACGAGTATGAAAAGCTGAGGGTACTGTCGTCGGCGAAACAGTTTAATGGATTAGAAGTGGCAGACAAGAGATCATTTATGAATAAAAGGAAGAGAGTCGGAGACAAAACGGAGCCCTGGGGGACACCAGCATTTATTTTATGAATTTCAGACTTGAAACCATTCAATACAACTAGTATTGAACGGTTAGAAAGGTAATTTCTAATCCAACGAAGAAAAGATTCATCAATACCAAAGGCACGCATTTTCGATAAGAGAGCTTGGTGCCAAACTCTATCAAATGCTTTTGAAATATCAAGTGCAATAATCTTACTTTCTCCAAAACGATGTAAAGACTTGTTCCACTGTTCGGTGAGATGAACCATGAGATCACCAGTGGACCTATTGCTACGAAAGCCATACTGTCGGTCATTAAGAAGCTTCCGTTCTTCAAGATATTTCTTAAGCTGATAATTAATCAGCGTTTCCATGACCTTGGAAAGAAGGGACGTAAGTGCAATTGGACGATAGTTTGAGGGGGAGGAGGATTCGCCTTTTTTAGGGACAGGCTGAACAAATGCAGTTTTCCATCCACTCGGGAAGAGACCTGTAGAGTAGGACAGATGGAAAAGCTTACGCAGTGGTTTTGCCAGCGTTGAAGAACACCTCTTCAGAACAATTGGGGGAATACTATCCGGGCCAGCGGATTTGTGTATGTCTAGGTCTTTCAGTACTCTTGCGACTGCACGAGTGCGAAAGAAGATTCGTCCCATAGAATCGTTTACGCTCTCAAGAACAGGAGGACTCATGACACTTTCCGATAGCGTCGAATTAACAGCAAACTGTGCTGCAAGCAAATTGGCTTTATCAATCGAGCTTACATAGAGAGTGTCATTGTGGACGAGCGTTGGAACCGAGGATGACGTGGTGTTTCGTACGTTTTTTACAAATGACCAGAAATTTTTACTACCTTTGGGACATTGTAGTATTTTCTGCCTTAATTTCTGATCATGCAAAAATTTGGTTCGTCGAATATGACCATTACAGGTCTTTCTAGCTTGTTTGAACTTATTCCGGTTTTCCTCAGTCGGGTTGGCTTTATAACAACGGAAACTTACATCTCTGAACCTAATAACCTCTTTACAGCTCGAATCAAACCATGAGTTCTCTTTGGGTTTGATAGATTTCACCCTATTCGGGATAAAATTTCTCATTCCACAAAGAATTAAATTTGTTACCATATCTGCGCTGGAATCCACGTCACTATCGAGGAAGCATAGTGACCAGTTAAAGTTCCTGAAGAATTCATTGAGACCGTCCCAGTTGGCTTTCTCATATTGCCAAACGGTTCTCGTAGGAGTTTTTTCTTTAACTGGTTTTTTTTGACATGAGAATTTTGCAGATACGATACAATGGTCTGATGTGCCTAGAGGCGGTAATACACTGATTGTGTATTTATTAGGGTCAGAGGTAAGAAACAAGTCTAGGGTGTTGGCGGATTGACCTGCAACGTCAGGGATTCGAGTTGGCTCATCGACAAGCTGAGTTAATTGATTTAACTCAGCAAAGATCTCAACATACCTTCCTTCCGGTGTTGACTGGCCAGAATAACGAAGCCAAGAAGAATTGTGTACATTGAAATCGCCCGCAATGACGATTTCAGTGTGAGGATAATGGGCAACAATTCTTTGAATGGAGTCAGACAGAGCATCAAATTCGTTAAAAGTTGAATTTCTGTCCAGATTTGGACTTCGATATAAAAAACATGTGTGGATGATGTGCTTATTTACCGTGAATTTTAACCACATAAAGTTAAAGTTTGTGTTAGAGCACAAACCATATTGTGGCTGAAGTTGGTATGCAACATCATTTCTTATATACACGGCTAATCCATGATGAGGAAAAAATAATGGCACTAAGCTATACCCATTTAGATTGAATTCCGAATGATCAGAATCTTCACCTATTTGAGTTTCACTCAATGCCAAAACAGCTGGCCTGTTTGATGCAGTGTGGACATATGTGGCATAGGAGTTCTTTCTTAAACCACGAATGTTGCTAAAATCCACCCTGAATTCACCCAACATTCTAATGTTCAAAACTAATTAAACACAATTCGGACAATTAACTATAATATATGTTTTATCTAGAATCCAATTTGAACTTTTCAGTTACAGGTTTCCACTAGTGTTATGCCTTAGTGAAAATCTGTGTACTGATCCGCCCCTGGTTAACTAGATATCACATATACTAATCTATCCGAAAACACATCAACTCAATCCATGTATACACTGTATATAGCTATAAAAGAACCGTATGCAATGTCTACATCGATTGAGATAATATGACTGTGAGGGATGGAGGGAAGGGAGAGAATGGATTACCCATTGCACTGTGTTATCATTATCATTATACTTTTGCCGTTTCGTAATTGATTATTGATTTATGTTGGAGCACTAGTTTAGGTATTGTTTACCTGTACTACCTAGAATCCAATTTGAACTTTTCAATAACAAATTTCCACTAGTGTTATGCCTTAGTGAAAATCTGTGTACTGATCCGCCCCTGGTTAACTAGATAACACATATACTAATCTATCCAAAAACATATGAGCTCAATCGTTGTATATACTACATAGGTATAGAAAACACCGTACGCAATGTCTACAACAATTAAGCTAATATGACTGTGTTAAGATGAGGGAAGGGAGAGAAGGGTTACCCATTGCACTGTATTTTTCTTTTTTTTTTTTATTTGCCATTTCTGAACAAGGTTTTTTTTGGTATATTATTTATATGGTATGTATTTATTTTTTTTTATGACTTTTTCTGTCGGCACGACACTGCACATGAATTTTATTTGGAATTGTTTTTTTATAACACGGAATTAATTATTTCGATTAATTGTTTGGGAATGGACTATCTATGAAAGATCGACAAATTATTTGTCTTTATTAATTCAAAATTCACTATAGGAGAAGTTTAAAGTTGTAATACTTTTTCAAAGCTTTAAGAACATCGGCTCATGATGCTTGGTGTTTGTTAATCTCCAAATATTGTCTTGTGCATTTAAGACGATTTCCATTTCGGACGAGGTATGACTTTGTAGTTCATGTGATTATGCGTGTTTTTTTTAACCCCTTCTGTATCTACAACTATTCCAATTCTTCAAGGGACATTTATTATTCCACAAAAAACTTTGTTTTGAAATTTGTAAATAAGTTTAATATTTGTTTTCTTTGTACTTGTATAATTCCAAACGGATTTCAGTACTTGCTCAAATAACATTAGTTTGTTCTGGATAAGCAATACATTGGGCAGGTTCAGACACCATAAAAGACTTTGCAGTCAACTGCATTCTTTGAATGTAACTTTTGCCTAAGACAGCTAGTTAGTTTTTCAAATGTCACAAATTTCAAACTTGGACCTTTAATTGACTAACCTCTACCTCCAATTTAATGAACAAAAACTATTAAAAACATTATTGCCTACAAAACACTCCTCAAGAAGTCCATCACGATTTGCATTTTGTGTTGTAAAGAAATATTACTTATTTCTTTTCCAATTTGACAAGGAACCCTTTTAAACAAAATATTAAATAGAATTGTGCAGAAAATTAATAAATCATAGACAAATAAAGTTCAGCTTTCAGTTGAATGAAAAAAAAAGATCAATTGTCATTTTGACATAAGTTGACTTGACTTGTTAGGGAGATTTTTCTTGGTTAACTTTCCAGTCAACTTTCCAATAAAGTTGCCTTAATTTGAAGGCAATTTTTTGACAGCTGGCCAATTGGATACTAGAAACTTGCCTTACTTTCAAGTTCCTTATATCGCCTGAACCTGCCCATTCTTTTGTACTTCAAGTTTAGCCTTTCTCTTTTCTTTTTTGATGTTCTCCTTTCATTTAAGCTTTGCATCCAAAGTCATTCCAAGATATTTGGTAGTATTGGAGTAAGTTACTTCTGTTCTGTAAATAGTAATTGGAACATTGTTTATGTTATTGTTTGTAAAATTTACATGCGTCGATTTTGTTTCATTTAGTTTGATACACCATTTTTTTTTGCACAAATTAGTTCTTTTGCATAAATAAGTCGTTTCGTAACAAGATTTTAGTATTTTGTAGTCCTGTATGGGAAGGTCCATATACAGTTTGTACTTAAGTCAAAAGTTTCAAAGCTTGACAAAGGCTTGAACAAATTCTGAGAATATATCCTAGCATACTTGTTCTTCTTCAAGTCCCTTGTCCACCATATCCGTAATTCGATGTACTTGGTATATCATGGAATGTTTATTTCTAAGTCCAAACTGATAGTTCAGAATTAGTCTTCAATCTTCTATTATTTTGCTGAGTCTTTTCAGTATCAGTTTTTTGATATTTGTCTGAAAAAAGTTACTTCTGTTCGTAGTTTACCTTGTTGAGTTATAACAATGACGTCTTCAATTTTCCAATGATGTAGTACATATCTTATTATAAACTTGAGTTTCTTGAAGGCTATCTAGAACATTTCTTTCAAAATTTGAGCAGTGATAAGATCATACCCTGGTGGTTTTTTATTAGATAACTTATGTATGTTAACATATGCTTCACACTTCTTTGAGTGTGACAGAAGGAATTTCGGACTCCTGTCAACAAAAACCGAAAATGGTTAGATGAAGATGTTCAGCAAAAAGATCAGCTTTTTTTCGGTTCTCCGATGCATTTGCCATCTTAAGATTTTATTGGCAGGTTTTGTTTGTGTCTGGAGTTTCTTTAGACGCTGGTTTACATAAAGATTATTCGGTAGAAGCATCTGTCGTCAGACTTTTCAGAAATCTACTTAGTGAATAATTTTTGATCTCATTAATTCTTTCCGTTTCCTTCGAGCTTTTTCTTTTTCGAAAATCAATTCCTTTATATCTATATGATAAAAGTTCCTAAGAAAACAAAATCAAACAAACCTAAATCTATGAAACGAGCTTATGCATTAAAAATGTCAAACACTCTGTTAGCATTTTGAGATTTTAGGAAAATGTAAATGTTTAATTTAACAAGTGAATATTTTAAACTTCATAACTTACTTACTGACTTTTAAATGATACACTACGAGCCTTACTAACTTTTTTACATTAAAGACCTTAGATGAATTTCCATCCCCTCTAATTTCATTACCAACAATTAAGACAGAAATTCATATTCGAAACGGTTTTTTTTCCCGAAACCTATGGTAACCCCACATTTTATCAGCAGATTATTTAAGTAAGCTTCGCCATCTTTCTATCTCCCTCTGCTTTGGTATCATAAAATATCCAGTCGCCGCGCCGATTCATATAGAGCGAGAGGACATACCATTATACAAACACTATAAAACACCGGGCACGACACAAGACTATTTGATGTGACGTAGGTACATTAGTTCAGCAACTCTGATTGTAAGCAACGTCATCGTCACTATCGCAACCATCATAAGCATCAGCATCATCATCATCGTTATCCTTGCCATTGTCCTAGTTACTGTATCCATCCAACCCATTTGCACCACGAAAAAAGCTTTTGCGGCACTTTTTCTGCAAAAAGCAGCACAAAAAAGTAAAAAAATCCTGAAACTCGAGTAAAGATTCGTAGCTTTGTTTAACGTGCCGATTATGGTTAATGAGTTACAAAGCGGGTATGGTATGGTATAGGACATCAAGGACTACACCGCCGAGGGTCCTTAGAGAGATTAGATAGGTTATAGGATGTAATCACCACACCCATCACAATAATCATCATTGTATCATCGTCATCATCATCGTTCTCGGCAGCACCCCCGAACCACCGCACCACACCGTGCCGCATCGAGAGTATCCTCGTTTTTACATGGTTGACCTCAATACATATTATTCTCCTCATTTTTTCATTTGTGCTACATGCGATGTGTACGCAAAAGTTTTGTAACGATTTTTGTTTTTTTGATTTTTCACGCGGCACACGTTGCCCTCCAATTGTCAGAGAAAAGTAGGTATAGGTAGGTATTGGAAATTAAAAATTTATTCCTCGACCTCAATCCGTTGGCGGGTGAAGGATACAAATACCAAAACTGGAGCTGTAGCTGTAGCTGAATCTGAAGCCTTTTTTGACATGAAATTGATACCAATACCCAACCCATGCAGTTGAAGCAGAGATACAATTCATCGTCGTCGTCGTTGTCCTCGTCATCCTCCTCGTCGTGCTTCTCTTGTAACACAGAGATTAAAGCTTGAAATATGAGACGAGTGCGGTGTGGCAGCAGCGGTGCGGCGCGGGGCGGGCGGCACGGCGTGGCGTTTGTGGAACCAACCTCATTACTTGTTCCGCTTATGGTATATAATATGCAATATTTAGATATTGTACATACATATATATATTCCTGGGAGGTTAAGAGGGATAAAATGAGTTTTCTGGAGTGCAGAATAATATTGAAATATATATTTCTGTAGATATGTATGTATATAGTTAAATATGTGAACGAATTTCAGGGTATACACTTAACCAGAGCATAATATACAACCCGATTCCAATTATTATGCGCCACCACCTATTCAAAATAACAAGCTGTAAAAACAAAGGTCCAGAAGCCAGCCAGAAACGCACACACACATCAGAAGAAACCTTTATCAAGAGTTCCGGAATCGCCAGCAAATTTTCCGGCGCGGCTATGAAAATTAATGCAAATTAGAATGCATGGAATAACTATGGCTTCCCGTGGATAGAATTCCTGGAAATGACACAGACACACGGAAAAAGGACTTAAGTTCAAAAGGCAAACTCGATTTTATATATGACGTGGTTTTTGTTAGTGAATGTCTATACTTAATAGAATACTCCGTCTCTTTTGATTGACCTCGGAAAACAACGTAATTATATTCTTTTATTTAACAATTTATGCCACCAAGAGTGTTAAAACTTAGGCGATTCAAGTTTATTTAGTCACCTTTTTCAACTATAATAGTTGGTGTCTCATTATCTATAGTTCTATGACAAGATATTTTCTATAGTAGAATGACTTTATACGGTTTTCCAGTCATTTGGTCAGTTTAAATTTTTAAGAACTTTGAGATTTTCGTATCAAAAATATTGTATAAGAAATGTTGTCAGAAATCTGAGAACAGAATTTTTATGATTCAATTTCTAAAGTATTATCTGTCGCACAATTGCCTGCTATTAAGTCAGTTGTCTCATTTAAATCTTTCATCTTTTGAAATTTGACGAATAAAAACTTCGACATTACTAAAGTAGAACATTAAAATTGTTAAAATAAGGACAAGGTTGGGCTACGTGCCACACAAGCATCGAAACAGTAGAAATTTCCTAAGCAAATTTAGCTGACTGTGCTATTTCTTGAAGAAGTGATTACAATTGGCCACCGAATTTAATACCAAGTCTTTTTTATTTGGAGCGACCTGATAGATGCCAATGCTTCACAATATATTCAATAGCTTAAAAATGGAATTCGTGATGTTATCAATGATATACCATCACCGAAAAAGTGAGAATTGGTTTTCCAAAATTTCATGAAAAAGAGATGGTGCTGAAATAGTAGGAGTGGTTGCTATTTGGCTGTTATTGATTTCCATTGTTAATGGCATATTCCTTGCAATGAAATAAACATCTATTGATTTCTCTAAAAAATACTATTTTTTTTCCTAAATATCAAAATGAAACTTCTTATTGGAAAACGCTATTTTTAACTTTGACCTTCATCAAATGATTCGCAGTGTGTCTTACCTCTTTTAACTTCCTTTATTTCTTATAAGCATATGTTATGAAAAAAAAATCATTCTCCAAAGGAAATTTTGAGAATTCTTAAAAATTTCTGTCGGTATTTGCGTGTTCTGATATAATTTTATTCAGGAGAGAATAATTTAAAAAATACCAAAAACATTAACCAATTCAAGAATGACTTTCATCACGTGTAACTGAGCAATAGTTGGCTAGTTAATTCAGTAATACAGAAATAAACTACATGTGATAAACCTAACTTGATAGTTCCTCCAAACACATCACTCCTTCAAAACGGCTTGAGACTGAGTTGAGTATACTCTAGGTTTATTTATTAGAGACAGTTAAATTATGATTTACGCACTCGAATAGAAGTGATACTCAAGTTGTTAATGTACATAATTAATATGGTATTCAAAATAGGTGTAAATTTACATAATGTGTAACATGTAAGAAAGTAAAACTAGTCGAACTCGATTAATTAACAATAACTAGATTTTATAAAGGAGTTTCCAATAAGAGTTTTCATTTTGAACAACCCTCTATTTGGAAGCTGTCATCGTTAGACATTTGACAAATAAATAACTACATCATTACGGAAAATGGAATGATACACACTTCAACAATTCATTAAAGTTGTTAAAATTTAATACAAAAGTTACTAAAATGCCACACAATAGTGAAAAATTTAAGCTTTTGGGACAAGTTAGTGATGTGTAGAATCGAAACCGTTTATGTCGCTCAAAAACAACTGAAAGTATTGCTTCTGTAGTGTTGACAAAAACCCAGGGCCCTAACCAGCTTAGTTGATTTTTGGTTAATGACAATCAAAAGGAAGGAATTTGAGTTATGTAAGGTGGTAGTCAAATTGTTAGCTAAAAAGCTGCACACAGCAAACGTGTGATATTCATTTTCCAACAAATATGTTGTTTCTAAATAGAGCTACCAGATGCTTTCTGAAACGACTGGAACCTTTTTTTGTTTTCGTAAAGAAAAAATACATTCTCGTGGATCTTTAGAATTAGGCATTCTGGAAATGTCTTGGGTATTAAGCCTTTTGAAGTTCAAACTACACAAGAACTCAAATCGGCCGTACATAAGCAACGTCGTCGTATCTTCGCTGCTTGTGTCTTTGAAATGCGTCAAAATTATCTGGATTTTTTACGTTGATAACACAGCATTTTCTCCCTCCTTAAGGTTTTTTTCAAAATAAGACTAGTGCAACTGTTATAGTGAATATAGATTGCGCTACTGAGCTATGATTAATATTTTTTAATCAAATTTTTAAGATATTGATTTAGACGACGTTTATTTGCAACAAGGCTGCGCTACGTGCCACGTGTTTTCGAAAAGGTTATCAATCACGTTTGAAAAAAGATTTTTATAAATTATTTAGTTTCAAAAAGAAAAGAAGATGAAGAAGACAATAACTTGAAAGTGTTGTATGCTTTTGATTTCATTTCTCTTTTAGAAAAAGTTTCTTCATTAAAAACTTTGAAATAATATTGATGAACTAATAAGAAACTAAATTTTGCCTTCTATGGCATTTGCATATTGTTTGCATCAACTCAAACAAAATTTCAAAATTTAGTTTTTTAAAGAAGAGAGAAAACATCAAAGAAAGGTTGTCATGTGTAAAATGAAAACACATTGCACCTGCCTCAGCTCATGCTGTTGATGTTGCCTCTGCAACAACCCACAAGTGGCTCAGATCTTGAAGTTAACCAGCCAAGCATATAATTCTTATGGAGGATACTTAAGGATATGAAGAATGCACAGAGGTGCTTATCACCTTAAAAACAACATCACATGACCACAAAGCTGTAAATATTTTCCGTACTTCCTCCAGGTTTTTATTTTGTTGGTTCTCTAAAATAGGAACCGGAAATACAAGAAATTTCTAACAGCATGAAATTTAAACTCGAAATTTCCTTCCATTACCTACATACATAAAGGTATACCTGCTCTTGCTCTTGCTCCTGCATCTAGCGACGATGAATACGAACGACTCGACGACGACGTCAAGACTTCAAGAATGATTTGATGCCAGTACCGGTTTGGTTTACGCCTTATGCCCCTGATGCTCTCCTCCATGTTAAATTATGTTTCCATCCTCTTCGTTTTTCGATTCGATGATGATGAATAATCATATTTCCATCTTTCCACCATTTCCCGCAATCTTCGTTGCTCGTTCAGACCGAATCCTTTTTCTTCGTCCATATATTTCCTGCCTGCCAAGAAAATAAAATCCTCTGCATCCGCTTTGCATCTGATGCTGGTGCTTGCCGCAATATAAAAATATAGATTTTTCTTTTTGAAACATCACCACCACATCACATGGCAACACAACAAAGTAGTGTATTACACCAAAGGCAGGTAGTAAAACGCCTTCGTGAACTACTTTTGCAAGTAACTTTTCGCCGCGTTTTTCTTTTTGTGTTTGCTTCGTTTTGTAAAGATAAGCTTATAGTGGGACAGATTGGCATTAAATTTGGAAAGTATAAAATTTGAGTACAGTGGCAAAACTTAAAGTGTCTTAAGGCTAGTTTAGCTCTCTGATTCGTGGTTTGGACGACGATTTTGAGTTCTGAAAACGAAATTCGTTTTAAATACTTTTTTTTTTTTTCAAGAAATTTGCAGAAATCGTTGAATTGAAATGATCAAACCATAAATTTAAATGACCAAACGATACGAAAGTTATGAAGAGAGATATTGCAACGCAACTGTAGGGATATATCTGTCTTACGTTTTACTTAACCAAAATATCACGAAGACAGGTTTTTGATAGGATATTTAAAAAAGCATACAAGCTGGAGCCACTTGAGTCGACTAAAGACATTTTACTTACCTTTAACACAAGTATATAGATAGACTAAAAATTATAGGTCCTAAATGGCTACCTTGTGGAACTGCAGACAATCACCGAAAAAACTGTCGGTGTAAAAATGAGTGATGAAGATCCAAATAAAGCTCAATTTACTTAGTCGTGCCATAAATTCTGTTACACAACTTCTAGACCTTGTTAATCAAAACATTAATTTGATGTTAAATGGTAAGATTATTTTTCTAAATAATAACATTAGTAAGCAAAGAATAAATGTATATTTGGTTTCAGTTTCGCTAATGTTACCATAGGGTGAGAAAATAAATAAGCAATAATTGCCTAACATGGTTAAGGAATGAGTTCTGAGAAAATTGTCCGGTTTTAAAAACCACTGGGAATCGCAAAATTGTTCAGGAATCGGGTTCTCCTCCAGTTTCCCATATCTTCAAGATAAGATGGCTTACCCAAAAAGTAGTTGTTCCCGTGTTGCCCTCGTGTGCACGCTTATTAAAGTAGCACCAGAACGATTGCCACTAAAATCCCTTCGGAAGAGAAAGATAATGTTCACAGAACTGGATATGTTTACTAGATCTATTTCAATGCTGAACTACACATAAAGGGCTATCGACGACGCTTTGCATGTCATTTGTTAACACCTCGACTCCAAAAAGTTGTCGTGGAAAGAGTCAAAGGGCTTTTACAATGGCACACGAAAAATGAGCATGTAATAATTCTTGTTTTCGAATGAAAATGTTTTTAACGTTGAAGAAGTTTAAAACAAAGAAAGCGATACAATTTATGGGACATTATATTATCGAATTGAAACTATCGTTCTAAGGGTCGAACCTAATTATCAAAACCTCTCTGTAATGATTTGATTGAAAGCTTCACTTCAAAGTGTCACAAAACGCAAGTTTTGGGAGCAAATGTGAAAACGGTTCACAAGGTCAACTATAAAGAAGTGGTAGAGGTTTTGGTAAATTGTTTAACAAATACCATTTTCAATAGAGATATAATGAATTCTTCTTCAAGATTCTGGTGAGACAAACAAAGATAAGACAACACAAAAGTGCCTTAGGGTCAATATAGTAGGTTTTCAAAAAGCTTAAAATTGGTTCTCGGAAAGTCCATATTTCAATGCCTAAGGTTTATTTTTGTAGTCAGAATTGGAGACCGTGTCTGAAAGACTTCTTACGGGAATTTATAAACTCTTAAAATAGAGTTAATGGAAGCAGTGTATAAAATATCAATAGAAACAGAAACCATAGGTCGGTGGCCATAAGGTTTAATTGCTGGCATTAAAGCTAAGGTCGGTCATTTTGAGTAAAACTATTTTTTTAATTAAAGTAATATTATAAACAAATAAATAAAACAACAATGAATAGAAAATATTATATAATTCTTGTCTTTGTGTTTTATGCTTGTAACACGACTAAGTAAAATATAAAAAACGCTTTCAAAGTAACTAATGTCTAATGATTGGATTAATTTTCTTAAATACGAGTAGATGGTACAAAAATAGTTCTTCTTTTCCAAAAAATGTCTTTCTCAAATCAAAATCTCTCCAAATTTATTACTTTCTGGGAAATCTAGAACTACCGTACCATATAGTTTTGACGTTAGGCAATAAGGGAAATACCCGTGGCGTGATGGGTGGTGCGTAGGACTGTCATGTCAGATGTCGTGGGTCCTGCCTCTTGCGAGGATTTTGCAAATTTTCCAACGGTAATTCTTGTTATACAATTTTTTTTATCAAATAAGCCGTTTGGAGTCGGCTTAAAACTGTGGGTCCCCTAAATTCCTGACAACATTACTCGCACACAGGAATGGTTGAGAGTTGTAAGTCACTAGGCCCTAGTTCTCAACGGACTGTTTCGGCACCCAGTTTTTTGTTTAATAAGGTCTTAAGTCAGAAACTTTTCACAGAGGCTCAATGAACTAAGACAATGACTTAAGCCAAAACAAATATGAATTTTTCTGTCTAGAGACTTAATTTAAAAACTATATTCAGCAGTTTTTAGTTTCAAACAAAAGAGACCCTAAAATCCAATTTTTTTTTACTTAAGACCTTTTTTCTTAACGCCAAAGATATTTCCAACACTTTTTCGAGCATATTATAAGGTAGAATCCAATGATCAATCGGTGTCAAGCCTCATGAACTACTTTGTTGATTTTTGATGCATATTCAAACCTAGCGATGTATCTATTCGGAGTGAAAGAATTATCTTTTGTCGAGGTTCAAGTTTCATTCGTTGTATCTTTTATCGGAAAGAGTAATACTCCTTTTAGGTAGAGTGTCAGGTTTCTCTTTTATTAAGCTTACTACACGCTCGTATTGTTGCTATTCAAATGGAAGCGCAAATTCAAAAATGATTATTAAAAGATTCTTACATTTTTTCAATAGTTTATTAAAATTTGTTCCGCCGAAGAAATTTCCGTAAAAAATTTCACAAAAAATGTTCCTTAACTCGCTTTAGCACAATTCTCGGTGGTGCTTAAATAATTTCCGGAAAAAGTTCAGAACATGCTTGTTTTATTTTAAATTTATTACAATCTAATTTCTTGTTTAGTTTTACTCGATCTTGGTGTCAGATAACTATTCATACATTAAGAAGTAACGTCTAACCAAGTGACAATAAAATGATCTTCAAGTGCATCATAAATAGCCAACTAACTTATATTTCTATTGTCTTACTGTACTTGTACATGGAACTCCATAAAGAAGATATTTATTTAACCTCCAATAAGTCTCTCTGCTTCCTACATTCGTATATGGAAAACGACAACAAGCGTTGCGTCGTACTACGCCTACCTGCCAACTGAACATTTTGTTGTTGTTTATTATTTTATTTTCACAATACTATCTGGTGGATAGTAGAGTTTTGGAAGGTAGGTAGGTAAACCTTTTTGTTAAAGAAGACTTAAACTTGTCCAACTGATGTTCTAGGTCATGAATGACAGATGAAGAGAAAGTATCTACGAAATAACGTAGGCGCGATAATCTTCATAATCTTTATGTAAAGTGAACTTAAGGCGTTGGGTTGCTTATGAGATATCATGGTGAGCGGTGTATTGATTGGCTTAATATGCATTTGTTTTCTGTTTTACTCAGGCACAGTCTTTTTTAATGATGTGATTTAAATATGGTAATTGATAAATCACAAAATTTATTTCTATCAAAGTGGGAGTAACATTAAAAGAAATTAATGCCCGGAGTAGAAAAATAAATTCATGACTTTGTTTATTTGTTGTCTCTGCTAGTTTATGCTTAACTTTGAGGGAAATAGTAGTTTACACCTACGCGAAATTAGTTATGGTTTCTCTCTTTTAATTAAAATATAACTAATTTCAAATTTGATGGTTTATCTTGAATTTTTTCGATTGTTTTATTATGCTTCGCAATGGATGGCATTTGTTTCATTCTAGTCAAAATTGCATCCCAAATCAGCAGGTGCCAAGGGGTCACAAACGACTCAAGCACTTCCAAGACAAAAACTAAGCTTATTGATATTCATGGTTCTTAAAAGATCAACATTCTTACAAAGATTTAGAATCAAAATTTCTGAAGTTTAACCAGAATAAGTTCCAAGACGAACGGATCGAAAAGGTTCTTATAGCAAAGGCCTAAGTTTGGAACTTGGCTTGAACGTGAAAAAAAGCCGTCTTTTTTCGCAGCCGTGCAGTACCCAGAGTCCTAAAATGTCTCAACCCATACAAACGCCCTAAAACCAGATGGCAATTGTTCTAAAGTGGTGTTCTTCAACACTGACAAAACCACTGCGAAAGCTTTGTAATTTATCCTTCTCTTCAAATGTCATTTGGAGTAGATACAAAACGGCATTTGTCTATCCGATATCCAAAAAAGGTGAGTCTCTTCTTTCGAAGTTCATGGAAACAACGCTGTTTAACTTTCAGCTCAAGAAATATTTGAAGACCGAATACTTCTTAATGACCGGCATTACAGATTTCCTAGCAATAGATACACTGGTGATCTGACGGTTTATGTTTACATAGTTTTGGAGAAAGTAAGATTATTACACTTGATATTTTAAAAGCATTTGATAGAGTTTTGCAATAAGACTCTTTATCGAAAATGCGTGCCATTGGTTTTAAAGAATCCCCTTCTTCGTTGGATTAAAAATTGGGTGGGATCGAAATACTGTTTGGATAATACTGTATTTAAAATACTGTATCTCAAAATAATGTATTTCAAAATACTGTATGTAAAAGTGCGCACTTTTTTACATTATCAAAACGATTTTTATTTTTTAGCCTTATTTTCACCATTTTGAAATACAGAATTTTGAAAACAGAATACTTTTTTTTTGAAAACATCATAATAATTTTAAATTAGCATAATGTTCTCATATTTATACTTCCCTTAAACAAATAACATATAATAACATTGTCCAAAGTAAAATTACAGAATTTCGAACCAGCCCATCACAAATTATCTTTCGGTTGGTCTATTTCCTCAACTAAGCCTCCAAACAAGATGCGGTTTTCACTATAATACATATCATCGACCCACCTATCAACTGAACCAGACTAATTGATCTGTCAAAACTTCCAGTATTATGAGATACAGTATTTTGACAATACAGCATTTTGAGACACAGTATTTTAAATTTACAGTATTTTGAAATACAGAATATTAACCATACAGTATTATGACCATACAGTATCGTACAGTATCATATAGTATTTTAAAATACAGCATTTCGACCCGCTCCCTTAAAAATTACCTTTCGGTCCATTCGGTTCAAGTAGTATTGGATGGACTGAAGTCTGGGAAACACAAAATAAATGCTGGTGTGCCCCAGGGTTCTGTTCTGTCTCCGTCACTCTTTCTCATTTTTATTAATAATCTCCTGTCTGAAACTTCTAACCCTGCTTCACTGAATATAGTGCTCACAACTTTTTATATAAATCTTTAGATTCAAAACCCTGCTCTTCTATTATCTATAAAACTTATATACCTCCAAAGCTTGACTATAAGTTCCATTTCTGGGCTAGTGTTCCTGCAACTTACTTAATTTTCTTGAACAGTTTTGAACGTAGAGCATTCTTATTACGATTAGGGATGATATCATCGTTGAATCATTTACGTTGCTTGAACACTGTCATAAACTCCATCTCTCTCTCCCTTTCATAATGCTCACATAGTGTCTTTGATATCAAAACTCCCCTTGAGTAAGAGTGTCAAACTGACAACAATCAGTTTTAACTTAACTCGCTTCCAATTCGAATTTGTGTTCCAAGTAACTTATTATCAACCTTTTCGTTGGCCTTAAAAAAGATCAATATTCGTCTACACTAAACCAATATTTTTTCCTAAAACCGATGATTATACAAAAGACATCACCAAAGTCAACAGTTTTCAATACCAATTTATTAACACTGAAAAAACTGAGAAAAAAAGAAGAAAGAAGTCACTTTGAAAAGAATCCTCGCGCCATTACGAAAAAGGTAATTATTCTAAGAAAGATTTGCTTTAACTGAATGGTGGACTGGACACAAAATCAAATCAGATTGAATAAAAATTACACATAATATCTTTAGATACATAGTTTCCCATTGGCCAAATAAAAAATTCATTATTCTATTCACTGAATGAGTCGAAAAACCAGAGACGAAAAACGAAGCAGATATTCAAAAGCGTTAAAGCCAACATTTTAGTGTGTTTTTTCTTTTTGTTCTTCTCTCATTTTTATACATATATATATTTATATTCACCCGTCTTTCAGATCATTGTGGCAATAAAAGTTTGCATCCTTTTGAATACGTTTTCTTTTTTTTCTTTCAAGAAATGGATGAAAGAGTGTTTCCTTTCAGGCGGTTTTGTGCTTCGGATGTCTTCTTCTTTTTCTACTTCTTATTTTTCTTGGATCCTTAAGGATCAATACTTCTTCGATTATCCGAATCAATCGACTTTAAAAATGTATTCCTTTCATTGAAAGAGGCAGTAGAATGATGTGCTCTATTGTATGCGAGGTGTGTGTACGGTACGCGTCAAAGAAATCCAATATTTTACTTTTTACTCTAACTTTTCTTTCGTTGGCAAGACCATGTTTGAATCATCATCCTTATTCAGGATGTTCATAAGGAATATATAGTTTCCATTTTTTGCTTTGTTTCTTTTCGAAGAGCTCCTGGATGTTGAATTGGAACAACGAAGTAAAGGAGAAAGAACCGAACATTGCGTTTTAAACATTTCAGAAGTTCTTAAGACAGTTGTGGAAATTTTAAAGTTGAAAATTATACTTCACGCTATTGACAGATGTACATAGAGTCATTATGTTAGATGTGTTATTAGTGTCTCTAATCTTCTGTCTTGTAGTGTTTGAAAAATATAGTACGACACGCAAAAGGAGACCGGTAATATATACAAGTGCGTAACTAAAGGAAATGTTTGTGCGTATTCCTTGTAGAGTTCCTTTGTGAATTTGAAGAAGTTTTTGTTCCGATTATGTAGAAGTAAGGTACTTAAAATTATTCATGTCCCTTCCTAGGTACATACATACATATTTTGAATAGAACATATCCGGTGATTTTATTGTTTTTCATTCATCTAAGAACCCTCGGGTTCTATCAAATTTTTAAAAAACTAAAAAAAAAAGACAAGACTTTTGCATTGCATGACGAATTTATTGGATATGCGTAGTTCTTTATTTTAACTACAAATATTTTTAGAAAACAATGGCGTCAAATGTAAGGTAGTTTTCTACCGCAGGTTTATAATAGTACGAGGGTTGCTCTTTAAATTTCGAAACTATTTTTGTCCTCTAAAACATGATTTTTAAAAGTATCAACAGCTTCCTCTGGCGATGGTTTTCACGCAATTTATGTTTGATGTTTGAGAACAAGAAAAAGTTATTGTGCCAACTCGATGTTTTGAGCCTTAAAAATTGCAGGTGCTTCCTACTGATTTGTGAAACCGAGACAACATTTTTAAGGCATTCGAGACGATACTTAATATTTTGGTACAAAATTTGTCGATATAATCACCGTTTTGTCAGTCTTTACGGGTTTTATAGATTTATCACAAACATCTTTTTATTTTAAATGTATTGTTGGTTTGATGTGTTCTAATACCAAATAATGGTGTTTGTCCCTATTTAAATTTATAAATTGTCAAATTTGATTTAAAAATAAGCAGTCATAAGAAAAACTTAAAACTTCACTCACAATTTACTAATCGAAATGTAGACTAAGTGAGACGAAACTAAAAATTAATCTTTTCTCGAGAAAAACTAAGAGATCAAAACGATACCACGACAAAATTGGAACTTTCGATTTTGTCAAAAATCAAGATGGGACGATCAAAAGTATCGTTAGGTTTGGTCCCGTAGGCAGTCCTATCGATCTTGCATATTTAAACTGCTCAAAATGTAAATAATGCCGTCGTAAAACTGTAAATATAAAGTCGTTAAACATGATTTCAAGAAAATGTTCCTTTTTTTAATAATAATTCCAAAATAAATTTCTGTCGAATACAAAAAAAAGGCTGGGATGCGACCCACACTGATAACTTCCCATCCCGTCTGTCGATTTGTATTGCTTAAAAGGTTTGTAGGTTTTCGTGTTTTGTTAAAAAAGTTATCAGTTAAATTATTCTAAAAAAAATTAAAAATTACCAACAATATTTTGCATATGATAAAATAGTTTGATTTCAAAATCTATTTTGGTTAACGAGATTTTTATTCGAAAACCAATTTTCACCAATTTTAGTAGCATTTCTTAAAAGTTTTTATTTCTAATATAAACAAATACAAATTGGATTGAATAAATTAATTTGAAGTCAATATCTTCCATTGTTTACGAGATATCGAGAACCGAACATCAATTTTTACCAATTTTGCGTACTAATTTTTGTAGATTTTAATTTTTTATGAAAAAAACTGACTGTTAGATTTTTATAAAAAAAAAATTACTGAATGTTCAAAACAATATTTTTTTATAAAATAAAATTAATTTGAAGCCTATATCTTAAATTTTTAAAAGATATTTGAGTCGAAAGTAAATTTTAACCAAGTTTAAATATTGTTTTTTGTTTTAGGTTTTTATTTTGTGTAAAAAAAACTGCCAATTCGATTTTTCTCAAAATTTTACAGAATGTTGAAAACAATATTTCTCATAAGATAAAATTAGATTAAATCCAATATCTCAAATTTTTGAAAAGATATTTAAGTCGAAAACCAATTTTTACCAACTTTTGTTATTTTTTTAGGTTTTTATTTTTTTTTTTTGGAAAAAACGATTTTTCTCAAAATTTTATTGAATGTTAACAACAATATTTAAAAAAAAAAATTAAATTAGTTTAAAGCCAATTTCTTAAAGTTTTGAATAGTTATTTGAGTCTAAAATCAATTTTTACTAACTTTTATTAATTTTTTTTAGGTTTTTATTTTTTGTAAAAAAAACTGTCAATTCGATTTTTCTCAAAATTTTTCTGAATGTTGAAAACAATATTTCTTATAAGATAAAATAAGTTGGAAGCCATAATCTAAAATTTTTCAAAAGATATTTAAGTCGAAATTCAATTTTAACCAACTTTGAGTAATGTTTTTTTTAGGTTTTTATTTTTTATAAGAAAAACTGTCAATTCGATTTTTCTCAAATTTGTTTGATTTATAAAAAAAACGGTAATTGGATTTTTTTTTCCAAAAATATATTTGTTTGGTATCACTGTACAATATATAATATACAATTTAATTCAAGTTTCTAGCGTTATTGGTTCGTGAGATATTTAGGGTTAACCAAAATGTCCACCTGATTTTAAACTGCTATGGTAAAAAAAACCACCCACGCAATTTTTTTGAGAGCCCTTTCTGCAACTTTCTGCCTTATTATCTGTATAACAAAATTTATTTGAAGTTGATATATCTTCTAGTTCTTGAGCTATCGACGACGAAAAAAACGTCGCGAACGTACAGACGTACGAACGTACGTACACACGCACGCACAGACATCTTTCCAACAATCTTTTATTTCGATTTTAGGGACATTGAAACGTCGAGAAATGTCAACATTTTCAATTCGACAAATCGGACCCATTATAATAACTTCCTATGGCAAGTTAAAAAGGTAAGAAAAGTTATTTTCAAAAATGACAGCTCCTAAGATATTTGATTTTGTCAATAAACATAAAAGGCAGTCTTTGTTATTGTTGCTTTTATTATCATAAACGGATAGACGTGTGGTTTTTCCGAAGAAATAAAACGCATATAATTGAATATTATGGACTTAGCTTTATTATAAAGATAAGAGTTTGTCATTATGTCTAAAACATGACTTCGGGCCTTGATGGTTAGTGTGGAGGACTATAGAAGTCTTGGGTTCAATCGCTCTCTGAGGCACCTAATGACTTTTTCACGGGTACTGCTTCTTGCAAGGAATCCAAGAGTAATTATTGTCATGAAAAGTGCTTTTTCGAATAAGCTCTTCGGATTCGGCATAAAACTGTAAGTCTCCTCCATAAGTCAATAGGCCCTAGTTCACAACGGACTGTCGTGCCACCTAGTCTAATTTATTTTTTTAAGTGACCGCTGTGGCTAGCTCAATTGAATTCCAGCCGCGAGTCATAATTTCCGACCTCTTTTTCCAGCACTTAGGGTCGTATGTCAGCAATAAGGCGCCAAACATTCCCTTCCAAGGCTTCAATCGTATCGGGCTTATTTCTGCAGACAATCGACTTTACATAGTCCCACAAAGTATTAAATTGATTGTTTTGATGTGTCGCGCGAAGGGAACCGATTGCACGATTTGCAAAGGTAGTAAGTCTATTTAAAAACCATACGTCTTAAAAACAACTGTTGACACATATGTTACTAAAGAAAAGATAATATATATTTTTATTTTTGTTTCGCCCGATATATTTTCTATTTATATTTTACACTAAAAATTAGAGATAAGCTCAAGCTGATCAAAGTTCACAATCCCCAATCTAATGCCATTTAAAAGTATTACTAACAAAAGTAAACTATTATTCAGTACACTTAAATCGAAACCGTGACAGCTTATAGAAATTCAAAGAAATAGGTCAAATTTTTAACAGCTAAGGTCAGAAACAATAGAGGATGAAATACGACTTGTAGATAAAAGAAAAGGAAGAAGTTGAGAAAAAAAAAAACAACATCAAGGCGAGGTAAATAATGCTGAATCAGTTTCACTGTAAAGACAACTGTCAGAGTACCAATGCCCATTGGGGATCTCGACTCGAAACAATTTCTTTTCTTTTTCTAAACTTTGATTTTTTTTTAATGTTTTATGTTTTTATTATGTTCCTCCGGCTGGCTTCCCTTCGTTGAACTTTTATTCCCTGAAGTATACTTTTTGGGGTCATATCATTCTTCTGCAACACGACTTTAGCTGCTTCTTCTTATACTTCTGATGCCGTTGATAATGTTGGCTTGTGCAATGTGTGCATATACCTACCAAACATCCAACATAATCCTCTTCCACACCTCAGCTGATGATGAAGTGGATCTGTACTACTGTACTCCAGATTCAGTTTCAGTCTCACAATTCCTCTAAGCTCCGTACTTTAGGATTTAACGCAAATTTAACTGCTGCAAGAAAATATTTGTGTTAATTACTCCTCGACTCTACTCGTATCTACACAACATGAAGTTGTTGCATAAACTAGAAGATAGGTTTTTATTTTTAGGTTACCAGAGAATGCAACTGGATCAGTTCAATGCGGAGGAATGTGAATAGAAATAAAAACACTATTAGGACATCGCATCGGCAGCAAACATCAATGTTTTTTATTCTTATTTTTTTTTTGAAAATCATGAAACTATGTCAAACCCAGCTAGTTTTGTTTTTGTATTATGATTTTTCACGGAAGAGGACAATTTTTAATGGAAAGTGATGATATTTTTTAAAACTAACATTGAATGAATATATGAAATATGCCAAAGAGAATTCTAGTTACGTTCGTTCTACTTTGACATAGAAAAATTATTATTTTGAAAAAAGAAATACTCTTTATGTCTTGCGTTTTGTTGACATTATATTGTGGTATCTAATGGAAATCTGTTTCAGTATCCAAAGTCATCATATTCTGTGTACAATTGTATAATATGGGGTTTTATTATAAGGCTTGTATTTTTTTTGGAATTTGTGGCATTTGAGTGTCAAGAAGAGTTAGCTACAGTTTTGTTTTTAGATACGTAATTGGTTCTTTCGTTAAAAATTCTTAGTCCACAATCGTATTGCATTTAATAAAGCTTTTTTACTAACAATGATTTTCTCACGATTTTGTTAAAGCTTTATAATTCAGAATTACTTAATCTACATATTTCCAAGAAGTACCGAAAGATTTGATGTGGAATTTTGATAGGGAAAATTGTTATCACTTTTATCTGTGACCAAAAACACATAGGGTTTAAAACTGTTTTCATTTGTTATTTTAAACAGCAAAAAGTAGAGCTTTTGTTTTTCAAAATAGGAGTGTTTTTTTTTTTTGGAAAAGCCATCCGTAGTACAGTAGAAATTTATATGAATAAGAAATACAACAACCGCAGTAGAATAACTTCTGATAAAAGGTAAAGTGAAATCCTGCTGCGGATAGAGATTTGGCTTTTATTCAAGTATCGAAATCAATTTTCGAGTTTTTCATTGTTAGATGTTGCTTGGTACGTTTGATACCTCCTTGAGGTTCGATGGATGTTTTCGTAGAATAATGTTCAACATACAAAACACTATGACTTAATTTTAAAAATCAAGATGAACTTTGATATTTCGATAGAATTTCTTTTTAATTTATTTCAACTATGTTTTGATGATTTAATTACCTGAACTATACTAAGTTTCAGAATAAAAACTAAAAAGGATCTTGTCAAGTCTTCAAAAAAAGAAAGATGAGAGAATTCAAGTCTTATTTCTCATTTTTGTTTCCAACGTTGCTAAGTCGATCTTTAAGTTTTCTGCGCGTCGTTGTAATCTTTTTTTTGTAATTAATTGTAAAACTAAATAAAAATATAGTTTGGTTGTTTTAAGCTGACTCTTCTAAGTTGTTTAATTATACGGAAAGTGACATAAGCTGTAATACAGGGTGGTTAAATTGAAAGGGTCCGTAGGAAATGAGAAAACATCAGTGCATGCTTGCACAGCTCTTACTGCAGAAAATATTGCTCTGATAGTGTAGTCCACCTCAACTTGTCATCGTGCCGAACAATCGCACCTCTCACGCTCATGGGAGATGAACATTATGCATAAAGACTTGCATTTTCACTCTTACAAGGTTCAATTGACTCAAGAAATAAGGCCACTCGATCATTTCAAGCGTCTTCAATGGTCAGAAGGGTGACAAGAAATGGAAACAGTGGAAAATCAGTTTTCAAAGGAAATCATCTTTAGTGATGAGGCACATTTTCACCTCAGAATTTTGAATGGTGTTCGCTATCGTGAGATGATAACGAACTTTTTATGACCCGAATTGGAAGATATGAGGTGGACGATATGTGGTTTCCATAGGACGGTACCACTTGCCACGCCACGCAGCTAACGGAACAATGGATCTGGCTCTTGATCATGTGATTTGACACCGTTGGACTTCTTCCTTTGGGATTATTTCAAATAACGTACGTCAATAAACCAGGAAGAATTCAAGATCAATGTTCCATACATAATTTAAAAATACCCCTAAAATGTAACCACCTTTTAGTAACTAAGTGTAAGTAAGTGTCAACAAATATAGCGCCATCTGTTGCATCTGAGTGTGTGGATAGTTAGACCATAATCTACGAACAAACCCCTTTCCTTCAGTTTTTCTTTAATTCAGTTTCAATTTATGAAAAAAAAAAACATGAAAACAAAACTAATATAAATAGGAAGTCATTGTAATGGTTCCGATTTGTCGAATTGAAAATTTTGACATTTCTCGACGTTTCAAGGTCCCTAGAGTCGAAATAAAAGATTTTTTGGAAAGATGTCTGTGCGTGCGTGTGTACTTACGTTCGTGCGTCCGTACGTCCGTACGTTCGCGACGTTTTTTCGTCGTCCATAGCTCAAGAACCAGAAGAGATATCGACTTCAAATAAATGTTGTTCTACAGATAATAGTTCAGAAAGATGCTCTCAAGCAAATTGCGTGGGTGGTGGTTTGAATTTAGCCTCAAATATCTCTTCAAAAATTTGAGATTAAAGCTTCCAACTTATTTTATCTTATAAGAAATATTGTTTTCAACATTCGGTAAAAGCCATCAAGATGAAAATGTGCTTCATATTTTGTATGAAATTTTCGAACTGCAGCCGCCAAGCTTTCACTATTTTTGAAATATTCTTTAATAATGAAGACACGTTGTTCTCTCGTGTAACGCTCCAGTTTTAAAAACCCTATACTGTTAGCTGTCAAATTGCTTTTTTTTTCAGGGTTGCCAACACTTCACTGCACAAATGGCGGCAAATTCAAATCTTGCGTTAATTTTGGGACACCCTTTATTAGAAATAAAAACTTTTAAGAAATGCTACTGAAATTGGTAAAAATTGATTTTCGAATAAAAATCTCGTTAGCTAAAACAGATTTTGAATTCCAACTATTTCATGTGATGCAAAATATTGTTGGTAATTTTTAAATTTTTAGAATAATTTAACTGATAACTTTTTTAACAAAACACGAAAACCTACAAACCTTTTAAGCAGGACAAATCGACAGACGGGATGGGAAGTTATCAGTGTGGGTCGCATCCCAGCCTCTTTTTTTTTAACAGGTCATCTTTCAAATTGTTCATTTTATTGAGTTAAAATATGTTCTGGTCTGAATTTCGCTAAATTTTGTACAATTTTTTAAATTATTCTGACAAATATTCAATTGTACTCGTATTAACTTTCAAATATAAAAATTGGACTTCTGCGGATGGTTTTGTTTGGCAATTTCTCACTGTAGTATACATAGAAGCTCAGAACACGGCTAATATGAGTCACATGGCTACGATTAAAGCGCAATCGCAATCCATCGACAATTTTAGTTGAAATAATTTTTCAATGAAGATCCGAATTATTTTGATGCATTTTTTCGCTATGGTCGTTTAGATACCGACTTGAGTTCATGTGTTAACTTGTAAAGTCGTAAGACCTTAGTCTTTATGCTACTCGTAAATACGATAAAATATAATTTGTGGAATGCCTAATTTCAAAGCTCCACGAATATTCGATAAACTTGGTGCTGGCGCTGGTGCTGTTTCTGTTCTTCAGTTGTTCCAACAGCTCAAAGTTTTCCACCAATTTCCTTATTTCCGACCTAAAAAATGCAACAATGCGTCTTTAAAGCGTTCAAATAAATAAATTGGGTAGCGCAACAGTCCGTTGAGAACTAGAGCTTAGTGACTTACAGCTCTAAACCATTCCTGTGCGCGAGTAATGTTTTCAGGGATGGAGGGGACCTACAGTTTAAAGCCGAATCCGAACGGCTAATTTGAGAAAGCACTTTTCATGACAAGAATTACTCTTGGAGAATTTGTCAATTCCTCTCAAGAGGCAGGACCCGTGAAAAAAAAACTTTAGATAGCATAGGCAGGGATCGAAACCAAGACCTCTGGCATGACAGAGGGGTACTTTTTAAGGCGTTTATGGTTGTTTTTAAGTAATGGCGTAATTTTACATTTCAATATATGATAGCTGTCCAAATAGCAGTATATTCAAAATAAAACTCCTGGTAAAGCTTTTAGCTCACTTTGTCAATGTCAATCACCTTTACTCTTGTGAACTTCAAGACTTAAGACCGAAAAAGTTTTTATTAAGTCAGAACACGAAGAGAAGCTGTTGAAATTCTATACATGCTGTTTCCACTGAAAAACAACAAAATAATAATGTTTATGGTTGAACTGGTTTTCATTTTTTTATTATTTATTTCTTCTTCAACAATTGAACTTGCTAACCATTTTTTTTTTTTGATTTACAAAGAACATCAAAGCTGCTCTACTGGCGCAAGATACAAACAAAAACACACAGAACTATCAAATACAGGAAACAATCTAATGTTCATTTGGTTTTTATTATTCATTGCCTTGCTCTCTCTGTCTTTGATATCAAGTTCGCTAGATAAGTCATCGTCCGTGGTGCATATATTAAAACAACTCAACCACAAAAATGCAAAGCACTTATAAGGTTCATCATAAAGAGTAATAAAGAAAATTATTAATTTTGATTTTGTTTCCTCTTCTTTGAAAATATACGAGAACTTTAAACATCGTTGATTTAAAGCATTTGAAAAATTGAAAGACAATTTCATCTCAAAACGTCCATATAAAATTACAGATGGGAAGGTTTCAATAAGTTTACATCCATCTTGTTTCAGAGCACGACGACGACGATGACGTGTCCATAAATGGACACAACGACTTTCATTTATTATCTGCGTTTATTCAGCAATGTGACAAGGTGATCTGTCAACGAATGTCAGATGATGGTACAAAGATAATCGATGTATTTTATCAGTGCTTTGTGAATTTATAGTTTCACACCTCTTTTTTAATGATGATGACAATCAAGTCCTGGCTATAGTTTTTTTTTTTTAAATTTTATTCGTAACTATCCTTTTCGCTTAGCTATATTTTCATTCATATTTCAATTAACTTACTCGTATACCAAAAAGTGTCAAGTTTTTGACAGTTGATATTTACACATTTATTTTGATTTTAAATTTGATCTCGATTTATTAAAAATAAAAACATCTTGTGTTGCATTTTAAACCAATGACCTCCGATTGCCAACATTTTCCATTTATTATAGAACACGACGCGACCGAACGCGTCGTTACAGTGACTGCTTCGCAATAACGCAATCTGTCACTTCAATTTTTAAAACCTTGTAGAGTGCTTCGAGGTGGAGCTTACCGATTGTTTGGATGATACTGACCTTAAGTGTTTGTGAATCGTTTCCGGATTGTTGGCATAGCATCAGTCATTCACGGTTTCGCACAAAAACAGTTCAAAGGCTTTACATCGGTACGCCGACAAGCGACCGCGACGGTGGGTACAAGTTTAGTGTTGTCCACTAGCATACAAGTCGCAAGAACTTTTTGTACAGCAGCAAACTTGCGGTTGGTGCTTATTTTCGGCCAAAACTTCTTTTCAAAAAACTCAGTGTTTTCGTCTGCACAGCACTCACATGGGAAATAAGTTTGTAATAGTTCTTCAAGCTTAAAGTGCCTTATTTCATTCTCTTGAAGTATGATACTGTCTTTCTGTCAAGAAGAGTTCGAGCGGGAAACAGCTGTCAGTGTCAAAGTAACTTTCATTACAAAAGAAACCACCACTAGATGGCCCACCCTATATTATTATATAAGTTATTGACATTTTTATAAACTAGTCTCCAATATTTTTTCATGAGTTTAGAAATTAAATTTTCGTGACCTCAATTACGAGTTGACAGTTCGAGCAGGTCATGGTTTTTCAAAAAATGACTGTTTCTAAAAGTAATTTTCATTTTTTAAAAGGACATCTTTCTCGCCAAATTGAAGTTACATACATATACAGTGAATCAAAAAAGTCTGCGTACAAATAAAACAACTGGAAATAACTTAAAAAATCCGCTTTATTTTAGGAAAAACTTCATGAAATATGCTTCCGTGTTTTATTAAATTTTATGTATTCTTACAAAATAAAAATTAAAGCTTATAAAAAAAATAAACAAAAAAAGATATTTACAAAAAATTAAAACACTAACAAAATTTGTCCCAAAAAAGTCTGCGTACGACACTGTATTTTTTAACTTAATACCTTGTTTGGTATCCCTTAGCGCTAATAACAGCTTTAAGTCGACTTTTCATGTTAAAAACAATCTTCTTTGTATCGTCAGGTGTAATTTTATTCCACTCTTCCTGCAAAACTGAGCGAAGAACAGCTTGCGAAGTAATATTATGTGTGCGTATACGATGATCAATCAATTCCCATAGATTCTCTATGGGGTTGAGATCAGGTGATTGGGGAGGCGGGTGAAGTTGCTTCGGAACATGATACAAAAGCCATTCCTGAACCAATAATGACTTATGCTTTGGGTCGTTATCTTGGGCAAACGTGTAATTCCTTGGTAAACCAATCTTTTGAACACTCTCAGGCAAGTTTGTTTTCAGTATATCCAGGTATAAATGTTTATCCATTGTAGTATCAATAAATTGCATATTTCCAACACCCTGTGCACCCATACAACCCCATATCATCACACTTTTACCACCATGTTTGATGGTGGGATTAATATTTTGTTTCGCAAACTCTTGGTTTGGCTTCCTCCAAACCATGGTACGGCCATCGGATTTAAACAAATTGAATTTGCTTTCGTCACAAAACATAACTGTTTTCCAAAACTCGTCTGGTTGTTTAATCCACTCCTTTGCAAACACTAAACGCTTCTTAGCGTTCACTTTTGAGATGTGCGGCTTCCGTCTTGCGATTCTACCATGAAAATTATTTTTTCTTAGAACAACTCTTACCGTCTCTGGATTAATGTTCACATCAAAATCTCGTAAAATTCCCGACGCGATTTTGGGAGCACTTATTTTAGAATCCGACTTAACTTGTCGCAGTATGTGGTGTTCTAAACGCGTGGTTACCTTTTTAGGGCGCCCTGATCGTGGTTTTACTTTTAAAGTTCCGGTACTTTTAAAGTTGTTTACCACTCTTTGGACAGAGGAATGACTTCTGTGAACAATATCACCAATTTTTCGTAATGTAGTCCCCTTGTTGTAAAGCTCAATAATAATTGACCTGGTATCCATAGGAATTTCACAATTTTTTCGACACATTTTAAAAATTAGCTCTATCACAACTATTTTTCACTTTATCAACTCAAATTACAATAATTTTCAGCTTTGCTAACTCAAATTTTCAACTGATAATTATATAAAGAAGCCAGCAAAACACAATTGACAAGATAACAGTTAACAGTTAGTTGCACTTCACAATTGTTTCTAAGTAAGAACAGTGTCGTACGCAGACTTTTTTGGGACACATTTTGTTAGTGTTTTAATTTTTTGTAAATATCTTTTTTTGTGAATTTTTTTATAAGCTTTAATTTTTATTTTGTGAGAATACATAAAATTTAATAAAACACGGAAGCATATTTCATGAAGTTATTCCTAAAATAAAGCGGATTTTTAAAGTTATTTCCAGTTGTTTTATTTGTACGCAGACTTTTTTGATTCACTGTATATTTCTACGAGTATATATACATATATATAAGAATATGGTTGCAATAAAGTTAAAGTTCTTAAGAAAAGAAACCGAAAAGTTCAAATTCCCGTTATATTTTTGTTCTGCTATCGCATATAAACGAGAAAGAAGGCAGGCTCAGAAAAAAAGAAGCAATAATTTTCTATCTTGCTCCGAAGTTATAAAAGTTACAGACTCACCAACTCTGTGGTAGATAGAGTAAGAGACAAGGTAACAAAATGAAAACCTTTTGGAATTGGAATGGCTTGAGCTTGAGCATCAGAGAAAGGGGAATAATTTGGACAATTCCCTGATGTGTAGTTTGAGGTACGACACGTTCGAGTATACATGGTGATGGTGTATACCTACCTATCTTAGAATCCCACCTCGCTCTTCCTCCTTACATGACTGTCTTGAGTTTTTGATTATGTTATCGATTGAAATGCGAATGAAAACGAAAAAAAGCAAAAAGCAAATAAAATAAAAACTTTGAATTTTCAAAGATTCATTGATTTTGGAAAGTTAAGGGTAAGGGACTAAGGGTGGCTGTGTGAATCTGTGTGAATAGTAGGGCGTATCGACAGGCGACTATAGAGTATAGAGGTTAAATGATTACTTGGGAAGGCGTGAATTAATTGGATATAATTTTTCCTGGTTCCTGGAAAATTTAAAATTAGGATATAAAAGAAGATATTTATGTGATTGCTGTTAAATTGAAATAATTTTACTTTTTTCGTTTGTTTGTTTAATTTGCTATGGTGGGGTGGTAGGTGGTGATGGAAGGGAAGGAGGGGTAGGGTGAAGGGTGAATTAATGATGAAAGATGCAGGAAGAACTTGATGACCGGTTTACTAATTGGGGATTGGGTGAAACCTGAAGTAAATTAAGGTTGATTAAGTTTTGTAATTACATATTTTTGCAGCGCTAAAGAGAAAATTATGCGGATGATTGACCTTTTGATTTTCTTGTACATACATACATATATATATTTTAAGTTTTCTGTTGTAATTTTCAAAGCAACGACGAATAATGTCACAAAATGAATCCCTCTTTGTTTGTGGGTATTACAGTGTGAGTAATAAAGTCTATTTGCTTCAAATTGAGTACAGATCGATTGCGTGTTTTAATTTTGAGGTCTTTCGGAAGCATATGCTTAAAAAAACATTGTTTAAAGTTATAAATTCTTAAAGAGAACAACGTAAAGGAAATTGAAACAATCTTCAAGGACTTTGGACTCATTGGAACCTGTCAAATTTTGGACCTAGAGGAAAACATATTTATTGGATTACACCATATTAATTTTAATAATAGAAATTCCTTCAAGTTTTTGGATTGAATAAGATTTCTTTCCTACAAAAAAAAAATTAATAATGATTTGCAGTAAGCGTATTATGAAAACAATATTTAAAAAAAAAACATTACGTCAAAAATAAACTTTAAGAAATTGGAGGCTTTAACTATTCAATTCAATCCAAAAATAAGTTTTCTAAAATACACGAAGACACTTCTATGTTTGTTAAACAATTTGTACACAGTAGAAAAATATGCAATTGTGTTGCGTTCGCACTTATTTAAAAAAAAAATATAAATAATAATCGGTCAATCGTTTGCATTCTTCGTGGTCTTTTTTGACTTTAATAATAATTTCGCAAACCGTTGTTCGTTTTTTAAATGTTGTTGCATTTAACCGACCTACATATTTTTTTTTCTCCAATTTGTTTGTAGTGATGATTTTGAAAATTATTATTTATGTTAATTAATTCATAATTTCAAATTGGGAAATATTTTCTTAAGTGAAATAAATTGGAGCAGTTGACATTTTAATTAGACAAAAATAATGAAATGGCAATGTTATATTTTTACAATCATGCAGGGAAGAGACAAAGCATTTAAAACGATTTTTCAACACACCAAATGTACTCTCTATACGAAAAACAACGTTGGTTCAAAAACTAAACTTTCAAAGACACATTAAGAAACTAAACCTCGATTATAGATTTTTCCAACCGATATTTGGAAACTGCTTATCGCAAATAACTTGTATTTTATATTTATTTCATTAAAAAGCACGAGAACAGCTGCAGCTTTAATTTCACTTGAAGTAATTTCGAAAAGTATTCGAAGTTATGAAATCGATTGAATGATAGAACCTTGAAAACAATTTCCTTCGATTTTCAATTAAGATTTCGATTTTATTTCAGTCGATTTTTAAAACCTAGTCGAATGTGTGAAAAAAATTCCTAAATATTAAAATACTTGAACGAGTATTATTTAGAACACAAGTTTCTTAAGGAAGTCTTATTGCTTGTCTTGCTTCAAAAATCAGAACTTTGGTTTTTTGGATGTTAATAAGGAATCCCCATGTTTCAAAAAATGATTTATTATTCTGTTTATTCGTAATTGGAGCGTAAATAGATTGTCTGCAAGCAGATTTTTATTATTGTCCTGCAAAAGATACACCGCCTGAAAAAAGTTCACACAATTATATCTTAAAGAGTAATGTACTAAGAACACATCCCTGAGGAACGCCTCATCCTATCAGAAAACTTGTTTCCATCCCAAACTCTTGCATTTATTAGTTAAAAAATCAAAATCTAAGTAAGTTACAATAAACTTCTGTGAGAGACCTAAACAAAACTGTTTGTAAGTTAAAGCCTATCTGTTCATCTTGTCGAGGGCGGCTTTAAAAATGAACGAAACAAGAGTACAACTTTTTCTTCTTTTTACTTAACCTCTTGGCTGTACAAAAAAAAATTGGGTGGCGGTGCAACATTCCGTTGAGAACTAGGGCCTAGTGACTTACAACTCTCAACCATTCCTGTGTGCGAGTAATGTTGTCCGGAATGGAAGGGACCTACAGTTTTACGCCGAATTCGAACGGCTAATTTGAGAAAGCACTTTTCATGACAAGAATTGCTCTTGGGGAATTTGTCAGTTCTTCGCAAGAGGCAGTACCTGTGAAAAGACTTTAGATGGCACGGGCAGGGATCGAACCCAAGACCTCTGGCATGGCAGTCCAACACACTAACTATCATGTCACGGGCATGGTATAAAGAATAAAAGGTATGCTGTATATGAGATGATAGGTCGCCATCTTGTATTCGTGTGACGTCATTGCGAGTGACAGCCAGTTTTGTGCGGTTTTTATTTCTTAATGTTTTGGTTGATTTCATTTGCAAAAGTAAATAGACAGTGTTCCCTTGAAAAATATAAATAATTGTAATTTCTTTTTAAATAAACAAACTATTTACATAAATGTAAATATGCCAAATTACTGTTGTGTGAAAAATTGCAAAAGTTATTCAAACAACAAAAAATGTGAAAACCTGAGAATCCAGAATTTATGGAAAAAATTGTTGCTCTTGAAAACATATTTATTAAAATCAATAGCAATAAGATACATGTGATAAGTGATTACTTAAAGTTTCACTTAACAAACTGTGATGATGTAAATTTACCTGAAAAAGTTAAACTTTTGTTCTTTAGATGTAGCCTTTATTTTAGAATAAAGTCTTTAAATAATACTAATAACGAAAAAAAGAAACAAACGTACAAAAAAAATAAAAACTATTACTTAAAAGAGAAATGCCTAGTTTATCTTCTTATTTCAAAGTTTTACATATATAGAAATTGAAAACCAAACTCAATTCACCACTAAATATTTATAAGAAAATGGGATTTCTATAGTTTCGATTTCCTCTTTTCCTTTCCTATATCCACATATTCTACAAGTTTCCGGTGTGGCTACAATTCCAATATCTGTTGACTTGGTTACCTTGTTCAAGGGCATTCTTGGTTGTAAATTCTACAAAACAAACAAAATTGGTTTAAATAGAATTTCATTATTTAATTTAATTATTAATTATACCTTGAGAAGATTAAATTTATCAAATAACCACAAGATAATTTTAATTCAAGCAATTGGAATCCTGAGAGTTTTTGTTCAATAATCGTTCGCACTTTTTCTTCATGAAATGTTTGGCCATCTAAAACTATAGATAATTAAACATTAATCAATTGTAACAATATGTTTAACCATATTATGAACCACCTACCGTAATAACTCTTCTTCAAGCAAAATATATACAATAGGCCAGGGATTAACTAAGCACTTAAGAATCACTAAGGACCTTTTTAACACTATCAATTTGAGGTGATGCTGGTCTTTGCAGAACATACAATAATATAAATGAAATAAATTATGAATGTTTCAATTCTCAATAACAAATAAATTATTGTTTAGTTTTTTTTTTTCGATCTGCCGATTGAGAACCAAAGAATATCAAAGAACATCATAAATAAGAAAATTCACTCGCAATGACGTCACGATTCAGTCGACCAGAACTGTCAAGCATACCTTGTATTCTTTATACCATGTGTCACGGGTACTCTTGGCTATACTAGATAAATAGATGATTCATGGTGGAAAATCCTGGATGAAAGCCTGGGACGTAATCAGACGATCATTATTTGCAATCCATAATATTTCTTATAAAATCGCCGAAAAGAGCTTTCTCCATAAAGATTAGTAGAAAAGTGGATAATGTAATTCTTTAGTTCGACTGTACAATTTTTGGAAAATTTAACTGAAATGCCGTGTGTCCCTGGCACTGTATTGCTTTTTGGTGCTGTGAAATAAAGCCAAATTTCAATAATTGGCATTGTTTCACTTTTGTAAAGTGTAATAAACCCAAATTCGAACACTTGGTCCTATTACATTTAAACAAACTGAAATATACCTGCGTTGGTTTTATTTCACTTTCAACAGTATGGCTTGCCAGTTGTGTTCATAAAAATAGCAGTGTTCTCCAAATAAAACAAAAAGGCCTTCAATATCTACATTATAATAAATTTCATTAAACTTCTAATAACAAACTAAAATATTTTATTTATCATAACAGATATTAGTATTTTTGATTCGTTACCGTTAGCTGTAACATAATGGCTGTTCATAAAAATAGCAGTGCTTTACAAAGTACGGATCTATAACGTAAGAAGTAAGAAAAACTGTAATAAGTTATATGAAAGTATATAAATAATGTCAGCTTACAATTAGTACTTTGTTGCATAACCATTGTTTTTTATGACTGCTTCGCATCTACGTGGCATCGAGTCCACTAAAACCTGACACCTCTCGACTGATATTGCGTTCCACGAATCACGCACTGCTTCCCACAATTCTTTCGAATTCTTGGGTTTTGCTTTATGAACTGCGTTCTTAACATCCCCCCACAAATTTTTCAATGGGGTTAAGGTCGGGGGATTGAGCGGCCACTCCATAACGGATAACTTCTTCTGCGCAAACCATGATTTTGCCTTTTTTGACGTATGCTTTGGGTCATAGTCTTGTTGGTATACCCAAACCAACATCATTTTCTCTTCAGCATAGGGTAACATTACCTCCTCGAGAATTTTCACATATACTCGGTTGCATCCATTATACCCCCGATGGGATAAATAGGCCCGACCCCGAAATATGAAAAGCAAGCCCATATCATAATGTTTCCTCCACCATGCTTCACTGTTTTTACGGTGTAGTGTGGATCGTTTGCTGCATTTTGGGGTCTTCTCACATATTCTCGACGACCCTTGGACCTAAAAAGGACGACTTTGCTTTCATCGCTCCACAGAACATTCCTCCATTTCTCTTTTGCCCAATCTCTATGCGCTTTGGCAAACTCTTCTCTTTCCCACACGCCTTTCCGTTAAGAATGGTACCTTGCGTGGGATTCGGGCTGGTAACTTCGCTTATAAAAGACGTCATCGTATATTGTGACAGCGCTAACAGACAGTTCAAGTCCATTTCTTATTTTCCTAGAGCTTATGGAAGGGTTCTTTTTTTTCTAACTGGACAATTTTTCTGTCAGTTCTTTCAGTAGTCATCCTTTTTGGGCCTCGCGTTTCTGGTTTATTTTGCCATTTTAAGGCGTTACTGACCATTTTTGCTGAGCAGCCTAGGATGTCTTCAATATTTTGGTAGGTTTTTCCCTCCAAACGCAGTTTTCTAATAAGTTTTCGAATTTCTTCGGTGCAGTGTTTTGACCGTCCCATTGTTTATTTTTGAGCTAATATTTATTAATTTTGTATATGCTAGTATGTTACAATAATACTTAAAACTTTAAATAGTAGGTACAATATTTACTTATCGAAAAATAAAAAAAAAATGAATTTTTAACACTTTAATTATAAAATCAAAAGCACTGCTATTTTTATGAACACATGTTAACATGTTATTTTTTTTGTAAAAATTTGCGTTATTTAAATACTTGACATTGTAAATGCAAAGAAACTCTGCATACACTCAACTTCACACATACTCCAAATCCTATAGTGTGCCCAATCACCTTAGGATTTACGTACCTCACTTTAACAATAAGTTGGTCTTATTTCTCAAAATATTTTGGCCTCATTTCACTTTGTCAATGCGCAATTCGAAAAAATGCCAAAAATTGGCTTTATTTCACGGCACGTTGCCTTTCATTTTGAGCAGTTGTAAGAAATTAGTAGCATCGTGAAGATCACCCAAATCTCAAATAATATTCCAGAATTTTTTTTTGAACTGTTGCTTGTACGCTTTATTATCAAGGGGTATGAGTGGCTAAAAATTGTGAATTCTTTCACCTGAAGAGTCTCAGATATCAAAATGACAGTTTTCTAAGTTTTCAACAATCTTTATAAAACCAATTGCTTTTTGGTAGCACTGTTTATGTATTTTTTACTAAAATTCGATAATTTGAGCTTTCCAATTGTATATCTGATTTTATCTGCTTGATGATTATTGAACATATAATTTTACCTGTTGATTAAAAAGCTGTTAAGTTGTCAATAATTGTTATCATTTCTTTGTTGCTTAATATGTATTTAGAAAATTGCTAATTGGTATGCTAAAGTTCTTGAAATGTTTGCTGACTTGTTGACTTCAAACATAACATATTTAAATTTAGTAATGAGTGTTCAAGTTCATTTGTTGTGAATTCTGGTGTCCCCCAGGGTAGTTACCTTGGTCCTATTCTATTTGTTTTATTTATAAATGACTTGGTTTCGATCATACAAAATTCGTCTGTCCAAATATATGCTGATGACATTAAAATTTTTAAAAAAATTAACTCTACGTCTGACTGTCTTCTCTTGCAAGAAGACAATATTATTCAGGGAATGGTGCAATAATAATCGTCTTGTTTTAAATGTTGACAAATGTAAAACCATGAGCTTTACACGCAAAAAAGTTCCAATCGTTTTTAGTTACATGTTTGATTCTTGTCCTTTAAGTAGAGTTTATGTATTTTCTGACTTGGGTGTTGTCTTAGATTCGAAACTAACATTTAATGAACATAATAATTTCATAGTTAAAAAAGCAAACAGAGTTCTGGGTTTCATTAAGAGATTTGGCCGTGATTTCCGAGATCCATATGTTTTAAAATTACTTTTTGTTTCATTTGTGAGACCAGTCCTGGAATATGCTTGTACAGTATGGTCACTTTACTACGCCGCCGTACACGTCACAAGACTCGAAGCCATTCAGAAAAGATTTTTGCGTTTTTGCCTACGATCCCTTCCGTGGTTTCATGATATTCATACATTACCGCCTTATTCACAAAGACTTTCTCTCATAAATCTTCCTTCTTTGACAAATCATAGGAAGTACTTGCAGTTTTGTTTTATTGTTGGAATAATAAACGGACAAATTTCATCACCATCAGTTCTTGGTAGTTTAAACTTTAGTTTTAGTCGTTCAAGTATAAGACTCCAGAAACCATTGCGTAGTAATTTTAGTAGACCAAACTATGGTATACATAGCCCCTTAAATCAATTAATTGAAATCTATAATAAATGTCACTCTTGTATCAATACACCAAATGATAATATAAAAAGTATGAATTTCAAATTAATATTTTTCAACAGTCTAGTTTAAGTTTTTAGATATTAAGTATATATTAAGAATTGTTAACGTTAGTATTTAACGAATTATAAATAAACATTTTATCTTCTTCATAAACTTGTTGTTAATAATATAAAATATATTAGGCAACGGCCTAGTCACTGATAAAGCTTCGGTTACCATCGATCACCGAAATCAAGCATCAGTGAGCGTGGTTAGTATAAAGATGGGGGACCGTCTCGAAACCTACCGCGTGCTGTTGTCATGTGTTCTTTCTGTATGTTGTTCTTTCTCCTCTGTCCTTCTGTCTTGTACTAATGTCTTGTGTTGTTATCACCTTATATAGTCTAGTCGCTCAAGGTGCTGTGTTCTCTACTCTGTACATTTATGTGCTGAGTAGTGTGAAATGTAATGTAATGTAATATAAAATAAAAATGGCAAAAACGTTCATATTCAATTCTTATTTGAAGTTTATAAATACCAATAATTAAAATATTCCAAAAAATTGTATAAGCACACCAATTCGAATTTAACAGTTTTGGATCCAATTACAGCTTCTTTTATAAAATTTCAAATTAGCTTTGAAACAGTATATTCTTTTTAATATGCAGTTTTTATTCATTATTACTTTATTTTATAATTAACTATGAATTGTTCTAGTATCCAAGTTTTAAAACTGAATCGCTCCGAAAAAAATTAGCTTGGAAACAAGGCCAACCTGCTTACAAAAATACAGACTTTCTTTTATTACCCACAATTTGTATGTAACTGTTCATTTAACAAGTATTTAAAATAAAGTTTTTTCTCTCTAAAAACTCTATCTTCAAATGTTTACCTTCAAGGCATTTACTTTTTAGGAACACAATTTCTAGTTTCTCTACAAAATACTGCCATTGACTTTCTATGAAAAACCATCTCAACTACTATCTCAACATTACTTCTCAATTCAGCAGATTTTTTCGTTTTTTTTGTTTGCTCTATAAAATTAAAATCTTCTTTTACCATTGATTTAATTATAAAAATAAAAAAACAAATGAAATCAAAACAATGCAACTAACATTTTTATTCTTTTTTATTTTCAGGTAAGTTGATGAGTTAATTAAAAACAACAACAACAACAAAAAAGTATATTTGGATGGAATTCTCATGACATTTCCTTGCGATGCGGAAAAGGTTATACACCACAAAAGGTTATCCACTAAACAAACACACAAATTAAAATAAAACAAATAAAATCAAAAGAAATTTATTTATATAACCAACAACATTGAGATAAAATTAGAAGAGGGGTAAATTGCAAAAATAAATCTACATCTA
This sequence comes from Eupeodes latifasciatus, assembly GCA_920104205.1. Taxonomy (NCBI): domain Eukaryota; kingdom Metazoa; phylum Arthropoda; class Insecta; order Diptera; family Syrphidae; genus Eupeodes; species Eupeodes latifasciatus. The sequence goes on along the minus strand of OV049924.1, from coordinate 101,144,728 downwards.
CAGTATCAACCTGAGATGGGATAAACCGTCAGATAGGTAGACGTGATAATGTAGAATTTTATGTCTCTTATCTGCTGTAAATAAATCTCGTATCTATTTTTGTTTTATTTGTTTATTTTTAGTCGTATTTCTGTTGGTTAAAATGATATAAAACAAAATTGTAGTTTAAAATGTTAATTACCTATTATAATCCTCAAATGACACAAGCGCATCATTCTGTTTTTGCTTATACTCACTTAATATAATCGGATCACAATTACTGTCAACGATTTTCCAGAGTGAACAGAAGAGAAATAAATAAAACTTGCAAAAATTAATAACTATATATAATAACAAATGTGACTACAGTCAATTCGCTCTATATATGTAGGTACACACGAGAACTGGTCATTCAAATTGTAGTCAATTTCATTAAAGTGGATTTTTATTGGTGGAAAATCAGAGCTATAAAAATAGTATGTCTTTATATTGGCGAATACTTTAGAGAATCTCGACTGTATAGAAACCTTCTGCATTACCGGCAATTTACCACAAACGGTATTTACACGTACTTAGGCAATTACCATTTGAGTCTTAACACTGAACAAACAAACAAACATAAAAATGTTGGGGTAAATGTTAACTTAAGTATAAGCGGATTAAATTATTATAGTTAAAACAATTTTTTAAAACTAACAGCATTGTGTGGTATCGTCAACGACGGCGGTGTAGACGACCGACACGACGGTGACGACGGCGATGCGTCATAAACTTTAACTTTGTGAAACGATGTGCAGAGAAAACCGCATAACGAAGAAGCTTAACTCATCATATACAATATGTGTCTTGTGTAATGTCACGTTCCAACAAGTGGGGTGGAGGTTGGGTTGCTGGTGTAGAGATTTGCAAAACTAGTTATATCAAATTGCAATATGCAACTCACACATTTCTTTATTAAATTCTTAACATAAAAAAAAACAACTAGCTTTACTTTGACTAAACATTTAGCAACTGTTTCATTCAATTTCGATAAGGATGCTTTTCATTATGGTCTGGGAATAATAATTCAACAATTTTTTCTCACGGGTGTTTTTTTTTAGACGTTTGTTTTTCAGTCTGACAATACTTTTTTCGTAATCTTTTAGATAGCTGTCACTTGATTTATATGCGCAGTTTGGTTTGCCATTTCATTATGATTAGATTTACCCCAGAGTAAACAAAAAGTTTTATAATAATTATCTTGGTCCTCACAAGAATTTCACCGTACTGTTGGAGCTACATTTCGTGGAAGCTTCATATTCAACTAACATCATTCACGAATTCTGCTTCGCCGCCTGCATTTTCGAAGTAGTACGGTCCGATTACGTCACCAGTCGTATTTTTCTTACAGAGACACTTGCTTCTCTTGAACACCATTGCAATGTCTCATGCCTATCATTGTTTTATTGTTATTTTTATAAACAAGGCTCTAGTAAAATAGCCAGTTGCATTCTTCCCCCCAAACAATTTAACCTTAATACCAGTACTTGTGTCGTATCGTACTTAGTAGATGTAAAACGGAACACCCAAAAAAGACGAATCTTCTTCCTCCTCGAATAGTTGATCGATTGCGATTATATGTGTCCTTTCTTTCCAAGGTCATGGAAACACTGACTAATTATCAGCTCAAGAACAATCTTGAAGACCTAAGGCTTGTTATTAACCTGCAGTACGACTTTCGTAGTAATAGATGCACTAGTGACCTGAGACATTATCTCACCGAACAGTCGAACAAATCTTTGCATGGTTTTGGTAAAAGTCAGATTATTGCTTTTGATATTTCAAAAGGATTTGATAGAATTTGGCATCAGGCTCTCTTGTCGCAAATGCGTGCTTTTGACTTTGACAAATCCCTCCTTCCTTGGATTGGAAATAACACTTGAATTCAAGCCTGAGAAACAAGAAAGAAATGCTGGAGTGCCATAGGGCTCTGATCTGTGTCCCACACTCTTTCACATTTCACATTAATGATCTCCTGTCTGAAACTTTATACCAGTTAACTGTTTCGCTGACAATAGTACCCTTTGATTTTTGTATTGGTTTATAGATTCACAACCCTGCTCTTTCGATGTAGATCTTCCATGGCTTATTAACTTAATGCGTCGAAAACTCAATGCTGCCTGCTGTCGTCAAAACATAATTTACCACCTTTGCCGCTATCCGCATGAGTGTCACTTGCATCAAGAAAACTGAAAACCTCGAAACTCTCGGTATATGTACATAAATAATAAGTCACCTCTTGTGGAAGGATCACATACGCAATGTCGCCAAAAATACTGAAGGATGTTTTGGTTTTCAACGGCGCGGCGATACAATAAGTTTTTCTCTCTTATCTATACGATTTGTATACGTCGAAAAGTTGAGCATAACTTCTATCTCTGGACTGTTGCTCCTGCTTACTTACTTAAGTCTCTTAGACTGTACAGTATTGAAAGTAGAGCATTCAATTTGATTGGTAATGATTTCATCGTTGAATCATTTACGTCGCTTGAATATCGTCGTAAAGTTTCTTGTCTCACCCTTTTTTACCGTCATTTTAACGGATTATGGTCTAGGGAAACAGTCGGTTGTATTAATACCCTCAAGCAATTCAACCTCAATACTCGCGCCTCAGAGACTGTTCATCCGTATACCCTCAAGTCCAACTTAAGACGTACTGTCAAGTACAGAGATTCATTCTTTAACCGTACTACGCGAATGTTTAATGCATTAACACACTGTAAACTAACAAAATGCCGATAATCTTCATAACATAATTTAGCTTTTAGACCGATATGAACGTTTCATAAGAAATCCATTAGAGTAACAAAAGACAACAGGTGGGAATTTTAATCTTTAATGAATATTTTTCTAAGCTGCGCTCGAAAGAAAACAATAGTTTGTGTTTCACGTAAAGAAAGAAATCAAAATGACAAATCTTAAACAAGAAGACAAATATGAACCTAATTTTGAGAAAGAAATTAGTAAATTAAGAAGATTATAAGGTTTTAACCCCGCTAAGAAATCTGACATAAATCCGTTAACGCAATTAGTCCCTAACTAATTTATTAAATAGCCTATTAAAGAAATGTAAGAAACATTGTCAACGGAACTCCATAACCTGCAAATACGAGATTAAAATAAAATGCAACAAGGAAGTAATACCTGAGACTACATAGTTGATTATTTATCCGAAGACTTTTTTAAATTATTCACATCATGTAAATGTTGGCCTTTCTTATCGCTGTCACAATAGATTGATGAGCTTTAATTGAATTTATAAAACGTTTCTTAATGAGTACATGTTTGGAATATATTTTACATGACGATCTAATAGCATGATTATAACGAAGTTTATTATTAAGAATGATTTATTTATTCAACAATTATTTTCATTTTAAGAAAAGTCTTAGTTTTTGATTTTGAAACCTGGAGCCAATGACGAATCGATTTTCCGTAAATGGATTCAGTAATTGAAAATTACGTCACTTTGCAAAACTTATATCGTGTTCTTTTTGAAATTGATTCATTATAATCAATGAAATGAAAAACATTGTAAAAATGCACTTATATTATGTTTGTGTGACTAATTTAATGCAAATATTCAAAATTCTTTTTTTGGAAATTGTGTCAGTTTAAGAAATGAATGAGACACCAAATAAAATTGATCAATATAATCGGATTTGATTTTTAACGATCTGAAAATATATATAGAAAGTCGGTTTGCGATCAAGATACTCCCTAAAGTTAAGTCTTGTGTAAATATTGTTATGAATCATCATAAAAGTAAGCCTTATTTATGTCCAACTTTCATCACTTAAGACTAAACTGACAACGTTTGAGTCTTACAAACCTTTAAGTTTCTGGTATAAGAAAAAGAAAAACAACCTATTAGTCAACAAAAATAAATATGTGCCAAATAAATGTATAAAAAGAATCAGCAACTTGATAAGATCAACAAAACCGGCAAAACACAAAAAATAAACAAATTTGCATATTCAACTTTACTTTTAGTTTCAACAGTTACTCCAAGAATAAGGCCAACAAAAATAAACTGGACAATACCTTCTCCTATATATGTACATATTTACATATGTATGTAGGTACCTCTTATAAATCTGAAAAGGTGAAGAAACCAAGACTGAAAGTAAAAGTCAACAATAATACAAAACCTGAAATGCGACACAACATTCTTGCGACCTTTTATGGAAATTATAAAACTCAACAGAAAACAATCCTATTTAAAGTGATCGATGAATTACAGTAAGAACTCTCTAAAAAGAAAAAGGAGCTACATAATTTAAGCAAAATGTTGTTTTAAAACGCAAATTGTTTACAATCAGAAAAGCTTGGCTTTTGTATATTGATTCAGGGAGTCTATTGACTAAATGGCCGCTACGACTTTGTTGGCAAATAAATGGTGTTTTTTTAACGTGTGGTTTTCAATAAGAAAAAATGTATAGTAAAGATAAGGATTTGCAATAATTTTTTAATAATGATTTCGGGCAAGTGCAAGTGGCTAGCTCGAATAAATTCCAACCGAGAGGTTTGATTTTCGACAATTTTCTGCAACGATTGAGGCCGTCGAATATTCTCTTCCAAGTCGTTAATCGTCTCGGGCTTATCTGCTTAGACAAGCGACTTCACAAAACCTCACACAAAAAAAAAACCAAAGGTGTTAAGCCACACGATCTTGGATAATGCGCTGACCAAAAGTTTTGTACTTCAATAATTTGATGTGTCGCTCAAACCGAAACATTATTTTGGTAACAAACCTGCACTATATGCAAACGTTGTTTAGGAGCAAGAAATGACAAACCAAGTTGAGCATAAATCGAGTGACAGCTGTAAAAAAGACCAACTCCGAAGAAAGTATTGTCAGATTGAAAATCACACATTTAAAAAAACACCCCTCTCGCAAAAATGGTGCTCAATTTTCATTACTAAACCTCCTTACTTTTTCTTTGAAGGCGTTGTTGGTCGAGAAATTGTCTGCAAATACCTTTTACTTCAAAAAATTCACATCAGAAAACAAAAGAATACCATTAGTTGTTGGAAAATAGTTTGAACTTTTGATATCAGCCAAATGGCCACCACGTATAGGTACTGCTCCGAAACAATAGCTTCTTAGCGCAATCCATTTGCCGTATCAATTGTATCAGCCTCATTTTCGAATAAGTATATGGTTTAATCACACATAAATAAAAAATAAATTTGGTGGCGCAACAGTCCGTTGAGAACTAGGGCCTAGTCAGTGACTTCCAACTCTTAACCATTCCTGTATGCGAGTGCTGTTGTCAGGGATGGAGGGGACCTACAGTTTTAAACCGATTCCGAACGGCTAATTTGAGAAAGCACTTTCCATTACAAGAATTACTCTTGGAGGAACTGTCAATTCCTCGAAAGGAGCTGTACTCGTGAAAAAAAAACTTTAGATGGCACAGGCAGGGATTGAATCCAAGATCTATGTCATGACAGTCCAACGCACTTTTTTTTTTTTTTTTTTTTTTTCAAAATCATTTTTATTAATTCATTCTTAAGACTATCTTAAAGCTAGACAAAAATTCATAAAACTAGCCTAATTATCTATAACTTACAACTAACTTACTGGTCCCATACGGACACTCTAAGTTAAACAATAATACTTAATGCTAATGCCTTTCGGCCCTAAGATCTATTTAACTTCAATTCATTTTATTTATTTTTGTCTTCATTAGAAAATTTAGAAAAAACTAATGTCAATATCCTTTTTTATTTTACTTAAAAACTACTTAAAATAAAGTCCTTAATATAAAACTTAAAGCTAACTAAAACTACCTATTCTACCTATAAACTACTTAAAACTAGAACAACCACAGCAGCAAATCCAATTATCTAACGTTTTTTGTTTTTCATATTTTGCTGTCTTTTTTTTTATTTTTTTTTATTCCATGTTTTGTTTTATTTTTTTTGTATTTTTTTTTTGTATTTTTTTGTATTTTTTTTTTTTTTCGTGCCACCATGCCTATTCTACTTAAAACTAAACCCTAAAACTGTAAAACAAGTATGTAAGCCGGCCAAGGCTTAAAACCTCATCCCAACTACCCACTATCAAGTGCCGATTGAAGCCACCAAAACTGGTTCTCCTGCTTCACCCTATCAGTTCGGTCCCGTTCGGACACAGCCCTACTGAACCGAAGGAGCTCTGCTCCGCCTTGTGCCATGACGTCCCGATTGTACAGGAGTCGCCTATCCACGGTTCGTCGTCTGACGTGGTAGATTAGCGGAACTGCCAATCCATCCTGTATCAGACCGCATCTATCTAAAAAGAGGAATGCCTCTGGTGGAATGAAGCCGCTCAAGCGTGCACTTTCAAAATACTCGTCGTTCGGATAGAACGCCCCGAAAATTAAATTGTTGGTCGAAGACATAGCTCTTGCAATGTGACCTCGGACGAGTTTTATCACGAAATTGTCAATTCTGTTGATTCGAGCGCCATTGTATAGGACCTCGTTGGAATAGTAATGCACATAAGAAGATTCGGCTGTTCGATATAAGCCGGTACAGCGTCGCAAACACTGCCGCTCGAACACCCGAAACTTCTCCATCTGGGAAGGGGCAACTTTGAACCACACAGGACAACCATAAACGATCATCGGCCGTATGAGGGCCATGTAGCAAATTACCTTCACTCTGGGGTCAAGCCGACTGCTAAAAAACAGCCGTTTCGTCAGAGCGAAGGCTCCTCGGGCCCTGGTCAGAGCAGCATTTATATGTCTGTCGAAATATAAATACTGATCTAACCAGATCCAACGCACTAACCATCATACCACGGGTAAAGAGCCTTTTGAACAATCATTCTTGGATTTTCCGACACCGAAATGGGCCTCATCACTGCAGACCTGATTAATTATCGGTAAAAAAAAGCTGTTGATCGACAGACTTAAGTTCGTGTGTTAACTGAACTTTCAAACCCTTATGTTATGTCTGTTGTGAATTGCCTACTTTTAAAGATTGACGGGGAATCGGCTAACCTAGGTTTTCGTCAACAATACGGGCTAAAGCAGCATTATTTTTACTTTTTCCCGAGCGACACACACGGTTCCAATTTTGCACATCACTAAGAGCCCGATTATAACTATCAGTTAAAGCCATCAGTAAAAATTGAAACAGAAGGGATCTGAAATGTTTTACTGATGAGCGCATATAGCGATCAGTAAATGTACAACATACGTCATTAAATTAGACGTAATAAAATAACCAAGAGCTTCGAACCTTCTTTTTGCTGTTGATTTCATCAGCAATTGTTTTACTGATGCCATCGAAACAGTACAAAATTAGAACACGATCAATAAAACGAAATGTAATTTCAATGCGTTGTTGAAGTGATTGTTCCAATCTTAGTAATTATGTAGGTTTTACTTGTCAAATTTCAAAAAATGACAGCTCATAAAGTGACAGCTGTACAAATAGCTGTATATTCAAAAACCTCTCATTGGATAACCCATTATAAGACATCTTCTTCTAAAGAGTGCTCCTCTTAGACAAGCTGATATTTTTTGAACTTATTTACAAAACAAAAACATCAATGATTTTTTTTCTCAAACAATTTTAAAAGAAATTTTATTCAAAGTCTATCACAAGAAGTAAACCAAGCCATCTTTAAATTTATAAAGTTTTTCTCAAACTCGTTTTACCTAAGAAAATATCGAACAATTTTCTATCTAATTAAAAATTATAAAATATATAAAAACCATACCACTTCAATTCTAATCAGTTATCAAAGGATCCAAACTTCTGATGTCCTCCTTCCTATGATGGTTCCTTTCCTTTAGTGTTGTATAAACCACATTCTATAAAAGCGCCATTCAAGTATATACATATATACGTATGTATGTATGTATATGTAGGTACTTATAAACATAAAAATAATAAAAACAAAAAATAAAAAGTCTACATAGACCTACTTTAGCCACAAAAGTGCTACTTGACCAAAGTCAAAGTGCTATTTGCCAATGATGTCCTTTTTTAATTGGTTTAGGGTTGTGTAAAGCAGTTTTGTTAATAGAACAAACACATACATACATACATTCATCATATATTTTAGGCAAAAATAGACTCGCATACGCATTTAGTATTTTACGTTCCTATACAGTTGCGGTAAAAAAATAACAACTCTAATAGCATCAACTTGATGAAGTTAAGGAACTTAAAAACCTTTAAATCTATATTTTTTAGAATGTATTTCAAAAAACTAGCACCGTATCACAATCGCATCTAAAAAAAATTAATTCAATTAAACCTTTTTAAATTAATATTGGAAATTTATTTTTCAATTGTTAAATTTGTGGATTGTATCAATATTTTGTAGCATTTCTTCTAATTTCAATTAAAGCTTACAAGGCGTTGACATCTAACAACATGAATTGATTTCCAGCAGCTTTTAACGATAGACCAGAGTTTTTGACTGTTACGTGGCTTGGACCGATATAAAGTTTTTGACGTCTTTATTCCGAATCCAGCTTTAAAATCAATCTATTATGTCAGATTTTTAAGATGCAGCCTTTTTTAATTCTAAAAAACCTTGTTTTTGGCTTTTTGAGTGATGATTTTCTAAACTTACAATTCCTTAATTTAATATTCCGTTTAAAAAATTTCAGTATCTTACTTATTTTTCGAAAAATCCCCATTAATTAAAAGTATTCACCTACCATATCCATAACCTTAAAAAAACGGTGGAACATTTATGATAAACGGTTCGTAGAAGAAAAACGCAGAACGGTATAAAACACAATTTTTGATTTGTTTACTGATTTTGAAGTCGTTTGTAACATCAAGTTTTTAAAATATATTGAAAAATTAAAAAAATAATGTTGAAAAGCGTATTTCTGAGTTTGAGCACATAAACCTTAAATAGAGTTTGGATTTGAAATCAGCGCTAAAATTAACTTTAAAACGAATTATTAAAAAGAGGCTAGGATGCGACCCACACCGATAACTTCCCCTCCCATCTGTCCAATTTGTCTTGCTCAAAAGGTTTGTATGTAGGTTTTCGTGTTGTGTTAAAAAAGTTGTCAGTTGAGTTATTCTTGAAAATTACCAACAATTATTTCAAAATCTAGTTTTGTTAACGAGATTTTTAGTCAAAAACCAAGTTTTACCAATTTTAGTAGCATTTCTTAAAAGTTTTTATTTCTTATATAAACAAATACAAATTGGATGATATCTTCTATTATTCACGAGATATCGAGAACCGAACATCAATTTTAACCAAATTTGCGTTCTATTTTTTGTAGATTTTATTTTTTTTAAATTAGTTGGAAGCCATAATCTCAAATTTTTGAAAAGATATTTGAGTCGAAAAACAATTTTTACCAACTTTTATTAAATTTTGTTTAGGTTTTTAATTTTTTGTAAAAAAACCGTCGATTCGATTTTTCTTAAAATTTTACCAGGTGTTGAAAACTTTATTCTTCGTTGCACAAAATTGTTTTGGAGATAAAATCATTTTTTGTTTGTACAATTTTCAAGGTGACAAATATTTTTTTTGTATTTTTTTTTTATTTATAAAACAAAACGGTAATTGGATTTTTTTCGAACGTACGAACGTACTACGTACACACGCTCGCACAGACATCTTTCCAAAAATCTTTTATTTCAATTCTAGGGACCTTGAAACGTCGAGAAATGTCAAAATTTTCAATTTGACAAATCGGACCGATTACATTAACTTCCTATGGGAAGTTAAAAAGAAAGAAATTGTATTTAAGATTTCTTATAAAACTTCAGATAGCGTCAAATGAAGACCTAGAAGATTAGGCTTTGTACTTTGCGGATTTTAAAACCTTTTTACAGTATGCCCGCGAACTTCTTCTACCACAAAACATTTATCCCGCTTACATTTTATTTGTTAAAAATATTTCAAACTACAATTCAGTGGTATTTTTTTTTTACTGCAACTGTAAAAATGTTGTTCAATGTGGGAAAATGTCAATCATTGCCCTTTCTGATGTCGACGTGATTTTGTGAGTCCACAGAAATTGTTGTTGTTGTTTCATAAACTAAAGTGCATATATAGGAGATCATGTGATGAAGGTGCATCGCATCCCCTTCTCATGTTTAAATTACAATTGATGTACACCGCCGAGTGCTGCACTAGTCTGTACTTTTATGCGGCTGCTTCGTGAACTCACTATCGCACTCGGGGTGTATACAACATTAGCTGTCAAATCACTCAACACCTTTACTTTATAGCATATGTACAACAACACTGGGGGTTATGTTTTATTTTCTCTGCTGCCCCACTATTTTTTTTTTGTTACACTCTAAATGAAAATTCCGCTTTGACTGGGCTTGACACCCTTTTTTGCCAGTTAAAACATTGAAGTTAATACAACAACTATGTCGTCTTTGTTTTTGTTTTTGCAAATACCTACCACCCCTATGAACCTACCCTACCCATATCCATATCCATATGAACTATAAGCAAGGCACACACCGGTTGCTGCCCAAACTCAAAGTGCTGTTTGTTAGGCTGTGCAGTTTGCATGGAGAAGAGGTCGGGGATCGAAGCTGAGGGTGAGACATTTTTTTGCACCAATTGGATGGGAGTATCACCTGTCAACCCTTTTCGCGACCTGTTAGTATAGTACTACCAAAGAACTATAACATATTGCCAGCTGGAACTAAGTGTAGCTGTATTTGCTCAGGGAAATAGAATAGCTCTGAAAAAAAAACAGTCTAAGGGATAGGGAAAGGGGAGTTTGGGTGTTGAATGTGGGCCCTTAAACTAAAATATAACAAACAGAAAAGCAAAAGACCCTGGGTAGGTAATGAGGACAAAAAGTTGTCAAAGAGAGATATGAGTTTGGTTTGAAAAAATAAACAACAACGTTTCAAAGAGATTCTTCCAAGTAGTTTTTGTAGTGAAAACTAATTACAAGAACATTTCATAAAGAGTGCAGATAATATATAATTTTTATAAGACATGTTAAATATCATATGTTATTTTAAAACTAACTTCTGTATCCCGCCGCTCGAAATCTTGACAGTAAGTCAGTGTCATAACTCCGCGGAACAAAATAAGTCGTTCTATTTATCAAAAACGTTGATGAAATTACGTTCTGTGTAGAACAAACAGTGTTTGTAAAAAGTTCAACAGTTCAACCTTTTACGAACTAGCCTGAGTAAAATTCTGCACAGAGACTTCGGATTATTCGATTAAAAGTTCCAATTTCCTCAGCAATGGAAGGCTCATTTTCATCTCCGCAGCTACGTTAACAAAAAGCCAATGAATCCACAGAGAGTGACAGTTTGGTTCGAATCATTGAACCATTTGTTGGTTTCGAAAATGAGACATACAAAAACACTACGAAGATATAAAACGTTCATGCGTATCACCCTTCAAAACAGAAGACACTTCCAAAACCGTTTAACAAAACCAAGTGGTCTATTAGCTTTGTTGATTATTGAATCGTAGTGATCAATAAATCAAAATTTTCTACAAAGGATAATACCAAGATCCAAAATGCTGGATTTGACCACCTAAGTAGAAGAGTTTAACATTAAATCAAAAACAAGTCAATCATGCTTGCGTGTAAAACGCATTGTCTTGCATTTTTCCATATTTAAAACTGTACGTTTAGTATTGCACTATTCCCAAAAACAACATGAAGTCAGTCAATGAACTTATATATTCTCCGAGACATTTTAATTCGTCAGCGTAAATTAATGAAAATTAAATTAAGAAAAATAGAGGGTTATTAATAAATAAAACAAATAATAGTGGTCCCAAATGGCTACCTTAAGGTACACCGAATTCAATAATAAACAAATTTGAATAATTTTGGGTAAAAAGTACAGTGTATTACTAAGGTAATTAATAAAAGCATCATTATTAAAAAGTGTTGAATGATTAAGCTTGTGAAAAGCTTTACCAAACTTCCGATTTGTTTTTAACGATAGAAGAACAAACCACCGAAAGACATTGCAAATTAAAAATTCAAAAAAGAGGCTGGGATGCGACCCACACTGATAGCTTCCCATCCAGTCTATCGATCTGTCGTGCTTAAAAGCTTGTAGGTTTTCGTGTTTTGTTAAAAAAGTTATCAGTTAAATTATTCTTAAAAATTTAAAAATTACCAACAATATTTTGCATATGATAAAAGAGTTTGACTTCAAAATCTATTTTGGTTAACGAGATTTTTATTCGAAAACTAATTTTTAACAATTTTAGTAGCATTTCTTAAAAGTTTTTATTTCTAATATAAACAAATACAAATTGGATGAATGAAATGAATTTGAAGTCAATATCTTCCATTGTTCACGAGATATCGAAAACCGAACATCAATTTTTACTAAATTTGCGTACTATTTTTTGTAGATTTTAATTTTTTATGAAAAAAACTCAACGTTAGATTTTTATAAAAAAAATTACTGAATGTTAAAAACAATATTTTTATAAAATGAAACCTATATCTTAAATTTTTGAAAAGATATTTGAGTCCAAAATCAATTTTTGGCGAACTTTTATTAATTTTTTTGTTAAACTGTCAATTCGAATTTTCTCAAAATTTAATCGAATGTTCAAAACAATATTTCTTATAACATAAAATTAGTTTGAAGCTAATATTTTTAATTTTTGAAAATATAATTGAGTCGAAAATCTGTTTTTACCAACTTTTATTAATTTTTTTAGGTATTTTATTTTTTGTAAAAAAAACTGTCAATTCGATTTTTCTCAAAATGTTACTGAATGTTGACAACAATATTTTTAAAAATTAATTTTGTTTAAAGCCAATGTCTTTAAGTTTTTAAAAAGTTATTTGAGTCGAAAATCAATTTTTACCAACTTCCAGTAATGTTTTTATTTTTTATAAAAAAAACTGTCAATTCGATTTTTCTCAAAATTTTACCTGATATCAAAAACTTTATTCTTCGTTGCACAAAATTGTTTTGGAGATAAAACCATTTTTTATTCGTAAAATTTTCGAGGTGACAAATTTTTTTCAGATTTTTTTTGATTTATAAAAAACCGTTAATTGGATTTTTTTCCAAAAATATACTTGTTTGGTATAACGTTACAATATATTATATAAAATTTAAATAAATAAGTCTCTAGCGTTATTGGTTCGTGAGATATTTAAGGTTAATCAAAATTCTCACCTTTTTTAAACTGCTATGGTAATAAAACCACCCACGCAATTTTTTTGAGAGCCCTTTCTGCATCTTTCTGCATTATTATCTGTATAACAAAATTTAAGTCTATATCTCTTCTCGTTCTTGAGCTATGGATGATGAAAAAAGCGTCGCGAACATCCGGACGTACGAACGTACGTACACACGCACGCAGACATCTTTCACAAAAATCATTTACTTCGACTCTAGGGACCTTCAAACGTCGAGAAATGTCAAAATTTTCAATTCGACAAATCGGAACCATTACAATAACTTCCTATGGGAAGTTAACAAGTTAGGAATAACAGATAGTCTGGCTATGGGGCGGTAGTTTGTAACTAAGTTACTAGGACCTTTAAATAAAATAAATTGGTGAATAAGACATAGGTGTGCATATTGTTGAGTCGACGAAGAAGATGAAGGATCAGCTTTTTGATCATAGGACTTCTTAAAAAACTCTGCAAACATCTTGGATACAACTTTAGGATCTTATCTAGAATAATTATCAAACTCCATGCTCATTAGTCAGGAGTCAGTATTTCTTTAAATGTCAACGAAATTGCATAACTTTTAATGGTTTAAAATTATTTACAATTTTGGTTAGTAATCCAGAGTGATCTGTTATAAATAGATCAATCCTCAACCAAGCCTATTTTTTTTTTGTTTTTCAAGGATTTCAAATGCCGATGGAACCATTTGTTCACTTTGTAGTATTTGTAAAGTCGATGAAAAGATGTGAATTTCAACCAACAATTTTTGTCTTAAGTTTTAAGAAGTTTTAGGCGCTCATATTTAATAAACCCCTAATTCAGCTGTTCAATTTAGCTTCTAAGCAAGCCAAGATAACTACCGAAGATTTAAAGTGTTTTAAGTTATTTTTTCTAAATCCGTGACTTCTAAATTTCTAACATTCCAAACGCCATAGGTCCCTTCCCTAGATTAAGGTATGTTTGCTTAGTTTTTCTTGTTCACGTTTAAAGATATCAACAGTCAACACTTTGAAATACCACTGTGTACATTGTTTAATACAGGGTGTCTTTAGTCGTGTGGTTTGCAAGAAGAAATAAAACGCATATAATTTAATGTTATGGTCAAGAACTCGACTTTACCATTATGTTTTAAAACTCATTTCGGTTTCGAATAAATTCCAGCCAGGAGGCCAAATTTCGACCATTTTAGCAGAAATTGGAGCCTTATGTCAGAACGCGCCGAATATCCAAACGTTGTTAAGGAGTAAGTCTATCCATTGTAAAAATAAAGTAAGTAAAAATCAAGTGACAGCTGTCAAAAAGACTAACTCCGCAAAAACTGTTGCCAGATTGAAAACCACGCGTCTGAAGAAACACCCTTTTTTAGTCTTTTTTACAGTTTGTTTTCTTTTATATGCGGCTACAACTCTACATATTTTTTTAGACACACTGCCTCTAAGATGAACAAACAAAAGAAACGACATTTATTACCACAATAACGCAGCCGATTTCAATAAAGTTACGTTAATTAAATAATCTTAACCTGAATACGTTGCAGTATTTTGCTGCGTTCGCAGTTGTAGCAGTATTTATTTTCATTTGATGTTTTTTCCTATTTTTGAAAGCGCTCTTTACTTCTAATCCCTTTCGGACTACACTGATGTCGACCTGGTCTTTAAGACTTGGTCCAATTTCGTTTTAAAGAGTGCGAGAAAATGAAACAGCAGCTACCAGCACTTCGCATACCTACAGTCCACTTAAGTCGTTCCATTGTGCAACAACAACTAATCCAAAAAATGAGGAGTGTAATTTCGGTGTAATCTTCTTCTGAATACCTACTAACCCCTCTTTCTCTTTCCGACTTCCTAGAATGCACCTATTCATGATTTATGGCAGTGGAACATGAATTTTGGAGCGAGGGTGCTCCGGCTGCCTATCATTTAGGAAGGGGGGTATACGTTAGCGCAAGGCAGAAACAGAAAGAAAGAGAGACCAAGGGTTACTTTAAATGCACTTCAATGCAGTTAAATGACGACTAAGGAAGGGGTTCTGTGCTTGTTCTGGTGATATTGTAAGTGCCGTTATTGAGTGAGATTGCAGCTTATGGCGGAACCGGTATATACGAACTCTATAGTCTATAAAATACAGTGCCGGATTCATCAATGAAATAAAACATTAGTCAGGACTTGGAACTGGCCAACATTTTATTTTGTGGGTAAACATTAAAAGTTACTCGACTTCATCTAATTTGCATCCCAATAGAGACTGTCGCTGTCAACTTTTTCAATAAACTCAACATTTTCATCATGGTAAAGTTCACGCATGAGCTACGTCTGCAAGTTATAAAACCGCAAGTTCAAGACCGATTTTTTTTCGTCAATGAGGGAAACATGCGTTAATATTCTGGTGAAAATCTACATTTGATTCATAAGTCACCAATTCATTCACAAAGAAATAACTGTTTAGTGCGGTTTGCAAGCGCGTAGCATTATTGGGCCAAACTTTTTCGTCAACGATAACGATTGAATTGCGTCATGATAACCGTTTATTTTTGGAACCCGTTGCAATCTATTTATTGAAGAGAAAGTTAAATGAGCGTGTTATTTCAAAAAATATGTATTGGCCGCCTCTTTCGTCCGATTTGAGGTCTCTAGACTATTTCCTTTGGGGCTGAGTTAAGTCATTGGTTTATGCCAACAAACCGATGAAGTTGGAAGAGCGTAGAACCGTAAAACTGATATTTAACTCTAAATAGCGGCCGTTCCGTTCGAAATGTTCGGCCAAGTCATCGTGTTCCAATCATAAATATTTTGCTTGTACTTCAAGAAGCTGATAATAAAAGTTTTGAAATATCTCTTTGGCATTGGAAAACGCGATTTGAGACGAACCTTAAGACGATAATAGATGCTTTTAGTTTAAATGAATATAAGAATTATTCCATTTAGAATACAAAAACTTAGCGAATATCTATGACGCCTGTTTTAATTTTTTTCCAAATCCGGCACTGAATATTATTTAAAAAAAAAACACAAAGGCGTGAGTATAATTTAACTCAAGATGATTTCGACATAAACCAGACGCTGTATTATGGTGCAGCGTCGAAATATTATTCAGTCAGTGCTCATAATAATATTAAAAGCGAATTATGAGAACATTGAATCGGAAACTATTCATTAAAATATTAAATTTATTTTTTTGCTAATTTCAAAAACTTGATCTAATATGAAATTAAATGAAAATTGCAATTTCCTTCTGTAATATCTGTAATAATGTTAAACATTATACTCTCAACCTTAGTAAAATCAAATATGTGGGTATTCCGTATGCTTTTTGAAATTGCCGCAAATTGTTTTGGTATTTCTGAGCGGTATTTTTTTTCTTACATAAAGATGCACTTTTTCTCTTCATACAAAATTAAAATTGAGCTGAGTTTATTTTCGTTAAATGTGCTTTTATGACTTTCAAGGCAAAAATGTATTGACTACCTCAAATCAACTTTTGATGTTGAAGCTTCATCTTAAAAAAACAGTTGGTTGTGGTATTACAAATTTAACTTCTGAACGCCATTTGCTCTAAGACAAAGGCTATGAAAGTAGTCAAAATTCAACACCAGAAATGATAAACCTTCTAAAACGAAAAACCTTTACAAATCAATCCAAACAATTAAATTTGTGAACACTTAAAACATTTAGACAGGCTGTATTTGTCATCTAACAGCTTTTTATTATCCCCAAAAAGTATAAATTAAAAAACGCGTGGAGAACGTATCGAAGAATAAAACATTTTAGAAACAGCACTTTATAAATCTCATGAGCTGTAACTTACTAACCTACTGACTAATTGACCGATCACCAAAACTATGAAACCCTTCCGAACATCGTAGAATTTTGAAATTTTCTGCAGGAAGGTCTTGTGGTAGAAGAAAGGTAGAATTTTGAAATTTGAGGCATATGGGTTTTTTTTCAAGACGTGTGGTTTTCAATCTGGCAACACTTTTTTATTCGGAGTCGGTCATTTTGACAGCTGTCACTTGATTTATGTTCAGTTTAGTTTGCCATTTCATAATAAATAGACAAAATAATGGTTCAGTTTGTTCGACACATCGAGCTCTGCGTCCAATATTTGGTCAACATTAGCCCAGCTGAGTCTGTAATTCGAGCGATCATGGATCATATTCGCACCACGATTACTCTAGTGTGTAATGAGCATCGTTAGAGACGCCATACAATTAGCGCCCAAGACGCTATTGCTGCTGTGAAGCAGAGTATGGATGGACACCATCCGCTGTCGAACATAACTATTGAAGCTATGCCAATCCAATTTAGGCGAGATTTTACGGAAGGATCTTAGTTTACGGGCTTACAAAATCCAACTTGTGCAAGATTTGAAGCCGAATGCCCGCTTGGTGAAGAAGCCCAAAACGAGATGGCCACCGATATACCAATTTTAACAAGAAAATTTTGTTTATCGATGAAGCTAAATTTTGGTTAAATGGGTGCGTTAATAAGCAACGTTGTCGTATTTAAGTGATTTTAATCCAAAAGCCATTTTTGAGCCATCTACATTATCAAAAAGTCACTCTTTGGTGTCCTCTTTAGACAGAGGGAATCATTGGTCCATATTTTATCAAAAAATCTAGCCGGCCATAATGTTGCAGTCATTGTGGAACGCTATAGAGCCATTATTGATGACTTTTTCGTGCCCGACTTGTAACATGTTGATGTGGACGACTTTTAGTTCAAACAAGACGACGCTACAAGTCATACAACGAAACGATTAATTTATTAAAGAAAACTTTTGGTGGCCTCCAAGATCATGCGAGTCAAAACCGGTCTACTATTTCCCCCTAGGAAAAGAATATTCGGCACGTTCTTGCTGACATAAGACCCCAATTGCTGCAAAGAATTTCCAAAAACTGGGCCTCTCGACAGGAATTTATTCGAACCTACCGCGGCTACCACTTGTTCGAAATCATTTTTAAAACATAATGACAGACCCTTATTTTTATATTAAGGGAATCGTCTACCTTCGCGCTCAAATTCTAGGCCTATTATTCAAAAAAATGTTTTAACAATTTTAAGAACGTTGTTTAGGTCTAGACACAAGCTTTTTCGGATATTTAAAAATTTCACAAAATGGCAGCGATTTGAAAAAAAAAATGCATTTTTTGACCATTAAGATTTTGTGTCTAGAACTATCGAGATGTTTTGTGAATAAGTAACGCTTTACAGATTTAAGATATCTTCTATAGTTTGGTTAAAATCGTGCCAACAGTTTTGAAAAACAATACTTTTGGGAAAACGCGTTTAAAGATAAATGTAACAATTAAATAGGCAGGGCGGGGCCGGGTTTGAGGCTCGATATCTCGTAAACCAGCATGCTTTCGATCAAATCCTTTACAGAGCATGTTTTGTTTTATGTGTACATTAGAAATATGCAAAAAACAATCGATTTTTTTTAAACCGCGAAGGTGAGGACCCCCTTAAAGCAAAATTCTTAGTCGCAACATTAAATTATATGCGTTTTATTTATAATTGAAAACCACACGTCTAGAAGAATACTCTTTATATCAGTCTGCTGATCTCTTTATTGAATTTGTAATTATGAACATCATATTTTCACATCATTAGAAATAACTCATAAAATCAAATTCCAAAGAAAACAACAGCTATCCTTTCCCTAAAATGAAGTAAGACATCCAAAAGATAAAGAAAACAATAATCAAACATTATGATGGTTGAACGGCCGCCAACCTAATAAATGTAAACACTAAAGTTAATTCGACTGCCATGTTTAGGCATTTTTAATTCAAACAAACTCTTTATTTATTTATATATACTGAATTCCATTGAAATCTATGTCGGAATGCATTTCAAAAAAT
The DNA here is from genome assembly GCA_920104205.1 of Eupeodes latifasciatus. Lineage (NCBI taxonomy): Eukaryota > Metazoa > Arthropoda > Insecta > Diptera > Syrphidae > Eupeodes > Eupeodes latifasciatus. The sequence goes on along the minus strand of OV049924.1, from coordinate 101,125,726 downwards.
ATTTATGAAAGCACAAAAATACCCAAAATGAGAAGAAGCGGAATTTTTCACTGATATTTTTTGAAAAAAGAACACGACTGAGTGATTCGAAGAATTTGTACTTTTGCTTGTGTTTACTTGTAGATACTTTCCCATCGTACTCCTTCAAAACTATCAAAGTTTCTTTATGTTTTGATAATCTGTGATTAGGTAGATGCATTTCTAACAAGAAGAAATTGTATTTCCAAAAGATAAAAGGAGTCTTAACCTTTAAATGTTTGGGCCTTGGCGATGAAACAAATTTACAAAACCATTCAACACCATTTGATAAAGTCGCTAAAAATATACTTAAGGACGTTAACTTTACCCAAAAAGATTTAAAAAAATGTGACTTTTGAGTTAATTAAGCTAAATTTAGCTTAAAAATTATTATTATCAGTGCAAAATAAAAAAACGGAAACTGACCACAACTAATAAAAAGATTATTAAAAATACGGAAATGAAAACAAGCAATAAACAAGAAATACAAAAATATAAAACTGGTAAGCGATAAAAAATTGAAATAATTTTATTTGGTTTGGTTTTTTTTTTTTTTTTTTTTGTTTTTAGAAAAGCGAATTCGGTAAAATTGTTCCGCTTTTCATATCAACGGAAACCACCCATCAACCACATCAAGTTTCCGATTCATTTACTCGTATCAGACGAGGAATATTGCACTGCACAGGCACACCCGTATCTTTACACCACTTTGATATGATGTTCCATGGCAGGCATAACAGTTCCGAATAAAAACAAAACCTAAACGAAAAAACATTCCAGTGATTTAATTAAAACAAGGAACAGAGGGGCAGCCATTCAGCTAGCCGTCCAGCCGGTATTGCACTATAGCAGTCATTGAGTCTAACACAAATGTTCGATATGATATGAGTACAGTGGCGTCTCAATATGAAGGCGAGCCTTGAACTACTTGAATACCGAATCGTTATCGTTGGGGGAGAAAATAAAGAACAGATCTTAGCCACGTGTATTGACCTCAGATCGAATGAAACCTATGCCTCTTTTACAAGAATGCCGTGGGATTATAAGTCCCCTTTTCTGAGAAATAATTATACTGGTCGACAAAATTACCTTCTTTTTTCTGCTGCACAAACAGAACAATACTTAAGATTGAGATGTCCTGAACTCGAATCTCTCCCCTAAATTTTTGTATTACATCAGGTTTTTGAAATACGCCTTTTTAAAAACGCTAACGACAGCCAAGAATGGCGTTTTTAAGTTTAAGTTAAAACTTAACATATTTCTTTACAATAAATTGTGTGATGATTTTGCAAAGTGCAAATTTTTATCTTGACTATATGAATTTTTGATTAAACCTTTAATTTAATACTTTCATAGTTTTAAAAAATACGTATGAAAGTAAATTTTTAGCGCTGATTTCGATTTCGAACTTTGATTTTGAATATCTGCTCAAGTTTTTAACAAAGTTGTTATCAACATTATATATCAAAAACTTGATATAATAGAAGTGTTTAGGCGACGGATTCGTTACAAGAAGATACATTTATTTCAAATCGCACGCACAAATGGTTCATCGTTTCTTTAAAATTAATTTGAGAAACGTTAAATCTAACAACTTATGAAGATTCTTTAAACATTTTTTGAAATACTATTAATATTTCAACTAACTCGTAGTGTCGAAAAAAAGATTATAAATTTAGAAAACGACAAAGAATTTAATGGAATTGAAGCTACTTCATAAATTTGCATACCTTCGAAAAACCTTATACAGTAATCCCCGCTTAGTTGCACCTCGCTTAATTGAACATCCCGCTTAATTGATCGAAAAAATTGGCTTCGAAAATTTCCCGTATTAGTAGCAAAGCATTTTAGACGGTTAATTGAACCTCGCTTAGTTGTATTACTCGCTTAATTGATCTTAAAAATATGCAGCAGAAAAACTAAATACATGGACATTTTTCGGATAATTGGACGGGGAAAAAAATGATTGTGATTGGAAAAACCAAAACGCCAAGGTGTTTTAAAAATAAGGTTGTACCTTTGCAATATTTCTCCAACAAAAAGGCACGGATGACCCAACATTTATGGGCCCAAATTTTATAGAAATTTGACGAAGAAATGATAATGCAGAACAGACAAATAATTCTTTTTGTCGACAATGCTGCTTCGGATAATTGACCGAAAAATCTGACAAAATGGTCAGCGCAATTAAGTGGGGAATACTGTATATGTGTTTTTGTCGCTTGTTAAAAAGTAATATCTCAAAAACTTTAGATGATGGAGAAATTTTGATTTTTGGATTTGAATTAAGGTAATGAAAACCGCTTGAAAGCCTTATTTATTCTTTTGAGCTCTATTTCCTACCATTTTTGATTTTGTATGAATTTTAAGGAAATAAAATCCCCTAAAAGACACTTGACAGCACTGTAATAAAATTTAAGATGAAAAATTAAAATATTGGCGTTGGCGTTTAGAGAATGGTGCTAGTATTGAGTAGCAAGGGTAGCCTAAACATTTAAATAGTAATTTAAATATACGAATTGCCTCTTTATGCCGCCTGTTCATCTCATTCACTCTAGTTTAGCTCATAATAAATGTATCTTTTGAGTTTTATATCAAATAAACAATAGCAATCTTAATGAAAATTAAATTAAGGCAGGCAATTTAGATATCAGTATCAGTCTATGCTCGTATACTGCGCGATTTAAAAAAATATGGTTGACAAGTTGCTAGTTGAAGTTGATGTGGAAGTCAACTGACTGACGACATCAAGTGTGTGTGAAAATTACTAGAGCGGGTTGTCATGTTTCTAAACGTGCGATATTCAAACAGATAGACTGTTCTACGAGTTAACATACAGTGACGGTCATATAATTAAGCCACAAGAAGAGCAAAAACACATTTTTTTTACAATGTTGTGCTTCTGCACCAACTTAGATTTCTTTTCTCTGTTTAATTGATTTCTGCTTATTTGATAATTTTCTTTATCGATTTTAATTGTAATGTTCACAAATTATATGTCTATTTATTTAAAGTGTGTTTTAACTGAAAACAAAAACAATATTTTACTTAAATTCGCAAAAAAGAAAGAAAAATTTTCAGGGTATGCTATCAAAAACTACCAATCTTTGACTTTTCTCAATGTTAAAAAAGTTATTAAAGAATAAGAATGGAATGAAAGCTTTTCTAGGCTTAAATTAGAAGAGTCGAAACAAAATATAATCGAAGACATAGTTTTGCGTGAAGACATCCCAAAAGGCCGAGTTTTTGGAATTTGATAGTTTGGAGGGACAAATAATGGGTGATTTTTTTTGAGGTTAGGATTTTCATGCATTAGTATTTGACAGATCACGCGGGATTTCAGACATGGTGTCAAAGAGAAAGATGCTCAGTATGCTTTGACATTTCATCATGAATAGACTTACTAACGAGCAACGCTTGCAAATCATTGAATTTTATTACAAAAATCAGTGTTCGGTTCGAAATGTGTTTCGCGCTTTTTTATCGACAAATTTTGTTCAGCGATGAGGCTCATTTCTGGTTGAATGGCTGCGTAAATAATCAAAATTGCCGCATTTGGAGTGAAGAGCAACCAGAAGCCGTTCAAGAACTGCCCATGCATCCCGAAAAATGCACTGTTTGGTGTGGTTTGTACGCTGGTGGAATCATTGGACCGTATTTTTTCAAAGATGCTGTTGGACGCAACGTTACGGTGAATGGCGATCGCTATCGTTCAATGCTAACAAACTTTTTGTTGCCAAAAATGGAAGAACTGAACTTGGTTGACATGTGGTTTCAACAAGATGTCGCTACATGCCACACAGCTAGCGATTCTATGGCCATTTTGAGGGAAAACTTCGGAGAACAATTCATCTCAAGGAATGGACCGGTAAGTTGGCCACCAAGATCATGCGATTTGACGCCTTTAGACTATTTTTTGTGGGGCTACGTCAAGTCTAAAGTCTACACAAATAAGCCAGCAACTATTCCAGATTTGGAAGACAACATTTCCGAAGAAATTCGGGCTATTCCGGCCGAAATGCTCGAAAAAGTTACCCAAAATTGGACTTTCCGAATGGACCACCTAAGACGCAGCCGCGGTCAACATTTAAATGAAATTATCTTCAAAAAGTAAATGTCATGGACCAATCTAACGTTTTAAATAAAGAATCGATGAGATTTTGCAAATTTTATGCGTTTTTTTTTTTAAAAAGTTCTCAAGCTCTTAAAAAATCACCCGATATATGTTCAAAATCATTTAAACAACTGTGTTTAAAAAAACAGTGACGCATGTCGAGCATCATTGATGATTTTGAGATGTAGAGACGTAATCTGGACAATCATTTGAACATCGATTATATCGATGATTTACCGGTAGCTTAGGTTTTTCAACAAGATAACGATCCGAAGCAGTGCTATCAAATCGTCAAATCCTGGTTTAAATCGAAGATCATTATTGGAGATATTTTAATTAGGTGTTTACTTTAGTTTATGCAATCAAAGAATTAAATTAGTTGAATAATGTAATCAAAATAATAATTTTCCAATAAATACTAATTTTTTAACTATAAAAAATAACTCTTTTTTCAGTGGCTTAATTATATGACCACAACTGTGTATGCACACATGTATGTATGTGTATTTATGTTTGTTGTCTATAGATATGTTTCTACTATTACAAGTGATTTAATTAAAGATGAATTGATTCAATTAGAAGATTGGTAAATTGATGTGACATACACCGAGTTATTTGATTTTTAAATTTGTTCTTGTTTCAAATTTGTATATATGTACATATGTATGTACAACGATTTATATGACGCATTATGCACAAAATATTGTTTTAGGGGTTTTAAGATTTTAAATGAGAATTATGAAATGTATGTCTTCCACAATAAGAGGCTTCTTTTCGATATTTATTATAAATGAGTTTTTTAGGAGAAATCAATAGAAAGAAAAAAATAAGAAAACTATATCAGCCGCCACGGTGTAGCCATTCACAATTGGCATCGTCTTTGAAGAAATACGGGCAAAATTAATCCGTCATATTATAAAGCGCACCAAACAGTGAATTTTTTCTGTGTGGTAGCTCCTGCAATGCAGTTTTGCTTGTTCAAGTATCCATTCAACCAGAAAAAATTGCATCTTTGGCAAACTTTTCTAGAGCCCATTCAGGAAAATTTTGACGTTGTAAATGTAATAGTTCGTTCGACTTCAAATTTGTACTCGTATTTTGAAAAGCTTCAGACCTAAATGCTGACGCAAATATTTTTTAGAGAGGCCCAATTGTTGTGAGCTATGGCCCGAACCAAAAATTCACAATCATCACTAACATTGGTCGATACAGATCTTCGCACAGGTGAACTATGTAAAGTTGGTGCGAAATTTAGTCACAATTGTCTGGATAGCTGCCTCAGTAGGTAGATTAAAGTGTTCATAAAATGGAAGCAGGGTTTTTTTTTATTTTTATTATTCCAAGACACCCGTCTTCGAAATCTTGTTTGTTCGGGAAAAGTTCTCTATTCAAAAATAACTCTGAAATCTGAACACCTTTTAACTGTCACACACCTAATTGTAAAAAAATAAGTGTATGCACAAATAAACATTTTTCAAATTTAACGAACATCAGCCGATTCAATTACATAATAATATTTAATATTTTCTGAGTATTAAGCAATTTACTATCAACCTTTTAACCTTCAAACTTTTATTTTCGATTTGCTTACTAGTAAATTGAGTAATTCTTTTTAATAAAAAAAAGTCTTCCGAACATGTTTAAACAGTGACAGTTCATGAAAATTAACAAAGCAAACTAACTTAAGCCGTCCTAGTGATTGGAATGAAACAAGCAAACAAAGCAATACCACTCCGTAAGCTTTTCCATCTATCCTATTCTTCTGGTCTCGTTCCGAGTAGTTGGAAAACTGCATTTGTTCAGCCAATTCCAAAAAAATGCGAATATTCTTCCCCTGCAAATTATCGACCGAAAGCACTAACGTCCCTTCTTTCTAAGGCCATGGAAACGCTGATTAAGAAATATCTTGAGCAACGGAAGCTTTTTAATGACCGGCAATACGGCTTTCGTAGCAATAAGTCCACTGGTGATCTCATGGTTCATCCCACCGAACAGTGGAACAAATCTTTACATCGTTTTGGAGAAAGTAAGATTATTGCACTTGATATTTCAAAGGCATTTGATAAAGTTTGGCATCTTGCTCTCTTATCGAAAATGCGAGCTTTTGGTATCGACGAATCCCTTTTTCTTTGGATTAGAAATTTTCTTTCGAACCGTTCAATACAAGTTGTTTTGGATGGATTCAAGTCTGAAACCCATAAAATAAATGCTGGTGTGCCCCAGGGCTCCGTTTTGTCTCCGACCCTCTTCCTCATTTTTATAAATGATCTCCTGTCTGCTACTTCTAATCCAATACATGTTGTAAAAGTAATATGATTACTTTATATTACGCAGATTACCAAAGCCTCCAAAAATAAAAGACGTCCAGTTCGTTTGATGGTTTACAGAGAAGAGAGAGATTTATTCATAATGATTTGACATTTGTTATTACCTACTCCGAATGTATAACTTTAAGGCTATGTACACAATGGTGAAATAAATTGGAACACTACTAACCAAAATTATGTTACAACAGCCTCACTAGTGTTACAATAATATATTAAAGAAATTCAAAAACAAAGTAAAAAAAAATGTATGTATGTATTGTATATATACTTAAAAAGATTACTCAATAAAAAAAAAAAAATCAATCAATTGCCTAATCCAAATTCAGATATAAATTTAGTTAACTTTAGAGAATTTACCGACTTTGTTAAGATGTCTGCTATCATTTCATTTGTTGGCTTATACTGCAAGTTCAGACCAATTTCTCCTTCGACATTTTGATCCAAATGCTCTTGGATGAAATATTTTCGCACATCAATATGCTTTGTACGAGCATGATAGTTTTTATTCTTTGCCAAGTGAAGTGCTCCTTGGTTGTCACAGTACAAAGTAATTTTCTTCGATGCCTGTAAGAATATTTCACACTCGAAGCGCTTTAACCAAAGTGCTTCTTGGATAGCCGATACCATTGACATAAATTCAGCTTCGGTTGAAGATAACGCAATAGTTGGTTGACGACGAGTTGCCCAAGAGATTGCTCCACCCTGAACTCGAAACACGTAACCAGTGGTTGAACGTCGCTTGTCAAGATCTCCTGCCCAATCTGCATCGCAGAAACCAACTAGTCCATGATCTTCCTTTGGATAAAACGTTAGCTTATAACCGATGGTACCCTTTAAATACCGTAGCACTCTTTTTACAGCTCCCCAGTGTGCTCTGCCATAATTGGTGTTGTATCTGCTGAGAGCGCTAACGGCAAAACATATATCCGGACGACTGATTTGTGCAGCATACATAATACACCCCACTGCTTCCTGATATGGAACATCAGCCATTTCTCGATATTCCGCATCTGTTTTGGGGCACATTTCTTCTGACAGTTTTTGGTTTGGATCCATCGGTGTGCAGACAGGATTACTGTTTTCCATGTTGAATCGCTTGATAATAGTAGAAATGTAGTGGTGCTGATCAATTGAAAGTGATCCATCTATGTTGTATGTAATGTTCATACCTAGTAATGATGAAGCTGCACCTAGATCCTTCATCATAAAATGTGTGGATAAATCTCTTTTTAATTTCGTGCACATAGTAGAGTTACTCGCGAATATCATTATATCGTCGACCCAAACAGCAAGAATGATGGTGTTTTGATACGAGTGCTTGAAATAAATGCATTGATCGATGGAAGATCGTTTGAACTTCATTTCTCGTACTAGAACATCATTTAGTTTATCGTTCCAGACTCGACTGGATTGCTTTAGGCCATAAAGAGCTCGCTTAAGACGACAAACCTTTGCCGATTTATCACCTACCCCTTCTGGTTGACGCATATAAACTTCATCTGATAGTTCGCCTTGAAGAAACGCTGTCACTGCATCCATCTGGTGTATTATCATCTTAAACTTGACCGCCATTGCCAACAGAAACCGAATCGACGAATAACGTGCTACAGGCGAATATGTTTCGTCATAATCTATCCCTCTTACCTGGCTATAGCCTTTGATAACGAGTCGAGCCTTGTAGCGCTCGATCACACCAGAAGCATTTCTTTTCACCTTAAACACCCATTTACTGTCTATTGCTTTTCGACCAGCAGGTAAATCACATAACTCCCAAGTGTTGTTGGCTTTTAGTGATTCATATTCAGCTTTCATCGCCTTCTCCCATTCCGCCTTCTCCTCGCACTGCCTCGCTTCTTCGAAGGTTCTGGGTTCACTCACGTCTTTAGTTGCCTCTGCTAACATAGCGTATAAACTGTGGGTAGCTCTCGTGTTGGAAGAACTCCTCGTACTTGCATCACTTTCACTATGTGTTACTGGATATGGTACAACCAACAACTCACTAGCAGCAACATCAAAATCGGTTTCATTGGCAGATGAATATGACGAATTCTCGTTGTTCACTGCCTCACTGAATTCGTTATGTTCAATTCCCATGTCATCATTGATTTCTATTAAAGAAGTATTCTGGTTTTCCTGACTTGTGAAAATCACGGAATCATCTAAGGAGTTGCTCGGATCTGGTACCGCATCCATTGGCAATTCAGTCAATTGGCCTGGAACAGCCTCACTGGATTCATCATCTGAGTCACTTTCATCACTGGAATCATATTGAGCCAAGTTTTGACAACTTTTCTTATGACCCTTTGTAACCTCTAAGGAAGAAACAGAAGATTTAATTGGCCTTGAAGTAACTTGCATTTTCTTGTCTTCAATGAAAGTAACATCCCTACTAATGAAAACTTTTTTAGCTTTTGGTTCATATAATCGATACCCCTTCGACTCTTCGCTATATCCTACCATAATACACTCAATCACTTTTGGAGACAGTTTGTTACGTTGAACTTTTGGCACATGGGCCATAGCCTGGCAGCCGAACACACGCAGCATGGACAAGTCAGGTTTTTGCTTCGTCCATCGCTCTTCTGGTGTATCATATAATATAGATCGACAAGGAATTCGATTAATCAAGTATGCAGCAGTTACGGCAGCTTCAGCCCAAAAACTACTACCTAGCCCACTATCAAAAAGCATGCAACGAACTTTTTCCATTATTGTGCGGTTCATGCGTTCCGCCATCCCATTTTGCTCGGGTGTATGTGGGACTGTACGTTGGTGCAAGATGCCATGGTCTGACGTATACTGATCAAATTGTTTATTACAGTACTCTGTACCATTGTCTGTGCGAAGACATTTTATAGTGCGACCTTGCTGGTTCTCGACAAAACTTTTAAAATTTTTAAAGATGCTAAATACCTCATTTTTGTTCTTCATTGGGTATAAGAAAACCTTACGGCTGAAGTCGTCAATAAAGGTAACAAAATATTTTGCACCACCAAACGAACGCACAGGCATAAACGCTACATCACTGTGGATTATCTCCAACACCTCTTTTGCATGATTTTCACTGGTTCCGAACGAAATTCGAACTTGTTTTCCCTGCAAACATGTCACACATTTCTCACCAGTACCTTCCACAAAATCTACACCTTCCACCGCTTCTTTTATCTTACTCAAGCTAGTTTCACCTGCATGCCCCAGTCGCCGATGCCACAAATTTTTGTCAGCCGCCACCATGGCAACTGCTGTTTGATCCGTTAAACAGCTTAATTTGTATAAATCATCGATAAGTGGTGCCGTTGCGATTAATGATTTGTTTGCATCAAAGATCTTACAACTGTCTTTGTCAAAGACCAATGTGTTACCATGCTTCGCCATCTGACTAACCGACATCAAATTCGCACAGATTTCTGGAATGTGCAAAACATCTTTGACTAGCACATTTCGGTTATAAGATGAGCTGTCGTTTCCAATGCACATCTTAATGTCCCCAGTGCGCTCAACAGCTAAATGAGAACTATCACCCACAACGATTTCCCGTTGTTTTGGTTGGCGCATGTCTAACATAAAAGCTTTATTCATCGTCATGTGTGCCGAAGCACCTGAATCGATATACCATTCCTGTGAAGATTTATCTTGCGGCAAAGAAGAACATAAAAACAGGTGATCCTGCTTTTTCTTTTTGCTTGGGCACTTGTTGGCAAAATGACCAACTTCATCACATACATAGCACGTCACAGATTTGTTCCCCCTAACTTTGTGTACCTGAGGTTTCTTCCTTTGGAAGTTGTTGCGCTTATTGGCAATAAAAGCAGCATCTACACTTTCATCTTTAGAAGTAACTTCTTGCAGTAAACGATTTTGAACAAAATCTAGGGTTAATTTGTCCTTGGTATTTTCTATAGCCATTACCATAGGACGATACTCATCTGGCAAACCAGCCAACATGAGTGCCGCCACAACTTCGTCTCCTATCTCCAGACCAGCCTTTTTAACCTTCATGGACATCAAAACCATTTTATGCACATACTCTTCCATTGAAGAACAGTCTGTTTGCCTGAGCCCTACCATTTGCTTTAGCAAATCCACACGACGACCAATACCAGTGTCCTCAAATGCAGCACAAATTGACACCCAAGCATCTCTTGCACTTGTACACTTTTCTGTGTACGTGTAAAGCGAGGACGAAAGTAGCAAATTAAGCATTTGTATTGCCAAAAAGTTTTTATCAGCATCTAACTCTGTCCCGTCGAAGCACTTCCAATGGCCTTTTGTAGCAAGATAGGCCTTGGCTTCCACCTTCCACTCATCAAAATTACTTCTGCCTAGAAGCTTCTTTGGTTTCCCCATTTTTTGCTCACGTTAGAATTATTCTTCCAAGACGCTTCCCCGTCTCCTTAAGAAAATTATATAAAAATTAGCAAAAAATCTTAAAATATTAATCTAAATGAATTAATTAATATTTTTTTTGTTGCAATAGGCCCATAACCTGTTGTAAAAGTAATATGATTACTTTATATTACGCAGATTACCAAAGCCTCCAAAAATAAAAGACGTCCAGTTCGTTTGATGGTTTACAGAGAAGAGAGAGATTTATTCATAATGATTTGACATTTGTTATTACCTACTCCGAATGTATAACTTTAAGGCTATGTACACAATGGTGAAATAAATTGGAACACTACTAACCAAAATTATGTTACAACAATACATTGTTTCGCTGACGAAAGCACTCTTAGCTTTTCATATTCGTTTCCAGACTCACAACCCTCCTCTTCGGATGTGGAACTGCGACGGCAAAATATGATAAGGTCATTAAATTCCGATCTACACAGCATTGTACAATGGGGAATAAAAAACCGTGTGGAATTTAATGCTTTGAAAACCCAATGCTGTCTTGTATCGTTAAAGCGAGATATACCTTTTTTGCCACTATCTATGAGTGGCACTTGCATCAACGAAACTAAAAAATCTTGACATCCTCGGAATGTGCATCAGCAACCACCTTTTATGGAGCGATCACATACGCGATGTCGCCAAAAATGCCGCAAGAAGAGAAGATGCAAGAAATTTGTCTCTCCGTCTGATCTGGCTACAATCTACAAAACCTATATATGTACATACTTCCAAAACTTAAGTATAACTTTCATCTCTGGGCTGGTGCTCTAGTAACTTATTGCAGTATTCAAAGAAGAGCTTTTAAAATGATTGGTGACATTAACATCATCAACACGATTACGTCGTTCGAACATCGTCGTAAAGTTTCTTGTCTTACCCTTTTTTACCGTTATGTTAATGGTCTTTGCTCTAGTGAAACAGCCAGTTGCATTCCTCCGTTTAAACAATATAATCGTTATACCCGCGCTTCTAGGAATGCCCATCAGTTTACCCTTGAGCCCAACTTCGGCCGTACTATGAAGTACAGAGATTCATTTTTTAGCCGTACTACGCGAATATGGAATGCCTTGCCACGCTCTATCTTTCCCTTTGATTGCAATGTTCAGGAATTCAAAATCAATGTACACCGGCACCTCCTATCTAACCCTTCCCTCTTTTCCTAATGCTCACACTGTGTCTTTGGCATATTAAAGGTATACAAAACCCTTTTAGTGTTCGCTTATTATAAAAAAAGAGGTATCTGTTAAAATGTATTAAGATGCTAAAATTGTTTAAAATTAAATCATCTTTTTAGTTGTGTAAATTGCTTAAAATGGCTTTAACATTTTACTTAACCGTCTAAAAGATTGCGCATATTTTTTTACAGAATTCGATGACTTACGAATACCCTTATTATGTTATGAAAGCTATTTAAAATTACAACTTAGTACAAAAAATTGTCATAAAAATGCGCGAAATGTTGATTAGTTTGGAGTTCAGATCACAGTTTAATCTTTTGTTGCGTGCCTTTTTTAAAAGTTTTTAATTTAAAAAGACAACAATTATCACAATTAACTCTGTCAAACAGATTTGAAAAAACTGTTGACCAAAATGTGCACTGCATTGGGTTGGGGTCGAAATACTGTATGGATGAAAATACTGTATTTACAATACTGTATCTCAAAATATTGTATTTCAAAATACTTTATGTACAAAATACTGCATGATCAAAATGCTGTATCTCAAAATTCTGTATTTCAAAATTCTGTATATCAAAATTCTGTATTTCAAAATGCTGTAAATAAGGCTAAAAAGTAATAATCGTTTTGACAATGTAAAAAAGGGTGCGGGGAAATAAATCCACGGGAACTAACTCCACTGAGGGATTTAGTTCCCACTTAGTGAGAACTAAATCCACTTTAGTAAAGTGGATTTAGTTCCCATGCTAACTGTGCTCATAGCCCACTTAATCAATTGATAGAAATATTCAATAAATTGTATTTTCTAATAACATCACCTAATGACAATTTTAAAAATTTCAAGTTTAAAACAATGTTTTATAATAGTTTGGATTAAAATTAGGTGTTAAGTAGTTTTAAGCATTATTATTAAGCTTTTGTTCACGTTAGTATTTAACGAATTAAAATAAATAAAACTGGGAATCTAATTCCGAAAAAAATGTGTGATTTAAGTTCTCCTTGAGTTTGAAATTAATTCCCACTTTTTAAAAGAAGAAGCAAGTAGAATAAGGCGCAGGGACATAGGGCCCAGGGACATAAGGCGCAACTTTTTTTTTTAGGGCTTATGTCTCACTTCGGTGGGACATAAAATCGAAATCTTATTTGGGCCCTAAGTTACCCAAGTAAGACCGAAGCCCCAAATACAAATTTTGGGGCTAATGTCCACATGACACAACTTGGACCACCCACAGGTGCTTTTATTGAAAGAAGTTGTTGCTATAGGCGCCTGCCTGGCGACTTTACAAACCCTAAGCGGAGCAACGGAGTTGCGTGAGCGGGTGTGACCCCGAAAAAGGGAGTTACAATCCTGAGAACCCGCGAAGCGGTCCACCCTCAGGTGCTTTTATTGAAAGAAGTTGTTGATATAGGCGCCTGCCTGGCGACTTTACATACCCTAAGCGAAGCAACGGAGTTGCGTGAGCGGGTGTGACCCCGAAAAAGGGAGTTACAATCCTGAGAACCCGCGAAACGGTCCACCCTCAGGTGCTTTTATTGAAAGAAGTTTTTGATATAGGTGCTTGCCTGGCGACTTTACAAACCCTAAGCGGAGCAACGGAGTTGCGTGAGCGGGTGTGACCCCAAAAGGGAGTTAAAATCCTGAGAACCCGCGAAGCGGGCCACCCACAGGTGCTTTTATTGAAAGAAGTTGTTGATATAGGCGCCTGCCTGGCGACTTTACAAACCCTAAGCGGAGCAACGGAGTTGCGTGAGCGGGTGTGACCCCAAAAGGGAGTTAAAATCATGAGAACCCGCGAAGCGGGCCACCCACAGGTGCTTTTATTGAAAGAAGTTGTTGATATAGGCGCCTGCCTGGCGACTTTACAAACCCTAAGCGGAGCAACGGAGTTGCGTGAGCGGGTGTGACCCCAAAAGGGAGTTAAAATCCTGAGAACCCGCGAAGCGGGCCACCCACAGGTGCTTTTATTGAAAGAAGTTGTTGATATAGGCGCCTGCCTGGCGACTTTACAAACCCTAAGCGGAGCAACGGAGTTGCGTGAGCGGGTGTGACACCGAAAAATGGAGTTACAATCCTGAGAACCCGCGAAGCGGTCCACCCTCAGGTGCTTTTATTGAAAGAAGTTGTTGATATAGGCGCCTGCCTGGCGACTTTACATACCCTAAGCGAAGCAACGGAGTTGCGTGAGCGGGTGTGACCCCAAAATGGAGTTAAAATCCTGAGAACCCGCGAAGCGGGCCACCCACAGGTGCTTTTATTGAAAGAAGTTGTTGATATAGGCGCCTGCCTGGCGACTTTACAAACCCTAAGCGGAGCAACGGAGTTGCGTGAGCGGGTGTGACCCCAAAAGGGAGTTAAAATCCTGAGAACCCGCGAAGCGGGCCACCCACAGGTGCTTTTATTGAAAGAAGTTGTTGATATAGGCGCCTGCCTGGCGACTTTACAAACCCTAAGCGGAGCAACGGAGTTGCGTGAGCGGGTGTGACCCCAAAAGGGAGTTAAAATCCTGAGAACCCGCGAAGCGGGCCACCCACAGGTGCTTTTATTGAAAGAAGTTGTTGATATAGGCGCCTGCCTGGCGACTTTACAAACCCTAAGCGGAGCAACGGAGTTGCGTGAGCGGGTGTGACCCCAAAAGGGAGTTAAAATCCTGAGAACCCGCGAAGCGGGCCACCCACAGGTGCTTTTATTGAAAGAAGTTGTTGATATAGGCGCCTGCCTGGCGACTTTACAAACCCTAAGCGGAGCAACGGAGTTGCGTGAGCGGGTGTGACACCGAAAAAGGGAGTTACAATCCTGAGAACCCGCGAAGCGGTCCACCCTCAGGTGCTTTTATTGAAAGAAGTTGTTGATATAGGCGCCTGCCTGGCGACTTTACATACCCTAAGCGAAGCAACGGAGTTGCGTGAGCGGGTGTGACCCCAAAAGGGAGTTAAAATCCTGAGAACCCGCGAAGCGGGCCACCCACAGGTGCTTTTATTGAAAGAAGTTGTTGATATAGGCGCCTGCCTGGCGACTTTACAAACCCTAAGCGGAGCAACGGAGTTGCGTGAGCGGGTGTGACCCCAAAAGGGAGTTAAAATCCTGAGAACCCGCGAAGCGGGCCACCCACAGGTGCTTTTATTGAAAGAAGTTGTTGATATAGGCGCCTGCCTGGCGACTTTACAAACCCTAAGCGGAGCAACGGAGTTGCGTGAGCGGGTGTGACCCCAAAAGGGAGTTAAAATCCTGAGAACCCGCGAAGCGGGCCACCCACAGGTGCTTTTATTGAAAGAAGTTGTTGATATAGGCGCCTGCCTGGCGACTTTACAAACCCTAAGCGGAGCAACGGAGTTGCGTGAGCGGGTGTGACACCGAAAAAGGGAGTTACAATCCTGAGAACCCGCGAAGCGGTCCACCCTCAGGTGCTTTTATTGAAAGAAGTTGTTGATATAGGCGCCTGCCTGGCGACTTTACATACCCTAAGCGAAGCAACGGAGTTGCGTGAGCGGGTGTGACCCCAAAAGGGAGTTAAAATCCTGAGAACCCGCGAAGCGGGCCACCCACAGGTGCTTTTATTGAAAGAAGTTGTTGATATAGGCGCCTGCCTGGCGACTTTACAAACCCTAAGCGGAGCAACGGAGTTGCGTGAGCGGGTGTGACCCCAAAAGGGAGTTAAAATCCTGAGAACCCGCGAAGCGGGCCACCCACAGGTGCTTTTATTGAAAGAAGTTGTTGATATAGGCGCCTGCCTGGCGACTTTACAAACCCTAAGCGGAGCAACGGAGTTGCTTGAGCGGGTGTGACCCCAAAAGGGAGTTAAAATCCTGAGAACCCGCGAAGCGGGCCACCCACAGGTGCTTTTATTGAAAGAAGTTGTTGATATAGGCGCCTGCCTGGCGACTTTACAAACCCTAAGCGGAGCAACGGAGTTGCGTGAGCGGGTGTGACCCCGAAAAACGGAGATAAAATCCTGAGATCCCGAAAATAATGTTGAAAATAAACTTTTTTGTTTTTCTTAATTTTTGTATTATCACCGTATCAAAAAATTATTGTTCATTGTATTGAGGTACAAAAACTTTATATTCTTTTTTGGCTCTGCAAAAATTTGGGGACAATGTTTTATTAGTTTTTTATCACCTTGCTCATCAATACCTAAGCTCCCCTTGCAATTTTGACCATAATTTTTTAACATACATTTGTTTTTCTTCACGGTCATAAATTAACACACTATTTTTGTTCACACTACGCACTGTTTTCTTAAATTGCTTAAGACTGATGTTCGACTGTACTCATCAAAATCGAACAAGTTTCAAGAATCTGATAACTAACTGTAATTTGAAGCTGTTGTTTGTTGTTAGAAATTAGTTCCCTCTTCATATTTTTGAATGTGTACTAAATTCCCATAAGAAAGTGGAGTTCGTTCCCACTTAGCATGGGAACTAAATCCACTTTACTAAAGTGGATTTATTTCCCACTGAGTGGGAACTAAATCCCTCAGTGGAGTTAGTTCCCGTGGATTTATTTCCCCGCACCATAACTAGCTGCAATTTGAAGCTGTTGTTGTTACAAATTAGTTCCCTCTTCATATTTTTGAATGTGTACTAAATTCCCATTAGAAAGTGGAGTTCGTTCTCACTGAGTGGGAACTAAATCCCTCAGTGGAGTTAGTTCCCGTTGATTTATTTCCCCGCACCGTAAAAAAGTGCGCACTTTTTTACATTGTCAAAACGATTTTTATTTTTTAGTCTTATTTACAGCGTTTTGAAATACAGAATTTTGAAAACAGAATACTTTAATATAATGTACTAATGTTCTAATATACTTCCCTTGAACAATAACATACATATATTATAAATATTTAAATAAATAAGGTTGCGCAACAGTCCTTTGAGAACTAGGGCCTAGTGACTTACAACTCTCAACCATTCCTGTGTGCGAGTAATGTATTCAGGGATGGAGGGTATCTACTCTTTCTAGCCGATTCCGAACAGCTATTTTGAGAAAGCACTTTTCATGACAAGAAGTACTCTTGGAGAATTTGTCAATTCCTTGCAAGAGACGGTACCCGTGAAAAAAGCTTTAAATGGCACAGGCAGGGTTCGAACCCAACATATGTACCTATGATAATTCATAAGTCTTTGAAATAATAAAAACAAAAACAATATAAATGGTTTCTTCTTCTTAATTTCTCTTTACCATTTTCTTCTTCTTAGTTATTTGTATCTCTCACATTTTTACATGAATTGTTCCAATCATAATCATAAACATTTGCACCAAACTAATTGATCTGTCAAAACTTCCAGTATTATACAGTATTATGAGATACGGTATTTTGACAATACAGCATTTTGAGACGCAGTATTTTAAATTTACAGTAATTAGAAATACAGACTATTAACCATACAGTATTACGACCATACAGTATCGTACAGTATCATACAGAATTTTGACCATACAGTATTTTAAAATACAGCATTTCGACCGGCTCCCGCGCTGCATTATATTTCATGAGTACTGTATAGGTAACACTTTCTAAAATCTCAATCACTCATCTATGTTTTCGACGCCTATATCATAACTTTAAAATTTGTTTGAACCTTTGGCATATCCACCGACACAAAATACTAGATGAGTAGGTATGTAGGAGGTACCGTTGTTCGACCGATTTTATAGTTATAGTTACGTATACGACAACATTTTCTTTCTTTCTCCCCACCTTCCAAACTTCCGGTTTATACTTTAAGTTTATAAATTCATTCAAACGTGATGTAGCAAATTGATTTCCCATAAATTAACACTTCCGCTGTAACAGCTTGTTTTTCCATCATTTGACAATTATTATGCGTAGGCAAGTCGCTTCTTCTTCTTCGTCTAATAAATTCATCGATTTCACCTCACACTCACTCCAGGCACGCGCATACGAATTTTGAAGGAAAAGTCTTTTTTTTTCTTATTTGTATTTAAGTATTCCTGAGACTCGAGCTGGAGCCCCTCTAGTGCAGCACAGCACAGCATAGAACTCTGGAGAACACAAGTTATAGCTGTAGCTGTAGGTGAATTATTCATTCGACCCGCATCTTTTGAAAGATGTTAAAAGAAATAAAAAACAAATAAAACAAAATTCAAATTAAAAAGAAGATTTGCATGGCATGCATGCTGCTTCCTCCCACATACGAAAAGACTCCGTTGCCGTCGTCGGCGTCGGCGTCGTTGGCCGTAGCCGTTCGTAGACATCGTAGTCTTGTTTGTATCGTAGAAGACTCTTGAGTCTTGACGTCTTTGAATACGTTCGGTTGTTGTTCGGTCTGTCGGTTGGTTGTTTTTGTAGATGCTTCCCTGAATTTCCATTTCCATCCCGTATATAGATCTCTCCTGTATGTGTCCCAGAAACAAAACCAACCAGAATTTTGCTCTCCATCCAGAAGTACCATCAATACAACCTCTCGCCACTGTACTGTGCGCTCCGCCAAGTGGGCAGAAGTCGATCTTTGAGTTTGGAATCTATGTCTGTTGTAAAGAGTATCCATGTTTGCAAAGCATTACCTAGTGCTAGTAGGCTCTTCTTTTGAGTGGTCCAGAAGTGTAACTATTTTTATATGTTGCTGTTTCGGATGTGGAAATTATTGGGTCAAAGTGGCAGATGTTTTAGTTGTTGTGTTCCTTGATGTTGGAATCATTCCATACCACCACCACCACCACCATCGTGTACTATTTATTTCTATCGAACGAAGATATTCCATCATGCCGCATCATGCGGGTTGGGTAGTCGGTTGCCTTTGGATTACCATAGCCTGACTGACTGACTGACGATGATGGTTGATGGTGTTTTGGGAAATATGGTTATCGTGAGCAATTGTAGTTTATATTAATCTCAATGAAGATCTGTGTAGAATATTTCCTGTGGCAACAAATGATGGAAGGGAACTTGAAACGGACTGATGTAGAAAGATATTTTATTGCATTTGATTAACGATTTATTGGTAGGAAATTTCTTTGGCAGACATTTATTTAACTAACTTAAAGGTGAATGTTATAGATAGCGTGAAGGCGAAGGGTCAGGTTAGTATACTCGTAGTTTACTTAGTTGAAGCCTGTTTAACTGGAAATTGATTGCTTTTATTAAAAATTCCTAAATAATAGCGTTTTCGATCGGATTATGGACATTATAAAGTAAATTCAGTCTCTTACAGAATTGTTCTTCCATCTAATTTACTTTTGCAAGGGTTCGTAGCTTCATCGCATCAAGTTGTTCACCCTTATTTTGACATTCTCTTTCGTTCGAAAGTTATTCGAATTCGTATGATTCGTATTTTCACTTTCTAACGATTCGAAAATTCATTTTAATTCGAAACTAAAGCAAACGTTGACTTTCTAATCATTCGAAACAAACGTCATTTATTAAGCGTTCACATCTTGATGAGAGAATTAAAAGAAAAACATGTAAGTTCTGTTTTTTTTTTTTTCGAAAAAATAAAGAAAATAGAATACATTTTTATGAAAATCTGTTGATGTTTTTATTAAAGGTCACAGTCACACTCAAATTGGACAACTAGAGAACAAAAGGAAGTTTTTATAAAATTAATCGAAGAAAACCATGAAATAGCAAAAGGTTTTCTTACAAATCAATGTATTTGATACATCCATAATTCTTCTTCTATTTATGCTGTTTTGATTTTTCATAAATAAAACAATTTGAATTTTTGAAAGACAATTTAAACGATTTTAACGACTGTGTTACTTTTTGATTCTTGTTGACAATTGTGAAGTGTGGCCAGGTGTGATTCAAACAAAGAGACTTCAAAGTTACATTTTTTTTGGTAATGTATGTGGGACAAAAGTAAATCGAATTATAAGTACATTAATTATTTTATTAGATTTAAAAGTGCTGAGTTAGCTGTACAAAATTTTGTAATGTATTTTTTTTTCTTTTCATATCAATAAACTTAAACTTATGTTCCCATATTCAAAGTGTCATTGATGTTTTTTTAAATAATTAACATCACTAGCACTTAGAACTTTATTAATTTTATTTTACTTACGTTAAGGTATTTTTTGTTTTCCATCCTATTGTTTCAATGAAATTGGAAGTTTGTGGAACAATTTTAAATTTTGTTACTTTGGTCACAAATAAGATCGAAACTTCAAACAGCTGACTTCGAATTCGAGTTCATTCCGGTTCATTTAATATACATATTCATTCAACGATGAACATTATTCGTTAGAATGTCAAAATACAGAAATTTCATTCTAATGAATAGATCTATTCTAACGAATTGGCTATTCATTAGAATGTCAGAATAAGCGTGGTTAAAACACATGACAGGAAAACTCAATATCTCTTTATCTTTACTTTACCGAAAAGACACTTTCTCAGAATATTGTATAAGTTCAAGGAGCAAATTTGAATTAACTTCCATTTTAGTTATGAGCTGCTTATTATATGGTAACATCTTTCAAACTCAGCTGTCATTTGAAGCGTCATAAAATTAGATGAATATTTTCTGTTTACGATAATGGATCGGTTAATAATATAACAACGTGTTAAAATTAATTTATGATACGGAAGCAATCACTAAAATTTTGACGAAATGTTAAGAAAAAATGGAAACGTACCTAATGTCGTTAGGCCTGTGTATCATCGTATTGCTGGTACAAGTGCAAGTGTTGCTGATGATCCGAAATCATCGATTTCCCGGCGTTCATAGAAAAAGAACGTGTTGATCCGATTTTTTTTTATTTATGACTTTATTGCCTGAATATGTTTTTTGGCGACCTAAATTAGCCACCAATAAGATGCGTTTTGATACAAAAAAGTTTTGGTCCATAGGGTTACGCAAAAGGGGGTATTTATGCAAATAGTTCCCGAACTCGAGATGGTTTAAATATGAACATTACTAAAGTTATGGCTAAGATACCGCCCGAGATTAGCGAAAAAGTGGTTACAAATTACCTCAAAATAATCGGAATAAACACGTTTTCGTGGTTTTCGAGACTCCATATATACATTATGTATAAAACATTGCGAAATTGCCAAAAAACCGCGAAATTAAGACCAGAGCTAATTTAACTTATTAAAATGGACAATTTAAAAGAGGATGTGGGGAGAGTACGATAACTTTGGCGACAAAGTTTAATGACGGATTTGTATAGAACAGCTAAAAACAAGCATTTTTTACTATGGGAGGGGGGGTCTATCTCCCCCCGTTTAGGCGGTAGGGGCAATTTAAAAACATATGTACATTAAATGGAAAAAAATAATTAAAAAATAACGGTAATACTTAAAATTAAGTATTATACCTTTTTTTAAAGCCAACATTTTTGTCTATTAGCTTGTTTTTAAATCAAGTCAAAACTATGCATAGTTTTTGAAAAAAATTGTTTTAAACTAAAAATGTATGCAAACAAAATTAAAAAAAAAGGTTTAAAGTGTAGTTTTTCAAAACTTTCAAATTATTTACTGTTTTTTTTTTTAGAATTCATTGCTCTTATTTGTTTTTGATCAAAAACTGAAAACTAGATGACTTTATGTCTTCTAGTTCTTGAGAAAATTGAAAATTACCAAAATAAATATTTAAATTAAATTACTTTTTCCTTGCTTAAGTATTAACGTAGTCTTATTTTGATAGTAATAATCGAATATGGATTAAGATACACCTAGGGTAAATTAATTTTTCTTAAATCCAGCTTATTTAAATGCAAAAGAAACTTTGCATGCACCCCATCTTGCACCCACCGAACCTTGCCCCCTCCCCTCCTTGCACGCACTCCAACTTGCACCCACCCCAAATCCTATAGAGTTCCCAAGTAGGGGGGTTGCAGGGGGCAGCATGACCCCCCTTACAGATCCCACTGTTGCAAACACCCAAACTCGCACACACCTTAATGTTGCATACACCCAAACTCGCACCTACCATTGTTATTATCAAAATAAGACCACTCAAGCAAAAAAAAGAATTAAATTAAAATAGTAGTTGTGGTTATTTTCAATTTTCTCAAAAACTAAAAGACATAAAATCATCTAGTTTTCAGTTTTTGATAAGAGTTTTGATAAGAACAATAAATTCTGAGATAAAAACAATGGTAGATAATCTTGAAGTATTGAAAAATTACACTTTTAAACTTTTTTTTAAACTTTTTTTACTCAAATTTCGAGTTTAAAATTAAATTTTTCAAAAACTACGCATAGTTTTGGCTTGAATTAAAAACTGGCTAATAAAACAGAATGTTGGCTTTAAAAAAATGTATAAAACTTAATTGTAAGTATCACCGTTATTTTTTAATTATTTTTTTCCATTTTAAATAATAATTTTTTTAAATTGCCCCTACCGCCTGAACGGGGGGAGATAGACCCCCCTCCCATAGTAAAAAATGCTTGTTTTAAGCCCCTTTACCAAAAACCGTTATTATTTCTTGGCGCCAAAGTTATCGTACTCGTGCCGAGGATGTTAAGAGAATACCAGGAATAATTTTTATTTAATTAGCTTTTTTTCATGTTTTCCATTTTGCAAATTGAAGCTGAATGAAATATGAACTCAAGAAAAGAGTTCGTCCATAGATTATTGTCTAACTAGCTTATGTATATTTCCACGTGAAACAGATGGCGCTACATTTGTTAACACTAACTTTTAAAAAAATAACACACAAATATTACAGTTTATGTCTATTCCCGTATAATTAAACAACTAAGTCGAGTCAGCTTATAAAAACAAAACTATAAATATTTTTTAACTTGTCAAGATGTTTTTCGGTTTTGTTCTGAAAAGTAGTTGCACTGAAGTTGATACGGAGCAGCCACAAATTTTAAGTTAATGTACAAAAACTTATAAAACCATGGGTTACTAAAACTAGACATCTATTAAGAGACCTTATGTTGCTGCTTCAAAAACACGTTGGCTTAGAATAGATTACACAGCTTTCTATGAAGCCAACATATAGTACAATGCTGTCGACGGTGTTTTTAATTCTGTCCTTTTTTGTTTCGCGTTATTTTGATTGCCGATAAGATATGAAATCTTCAAAAGTGTAGCAAACAGTAAAAGGTGTAAGCTCTCACTGAAAAATGCTACACAACAACCATACTCTACTAACATACCCTCGAGATATACAAGAGTTATCAATTGTACCAATATTTATATTCGAGACTCGAGAAAACATCAAAATTCTATCAGCTGTTGAATCCTTCTTCTACTTTTATCTGCAATAAAGAGTTTGTTATTTGTGATGCGTATAAAATAACACTTCTGTACGGATATTCTTATAAAAAAATTGTAAAATTTTCATTTATAATCTCTCGAAATCGAAAAATGAATGGCCCTAAATTCAACCTCCAAACAAGAAGTCCGAAATTTAATTTTTCAAAATTTTATTTTCTAAATCCCTAAAACCAATTGACTTTTAAATCTCTCTCTAAAGCTTTTGTGTTTAAAAAATATTAAAATTCTATAATATCCAGGTCAACGGAAATAAAATCCCTCTTCCAAATCGCCCGACAGCGACGCTGCCGAAGTCCATTGGAATTTTTACGTTGTACATCGGCCTTCATTTGTTTTAGAATAATAATCGTCAAAAAAATACAAAATTATATGATTCACCACTCTATATCCAGGTCCGGTCAATGACTTAGCCTTAAATGGCTTAAGAGTACAACGAAAAGTTCGTCAAATCCTTAACTCTACAATTCTATACATAGCAACCGACAAGAGATAGAATTCTATATCTCGTATTTGGTGTATTTTATTTAATATTTAATCCTGTTGAAGAGGATTCACATTCAATGCAATTTTCCTCAAGGATTAGAAGAACGTCATGGTTCTGTGAGAAAGGCACAAAAATGTTTTACAAATCTAGGTCGAAGGGAATTTTTTTCGTTCTGTACTGTTTTATCTATGTAGTACCTCGAAACTAAAGCCTGTTGTTTTTACTTTTTCTTTTTTCAAATTCTCATTGTCATTTACATCAATCCAATTAAATTGGTCCTTATTCCAGGTTGAAATAGACAACCGATGTAGAGATATTGAAATTCAGTTAACCGAATAATTTTATTTTTTGGTTCTGTATATTTCCGTTGAGGTTTTGTCGCAACAACCGAAATTAAAAAAATATAAAAAAGTTTCCATTTTATTCAATGAACCGTATTGCGACATTTTGTGGAGTGTAACGTGCTCTTAGACCACACATTCCGCGTCAATTAGACAAAATGTCACGAAAACTCACTTTAAGGCTTTTGATTGTTCTCGTTGAGGTTTTGATTAAACTTTTTTTTTTTGCGGATGTTACACATTTAAAAAAAAATTGAGATTTTACGAATATATTTACGATTTATTTATTTGACGACGACGTTTTGAACAAGGTTCAATATTCGTCACTTAAATTTTTAACCTTATAAATATTATGTCAAATTTTGTATGAATTTCAAAAATTTAGTTTTTATATCGATTTTTAAACATTAAACTCTTCCTTGCACCGCAAAACACTAAAAGGCAAACACAACGTCTTAAAAAATGATTAAACTTCAAATGGTTTACCTTAAGAAAAAGCATTAATTCCCTTTAAGTTGTTGCTGGCTTAAAGCTCTTTTAAAGAAATTCCTTATAATAACTCATAACATTTTTAAATTAAAGGTACATTATGTATTAATGGTGTTGACAAACCAACCGACATCGCGAGACATACTCTTTTCCTTGCTTAGAAATATATTGACCCAAAAAAAAAAACAGAAAATCTGAAGGGAAGAACTTTGAAGAAAGAATCCGGAAGTTGCTAGACAAAATTTATATAGAACAAGATGGCTAATATGTTGTGGTAAGGTAGTTGAACTCATCATTGGACGGACTTAAGGAAAAGAAAACTACCTAGAAAGGGTGAGCAAAATAAAGGGTGTTTTTTTAAGAAGAAATAAAACGCATACACATAAGTATGTACATAGTTTAAAGTTGTGGCCAAGAATTAAGCTTTATTATAAAGATAAGGGTTTGCCATTATATTTTAAGCATAATTTCGGACTTGAATAAATTCCAGGCGGGAGGCCCAATTTTCGACCACCAAAAGTTTTCTTCAACAAATTAATTGATCCGTTGCTCCGCGAGAACCGAACATTTATTCTGGTAATAAATTTGGACGATTTGCAAAACGTTGTTCAAAAGTAAGTCTATTTGTTTTAAAATGGCAAACTAAACTAAGCTTAAATCAAGTGACAGCTGTCAAAAAGGCTAAAAAAAAGTACTGTCAGATAGAAAACCAGTTACTTTTAAATGAACAAAATAAAAAATCCATATTTATAGTTTTATTAGTGCCTTCACATTAGTCACTCCAATTTTTTAACAACGTTGTTGATTCAAAAACGTTGGTTTCCGGCTGTATCTCACGGATTACTTGGATGATATTGGTCTTATACTTGAATCGTTTTCGACGGAGTTGAGAAATAATGATTACTTTTTGTAATTATTTTCATTTTAATTATAAGTATTGCTTCAAATGTAATTGACAAAAATAATACGCAATAACATTTTTGTGTAATGATTACTGGGAATAGCAATCATTACTGCTTTTTTGATCATTAGCATTACATTTGTTGCAAGTAATTGGCGCTTTTCAATTACATGTTATTAGTAATTATAATACTCCAATTACATTTTCAAGTAATTGGAGAAGTGTATGGATTTCAATTACAAGTAATTGTAATTGCATCTTTTTGTAATCATTTTTTCCAACCTCTGATTTGCAGATTGTTGGTCCTTCACGGTTTCCCCATGTGTTGTACTATCATACCAAAGTCGAGAACTTTTTGCACAAACTTGCGTAAGTCAGGCGCCGCGCGGCCGCCCGTGCGTTCTTCATTTCGCCCAAAACTTTTCTCATAAAACGCACTCTTTGATCTGTACAACACTGACTTTAGAAATCAGTTTTAAATATTTCCCAACATTGTTCAAGCGTAAAGCAAGTCCTTCCTTTGTTCTGCGAAGTTATAGTATTGACTTTCTTTCAAAATTTCAAGCGGAAAACAGCTGTCAGTGTCAAAGTAAACTGTGATTTAAAAAAAAAAACCACTAGATGGCTCACATCATTTGTTTCTATATTTAATTAAATATTCAATCGTGAATATTAGACAAAAAACCTTCTTTTAAATATTTAATTTAATTAATAAAATTAAATCAATTGCATATACAAAATCTAGCAATTTAATATGTTTAATGAATTAAGTTTTGTATGGCTTCTATACGTATTTCATGTGTATAAAATAATACCTGATGTGATGATACAAGTATTCTGCTTCTGTTATATTTTGCAAAAATAAAGTCAACATCATCGCTGTTAAATAAAATATTTTAATTGGAAATGTTTTGCAAATTTCCACATCATCGGGATCATTGTCCAAGATTATTAAAACATTTTAACATAGGAACATACATAATTTAATTAAAACATAAAATTTCGATATACTCGTAAGCGGATGCAATGCAGGTTCGTTGGTTCCATTGTGACCATCTATGTATCTACATATGTAGCGTATACTCGTATATTACCATTTGTAAGTTGGGTTATGTTCATCGTTGTTCGTGGCTCTAACCGCGTGTGCGAGTACCGGGTATGTTTATAGGTAATGTATCGATATGCTCAGTAGTGGATTTAGGCTTATTTGATGTTTTAGGTTCCTACACTTGAATTAGAGGTTTTAATTTTGTGCCAAAATAATTTAATTCGATATAAAAAACGTTGAACGATAAAGGCTTAAAGCAGCAAACTTTAATGACGAATTTATTACAGTAAGAATAATGATTTGAAACGTTCTTAATGTCTGAAACTATTCAACAACGCAATTCTATCAAATTTTATGTGCGGAAAGAAATTCCAGCTGCCGAAATGTTGAAAATGTTGCATCGAGAAAGCTCTATTGAAATCAAGAATGTATGAGTTGAAAGCGATTAAGAAAAGATACGGCCAGGACGATTATCAACATCAATTGATGAACTTCATACAATTCAACGAATCAAAAGCCATCGATTGGTAGCCCGAAGCCTTACTGACCTTTTGGGTCTCAGAAGATTGAATCTCGATTGGTGCCAAAATCGATCAATTTCTGCATTTGTGGCCGAAGTTTATTGATTCGGTGCCGTGAAATAAAGCCAAGTGAAATAAGGCCACATTTTAATAATTAGCCTTATTTCACTTTTGTAAAGTGCAATAACGCCAATTTTTAAGAGTTGGTCTTATTTCACTTGGACTTATTTCACTGCACCTATTGATTCCGGGAATTATTATTACGAGCAGGATGAAAATTACAATGTATTAAGTCCTTCCTTTTCCGACTCTCACACTGAACCAATTTTAAGGTTCAAAGGTGTAAATGCAAATTGTATTTTTACTGAACAAACGTTCATATTTTTTTGGCAAAAATATAACCTTCTAACTATAAAAAAAATCTGAAATACTGGGAAAATAGCATATCAGAAAAGCGGTTTGAGTATTTGAATGAATTAATCGAATGCACAAACCATTTCTTTCCATATGGTAGTTTCCCGGTATTATATATTTTTTGGGACGAGTTCCTTCTTACTTCACGAGCGGTCTTTGGATGAGCTTAGCGAGTTAATGAACCGTGTGAAGTCAGCCCATCTCAGATCATACCTCAGGGACACCTCATACCGAAAACAATAACACATCCCAAGAAATACATAAGTAACATTAGCAATTGAAGATTAATGGTTTGTATCTTAATTATTCCCATTTTGGTTACATTATTATTATACTATTTTTAAATAATTTATGAGGCCTTGCAGATTTGCATTAGAATATTTTATATTAGAGGAGCCAGGATAAAAAAAAATTTGTGATGATAAGAACAAATTATGTCTATTCTCTCATTTATGTATAGATAGGTATGTACTCGTATGTAAAGGGTTTTCCATTGAAGGCTGTTCGATTTTAAAATTGAACAAAATAAGTTGTATATAAGATACCAATAAGATTTTATCTTTGTTTGATATCCCTATCAATGACATATTGTATGAAATATAACATTGTTTAAATGGCCGCCGCGGCTTCGTTGGGTAGAGCACATTCGGAAGGTCTAGTTTCCGATGACTTTGGCACATAAATCAGGCTGAATTTGACCAAGGCATCGATGATGTTGGTTTTGACGGCCGATTGTTTGCGGCTTATTCGCATATGACATACGACTCTTAAAAAAGCCCTACAATAAAAAGTCTTAGGGGGTCAAACTATACGACCATGTACGCACGCATTGTTGCTACTAGAGAATACCTATTTTATAATGATGATGGCAAGCGACAGCGAAGAGCAACACGTGCAAATGATAAAACTTTTGTGACTTTAGTGACCGATAAAAGAAGATATTTTAACAGAAAGTATAAGAAACAATTTGGGTGCCACGAGCTGTCAAAATCAAACCGTCCCTATTGGAAAACCCTTTATTTAATTAGTAAATAATTTAGGATCATTTTTAGGAAGGTGGAATGAAGTTAAGGATGGGAAAATTGATTTGTAATAAAACCACAAGAGTGGACATTTTTTTGGCCTCAAAAAAGGCAATATCAAAAAATAATTTTTGACAAAAAATGTAAAACGGTTCTACTTAACTTATAAAAGGCAGAAAGCTTGAGAAACATAATTCAATTTTAACTTTAAAACAATATTTAATAGCTGGAGTTTCTGCAAGGGTACGATAGTACTGGAAAATTTGCCAACAATAAGGTTATTGTTTACGATGCATCGCACAATTTCACACTAAAAAAACAGACTAGTGAAGAAAAATAATTTAATATCGGGTGATTTTTTTGAGGTTAGGATTTTCATGTATTAGTATTTGACAGATCACGCGGGATTTCAGACATGGTGTCAAAGAGAAAGATGCTCAGTATGCTTTGACATTTCATCATGAATAGACTTACTAACGAGCAACGCTTGCAAATCATTGAATTTTATTACCAAAATCAGTGTTCGGTTCGAAATGTGTTTCGCGCTTTACGCAAATTTTATGCGTTTTTTTTTTAAAAAAAAGTTCTCAAGCTCTTAAAAAATCACCCATTATGTATTTATTGTCCTCCATTGAAAAGAGGACATTGTTTGGTAATAAAATTCAATGATTTGCAAGCGTTGCTCGTTAGTAAGTCTATTCATGATGAAATGTCAAAGCATACTGAGCATCTTTCTCTTTGACACCATGTCTGAAATCCCACGTGATCTGTCAAATACTAATGCATGAAAATCCTAACCTCAAAAAAATCACCCGATACAATATTGACAAATATTTATGAAAAAGTGAACTTCATGTACTAGTTAATTGACCTTTTCTCTCCACGCTTAATCTTCGAATTATTTATGTGCTGAGTAGTGTGTAATGTAATGTAATGTTAAATGATTTGATTTTTATGAACCAAAGTTTATCAAATTTTGTGTGAAACATACAATTCTTCCATGTCTCCATGAATTTTTCAACTCGAACTGCATTTATATGAAAATAAACTATTTTGCAATAAGGATTTAAAAACTTTTTTTTTAAATAAAACTCAAACTATTTGAGATATTTCAACAAATTTGTTATCGGCTTAAAGTACAATCAAAACATTTAATTCGTTTATACAATAATCAAGGGTCATTTTTGCAGCAATCGAATCGTTGGAATCAATTTTCGTAGACTCGGCCAAACTTTCACACGAACAAGGCGGCTGGACCATTTCTTGAGATAACACGCTCATCGAACTTACTCTTCAATTAACTGATTGTAATGTGTTCTGTGTTAGTTGTTATTAAAATAATAAACAAATAAAGCCCCCGGCATGCAAACTGTACCAAATAGTTATTTTTTGTGGACGAAGAGGTGATTCGTGAAGCAAATGTGAATTTTCACTCGATCAATAACGCATATTTTGCTTATTGACGAACCCATTAGGCCAACAATGAGTTTTGTCACTGAAGATGATTTTGTGATGAAAGTCACTGTCTTGGCGCAGTTTCTCTAGATCCCATTCGGAGAACATACTTTAGTTTCAAATGGCGCCCAACCCGTTGTTTCACTTGAACCTCAACATCAGACATATGTATACTCATATTTGCTGACAAACATTGTTATTAAAATGACCGAAATTTGGAGTTAAAGCTCTTAAAGCTGTGGTAACCGATTCTGAATTCCTGTAGAAAATGTTATAATTTACAGACGTTGCTTGTTTGTACATTTTATCATGATAAAATTTTTAAGTTTTCTAAATAAATTGTCAAAGACAGTTCGATGATTAGTGAAAAGCTGCGTTCACAAATTAAATTCAAAGTTGTCAAGTACTTATTGGAAAACCTTATACATACATGTAAAAAAGAATCGAATCTTGTAAACGTATCCCTAGTAAATAAATTCAACGAAGGAAATTTGCAGCAACTTATCATTGTTGACAATTTATTTCACTGAAAATAAATTTGAAGTGTGTTTTATTTGTGAGTATAGCGTTTTTGGGGGTCATCGCATGTGATGGGTTCAAAAAATCGATTTTTTTTCATAAATTGATAGTTGAATATGTCTAGAATACGGTAGTAAAGGGATTTTTAAAAATTCGAAGTCGTTTTAAAGATACAGCAGATTCATGGAAAAATATGGGGTAAAGTATATTACATACATCGGCGATGGTGACAGTAAAACTTACAAAGGGATTTTAGTTATCATCTTTAATGAAGGTTTTGAAGGTAATTTGAAAGTTATGTCGGTTGTGGGATGCCCTATAGGCCGCGAAGCCAATACTTATGTTGAGAAACGTGATGAAAAGCGAATCTCACGTTCTGAGCGGCGCGTAAGTGATGCCGTTAAACAAGCCAGAATTGATTCAAGAACTGAACAATCTGCTAACAATCTGTAAGTTTATATTTTCATAGTTTAGAGGACTTTAAACTGTAAACGAGTTTTTCTCAAAACTGTGTTTTTCTAATTTTCCTCCATGGTATCTCAAAAACGGCTTGACCGAATGACTTGAAATTTGATGGTTTGGATTCAGCACATGTAAACGCATGGAATGAACTATCGACAAGCAAAAATTCCAAAAATTTCGATTTTTTTATACATATAGCCAAAAAAAAAAACTCAAACTTCGCGACGCGACTTTTTTTCAAATGTCTCCCAAAAGTCCAATTTTTGGTATATTCATTTGATGATAGTTCATTCCATGCATTTAGGCTCACAGATTAAAACGCGCGCCGTTTACTTTTTTTGTTTTAGATAAGCCAATCAGCAAGAATCGTGGAGGCAGTGCGAGCCCATTTTTTCGAGGTGGAGTTGTTAACACCGGTGTAACTCGTGTTCTTTACAATATTTTTTATTCAAATTTTATATTTATACTGTAGAACTCTCGTATGTTAATAAATGATAAAAAACTTAACAAAGTTGTATCTATTTACTGGTCGTAAAAAAAAATCCTAAAAATTCCTTAAAATACAGGCCGTCACATGGGATGACCCCCTTAATGGTAATTTCAATGCTGCGCAATAATAATATATGGTTAATATTTTGTATTTCAAATACTGACATTTAAAATACTGTATCTCAAAATTCTGGGGCCCTACTCTGTAATGCGTTTCGAAAGCCAATCCGATTCGAATCTGATATTGGATTCGTTTATGAATTCGCACTCTGTAAAATGTTCAAATAAAAAAAAAAAAAACAATCATCTAATACTTTTTCTATTTATAGAATAGATTTGCTGAGTCTCCAAGTATTTCTCATGAGATGTGTCAAAGCGAAAATACAAAAAAAAATCAAAACAAATCACAAACAAGACGAGGAAGTTAATTAATTCTTAAAGAGAAAATATAAAATTCAATAAAAAGTTAATAAAATGGATTGGGTTCCGCTGTGGATATGGAAAAATTCTAATAATTTAATATTCATTTTCAAAAAACAGTTTCAATACAATCTTACTTAAAGATGACGATAGTTTTTCCCACAAATTGTTTGAAGTGTTTCTGGCGTCCGAGGCGTTTTAATGTCCCTCGGCTAAATCGGGATGACCATAATTTCAAATTGCTTTTGTTTGGTATTCTGATGATTCTCTGTAATGAAATTTATTCGCTTAAATTTTTATTTGCTTAAATTTTTAAATTATTATTTCCTTACTTACATTTTATCTATTTCACACGACTTAACACAATTTTCCTTTTGTGTCCTTTAAAAACGACCTTCGAATTGCAATCCGTTACCTTTCTTGGTGTAGAAACCAAATTTCCGTTTTCGAAAGCTAATGACATTCGGAAACGCATTGCCAGGTACAAAAAATCCGAATGCGGATTTGTCATTCCGTAAGTACTAGATTTCTTATCCGCATTAGAAATAGATAGTACAAAATATTCGTTTTCGAAAATATTTGCTTTCGAAACGCATTACAGAGTAGGGCCCCTGTATTGTCAAAATACTGTATTTCATAATACTGTATAATACTGGATGGCTTTGACAGATTATTTATGACAGATTTATTGATTACAATTCATGCTAAAAGGTGAGAGAGAAACAAACAGTTAATAAGAAGACAATAAAAAAAAAGGAAATAAGAAGAAGGTACCATTTATTTGGTTTTTATTAGTTCAAATCATAGGTACATATGTTATTGTCCAAAAGAAGTTTATTAGATTGTTAAGTTAATGACAAATTATTATGATGTTTTCTTTAAAAAAATGATTCTGTTTTCAAATTTCTGTACTACAAAATTCTGTTAATAGGCTTAAAAATTAAAATGGTTTTGATAATGTAAAAACGATTCTTATTTTTCAGCCTTATTTACAGAATTTTGAATTACAGAATTTCGATCTTGCAGTATTTTGTACATACAATATTTTGAAATACAGTATTTTGAGATACAGTATTTTAAATATAGTATTATGATCCATACGGTATTTTGACCCCAACCCTAATGAAACACATCTAATTGAGTAAAATTGCTTTAAATGGTTGACTTTTAATTAAAAATGTCATGAGCGGTATTAATTTTAGATATCAATAAGTTTTTTTTCTTATTATATTTAAAAAATAAATCTTGAAGCCAAGCATCTTCTTACGAATCGATCCGGCAATGACCCAAACCAAACCATCTCTACTGAACTGATGCCCATTGAACAGGCCGACACATAGCAACAATTAAAAAATAAGAAGACAAAACAAAGTTGACTGATTATAATTCATCATGAATGTGTCCACGGACAGGGTCATAGACTTCCAGTACAACCTATGTACAGAACTTTGTGTCTGTGTCTGTCTGCATCAGCGTAGCAAGTCGACTTCATATTAGCAGACATAACAAAAAAAAAACAGGTAAACGACTCCCGGCTGAGCTAACACACTCCGCTGGAGACGTCGCGCGTCGAGTATTCACGATTTGGCTGTCCAGTCAGTCTTTTGTCCTTATATGCATCATCATTATAATAATAACAATCAGAAGAATCACCTGAAGGGTGGTGGCGCGGAGGTGGTGGGTGGAGATGGAGATGGAGAAGGAGTGAGTTAGCACAGAATGTGAAACGCACTTTTGTCAGTCGCAATTTGCAATGAATCCTTCTTCATGTTCACTCCATTAGAAATTATAATGACAGCCAAAGAGAGAAAAATCATCAGGCTGGAATCATTTGCATATGGAAGTGGCTTTGGCGGCATAGGAAGGTGAAGGATGATGGTGATGGAAAATGGCGATGCAATGCCTTGGCACTTTGCTTCCGGTACAAGTCATCTTAAGCTGTGAGAGAGTTAAGTGCGGCGCTGATGTTCAGTTCTGTCCGTTTCCTCGTCATATCGTATTCCTATACGATATAAAAGGAGATGATAATAGAAGTTGTGTACTGTACGAGTACGAGTACGAGTATGGGAAGAAGTTTTTAAGCACTCAAGTCGAAATGTGTTGGCAGGCACACAGGTCAGTGCTTCAGAACAGTGGTGATGATGATTTTTCGAAACTATATTCTCTTCTTTTTCCTATTTTTGAATTTAATTTTTTCGTTTAACAATTCTAATGGGAAAGGAAATTTAAATTCAAAAAAGTTAGTTTCAGAACTTTATAAATATTATTCTCTTGACTGATAGTAAGTCCGTTGTGGGAACACCTCCAGATGATGAATAAACTGCCCACAGACATTATAGGAATCGGATATATAATGTTATGCATCATCAAATGTTTTCTTCTTCTTTTTTGTGTTGTTGCTAAAAATGTTACTATGAATATTTGGACAGCTAACGAATGACAGGTCTGAGTCGTAAACTATTTGCATTGGAAAGTTAGTTGTTGCAACTGCACTACAAAATAAAATACATTTTAGGGGTAAAACCCCTAAAGTAAGTTTCCTTCAATGAATTTATAATTATATTTCAGGGTTTTTGATGGTTTGCTTACTTTTGCTATTCCCTCAAATTTTAAAATTCTTTCAATATAAATTTAAATTTATAAAAATGTTTAACTCGTTAAACGTTCAAATATCTCCAGTCAATTTCAAATTCTGTAAAAGTCATTCTATATTATTCAATATGGCAGGCAAGTCAGATTATGACTTTTGACATATTTTTTTCAGTCCGATGGAAAACTTTAAACGAAGAATCGATATCGATTAGATTGCACTAAAACCACCGGTTAATCAGGACCAATCTATGAACGATCGACAAATTGTAATTCTTTGTTAATTTAAAATTCACTTTAAGGGAAGTTTATATCTCTTGCAATATTTTCCCATTAGCTTTTAGTCTATTAGCTCATAAGGCTGGGTTCTTTTTGATATCCGAACGCGGTCTCGTTCATTTAAAACGGTCTTCATTTCGGAGTTGGTTTGCAATCGGTGATTATGTGATTCTTCTGTACACATTGCTAATGGGTTTTTATTATTCCATTAAGGACTTCGTTTTGAAATTTTTGGATAGGTTCAGTATTTTTTCTTTGTACAACCCCATTGTTAGATGCCATAAGTCCAAAAGGGTTTCAGTTCTTGCTCATATACCATAAGTTTTCTGGATTAAAAAGGTCGGAGTTCTTTCTCCTTACTTCAAGCTTAGCTCTTTTTTCTTTCTTTTTAATATGCTCTTTCTATTCAAGCTTTCCATCCAAAGTCATTGCAAGTTATTTAACAGTATTGGAGAAAGGTATGTTCTATACTGTTTATATATGTAGGGGAGCGGGGGGCTAGTTGTAACAATTTTTTGTTTTTTGGCTCTGAAAGCTTACTTGTTTCGTTTTTAGGAAATCTAGCAATACCATTCCAATTTACAACTTTTTAAATATCGATTTCAAAAAAAAATGTAATCAAACCTGTAACGACTTTTTGTAGAAACGATTTAAAAAAAAAATTACGATTGTTACAACTTACCCCGTGATTGGGGCTAGTTGTAACAGGCTGGGGGCAAGTTGTAACGTGAGGAATAAAAGACCAGTTTTATATTTTATAAAGTTTTATTTTGCGTGAAAGACTTCGGACACGCTCAAAGATTAGGTAAAAAAGTATACAAAAATAAACAAAAACATATTCATTCTTAAACTTAAAAGGAACTTCATTTTTAATGTTTAACCTAACACAAAAGTATAAAAAAATTAACAAAAAATATTCATTCTTAAACTTAAAAGGAACTTCATTTTTAACAAACAAAACAAAAGTAAACAAAAATTAACAAAAATATATTCTTTCTTAAAATTAAAAGGAAGTTTAGGCTCATAGCCCTAAAATCAGTTGTTATCATCGGAATTACAATTGAGACACACAAATGAGATCTTATTTCCCGTTGCACATTTTAAATGTGCCCACATCTTACACATAATGCATTGTATCCACTCCACGTTTGAATTTTCATAAGCTTCTCCACAAGCTAAACAAAACCATTCCTCAGGTTCAGATTCCGATTCGGACCTTAAAACTTTCTTTTTTACTTTTTTGATCCCTTGTCTTTCAGCCAACTTTCTCTTATTGTTTTCCTTGCCCTTTTTCCCGTTGCTTTTCTTATTTTTCGTCTCTTGTTTTTTCTTTATCTTATTTAACTTTTCTTCATATTCGTTTTGTAATTCGTTCTTCTCTGGCGTTTATGTGAGGACACAGCACTTTCTTTTTCGTTGAGGGCGGTTAGTCAATTTTCGTGGTGGAGCTTTCGGGTAAGGTCTTATTTTAGATGGAGAGAAATCTTTAATCTTTTGAAGGCCAGAAGGTCCAGGAGTCGGCTCAAAGTCAGATATACCTCCACGTACATCTGTTTTAAATAAAGTGTCCTCTTTGGTAAAGTTTGAAGTTATTGGGTCACAATTTTCCAGAGAATTTATGATTTCACTGACACTTATATCTAAAGAACAATTATCGAATGATTCTGTATAAGAAAGATTTGTTGTCAAGCTAGGGGCAGTAATGTTCATATCTGTTTCAGATTCCTTGCTTGCAGGATTTGGATGATCCGTAACATAAGATGGTGCAACATGATAATCTTTAAAAATATCTGCATTCAGAGGCCATATGCCTGTGGCCTTAAATCCATTCATTATATTTGAAGGATTAATTGCTAATGGCAAAGAATCCTTAACGATTCCAGGAATATCATAAATAGTCATCGTTTTCCCTGGGTTGTTATGCATCCATGCTGTTTGTGTTCGGCTTAAGTAGTTTTTGAACGGACCGTAAACTCCAACATCCAACGGCTGCAGATTATGTGAACAGTGGGGATAGCATGATAACGTGATTTTCCTTAGCTTTTTTCACGACGGCGATGTTAACATGTGAATGATGGTTGTCAAGTAATAGGAGGGCAGGTTCTTGCGCCGAAGGTTTGACATACTTGATGAAATGGTCTAGAAATAAAATAAATTCTTTTTCCGTCATCCATCCAGAAGAATTTCCGGTTCCAATACATTCTGGTGGTCCACCTCTTACAAAAATATCAGTGTATCTGAGCCTTGGAAACACAAACATAGGCGGTATGGAGTTTCCTGAGGCATTAATGGCACATGCTAGAGTGACGAGGGTACCTCTTTCCGCAGAAGTAATAGCCCCTACTTGTTTTTGTCCTCATGGAGCCACAATTTTCTTTGGTTTATGGACTGTCGTTACTCCAGTTTCATCGATGTTATATATATGTGATGGTGAAAATTTATACTTATCCATAACATCTGTAAGCTTCCCAAAAAAATCTTGAACGTTGGTTTTATTGAATGATGTTGCGCGGCTCAGAGATGTAGCTTCAGGGGTCCTTATAGACAGTCTTGGATTCCTTTTCATAAAATTTTTGAACCAATCGGATCCAGCTAATTCATTTTCACGCCATGACGGAGGTAGGTTTTTCGCTTTAATCACAATAGCACACTGGTATGCCAATTTTCTGACTTCCAAAGGCAACAATCCAAAGTAAATATTGGAGCAATTAACCAAGTACTCAGATATTTTAGCTTCTTCTTCCTCTTGAAAAACCAATCTGGGTTTGACATAGCCCACTGATAAAGGTTTACCATTCTTCTTCTTTTTCAAATATCTAGATAGCGATACATGACATAAATTAAACTCCTTAGCAGCATTTCGTAGACTGGTCTTATTTTCCAAGACTAGCAGAGGCCAATTCGAAAACATCTTGGCTTTGGGTAGCACGTGCAGTTTTTCTTTTGTAGTGTCTCATTCTGAAATATAGATAGAATCACCAAATTTTAATAAAAAAAGTATGCAAACCATAAAAAGAAGAAGTGTAAGTCAACCCACGTAATTTCAAAGAACTAATACAAAAAGTACGGGGCAAGTTGTAACATGTTACAACTAGCCCCATAAAAGTGTTACAACTTACCCCACAGGGACTTTCTTTGAATAAAATGTTATTAAAAAAAATATTACTTGATGTCAAATTAAAGTAAATAATAATCAAGCTAAATAAATGCTTAATATATTTGTATTAAGCAAAAATTGCTAAATAATTTGAAATCTACGCTAGTCAAATTCGTATAAACAAAAAAAGTTCCAGAAACTTACCTTATCAGAGCGCATGCACACAGCCGCTTCCTATGACGTCCAGTGGGATACTGACTGTGCTTATATGATGCATTGCGCATTAAATAAAAGTTTGAGTTGAAAAAAAAAATAAAATTGTTCTATTATATAGGTAAAAAATGCGTGTTACTACTTACCCCTGTTACAACTAGCCCCCCGCTCCCCTACTTACTTACTTACTTACTTAATTAAGGTGGCGCTACAGTCCTGTGTGAACTAGGGCCTCACCCAACAAACTTCTCCATCTAACTCGGTCCCTAGCTAAATGTCTCCAGTTTCGCGCTCCAAATTGGGTGAGGTCACTTTCCATTTGTGCGCGCCTCTGATTCGCGGTCTTCCTCTACTGCGCTGTCCTGTGGGTGTGGATTCGAAGACTTTCCGGGCCGGAGCATTGGTTTCCATGAGCTCTACGTGACCCAGCCATCTTAGTCGTTTGACTTTTACCCTTCTTTCTAAGTCTACGTCGCTGTACAGCCCGTACAGCTCGTCGTCGTTCCATCTTCTCCTCCACTCCCCTTCGATGCATACGGGACCGTAGATCACACGAAGAACTTTTCTCTCGAAACGACCCAAGGTATTTTCATCCGCTTTTGTCATAGTACATGCTTCTGCATACTGTTTATATACTGGAACATTATTTCTATTGGGAGTTACGCTACTTTTGCGTGCAAATACTTACGTTTTCGGCTGCATTTTAAATGTTTAGGTATCATCAGCAAAAGTGGCCATTAAAGCCTTGATATCCATTGAAATATCCCTTCTATATAAAAAATACAAGGTTGGTCCTAGGACACTTCCTTGCGGTACATCGGCTTCTATTTTCTTTAGTTCCGAGTAATTTTGATCGTATCGTACTCTTAAGAGCCGGTTCGTAACATAAGATTTCATTATTTCGTAGTACTGCCTTTGAAGTACTCAAGTGCCAAGTACCGAATCTTTCTAAAGGCTTAAGCAACATCTAAGAATGTATAAGTATAATTGCTTTTTTTTCAAGTACCTTCTCCATCCGTAATTCCATGTACTTGGTCTATCGTGGAATGTCCAATTCTAAATCCAAACTGATGTTTCGGAATAAGCCGAGTCTTTTCAGTCGCAGTTTATCGACAACTTTTGCCATGATTGGTAGAAGCGATATTGGTCTTTAATATGTTACTTCTGCTGGTGGCTAACCTTGTCTAAGTATAACAATGACTTTATTTCAATGATGTGGTACATTTCTTAGTTTAAGTCAGAGTTTTTCAAGGCTATCGAGGGCATTTCTTTCAAAACCTGAGCATGCAATAAGAGCGTACCCTTGTAATTTTGTATTAGATAACTTATTTTGACACATGCTCCTTAATCATAAGTCAAAAAACTTTTGACTTATGACATTACAAAATCCGACATCGACACACAGTTTGTTCTTATAACCTACCTAACAATAATATCAAACGATAAGACTCGTAGACTCAAAGTAAAAATCCGTTGCATTTGCAGGTTGTTGAACACAAATATGTCAAGTAAATTAAAATGTAGTATATGCGTTTCCCTCGGCAATAACTTAAGCTTAAGCTTAAAGGGGGGTGAGATCCTCGTCGTCTATTTTTATACTCCATACCTTGACTATACCTCCTTCGTCCAATAAAAAATGTAAAAAGGTAAATCAAAGAAAATGTTCTTACTTCTTTTTATTCCTTTGAGTTTTATTTTTACTTTTTACTTTGTATATTGTTAAGAAACGAAGAGAGAAGAAACGAAGAAAAATAGCGTAAGTCACGTTTCACGTGCGAAAAACTAAAATTGTTGCATTTATGACGGCTTTAGAAATGGTTTCAGTTGCATGCATCATCATCGGTTCGGTTTGGTTTGCTTTGGTTCGTTCGGTTCATCGGACGAGAAGTTCCATTTTGAGAGTTGCACAGTGTGACTGCTGAATAGTATACTGTATCTGTATCCAACGTTATAAAGCTATATCTATCTATAAGGTTTTGACGTTGCCTCTGTGGGATTGCTATTGTTTGGCGCTGAAAGAAATATTTTTTTGTTTTGGGTTTTTTGGTTTTATTCTTTATATCGTGAATATAATATGAAATAGCGGTGCCTTATTTGTGAGGCTCTGTGTTATAAAAGTCGTCGAACTTGAGAAGAAAGGAAAGAGAGATGATGATGATGATGATGATGATGAAAGCATCATGTACTATTTTACACAAGTTGTGTTGGTGGAGAGAAGTGGGTAGGGAGTTTATCGATTGGAAAGTAGGTAATTTACTTTTACCACAATCGCGAATGGTTTGGCTTTATTGAACTGTTACAATGGACAATATGAAAGAACTCTTTTAAATAAGCTTCTTTTATGTCGATCTACTTATTATTATATTTTTGGATCAGAGTTCACAAAGCTTTTACCTAAATTTGATTTAAAAGAAAAACAATTTCGTATGAAATTTAGACGAGGTGACGTGAAATAAGGCCAACTTTCAGAAATTGGCCTTAATGAACTTTACAAAAGTGAAATAGAGACAATTTTTATCAGTTTTGTAATATTTGCATTTTGACCTAGTGAAACAAGGCCAAATTGTTTTGAGAAGAAAGACCAACTTATTTTTTATTTATTTTAAAACTTTGGATGTCATTTAAATTATGTGCTTATTCCACTGTTTAAAGTTGGCTCAAATTACATAGCTAAGTTCATTTTACATCTGAACTCATTTTTAAGCTAGTTTATTAATGTGACGAAAAAAGTTAAAAAGTGAGCTAAGCTATGACCAGATTCCCGTCACTTTTGAGTTTGCTTGGAGCCCTAGCCCTATTTCATATTTCAAAAACTGTGTTAAGGCAAAAGCAGATTGAAAAACAATTGAAATCGTCCTAAATATTGTAAGTTGATTATAGGGGTCTTAAAAGCGTTTTCTATTTTTGCGAAAGTTGCCAAAAAAGTCCTAATAGGAGTGTTTTTTGGGATAGTTATCATTAGAAATTTATAAGAACAAATTATAATATCTGCAGTAGAACTATTGCATATCGAAATCAATTTTCAAGTTTTCTATTTTAAGACTTTTTCAGTTTAGGACGGTTTTAGATGAACTTTGATATTTCGACACAATTTATTTTTAATATATTTAAACTATGATTTGATAATTTAATAACTTGTCTGCTTTCCAATGAGCAACCTTCTTCGACCTTTAAATGCTCTGTGCTTTTTTAAAAAATAAATTGTAAAATTAATTCAAAATGATGTTTTTTTGTAAGTTGACTCGACTTAGTTGCACGGAAATAGACATAAACTGTAATTTTTGTTTATTTTGCAAAAAGTTAGTGGCAACGAATAACAAATATAGTGCCAACTGTTGCATACGAAGATCTACAGTTTGTCAAACCATATTCTACTAACGAATCCCTCTTCTTCAATTCTTAGTTCATTCAGCTTCAATTTATAAAATGGAAAACATGAATACAAATTAAATATTAATAATTGTTGATATTTGCTTATAAAGAAATCTCTTTAAAGTTGTCTATTTTATTAAGTCAAAATTATGTTTGGTCTAAATTTCGCTAAATTTGTTATCAACTGTATCAACTTTCAAAAATAAAAACAATGGCAATTTCTCACTGTACTATGTATACGAGGGGGGACCGAAAAAAATCGGAAATTTCGTCATAACTATTTTATTTATTAATATTTTCACACCAAATTTTTATCTCCTTAAAAAGTATTCTCTTTTCACCGCAACGCACTTCTGCACACGATGCTTCCATTGTTCAAAACGTTTTTCAAATTCATTTATTGGGATATTCAGGCCTTCCAGCGATTTTTGTTTTACCTCCTCTACAGCAATAAAACGCTTTCCTCTCATGTCCTTTTTAAGTCTGGCGAACAAAAAGAGATCACAGGGTGCCTGAACCGGGAAGTAGGGGGGAGGGGGGGTTAACGATTGGTATCATGTCGTTTATTGTCAAAAACTGCTTCACAGATAGATTGAAGAGCCATTCGCCTTCGCGCCAAAGACCTGCCCTTTTCCTTCGGATACTTTTCCTCAATCTTTTCAAAACTGCCAAGTAAAACATTTGGTTAACAGTTTTACCCCGGTGGAACGAACTCCGCGTGCACAACACCTGTGCAATCGAAGAAACAAATGAGCATTGTCTTGATGCTTGACTTCACTTTGCGTGCTTTTTTGCAACGAGGAGAGCCAGGTGATTTCCAGTAGCTTGATTGCTGCTTTGTTTCCATAACACCACCTTGGAAAAAAAATCAGGGTCTTCTTCGAGTTGATTTTTCAGTTCCAAACATACATTAACTCGACGCTCCTTTTGCTTGCCTGTGAGAAGACGTGGGACAAATTTGGCTGCAACTCGTTCCATGTGCAAATCTTCGGATAACGGGGCGTCCTGAACGGGATTGGTCTTCAATTGACATTTCTCCATTTTTAAAACGAGAAAACCATTCGTAGACACTGGTTTTACTTAGGGCAGCATCCCCATAAGCAGACTTGACCTTACAACTGTTTCCGCGGCAGATTTTCCTAACAGGAAATAAAATTTCACAGCCGCGCGTTATTCTCGACAATCACTTACAATACACTTAAGGCGACAGAACTTTGCATACTAACTCATGAGACCCCTTCCTAAATCATACCTGGTTGAACAATGACTACCCCCATTCTCTGTCCCCGCCACAGCCCGATTCCCGTTACTTTTGGGTCCCACCTCGTATAAGGAATCCCAAAACACACGGCTAATATTAAACAATATTTGAACGAAGTGTGACCAATAGTACCCGTGGTGTGATGGTTAATTTTTAGGAATGTCAAGCTTGAAGTTTTGGATTCAATCCCTACCTGTGCCACCTAAAGTGTTTTTTTTACTGGTACTGCCTCCTGCATTTACCCGGCTTAAAAACTGTAAGTCCCCTCCATCCCTGAACTGACTTGAACACAGGAATGTTTGAGAGTTGTATGTCACTACGCCCTAGTTCTATACGGACTTTTGCGCCACCTTATTTATTTATTTAAGTGTGAACAAATATTTGTGTTTGTGAATTATAAAGATAAGTTGTATAATGTATGCTATCACAATAATTAACAACCCCTTTACATAAGTTATCTGTAAAACCAGAAGCATTCACGAGTTCAAGCAATGGCATTACATTGTGTAAGGTTAACATTGCTACCAACAATTGTTTTTTAACATCTACCAGCTGTTCAAAGTAGGACAAGTACAATTATTTCAAGAGAAGTTTAAATTTGGTAACTCCACAATGTTTTTATGTTTGATCTTTTATTTGTTGCTTTTATTACTATGGAACATAATATGTACCAGAAATTACGAAATGATGTAAAAAAAATCTGTTTCTTTGGTTTTTGGCAACTAATTTCACGAATACCTTAAAATTCAAAACATCGACTTTTGTTCCCAATTCCGAAAATGACAGTGTCAAATTTACACTTGGGCATTTTCAAGAAAAGTTGAACATTAATCTTATGTCTTTTCCAATAGTAAAGAAATTACAAAGTTGGTGACTTAGTCCATTAATGGCTGAAGACAAGACTCGTGTTGTGTAACTTTTTCTGGAAATCACACTTAATCGGAGATATATGTATAATTTTGTATG